>JABSTQ010011121.1:0-1200000 GCA_013358835.2 Ixodes persulcatus | reverse complement strand
CCTGTTACGCGTTATTCAACAATGTTGTACATTGGAGGTTCATTAACCAGTTTCTACCAGGCCATCTGTTATTCTTCATTCATTCATTTTAATTTATTATACCCTTAAAGCGCCCATAGGGCTTTACATAAGAGGGGGAGGGGGGCAAGTACAACATCATTCAGAACACAAACATAAAAGAACTGAAACAAGAAAGGTGTTATGGTTGCTATGCGTTTAAGTAAGTGTTAAGAGGAACTCTGAAACAAGAGGATTCTTAGATTATTACAATATTATCCGGAAGGGCGTTCCATTCTTATGTAGCTAACTGTAATGGTGATAATTTAAAAAAAAAGTTTGTATTCGTGGAGTTACCAAATGAAGTTTTTGCGAATTGTCAGTACGCGCGAAAATATGTGGCAATACAGTAATCTCTTTGATGGGCAGTGGTAATACAAAGTATGCAATGATGCACATCTTGAGATTTTCCTTCTGTCTGCAAGAGGTGGTAGTCCAAGTTTTTCCTTCAGTGAGGTGATGCTTGTGCTCGTGTAGTTTTTAAGAATGAAGCGTGTGGCTCTGTTTTGCGCTGATTCTAGTTTTTGTGTCAAATAAAACTTATGTGGATTCCATATTATAGAAGCCCATTCAAGTTGAAATAGAATGAGGGCGGTATATGCTACAAGCTTTGTTTCCCAGTTGGCCATGTAAAGATTTTGTCTTAGATAACCGAGGCTTTGATTTGCTTTTGCACTTATGTGATTGACGTGGGCTTCCCGAGACATGTTGGATGTGAAATGAACCCCACAATATTTATATGTATGCACATGTTCAAGAACCCCATCGAGGAGAGTGTAGTTAAAATCTGCTGGACTTTGCTTAGTACTAAAATTTAGAAATTTTGTTTTTGAAATATCTATCTTCATTTGCCACATGAGACACCATGTTCCAATTGTAATTAGGTAGTTCTAAAGTTCAATACAATCACGAATGGTAGATATATATTTTTTTTTTATAAATCACACAATCATCGGCAGACTAACGGATGGTGGACTGGAAGTAGCGGACAAGCCGTTTACGTACAAAAGAAAAAGTAGTTGGCCCAGCACGGTTCCCTGTGGTACTCCTGATTTTACATTTCGATGACATGAGATTCGCGTTCATAGCAGACACTTTGCGAGCGGTCGACGAGGACGTTCGATATCCACTGTATGACAAATGGTTCTATTTGCAAAGCGCGTAATTTAAGAAGTCGTTGATGTGGTACCTTGTCAAATACTTTTTGAAAGTCGATAAAAATTGCATGGGTTTCAGTTTTAGAGAGAAGGTTTTGATGGAGGTCTGTGACAAATTCAAAAAGTTGGGTTTCGCAGAAATTATACCGCCGGAAACCGTGCTGGTTTACAAAGAGCAATTTGTTGACCGTCAAATGATTCATAATATTTGAGAAAATTATATGCTCCATCAGCTTACTAGGTACACTTGCCAGAGAGATTCGTCTATAACTCGTCAACTCATTCCTTTGACCGCTCTTGAAAATTGGGGCGACTTTTGCTTCCTTCCTATAGGCAGGAATTTTGCCAGTACATAGGATTGTTAGAAAAGTAAACATAGAAGAGTGGAAGCTTTATATTACCAGAGCTTAAGCAGTTTCAGTTGAAATATTATCAAGGCCTGGAGCTGAATTTGTTGGAAGATTTTTTCTTAGTTTCTGAATACCAGTGGCACAGATAGTAATTGGAGCCATTTGAGTTAGTATACTATCTTGAGATAAAAGAACTGGCAAAGGAGAGGTCTCATCAGAAAACATTTCCTTAAAGAAATTGCCAAATCATTTACACACGTCAACAGCATCCAGCTTGTCTCTCGAAGAATCAGTAAAGTGAAAGGGATTGGAAGTGTGCTTGGGGTTAACTGCATTGCAAAATTTGTTCGGGTTAGTTTTTATAAGGCCGCGTAGGTCTTCATTAAATAACTTATTTTTCGCCTTCATTATTTCATTTACACACATTTGGTAGATTTCGTCATACTTTGCTAATGCAGTCAAGGAACGCGATATTTTAGCCTGTCTGAATTGCCTCTGCCTTTTTTTTAAGAGTTTATAGTATGTGAAAAACATGGTTTTTCAGCAGAGGACCGAATTTTTACTTTTGGAATGAATTGTTCGCATAACTCTAGCACCTTATGTTTAAATGATTTCCAATTTTCTACCCCTGTTCTAGAGTCAAAGCCTACCCTGAATGCACTTGAAAATCCTTCTAGGCTTAGACACAGGTCCTGTACATTCGCCCTAGAGTAATAGAAGATGCATTTGAATAGTGGACTTTGTTTTTAGATTGGGATAGCTAATTCAAGGCTTATAGATACATGATAACTAAGCGGTTCCATAATATTAACTGAAACTACAGAATGAGGTTTAGAAGTAAAGAAAAGATCCAAGTAAGCTGAGTTCCGGGTTGGCTGGTCAACCACTTGGGAATGTGAAAATGCGCTTATCACGACGCGAAATTCGCGACTTTGTTTTTCTTTTCTTCTACTTTTCTGACGCCGCTGCGCTGGAATCAACACTGCACACAGGGTTGACAACGCGCGCTGTTTAGGTGCTGGATAGTCGTGTACTTCGACGTTTTTTCGCCGGCTTTAGTGGTGTTTTCATCTAAACAAACAGAACGCATTGTCTGAATACCCAGAATTCATTCTTCCCGGCAGGTTATTTATAATATTTGAATTCAAACTAACCATTGAGAAAATGTTGAAAAAAAATGTCTTGCCAAAGCCAACATGCAAATTTTCACGCGCTTCCTAGTGGAGTGACGTCACATGTGTACTTGCAAGTCGAGCTGGCGGTGTCAAAAACGTGTTTTTTTGCGCATTTTATTTTCTCGCTTTGCTGGCGTAAATTTTCTGAGCACCGTTACACCGTCAAACCACATTTAACCCGTCGGGAATCACTGCTCGAAGTTTGCCCAAACCGCAACATCTGACGTCAAGTTTTAATTGTGGCCGCTAAAACCTCGCAGCCTGTCAAAACAAATTTAAAAATGTAATGACTTGAAACAAAATTGGCACGTAATTTGGATTACTAAATTAGATGTGTATATTGAGGGGTTTAACCAGTTCTGAGGCAAATCGGTGGCTTTAAAAATTTCGCCAACGCTACCCTTTAACAGCTTAGTTGTAAAACTCAAATGAGCATTTCAGATATATGTTTCCATCTATATATACATAAAAAAAAACACTTGTGAATAAAACAGATTTGCGAGTAACGGAACACGAAGGAGAGGACACCTTCCATGACATTTCGGTGCCTCGTGAGCACGCGCGGCCATAGCGCGACGGGAGACAGCGAGTGAGTGCCGAAGGCGAAGTTTCTAATGCGTGCCAAACTGGGAAAATACTTCCAACACGTGCCCATATTTGATGCAGCACAGAATTTCTATCTTCAATCTGCACATGCGATCATTGATTACAAAACTTTAGAATTATCGACAGACGCAGATACGTACGCTCACGCGGTTCATTCAGAACAAGACAACTAGCTACGCCTCATCGAAGATCTAGAACTTCTGCCTCACCAGACGTCGTTGCTTTACTTGAAGCGACCGAAAACACCCTCACAATATGTGAAATTAAACAAAAGGAATAGAGCGTAAGTGCAAATGCGAAACCCGTTAAAACCAAAACCTTGTGTACTGAGGTCCTGCAATGCTGTCTCATAGTGAAAAAGGCTGTCCCAGAACAGCTGTTGCCGAGATAGAAAGGAAACGGTGTGGGCGCATTGATGCCTTGCGATACTGGCCCAGCTTTGCGTTCTTTGGTTCCGCGAGCCAGCGTACGTGGTTGACTGTCCGTTTCGGAGGTCCAGCTTTTGGAATACTCTATACCAGGTGTGGCCAATCTGCGGCTCGCGAACAACATGCGGCTCTTCGCGTGTTAAAATGCGGCTCGGGACTCCCTCCCCTCCCCCCCCCCCCCCCCCCCCACACACACACACACACACCCGCCTCCCTCCCGGTCACACGAGCTCTTCCCCAAAAAAGAAATAGAAGGCGTTTTAAATCGAAAGACAGGTTGCGGTTTGGTAGTCGTGTGCTACTGCTACCTTACGTACAGTCGGACTGTTTTTGACTCGATAGATCGAAAGTAGATCGAGTTTCGTTTATTCCTCTGGAAATAAATTCGCCCCCCCCCCCCCCCATTCCCCCCGGGTGGCTCTGGGGAGTTTCGTGGTTTTGTATGCTGCTCTTAGGCCGGGTCAGCCTGGCCACCCCTTCTCTATACAATGAGCATGCAGCTCCCATATTTAAACCTATGGTGCCACATTATCGAAACCAAAAAGTTGTTCCAGCTACTTAAAAATATATATATTTTACGGCAATACATTTGATCAGACATCGAAATACCTTTGTTTCCTGAGTCCCAAAATACAAAATTACATAACGTACAGAATCAATTAAAAGGGCGGCATAGCGACATTGTGCGAATGACCTTTTGTTTACGCCACTTTCACATGGTTAAAAATTGGCAAGTATACTTCGGTGTGTCATTTAAACCGTCACATTCGGAATTAACCCTTTTAAAAAGTGCGCGCCATATTTTGACTGCCACTCCAATTTTTTGAGTCGACCATGGGCACGTACCCTGAGCGTGTATTCGACATGAGGGCTGCGTCAACGCTCCAATCGCACGTTTCGTGTCCAAGAAAGTACTACTTCCAATGTTGCGTGATGGTGTTTTGAAAAAGATTAATTGTGGCGTATGAGAGACAATGCGTCTTTATTACTCATTTATTGGCCCACTGTGAGTAATCACGTGGCGTCACGTGACCTGACATCATGCGACGTGGCCATGTCCCGTCACGTGCCGGACGTTACGACGTAAAGCCATTGTGACGCCACGCCACGTGGTACACTGTCAGGTTACACCGCGACGCCGCTTCACCTGACGGCACTGGACGTGGTCAAGTGACATCACGGTGAGGAGTCATAGTTTTAAGTGACATCACGTCACGTGTGACTGCGTTACGTGACACCTTGACGTCACGGGACCTGGTCATACGGCGTCCCGACATCAATTATTGGTACCACGTGACGTCAAGTTAGGTCGCACCTGCACGTGCCATGACCTGACGTCACGTGACGTGACACGCTCGCCTTGGGCACACGGAATTTACGTTAGATTACATTACAATACGATTCTGCATCAATGCGTCTATCATCTCGCAAGGGTGGTGCAGTGCTATCAAAGGCACAAGTGTGCTAACATTACTCGGCATGATACTTTGTTTGCACGAGCATTTCTGAAGAAGAGCAACTTCTAAAACTTTGCGCTCACTCGTTTGTCTAATACGACGCTGTGCTGAACTTCCGAGATGGAGTATATAACGTAATGTTGAACGCTAATACCCAGGGTCGCATGCTCGCTCGTCAGTCATAAAATGAAAGCAGAGCTAGAGTCGCGACAAGATACACTAGAATTTAGGGACGTTCTTTGTTGCCTATTTTAGTACTATGCTGAGCGGCTGTAGAATAAAAGTGGGTGCGATCTGTGTTTATTTTTCTGGTTTTGTAAAGCGAAGTCGGCTGGGTATTCGAAGGATAAGGCACGCCTTGTACGAGATCCCTCTGGGCAATAGCATATTGAAATGAGAAAGCAACGGTGGGAAAAAAGAAATCATGCCATATACAATTGTGCAAAACAGCTCATTGGGTTCTCTACATTAATATTCGAGAGACGTGGGAAACGCTATCACTAACATTTGCTCGCAAGATCAAGGAAAACATCTGCGGCTGCCGAGTTATCTTCAGAAAGTTGATAAGGCCCTGTTTCCTCGTTCCAGGTTCGGAGCTCACTGGCTGCAGTAAAACCATATAAATTGACAAGGCATGCCTATCTATTTACGTGTGAAGTGTGCAAATGAGCTGGAATTAAGAGATGGTGTTCTTGATCTGTCATTCATGTATTTCGTACAGAGTATGCAAACAGAGCTTTTTTTGTCTCGTATTATTTGTTACGCGACGCTCTCTGTTGTACTTTTCCAAGTAAATTAACTTCTCTGGTGTGTATACCGGTGCTTCAAGTACTGTGAGCACATAATATGCGTATACATGTCACCCACAAGTAATGCCTTAACATGCAGCGTGTAGATTGTTTGCCAGCTTGCAATTAATTCTACATCAAACATCTGAAATTCGCAACTTCCAAACAAAAGATACAATTTTTTTAAATATTATTTTACTGAAAACAAACAAAATTCCCTAGAAGCAATTTAAAAATGAAAGTGATACAAGATGTTTGATTAAGCTTCAATTTATTTTGAGTAAATATTCAACATTACAAATTGAACAAAAAAAGAAACCAGTACATATTTTATTTTTGTTTTGAGAACCAATTGTTAATCCTAATTGTGCAATCAAGAAGTTTAAATAAAAACGTTGTGCTGACATAACCTATTTTTCTCTGGCTACTATTCAAAATACATTGGTGGCAATATGACAGGCCACACAGTCTTTTGCCTGGGGAAGCAACCAAGGCTATCCCAATAAGGTGCACATGTACCGCTCCGGCCACGGAGCAATTGCCGAGTCGCCGGCAATCATGATCGGCGGCAGCCTTAGGTTTGAGCATGGCCACTTGATAGCTGCAGTTCGGCACTCCTATTTGTAAAGTGACGCAGTGCCGCTGTGTTAATTCTAGCTGAGCTTTCTAAGTTCGTCATTGGTAGCGCTGGTTATCGCGTACGAGCTTCGCGTTACTGCGGGTAGCGTCGACAGCTGTGTTGCTTGTAGCATTACTTGGCTTCCCTTGCGGCATGGAATGGTATTTTTGTGTTTTAGATTATTAAATCTGCATTAGTTGTTCCTAAATTAACGTGACAATATTGTTTCATTGTAAGATTAATAACATGCTGGCTAGTTTGTGTCCGAAATTGATTTATATTCATGCTTAGACATTTTGAAGGGATATCCATTCATAAGACAAATGAGATAAGACAGATGCACTGCTCCATGGACTGCCATGATAGAAGTTCTCGGTCAATTTACTTCCACGTGCCACTACAAATGTAAGCTGACTTGTGCTCGGAGAATGGTACCCGCGTGCTGCCCAGCGGCCTATATATCACGGGAACAATACCGCCGTGATTTCAATATCGAGGGACGCTTTTGAGAATGCTTGCGTCTCACTCGGTTTTTGTAAAATGATTAAAACGATTTAGGCTCTGATAATGACTGCTGTTAAAACGGCAGTTGCAACAAGACCCATTCTATCAATAATTAAACAGTATAATCAACAAATAAAGTTAATTTGTCTATTAATCATGACGATTATCCTGCCATCTAATGTCCGCCAAGCATTATACACATGCTGTCCATGTACCGATCACCCTTTTTATTAAACGTCTTTGTACATGAACGTCCTTTCACTATTTCACTTACTTTTCTAGAAAGCTTTAACACTCGACACATTAATTATCAAAAAAGCATAAAGCTTTTTTTTTTTAATTTGCTTTTATGGCATTTCGGAAGAGGCAAACATAGCGCACACGCGGCTTTGATCGGCTGATCAAGGTCCGCGGGCCCACGGGTACCCATAGCTTTGACTTCATTGTGGTTATGAGTGCATTAGTTATTTACTCTTTTCGAAATAGCCAACCTGCAATACTGTTAGGTTTGGCCCTATCTAGGGACTGAAGCAAGAAACACTGGGTGCGCCTGGAAGTGGTGGCGGCATTGTACAAACGTGAGCTTTTACTTTGGTGGCGCCGTGCTTAGCCTAGTGTCTGAATCAAGAAGTTATGGGTAGACCAGGAAGCCGTGGACGTACAGTGGCCCAATTGTTTAATAATGTCAAGCGAGCGTCGACCGCCGGGACGGCCAGCGCCGTGCCGCGGAGGCGTGCGGCGAAACGGGAGAGATTAAGCGCGTGCGCACAAAGCCCTTTGTGGTGGAAGCGTCGTCTGCTAGGCTATTCCGTTGATCGCACACAGCCCCTGCTCCGTAGCAAAAGAGGGCAGGGCGCTTGCAGTGTCGAAGTGCGTCGCCGATACGCCCCTCCTTTTGGAATGCGTTTACCGTACTGTTGTTGATATATATCCCTTTGCGTCATGCCGCCCATCGACATTCTCACAACACGTTCCCGTGTTTCTATACGCACTCGAGGAGGCATAAAAATGTGCGCGCGCCCGCTGGTCAAAGAAAAGTATGACTACCCGGCTACATAGGCTAGATGACGACAGCAACAACGCAGTTGATAATACAAAACACCAAGCGGAAACCCTGTCTATACTCCGTTTTACTTTGCGTTGTACCGCAGCCGACGCTACGTGCCATCTTGGCCACACCGTTGCTAAAAGTGTCACGTGGACTTCCCGCTGGGTACAACTTCACGTGAAAGCACGATGTCACGCGGCAGAGTGAAAGCACTGGATTGCTTTGATGGCTCGTAGCAGTGTTTGCGGTATATAGTTTAATACATCGTTGCATTCAGTTTGTCGCGTCACCGTATTGTTCATTTTTGTTGTGTTCACAAAAGTAAACGCAAAAATGAAATAAAAAAAGTAAATTAAACTCGAGATGACGCGCGGTTTATGCCACGCCTGAGCAGTATCGAAAAAAAAAGAAAATAAAAGCAAGGCGCTGTTCAGATCTTTGCTTAAAGGTGGTTAGCTATGCCAGCAGATAATGAACAGGGGCTGTGTGCGGTCAACTGAATAGCCTAGCAGACGACGCTCGCAACGGAGCTCTGTGCGCACGCGCCTAATCTCTCCCGTGACGCCGCATTTCTCCGCGGCACAGCGCTGGCCGTCCCGGCGGTCGACGCTCGCTTGATGCTTGATATTATTAAAAAATTGGGCCACTGTACAGCATGGCAGTACGGTGGAAGCTACAGCCCCGTGGGCCAATCGGAACAGCGGAGTGAGGCACGGGAATACGAATCGCCGGAGTGTGCTTTAACTGCGAAGAACTGTCAGGTTTTTCGCTGCGTCATGCTTCAATATCTGTGCGTTGCGCTCGCTTGCATTCGTAGCGCATAGCGCATGTGGAAGTGTCGGAAGGCAATGTATGGTGTAGCGTTCACCCTTTGCCAAGTTACGACGAGACAGGGTATAACCGTGGGCTCTCACTCTGCTAACGTCGCCGGCCGTTGCCGGCCGTTGCCGGCTGGCTATTCGCGTCTCCAGCTCGCCGCTCGCCCTTTCTCGGCGGAAACGGGAAGCACTCTAGTGAGGGTTCCCCGGTTCTCCTACTCAGCGGGCACAGCGGAACTGCTCGCATTCATGGCTCGCGAACGGCTATTTCTTAATGCAAACAACCCTTCAATGCCCCAATGTAGCGCTGCAACCGGTATGGGATTGTACCTTACTAGAACGTTTTAGTATTGCGTATAGAAGCAAACGTAAGCGCCGTGCGTTTCCGTTAGAGCTGGGTGCTCCACGCTGAGCATGCGCGTCGTAGCCATGCGCCAATCTAAGACTGCAATTTTGGGCTCCGCGTACGGGCAGTGTGGAACGCGCAGCGTTAACGCAAACGCGCAGCGCATGCGTTCGCTCGTATTAGCAACACTAAAACTCACTACTGTTTCACCGGTTTTCCAACGCCAACAAAACGTGCTCAAGTGAGCAGACGTGCAAGCGGGTAGGCGTTCCTTCGAATGGGAAAGGCAAAGATTGTAGAAATGACGGCGCGTAAAAGTTAAAGAAAATAAATGTTCTGTAAAGTCTTGTAAAAACAAAACAAAAACGAAACGATTTTATTTTTAATTTTTTTCCGTATTTATGGCATTTGGTTTGAAGAATTGGCGGCGAATTCGGAAGTTTTGACGGTTGTTCAAAATCGCGACTTCGATAGCACCATATAGGCTTTACTCACACTTCATGTCATTTTACGTGGATTTCTCAGACTAGCTAGAACGTTTTAATTTATTTTAGACTATTTGGATTTGATAACTGGTTAATTAAAAAATGTTTCAATAGACCGATCTCACCAAGCGTTCGACGCATGCGTGAAGCCGCCATAACTTTAGTTCACAGGAGGCAGGTAGCAGTTCTCGAGACGTCTCGTGTTCTGCACGCGCAGAGCTTCAGCGAGGGTGTGGCACGTGCAGAGGGACTAAAGGCCGGTTCAGACAGTTGCGTTTGAGTGCGTTTGACTGCGTTACGGCGAGAACCGAAAGCGAGTCACCGGCACAATCTGTGCTTCGTATGAAGCGTGGAATCCGATTCAAGGAATCTTCTTGGCACGCGATATAAGCAGCAGGGATGTCCTGGTGTCTCGCAGCCGCAACGCAGTCAAACGCAACTGTGTGAACCGGGCTTAAGGTTCCCTCGATGCATTGCGGCAGCGGTGGCGGAGTCAAACTGGCTTGTGACATCGGTCTGTTGGCACCAGCGATGATAATTGCCCAACTTTGGATTGCCATAGTTGTTCGCGCGTTTGGAATTAGATCATAAGCAACAAAGTTTATTAAAACTTAAATCTACGTATAAATATAACTTAATTGTATTATAATAAATACGAATCGCGGTAATGTAAGCCCCCAATTAACGCCACAAACACAAAAAATGGGCAGTTTAAGCATACTATATCTAGAGAAAGGTCTATTTCTTTTCCTTTTAGGATGTGAAAAACTCTGACATCGTTATCAAAATCGACATAAACATTGGACATTGGATGTAAAATAAAGTCCTATGCGTCGCGCGTTGCCTAGGCTTAAGAAGATACACACACTTCTCTTGTCTAACTCAGATTTCGTTCTGGGGTGTTTGTAGCGAGAATAGCGTTTTCTAGTTTATGCGTATTGCTAACATACTCTGAACGCATCACCCCTGGCGATATTTTGTAAAATTTGAATTGAATCTGTTATTCTTGTGATTACTATAAATGCTAAAGCAACTATCCAACTAAATCCACTAAAACACAATAAACTTTTCGCAGTTCATTATTTTACGTGACAATCATCTGAGTAAGAAAAATTAGCAAAAACACACAAAATTAGCGGAGATTGTTTCAAGAAATACAATATTCTATGATACCTCCAAGGTGTATCAAAGACCCTTTCTTGAAAGGACACTTACATTTATATTCCGAATATCAAAACGCGCAAGAAAAATACGTGAGATAGCTCGTCGCCATAAGATGGTTAGTTATTGGCACTTCTTCTGTGTCCTTCCTGGACCTACCGGTCGAAGTACACGTGGGGAGGTGTTGACTCCTCGATAACAATCCAACCCTGGAAGACATTCCAGCTGCTGCAGTAACCAATTTAGCTTTCAGTATAGTCGACAATATAACAATGAATGGGTTTCCGAGTGGCGACGTTAAAGTTGAGGAGTGCTGTACATCCTTTTTCGGATCGTTCTTCTTGCCCTATACAATAAATCAATATAAAAGATCTGATGCAGTGGGATCAGTTCTGATGCCGTGGGATTGGCCTGTGATAGGGAACTTTGAAAGTGCGCCTAAGCAGCATTAACCTGCATTCGTTAACATGCAAGCGTACGATGAGGCCCCTACTTTGACTACACTGCGCTGCGAATAACGACACTGAGGCTAGAAAGACGACGCAACATACACATATAGATTAAATACATGGCCTGATAAACTAACTAGCCCAATCTCAACCGCTGTTGAACGACTCTGCAGTTGCTTCGTTATTTTAATGACGCATGCTTAAACAGGCTAACGTTGTAATGTAGTTTGTTTCTTCTCACAGTTATCTATTAATATTTTTTACCTGTTTCAGTATAAAATATGAAATCACGAATGTTTCATAAGTTACTTGCTTTGTCATCGCTCTATTAAAAAAAAAAGGCAAATATATGTGCGTTGCTCTGTATTGTTTTCGTTTTTTTTTTAGCCGTAATCTTTTGTGGTCTTTCTTTCCTTTTTTTTCTAATTTTTTATCAAATTAACCCCCAAGAATAGTGCCACACGGGTGAAGCGTAAAAAAAAAAGAACGAATGAAATTATAATATATTTTATTTACTGCATAGCTCTCACGAACGGGGCATTGCGATGTTCACTACAATATTTTTTTTCGATGTCTTTATAAATGTCTCACGCGGACACAATAAATGCCATTTGAAGAAACACTCTAGGGCCCTTTAATTGGGACATCTATTGTTTATTTACAGATAGTAAAAGTTGTGAGATATGCGTCCGAGTATAAGTAGGAAATTGTACAAAAGATTTAGGTCAGGCGTATAAAATTCATCACCAAGGTGGCCTTAGCAAGCTGGTGCATTTAAGTAATGTAGAAGCTAGTCTAAGCTACTGAAACTTTACCCGGTCTTCAATAGCGTCTCGAAATATTAGATTGCGTTTCCATCGAAATTCAGAGGTTGATAAGGGTTACAGACTCCAATTTGCCCCACTTTACCGTACGTTCTGATCTAGACGAGATATATTATGTCACTGCTTGCAAAACCCCGACCGATTGGCTCAATAATGACATAACTCAAGGTAGTGAAGTTGTGACATGTCGTACCATTTTTTACAACAATTATGTGAAGTGGTAAAATAGATTTCAATTAAAATATAGCAATAATGACCATCGATTAAAAATACTTGCCAAGAAAATCCTTGCCTATGTCTTTATTATCAGTCATTTAATGTTCCTCTCTTTGAGGCAAAACCCAAATCTTGATATATTCTGCTTTAATATGCACTGCCCTTTCTTTTTTTAATATTTATTATCTGGGCAAGTACTGAAGACAGCACTGTGCAGAAACAAATAAAACAGACTTAAAAAACGCGAGTCAACTAGCAGCCACGGAGTCAAACTTCCATCAGCCTATGTAGGGTATAGACTAATCTAAAAGAAAACAACAAACAAAAAAGAGACGCATTTTCTACCGAACCCACTGAGCCAGGATAATGAGCTTTTATGACATGTCAAAGTACACCGCCCAAGACGGGTTCAGCTTAAAATTGATGTTCAGCCGCTAATAAAATGGAAACATGAGCAGCCTTTTTGTATCGCCCAAACCTGCACCGGCAAGCCAAGAGCGGTCTGTGCCTACGCCCGGCCAGTGGGCCACTTCTTTCTGACGCCTGTTTAGGCCGACGCGCGTCGTTAACGAATTCTTTGGTTCAGGCCAGCGGCACTCTCCGTCTCCAACATGATCCCCCCCCCCCCCCCCCCCCCCCTACGAAAGGTTAATTGCACTTATGAATATAAAAACAATCCGGCCGAACGACACAAAGCAGCATGCCGAAACCGCGTTCAAGAAAGGATCCCTATCATTAACGACCTCCTGGGTCATTAAGTCAAGCGCTCTCGCTGGACGGAGGGCAAAGATCGCAAGCGGGAGGCTATTTTCTGTTCGAACAACGAACAAGGTCATTACACGGCCGTTTCGGAGTCGGAGAACAAACAGCGCAGAGATGGCGAACGCGAAGTAAGCAGACCATTGGTGATGACATCGCATGTTTGCTAGCTGAGTTGTTGATGACTTCCCCATGCGACTGCACTCCGTGAGATGTCAACTCCTTGAGCATTGGAAGTACCGAACTCACATTATACGATACTTACGGTCGCAACTCCTAATAGCTGGGCTATACTTTGTTTCCCCTTACGATGGACCGCGAATTAGATTGTCTACCTGTCACCGAAGCCAATCCAATGATGGGTGGTTGTCGAGTGACCTTTGAGAAAGGCGCAGCGACGCGCGGGGAACGTGGTCACGTGACACATTCGCAGCTCTAGATTGTTTGGGATGACTTCGTCAGCTGCGGTCTGTCGTAAGGGAGAACTAAGTATGGATAGAAAGAGAACCTTGTAAGGCAGGTTGTAATTGGCTAGACAAGCAAAAGTGGCCGGGTCTGCAAACCGTTGGCAAAACTGACGTATCTGACATAGGGGTGGACGTCGTTCCGCTGATAGAGTGACCTTTTTAAGCAGTTGACAACACGTATAAAACAAAGTTGCCGGTGAGCGTCCAATAAATTCCTTCAGCGGACGCCAAATTACAGGCACCATTAATGACCTTCACATGGCTCACAATGAAACTGGTAATGAATAACTCGCACAAAGGCTGCAATATTGTTTAAAGCGTCATAGTGTCCCTTGTAAATGGTGGAATTAGAGCGGCGCTATCAGATTTAAAAGAACAACAAGTTAAGGTCAGTTATGAATTCGCGAACACGCCAGGGGCGGCGATCGTTAAGTACTCTACACGCCATGATGTTTTCTTTTTTTTTATTATTTTATAGTACCTAGAATAACACACGCATCACGCCTGCTTTCAAGTTGCAAGATCAGAACAGGTCAAAGCAACATCCATTTTCATTTTGACAAAACTCCCCCAGACGGCGGCTTCGAAACTTCTAGGGCGCTCTTAGCCTTATTTTTGATGGTTTCTAAAAACTAGCATTGTGCGCACATGTTTCTGTACATCCACCCTTTCTAATGAGCCGCGGAGAGAGTTTTTATTGTTTACATGCTGGTGGAAACCTTTAGGCGGGCCGGCACCGAAATGAGTGAAACACTTGTTAGAGACCATATACAAACCAAAAAACACTGCCAACTGAATTGCATGGGCTGTAAACCAATAGAAAGGTGCAGCTACTGATCTAGCACTCTACCATGCTTTCGTTCATAACGTTACAACAAAAATGTATTGTCAGTTTCGATGATTCTGACATAGATAATTCACACATGCCAATTATTAACCTTCCCGTATATTTCCGTGACATTTAGAAAGGCAATAACCACGTTGTGTGATCATGAGGTAAAGGGAACATAATAAAATAGAAATTGAATAAAGGGCGTGGCTACGTTTGTGCCAGGAAGTGTATTTGGGAAAGCTTATCAAGTAAGTCAACAGGCCAATTTCGTCACATCGCCTGGTTCGGGAGGACGGGGAGGAGGTTGGGGAGGGGGGGGGGGATGTTTAGGTAACACGCTCCAGTGTTGCACGCGCTCGCTGACCTTTAGCCGGCTCCCAGATTTACTTACTCAATGAAAATTTACGTTCATAAAAACTTACGTCCATGAAATTTACTTATGTCCATAAATACGCACCGATTAGAGTGCCTAAATTGACCTACTGACTTGCTCTATTAGCGTTTCCAAATACGCGTTCGGAGATAGCGAAATTCTTGAGTTTTACCACAGCACGAGCCCTTTCACTCTGAAGTGATACTTTTGGTAAAGCTCACGGCATCTATTACACGTTTAACAGGTAGATCAGCCTTAAAAGGGCCTTAATTTTAAACGAAGATCAGCAGGTTAAGTCGCATCATTTGTTGGGCAGTTCGCAGTCGATGGGTGCAATAATGAAAAAGAAAGCTCTCTCTCTCTCTCTATTTCGAGACGAAGACTTGGCAACCATGTTATTTTATCAGTGCTAAAGAGCACTTCAGAGGGAGATGACACTTGCCACCAACAGCAGACTGTCTCGTTTATGCGTAAGTGTGTGCGTTTGCGGTCCTTATGTTTAAGTATTTATTTTTTTAGGCACCGTAAGCGCCCTCTCTTTCGGACAGTACACGGAGGGCAGCAGGGGGGCGGGGGTTGATACAATGACTTGCATAACAAAACAAAGCAACATAAAAGCTAGATACAAAACAGGAAATACAAAAAGCGCATTGAATATTATTATTCGGCGCAACTTCGGCATTTATAGCAGAGGAGTAAGAGATGAAATGAACAGCCCAATAGAAGCATTGCGAATCATGTCTTAGCATCAAGCGGCTCACTTCTCATTTAAACCACAGCCCGAGTTTGCGGACTCATATTATTATCAAGTTTCATATTTATTTCTTAAGTGTTGATGTGTTTAGCAAGAAAATCTCTCGATTGTTGCATGTGTCGCATCGTCAAACGTAAAATAATATTGTCTGAGATCCGGGAGGCCCCTTCCGGTTTTTGTGCGGGAAGATCACGTGAAAGGCAGAAATAAATTATAAACAAGCTGCCGAGCTAATACTCCTGAATATAACAGGGAAACTACAAATAATCATACCGTCGATATAGTTGGATTTCAAATTAGAAGCCAAGCCCACAGGACGAGGTCATATTTAGTGGGGAATGTGCAGAATTTTGATTTTCAGCAACCTGGGAGGCCGAATACGGTCTCACGTTTTGTAAGGGAGGCACAACCATTACCATCGCAATCAATCAAAGTTTAGCAGAAATACACTCCCCTGTGTCATCCTTTAAACCAGTGGTTCTCAAATGGGAGACCGCGGACCTTTCGCCCCCCGCGATGGCATCCTAGGGGTCCGCGAACACCTGTATCATCAGTCAAGCCCGGCAATATAAGTTGTCTTTTTTCACATTGAGAAGAAACGTTTCAATATTCCGGTGAGTTCTCTCATGCGTATGTCATTGAGGTAAGTCTACTTCACACTAGAAAATAGTTATATTCATTTATAAAATCATTATCATGATTAATCTATACCTTTCTATTCCCCTCACCCCAAACGGGGTCTTCCATCATCTCCGCCTATCTTCAAGGGGTCCGCGAAACATCAATGGTTGAGAACCACTGCTTTAAACGATTAACAATGAGATTATAACCTTCCGAACCAAACAAAGCCTTATGTTTTTTTGTTTTTTCTTTGTTAATGATTTTCGGAAGGTCACTGACAACAAAAGCAGCATCAGAAATTAGTCTATAAAAAATGTAAACTCAAGGAACACTTGAAGTACTGTCAACGACAGCAGGGCAAGAGTTTCTTGAGCTCATTCCTATTATTATTATCGGAAGAAGCGGCACGAATTCCTTTCAATTCTGGCCAGTGAGATGCATGTCCGAGCTTCGTCATTCGAGATGAAATATTTTTGGCGGAAAGAAAGTCATATCAGGATGCGTTTGATGACTCTGATAGGAGTCATCATTCTTTAGACGTTCCGTTATCTCAGCGATGCTTTGTCCGACCTCTGCTAACGCAGAAACGGGAATAACCGAAATAGCATCGCCGCGTGCATCTTCTTGATGCAATATGCCGTGACACAAGCGAGATCTTGCGTGACTCCAACAATCGTAACGCAAAACAAAAAAAAAAAACGACAAAAAAAAAACCGTACTGAAGACAAATGTGGCCCGAACGTTGCATGTCAGTCCGGTTGCGCAGTTGTGGACCGGTTTAGACTGACAGGGGATGCCTTTCGCGTACGCCACCTTTGGCACGAGCGCCCTCTTGATTGTGTTTCTCTGCGCGCATGGATGCTGCAAGCTCGAGGCTTACGTGTAGAGAAATCATCATCCGAGGGAGCGTACTCTGGCTGAGCGATGCCGGCAGAAACGGGCACGGTAGGGGCGCTTCGGACAGCTCACTTTCTCAATTTCATCTATTATTCGCGCAGGAAAAAAACTGCCCTGATCGCATGGTCCTGTAAACAAACGTCGAATCTAGAATTGCCCCGTCTGAATAAAATGACGTATCAATCGCCATGCTGAACAGAGCCCTTCAAAACGAGCAGATAAAGCACCACACGGAGAGAAACTGACGGAGAGGAAATGAGAGCGTGTGGTGGGGTCGTCAGAACGCCGAGCTCCGACTGGAACGATTAGTCGGTGGACGTAAATGACAACTGCCTTTGTCGCTATCCATTCTCCATCCCCAATCAGAGTGCACAAGAGCATCGTCTGCTTCTCCTGCAGGGTCTCGCGTTCAGACGCAAGACGCCGGCGTTAGGCGTTTGGCGTTTGAAAGCCAAAAGCGTATAAGATTATCAGCTTTTTGTGCACTGCTAGCCTTGTACACGTTGCACGCATGGTAACTTTAGTGCACGCCCGTGCTTTAGCTAGCTCTAAATATGACTAGTTTAGAGGTTTCCGATGACGTTCTGCAACCTTCCGATTAAAACCATAAGTTTATTTTAACCATTTAAACAGTTAATGAACACATTTTGGTTAGCTATTCGGCTTAATGTGACGATTACTCACCTATATTATGTCTTCCTGGCCGTACCTGGGAGCATATTGCAGACATAAACGTCTTTGTTTGTACGACGGCCGTGCTATCAATTTCATCCATTACTGTTTCTACGGACTGCATGGCGGAAAAAGAAAAAAGAAGGCAGTGAAGTTAAACAGATGCCGATCTAAAAATAAATATAAAGAAGAAAAATAGAACCTTCAGTTTCTGTGAGGTGCGACTTGATAGGGAATTTTGACGCTAACCAAAGCGTATGACATCGAGTAGGTCAGCGCCAAGTAATTACTTTTCTTTATAGTTTGCTAGATCTTGTTGAATGTATCTAAAAATTAGGCTAGGTTATCGCACACGGAAATCTAATACGAGCGATGAGGACAAAGTCAGAAACTAGTTTGGCGTTGAGGAGGAAAACAGGGGCCTGGAGTGATTGGCCTCACAAGAAAACCAACGAACCTTAAGGCAACTTTGTTCAGAAGGGTCACAGAAAGAGGCAAACGATCTCCACATCTGACACTGAGCTTAAACACACAGCTGGTGCAACTTAGTCGAAATAAACTGGCATGGCTCAAACAAAAACAACAACAAAACAAACAAGAGTGGGAACCCGTTATGGCGGGAATGATTACCAAACAAAATTACATTGGCGTGTTGATACTCCGCTTCTTCCGGGATGAGCGATACGTCACGATTACGGTGGCAGGAGTGAGCTCCTCGATTCGCCGCAAATAAAAATAAAGATGTATTTACCCCAGATTGGAAGGAGTAAGAACCTTCATGCTCGCGACTCAATTGCACGATCTATCAAGTGCAGCACCCTTGGCCGTCCTCAATACAGGGCTACGCACTTGATCTACGTTCGACCCACCGACTGAGCAGTTTAACATCGAACGTGCTAACTCTTATTTCTGGCATTGAGGTTTTTTTTTTTTTGTGTGTCAGATTCATAAATTAATTGACCCCGGAGGTGACTGCTTCGCGTTGAATATTATTAGATTCGCGATTAGACGTTGCCGCTTTACGAAAGGGAAAATAAATATGCAGTGTTTGCTTAATCCTCTCATGCATCGCGTCCAGATGTGAGAACAGATGTTGTTTTTTTTTTTTTTCTTAATTTTTTACATTATAGAAAACAGTCTCCTACCATAGTTGGCGGCATGAAATAGCTTTCCCAGGTGGCCAATAGATGGCAGCACCGGCCGGCTGTTACCAACATAATATACTACTTCGCCTCCTCCCCCCCCCCTCCCCCCCCCCCCCCCCCCTATGTCCCCCACAATCATAGCGGCGCCAAGCAGCAGATTGTAGAAGTATAAAAAAAATTTCCAGCAAAATCTTTGCCCGAACATTGAAACAAAAATAATTTTCAGATTGGACTATCCACGAATGAATTATTAGCAATCGAAATTTTGAAATGATTTCTATCCATTCGTTTCACACCATCCAGCAACACTACAGTAAGTTGGCTTCGTGGGCTTTCGACTTTCGCCCGCAAAACACGTTGATTTGATAGGCTGCCAAGTTTTGTATCGCTCAGCGTTCTCTTCGGCGGAATGGAGAAGTCTAGACATAAGAATATTTTTCTCACAAGAAAAGAAATTTACGCAGTTTTAGACATACCTCATGACTCTGAAGAAAGCCTTGACGTCAGCAGTGACGAAGAATGTCACAGTGTGGCCGATGTCGTCTGCGATGTTGGTGAGACAGGCGACGCTCCTCTGGCTGTGGGCGATGCGAAGTCCCAATTTTCCCCGAGTGCTCCGAGCGGTTTAATGCGTCGTGATACGTTCACGTTAATTTTCCAGTGCTGCATAAATTTGTTTAGTAGTCTCATGCATAAATAAAACAGTGCTTACGCGTTCTAGCCCAAATACACGAATGAATATCAATGAAAAAACTACTGCGTAACACCAAAAATAAGATTACCTGACCACAGGAACACATATTGTCCGAAAACGAGAGCGCAGGTTCGTTCTGCCTAAACAAATTTATTTTTAAGGTTAAAATCATAACATATGGTTCAGATGACCGTGCCAACATAGTATACTTTTTTTTTAAATATATTTGTCCAACAAAGTAAAGAAACAAAACAAAAAAACACGTAGGCAACTAAATGCAAAAAAAAAAATCATTTGTGAACAGATTCTAGAAAAAAAAATGCAGTTATAGGAAAGACATGCGGGAGAGCAGTATATCCCTTCTAGATATAATGCCCATAAGCCGATCGACCTCTGAACAAGTGGATGACTGCGTGTAAAAATAGTATACAACGTTTTAATCCCCAGTTTCTTTATGACATAAGAAGAGGTATATATATGTCGACGACCCTGTTGGCGTGGTTTTTGCATTCAATATTTCTGATATAAAGAGAAGTAGGCGTACTAATGCTTTAATTAACTTGTGTGTCTGTGTGTGTGAGAACAAGAAATATGGCTCGAGGAAAATGGCTCGAGTTCCTTAGAACATAATGTCACGGGTGGTGACCAGAATAACAATAAATAAACAGGAAGAAATAAACGTTTAATGTGGCGAACTTGTGCCGAAAACAAAAAGGGAATAGAAAATAATAACAAAGCGTCGCGAGCGTCGAAGTCGGCGAGACAGCAGAGTCGAGCGCTGGGGCGAAACTGTCTCAGGTTCGCCACGCGGAGCCCCTTATGTACATGCGTAAGCTTCTGGAATAATCAGCGTAGAATGTTCGACGCGTAGAGCATTCGGACCTCGAACACGCAACAGGATTCTCGAATTTACCAGAAAACTAGATTGCAGGAATAACAAAAGATGCGTCGCTCCCAGGGATCGAACCCTGGCTTTTCGCGTGGGAGGCACGCGCGATAACCGTTAGGCCACGAGCGTGCTGCCTGCTTGGTCAGCTGCGCTCGCGGCATTACTCCCCCCTTTAAAAAGTGCATCGCCCCGATGCAACACAAAACAAAACAAAGCAAATAAAAAGGACGGTAAACTAAAGAGTCATTTGGAAGGCATAGTCCTATCGGGCGTAGTATGGCTTCAGGCGCACGACGTGGACGACTTCAGGCCGTGGTGGGCGGCGTGATGATGTTCTTGTTCCGTCGGGCATCACCTCGTAGTTCAGCTCCCCGAGGCGACGAAGTACCTTGTACGGTCCAAAGTATCGTTTCAGCAATTTCTCACTGAGGCCGCGGCGACGGATGGGCGTCCACACCCACACCCTGTCTCCGGGCTGGAAGTGGACGTCCCTATGACGAAGGTTGTAGCGGCCGGCGTCGACGCGTTGCTGGTCTTGAATCAGGAGTCGGGCGAGCTGGCGGACTTCTTTGGCCCGTTGAGCAACCACCTGGGCGTCGTCGCTCTCACTGTCAGCTGGCTCATGGGGCAGCATCGCGTCCAGCATGGTCGTTACTTTCCGACCATGTACCAACTGGAAGGGTGTGAATCCAGTGGTTTCTTGAACCGCCGTATTGTAGGCGAACGTGACGTAAGGCAACACCTCGTCCCACGTCTTGTGCTCTACGTCGACGTACATAGAGATCATGTCAGCGATTGTCTTGTTGAGTCGCTCCGTCAGCCCGTTGGTCTGCGGGTGGTACGCAGTTGTACGACGATGGCTGGTGTGACTGAGTCGGAGGATTTCTTGGGTCATCTGTGCCATGAACGATGATCCGCGATCTGTAATCAGAACTTCTGGAGCGCCGTGCCGGAGGACGATGGACTCAATGAAAAACTTGGCAACTTCCACGGCAGTCCCTGAAGGAAGGGCTTTCGTTTCGGCGTACCGCGTGAGATAATCGGTTGCGACGATTATCCATCGGTTCCCTTGCGTCGATGGTGGGAATGGCCCAAGTAAGTCCATTCCAATTTGCTGGAACGGGGCAGATGGCGGCGCAATAGGCTGAAGAAGTCCTGCCGGTCTCGTCGGTGGTTTTTTCCGTCGTTGACACTCGTGGCAAGATCGGGTGTAGTGGTGCACTGTCTTCGCGAGCTTGGGCCAGTAGTATTTTTCACGTATCCTGGCGAGAGTTCTGCAGTAGCCAAGGTGTCCCGCCGTCGGGTCATCGTGGCAGGCTTGAAAAATTTCTTCTCGAAGACTGGAAGGGACCACCAATAGCCACGCCGTGTTGTTGTCGCTGAAGTTCTCCTTGTAGAGCACACCTCGTCGGAGGGAGAAGGTTGGCAGTGTTCGTACAAAACTGCGGGGAACGGCACTTCCTTGTCCCTCTAGGTGCTCGATGAGTGCTCGCAGCTCAGGGTCATCTCGTTGGAGTGCTGCCATGTCGCTGACATCCAGAGCGCCGAGGAAACGCTCATCGTCGTCCTCTTTGGTGCAGGCAGGAGCGGCCTCGACTGGGGCCCTTGACAGGCAGTCGGCGTCATTGTGCTTCTGGCCGGTCTTGTACACCACGGTCATGTCGAACTCCTGCAATCGTAGGCTCCACCGGGCGAGGCGTCCGGAGGGGTCCTTCCGATTCGCCAGCCAGCAGAGCGAGTGGTGGTCTGTGACCACGCGAAAAGGACTTCCATACAAATATGGGCGAAACTTTGTTATTGCCCAGACGACAGCGAGGCACTCCTTTTCAGTAGTTGAATAGGTCCTCTCCGCGTTAGACAGCGTCCGACTTGCGTATGCGATGACTCGCTCTGCGCCGTCCTGCATTTGGACTAGTACCGCACCCAGTCCGGTGTTACTGGCGTCGGTGTGGATCTCGGTTTCAGCAAACTGGTCGAAATGGCCAAGAATCGGGGGCGTCTGGAGTCTTCGTTTGAGCTCGTCGAATGACCTCTGGTGTTCTTCTGTCCACTCGAACTTAACGGCGTCCTTCGTGAGGTGTGTCAGCGGTGCGGACTGCTTGGCGAAGTCTCGAACAAAGTGCCTGTAGTAGGCACAGAGTCCGAGAAATCTTCTCACGGCCTTCTTGTCAGCCGGCGGCGTAAATGCAGCTACGGCGCGGGTCTTCTCGGGGTCAGGTAGAACGCCTTTGTTGTTCACGACGTGTCCAAGGAACTTTAGTTCCCCATAGGCGAATCGACACTTTGTTGGCTTGAGTGACAGGCCGGCGGTCTTGATGGCTTGAAGCACGGCTCGAAGTCGTCTGAGGTGTTCGTCGAAATCTCGTGAGAATACCACGACATCGTCCAGGTAGACGAGGCAGCTCTGCCATTTCAGGCCTGCCAGCACGGTGTCCATGACGCGCTGGAAGGTGGCTGGTGCTGTACAAAGTCCGAACGGCATCACTTTGAATTCGTACAGTCCGTCGGGAGTGACGAAGGCAGTTTTCTCCCGGTCACGTTCGTCGACTTCAATCTGCCAGTAACCGCTCTTCAAGTCCATCGACGAAAAATATCGGGTGTGGCGCAATCGGTCTAACGTATCGTCGATGCGGGGGAGCGGATAGACGTCCTTCTTCGTCACAGCGTTCAGTCGACGATAGTCCACGCAGAACCGCAGGGTTCCGTCCTTCTTCTTTACAAGTACGACCGGGGACGTCCATTGACTTCTTGAGGGTTGAATGATGTCGTCGTCGAGCATCTCCTGGACTTGATCTTGAATCACTTTCCTTTTCTTTAAGGAGACTCGATACGGCGACTGGTGAACAGGGAGTGCGTCGTCGTCAGTAATAATGCGATGTTTCGCCATTGGTGTTTGGCGAACTTTCGATGTCGTGGCAAAACAGTCACTGTATTCGGCGAGGAGATCAACCAGTTGCCGGCGCTTCGAAGCGGGGAGCTCGGGGTCGATGTCGAGCGGCGGCGGCGTCGTGCTCTTCTGCTGTGGCGACGAGGTTTCCTCTGAGACTGCGGTGACCACGGCTGGCGTCTGAAGCTCCTCGACGTAGCCCATGGTGGTACCCTTCGTTAGGTGCTGCGGTTCCTCTCGAAAGTTTGTCACGAGAACAGTTGTTCGTCCTTCTTGAAGATCCGTTACGCCTCGTGCGACGCCAATTCCTTTTTCAAGGAGCAGTTGAACGCTGCCTTCCAGAAGAGCGTCACCGTGCATGGCTGCGTCGGTTATGACGGTGACGAAAACACTCGACCGCGGCGGCAGATTCACATGGTCGGCTATAACTCGGATCGCGGATGACGTCGTGTTGGCCTCCACCGGGGCCAGGACAGGCTTTCGCAGCGTCAACTGGTTTGCCCCGAGGTCGATGACGGCGCCATACTCGCAGAGAAAGTCCATTCCGAGGATAACGTCCCTCGAACAGTCTTGCAGAACGACGAACTTGACAGGGCACGTCTCACCGTGGATCTCGACGCGAGCAGTGCATCTCCCGACTGGTGTGATGAGGTGTCCTCCGGCGGTTCTTATTTGTGGTCCATCCCACGGCGTCATGACTTTTCGAAGGCGACGGGAGAGCCTCCCACTCAAGACTGAGTAGTCTGCTCCGGTGTCCACGAGTGCTGATGCGTCGTGGCCGTCGATGACGACGTTTAGGTTATTGGACACTGTTGCAGGGGCGTCGTTTCGGTCTCTGGTAGCGTTCGAGAGGGGGCCCTCCGACGTTCGTGGAGGATCTTGGCGTCGGTCGTCTTCGGCAACTCCACCTCCAGGGGTTGCCGCGCCTAGTTTCCCCGGCGAGGAGCGAGGGGCGACAGGCTTTCACGTCGGGGTCGGCGCATCGGCGAAGCTGGACGTCGCGGCGACGGCGACCGGAACTCTCGGCGGGACGCAGGCTCGGGGGACTGAGGTCGTTGCAAGTACTCGTCGATCTCCCGAGGTCGTTCACCATAACGGGGGCGCGGGTCGTTTGGATGGAATCCGCGCAGCCCGAGTCGTCGGTATGGGCATCGGCGGTACACATGGTCAGCTTCCCCGCAGTGGTAACACAGCGGGCGTCGGTCGGCCGTCCTCCAGACGTCTGTCTTCCTCGGCGCAGGTCGGTCTGGGTGAACGTGCGCCTGATCTTCCTGTCGTCGGGGGTACTGCGGCGTTGGGGCGTCTCTTCGGGGTGGCGCCGTGGCTTGGCGGGGAGGTTGCGGCGGTCGTCGGGCCATGGCAGCGTAGCTCAACATCGGTTCCTCCGGTGCCGCCGTGGTGACGGGAACCTCTGGTTGGAGCGCCCGATGCACTTCTTCCCGCACGACCTCGGCGATGGAGATCGAGGCGGGGCGATCAGTGTCGGGTAGAGTTTTCCGGAGCTCTTCCCGGACGATGTCCCGGACAATTTCACGAAGGTTGTCAGCGCAGATGCGGCCCTCGTCCAATCGGGAAGATGCCAGCGTCGAAGAAACAGGCGTGTCGGCGAGTCGGTTGTAGTGGCTGGCTCGGGCTTGCAGGGCACGCTCGATGTTCGTTGCTTCGGCGACAAAATCTTCGACAGTTGTCGGAGGGCTGCGGACAAGGCCACCAAAGATGTTTTCTCTCACGCCCCGCATGAGGATTCGTAGCTTCTTCTCTTCTGTAGCCCGAGGGTCGGCGCGGGCGCTCAGGCGCAGAACGTCCTCTACGAAGCCGCTGACACTCTCGTTGGGGCCCTGGGTTCTGGTTCGCAGTAGGTCCTCGGCTCTCTCTCGGCGGTGGTGGTTGATGAATGTAGCCTTGAGTTCGGCCTTGAAAATGTCCCATGACGTCAAAGAGGACTCATGATTCTCGTACCAGTGCTTGGCGGTCCCCTCAAGCGAAAAATAGACATTGTGCAGGCGCTGCTCGTCGGTCCAGCTATTGTGGCGGGCAACGCGTTCATACTAGTCAATCCAGTCTTCGACGTCTTTGTACTGCTCGCCGTGGAATGGAGTAGCCGTCAGCGGTACGACGGGCAGGTAAACGACGGCAGGAGCGGCCGGGGTCTCCGACTGGTTGGCCATCGTCGTCCTCCTTGTTTCCTTGGTCTTGGTTGGCAGCAGTCCGTATTCCGGGTCTAGGCCCTGGATGCGGCGGCTTACTCGGGTCTCGGTGGTGTCTTCGTTGGGTCCTCGGGAGCTTGGGTTCGGACTCGTACTGCGGGAACTCGGAGGGGTGCGCTGCACGGACATGCGGTAAACCGCACCTCCACCAGAATGTCACGGGTGGTGACCAGAATAACAATAAATAAACAGGAAGAAATAAACGTTTAATGTGGCGAACTTGTGCCGAAAACAAAAAGGGAATAGAAAATAATAACAAAGCGTCGCGAGCGTCGAAGTCGGCGAGACAGCAGAGTCGAGCGCTGGGGCGAAACTGTCTCAGGTTCGCCACGCGGAGCCCCTTATGTACATGCGTAAGCTTCTGGAATAATCAGCGTAGAATGTTCGACGCGTAGAGCATTCGGACCTCGAACACGCAACAGGATTCTCGAATTTACCAGAAAACTAGATTGCAGGAATAACAAAAGATGCGTCGCTCCCAGGGATCGAACCCTGGCTTTTCGCGTGGGAGGCACGCGCGATAACCGTTAGGCCACGAGCGTGCTGCCTGCTTGGTCAGCTGCGCTCGCGGCAATATACCAGTTCAATCCGAAGAGAGTGGTCTCAGAAATGACACGAGACACACGCGCATTATATACATTGTTTCACTTTAAGTCCGACCGCGGCCCAGGATCCGATCCGATGGACAGCCAAGCACACAGCACCCAAATAACATCGTCATGGCGCCCGTCGTCTTTGTGCCCTTGCTGTCGCCGACTAAACCAATAAGCAGCGCAGTGAAGGGGACGGATTGTTTCTCTGCTGTTTAATGCGAAAGCATTAACTATCCCATGGAGCGGAGCCGGCGTCGTCTGTAACCGCAAAAAAAAAAAAACGCGCCCATTTTGTTTTATTGGTTGAGCGAACCGGCTCCTAGATAGCCATTAGCGGCCGCTTCACGAGAGCGTGCGCTCGGCCGCCGGCCGCAACCTCGGTAGTAGCGAAACGTGGCCGTCCACGCCAGGAAGCCGCAGACCAACTAAGGGAGCGGAAGAACGACAGTCATGCTTTTGCATTCACAACTCATAAGAAGTGCTTAGGTGTACTGGAATTTTGTTTTTTACGTATTGGTTACTTTCTCTTGAAATGTGCAGTAGGGCTGGGTTTCACGAGGCCCAACATATAGAATGCTATAAACGTATTGCAACCGTAATAAAAAAAAAGAAAAACGACTCAGCAACGATTATGCAGACTGTTACATTTTATGTATATACCACACTCCGCGTGAGGCAAAACAAGCAAGCGCAGCGCATTTAGCCGCGTGGTCGAAGGTAGAAAAAAGTAAATAGAAATAAACGAGCACGCTCGCGGAACTCCTTTACAATCACAGATACAATAAGTACAGCAGACTGTCATTAGTTAGTTGTAGTAAATCGTCTTTCTTCTCCGCTGCGGTATCCGTAAAGAAAACGCAGCAGTTGCGCGTGCGCGCCGCCAGCCTTGTCTGCATAGTTCAAGGTCTTGTGGCGGATTACGGTGTGCTATCCGGGTGCTTAGCGGGCTGTGGAAACGGTCTACTAAAACTCCCTATTAAAGGCTCCGTTTTACTCCGACGTTCAGCGCAGCGAACGCAGCGCATAGCGCAGAACGCGCGAGTTTCATTGGCCGACGAGCAGGAACTCAATATCCGCGACCAATCAGGATCTGTGTGCGCTGAACGACGCCGCGCTTGCTACGCTCGACGTTGGAGTATTACCTTGGTATAACTGGGCCTTAGTTAAGGAAAGCTGAAGCTGTTTTCTATTTGAGGAAATACACTTAAATCGTCTTCGTTGACCTCCAAGATCTGGAATAACGAAATTATTATTATTATTATTATTATTTTAATTTAGTACATGGAGCCTGCGGAAAATCATATTCCAAGTATCGCTGAAGGCCCTCCTTCCCGGAGCGTGACGTCACAAGAGGAGTTTCCGGAATCTCCGCTCTCGCGCATCTTCAGCGCCTATCAAATCTATGCACGCGCACTCTTGCTATTTTGGAAAAGGGGAAAAAAAAAAAAACGTCACGACTGGTGTCAGTGCTGGGGAATATAACTGGCAAGGTGGCGATGGCACGCGCGGCCCTCGAACGACACGCGCTCGGTGGCCGAAATATCCTCTTATGACGTCATGACTGGTCGGAGGTTTTCGTGTTTTTTCGCGCTTAATTATCCTCTATCTAATTTTTTGAACGAAGTGTTTCAGCTTCGCTTTAGCAAATCACTAGAAGCAACAAAAGCGGAAACATTTATAGATTCAATTATTTATATATATATAAAAATACGCCTTAAGTATGGCTTAACAGTAATACAAGCGATGGTTCAAAGGATTGAGCAAATATTGCAATTACAATGTCAGAAGGAAGTTCTTTTCAATCTTCAACGGTTTATAAAAAAAGAAACACGAATAATTAAAGAATTAATTATAGTATCTTTATCCTACGAGTGGAAAAGTATTATAGGTCCTTGTACTTGTGGTTTGTGGAGTGGCATAGCGGGATTTGCCTATTTTAAAACCGGTATATATAAAAAAAAAAAGGAATTTTACTTTTCTCGCACGTTTGGAGGGGCTGGAGAAAAGCCAGGTTGTACAAGCTGATGACAGCATTTAGTCTGCTACATTTCTTAGTAGATAAATCTAATGGCTTTCTTTTACATACTTTAGAGTTGTTCATGTTTGTTGAAGTGCGTCGATACCGAATAACATCGCCATACTATACACCAACTCATGTTTACAAACAAACCGGAGCGCCCGGAGCGCCCCTAGTGGACGCCACCGGCGCCGCGCATGCGCGATGGGGGTGTGGACAAGAAGCTCGCCGTCGCCCATGAACAAACCATTGAAATACGATGTTGTCGGCGTCGGTGTGAGTCCCCCTGCCCTTTTTCGCGTTCGAATTGTTGATTCTACGTCTTCCTGGCGATGTCTACTACTTGAGCGGCGTCAGCGAAATTACCGAGGCTCGTTACACCGCAAAACTTCGCGTGAATAATGTGACATGTGGCGATTCATTCCGCGTGGACGCCGCAGATTGTACGCTAAAGCCTGATTCGCACGATGAGATTTCGCTCGGAATTTTCAGTCGCGACGCCGCTCGGGCTGCAAAAGCGTGAACCGTAGCTGCGATAGTCGACGACGATACTGAAAATCGCAAGCAGAATCGAACCAACTGAATTAGGCATAACAAGTCGGTGTTGGTCACTGGTAACAATGACCAACATCTCCTTGCATCTACTGTTTACATCGAGCCTGCTTACCAACCTTCAAATTTAAGTCTTTTGAGGCCGGCACTCACTTCTTATCGCAAGTACCGAGCCAACATATGGTCTACGGACCGGCGTCGTCTAAGAGAGCAGACGACAAGCAGAAACGTTTGAAAGAGCAGACGACAATTCGAACAATCAGGCGGCCGTTTGAACTTGGAGACGCACTGAACGTAGTCCGCAGGTGGTTCGCACAACTTGACAGTTTTCTGGCGTTCATGTTGGAACAAAACAAATAAATCTGATGACCCCAAGTATCCGTGAATTCAACCCAAAGTGCTTCCCGCCCAAGCAATCGTTGTCCGACGGCGTCTGCTTTTCCCTTTTCACGGCACATGTCCAGATTCTCGGACGAACGGAGCACGTGAAAACTGACCTTCAAACCTTTCTCGACACTTTTGGTACGGCCCCAGTCGCGGCGTTTTGACGAGAAGGCAGGTTTTTGTCTGGTTCCTTTCAAAACAACGCAGGAATACACGTCTGGCATGGGGACTTCTGCCCACAGCCCCAGACCGGAAGTGCGACCGACGCGCCACCACCGCCCCGTGACGTCACAGAGATGAGTTCGTGTATAAGAGCGGTTCATTAACCGATTTGAATCCTTGTCACAGATGTAGCGTGCCAGAGGCTTCGCCTCAGATGCCCTAATTTAAACATCGCTCCTTGGCAAAACCTGTCAGTGTCGTCACTCCATCTAAGAGCGGAAGTTAAAGTAACTCCAAGGTATTTAAAAGATGATACTTTATGAATTGCAGCCTTTTTTTTTACCTGCATTGAAAAGACAATGGGAACACTTTACGAGTGATGGTCATAAAGACAAATCTTCAATTTTTTTAACAGCATTAGCCATGTTTGGCACCCGTTGCTACTTGAGGTCAGGTTTGGGTTGGGGTTTCCTTGGACTGAATAAATTGTTTTGTTTATTTCGGAAAACATAACTAGGTCATCAGCAAATAGGTGGAAATTTATGTTTTTGTTAGGTTTTCCTATGTCATCGACGTAAACGAAAAAAAAAAAGGAGAGGGTCTAGCGGATTCCTGAAGTACGCCTGATTGCGCTGGTATAATGGTGAAGAATTTTGCCCTTTCACCGCATGAAACTGCTGCCTGTTGCAGGGGTGGTCACTTTGCCACCGAACATTGAGCATTGTATTGATTAGTGTAGTCGATGATAGCACACGCAACCAGGAAACGAACGCCGTGATAATACGCTTTTGGCGCTGCCTCATTGGCTAAGTCAGATCGTGGGCCTTGGCAGTGGTCGGACCTAAAGCTTAGTTAAACCCCGAGATATTGGCATTTCTCGTTTGTCTGGAATATCGGTAAGAAAATGTTTACAGAAGACGATACAATCTTTAGTTAGTTTTGAGCTTAATATATTGCGAATAAGCTATATGTGTTGCGCGTAGAAAATAATGTTTCGAGACGTATACCTTACGCGCTCCGTAATAGCGTGGGTTTCCCCGAGACTCTTAGGCGTGCCTTCGGTTTCCTCGTCTGTGTGGTTGCAAGTACATACTTTTCCTCGCAGCGGAAGAGTGTAAAACGTGAAAACCGTCACGTGGTTGAAATAAACGGACCGTCACATCATCTTGTGAGGGACCAATCAAAATGTGATTAGCGAAATCCTTAACTTGTATAGATAATTTTGAGTGGAAACTATAACTGTTTCCATTCGTAATTTTGGCGGACTGAATGAAATTGAAATACCTTGTTCCCTCTGGCAAAGTTAGCAGACGCATTTGTTTTCTTGTACGCGGCGGTGGCTTTTTAGGGTACAGCACAATGTTGGATACCAACGAAACCGACATTAGAACAATTTGCACTTCAACTCCGCTGGTATACACAGTTTCAGACTGGGGTGTTTCTCAGTGTCTACTGTTGCACGAACATTTAATGCCTAGGAATAATGCGAAATCGGCGTGACTTAAGAAAGGATCTATATGCGACTGCAGCTAAGTCGAGAGAATCAGTTGTTCGAAATGTGAAAGTATCCAGCGAAGTTATTGAGCAAACACAGCCCTGATCATCGAATTATTTAGGCGCCTGGTAGAGAAAAAAAACCGAAGCAGGAACAAAAGCAGTTGACAGTGATGATAGCCGAATACGAACTTTGTATAGACGCGAAAATTAATATCACTTGGTCGTTGAGAAAACACTTTCTGTCTCTCTCCATTCCTCGCTATAGTTTTAAATGCATTTAGTTTCAACCTCGTGACCGCAACGCGCAAATGAGGAGCGCATACAAATGAGGACGCAAGTAAAAATGGTACAACGAACAGACCGGCCCCTGAGAGAATGGTTCTAATGTACTGGGTAAAATTATTCCCAAAATAAATCCCTAGAAAATGGTCCCAATAAAATAGTGCGACAATGTTCGCGTTCGCACCGCTTGGTGAGTATGTATCGAGTGCTTTAACAACCTTACAAAATTTGAGTTACATAAAAATGCTGGCATTCGTGACTCGTGAAAAAGAAGTTTTGAAGGGTGTGCAGTACATCAACACTTTTCTGTATTAGATCTCAACTTCAGTAGTGTCGATAGTTTTGGTTTGTATAAAATAAATGTGACTGTCTTTTTTTCTTCCATTCACGGTTTCTGATTAAATTATACCTGCCATCATTCGAGTGTTTTGAAACACAAATCTGTCTCTGAGCTAAAAAATAGAGCGTTAATAATTTTATTACACTTAATCACACAGTTTTTTTTTTAAAGCTTTACAAATTTGTTTATTAAAAAGCCGTGAAATCTACACTTATGCAGTTTGCTCAGGTGAGTTTCACTGCCAGGGGAACATGTATATCGCACCGATCAGTTGGCTAATTAAGCATATTTGCTCATTAACTTTTTAATTTGTAAAAATGGACATAGAGTATATTTTCAGAACAGGTACAAGGCTGCAGGGGCTATGATAAGAGACGGAAAAACCCCGCGGTCGCGTTATCGCACAAGTAGCCTTGCTCTCGCTGCACGAGTGGTAACTTCAGCGCACTACTGCGCTTCGCACGCGCTCAAAGTTTCTAAACACTACAGATTTAGGGGTTTTTAATGACTGTCGGCAAGTTTCTAATTAAAATCGCATCGTTATTTTCACTAATTAAAAAGTTAATTAGCATATTTTAGTTATTTCGCCAACTGATCGTTACGATTATTCCCTATACTATGTCCCCCGAGCAGTATAACTCACTTGCACAAACCACATATCTGTCAAACAAATCTGTTAAGCTTAAAGAAAGAGAGAAAAAAACACCCTGTATATGTGTCTGCGTGAAGGGAACCATTAAACCAAGCAAAAAAGCAATGAGCGACACAGTTTGTGGAATCTCCTTCTCAATGGCAGTCGTGCAGATCGAGATACGCACACGCCTCACGAGACATGCTGCATCTAAGAAGCGGTTATTCGGGGGCGTAACACGTTTCACTCTCTCTCTCTCTCTCTCTCTCGAAGCAAGACAGCGACAGGCTCAAGAGAAGAAGCAAAGACACGCACCCACGTGTTGCTTGTGATTGTTTTGATTCCAGCAGCCTCACCCACTCCGTCCAGTCCGCCCGCAAATGCGCCAAAAAAATACTCGACGCGGGCGAAAGAAAGGACAGGGAGCCGCCGACGTTTCAGCGGTCCGAACCGCCATTTATCACGCTTCGAAAAGCCTCGGGCGAATTCGTCGCGTTCCCGCTCAAAAATTCCTGTTGTCAGAGATCAGGGTCCGTGTTTCTATTTTTATCCACACTCGATTTTCTCCTTCCTCGCATTTTTGTTTTGCTGGACGTTTATTCACCTATCTTTAGAAGAGAAAGCAAACATGTAAAAATAACAACAAAAGCAGAAGAGGGCGTGACGTCCACTTTTTCCGCTTTCGTCGTCGAAGGGCCATCGATTCGTGCTCACTAAAATTCTGCACGAAACAACGAAAAAAAAAAAAAACGACAGGCAAGATTTTTTCGTTTTTTTTTTTTTTTTTTTTTTTTTTTAGCGTTAGCCCTGGGTAAAGACTAGACCGAGCGCATATCCCCCACAATAGAACCGCATAGATTACCCAACTTTCCACAGTCTCGAGTCGTGTCCTCCTGAACAATAGCTCTCGAGAGCGTGATCACGGATTCCTATGACGCTGTTCTTTGTCTTTTTTTTTTTTTTAAGAAAAATAAGAGTTTCGGTAGAATCAACTTGACCTCGATTCGCGGGCAAGGAGACCCAAGCGCAATCACTTGCACAAGCTTTTTTTTTTTTTTTTTTTAACATGCTCGGGTCTATTTAGGGGAGTTTACCCCCTTGTCAAGGCAATTTTTACGGAACGAATTGCTCGAAGGAGCAGGTTATTTTCTCGCTTGGTTCGAGGAGCGGTCCCGAGTAAACATCAAGACTGGAACCGAGGGGGACGGTCGTCGAGGGGGCGCTGAGGCGCCTCACGCCTATGCGTGTAGCCTTACATCAGGACGGATTAAACGCAAACAGCAGCGAGCTGCAGCACTTCTTCACCCGCGAGAGCAAAACGGTCGTTAGCTGTCAAGTATTTTACGACAGCGACCACCGGGTAGCGCGCTATATCTTTGAAATGTCTTAAATGGGTCCTAAGAAACCAAACGCAACAACAACAAAAACAAAAAACCCTCCGGAAGTGCTCTGCAGCCACGATGGCCTTTAGCCACTCAACAGCCATGGCTCATTCGCAGCATACACCCAAGCAGTGACGATAAGATTAAACGAAGACACTTAAAACTGCTTACGTGCAGAAATTGGAAAGCATTCCTACACGCAGCGCGCCACGTCTTCCTTTTGCACACGGCGCTCCGGCGGTGACATCACGCACCCCCACTGCGCAGGCACGGCGGATCCCGCCGGCTCCACGGCTTCCGTGCCGATGCAGCTGCGTTGGTGTGCTTTTCTTTGTGTTTTTTTTTTTTTCTGAGGCGCGTCCGCTTTGGCCTTGAGCGCCCCGCCGGCTTCCGTGACGAGGCATCTGCGTTGCTGTGCTTTTGGCCAAGGGTACATTTGGTGCCGTTTCGCTCAACCAATGGGCATTGAGGTGCCGTTTTTCGCTGCTACAGACAGAATTTAGGTGCCGTTTTCCGCTGACAGACAACGCAGGTTCGCTCCGTAGAACAGTTAATGATTTCGCATTAAAAAGTAAACCATGGTTATTTGCGCATCGATTTCGAAAGCTGCATTAGCAATCGCAGCTATATTTCGTTTCACCGCAAGCCAGAGCGCAATCGAAGGTCGGCAGATACACAAACACCGACTCACATACTAAAAGCGCAAAGTTGTTGTGGTGCATTCATGGCGCTCGATCGCTTGACCCAGTTCATTCCACGTGCACGAACGAACGACGAACATCCTGATGTCGGGTTTTTTGAGATTTCTCGAGGAACTCTATCGGCTCATAATATTGCCTGCGCTTTGACGTATAATGTATCGAAGTATGACAGCCGTACTTCGCAGGCTAACTGGTACCTCTACAGCGTTGAACCAGTATCGCCGCGTCTGAAAGGTATGTCGACGCTTCAACAAAACAATATTTACAACGTCCATTTTATATTATTTTAGATGTGTATGTTATAATTTCACTTTGACAATAGAACTCGTAATCACTAAGAACCAGCGTTTTTATAGGCACTACAATCTAGTGTTCATTGTGTAAAAATAAACATACAGGCTCGAGAGGACTCATAAATATTTGTTTGGAATCCGGCTTGCATGCCTGTTTTCATTTTGTTTTGCATTTTCAGCTTTCTATAACAATCGTTGTTTTTTAGAAGTTATCCTTGACTATTGGCGCTGGAACGTTAATTACTAGCTAAAGAAATATAAGGGCTATACTCAATTTACTGTAGACAGTGACAACGAAATTTAGGTCAGGTAAACCAAATAAGACTTCTTTTTTTTTGTACAGCAAGAGGTAGGACTGACCTTGAAATTTATCGATGCTGGTTGGTACTCGTTACTTTTTTCAAAACGGTAACGGGTAACGTCCTCTCGTTACTTATTTCAAGTAACGGGTAACATAGCTACGTTACTCGTCACAGCTTCTTCCCCAGCCTGAAAAAAAAAAAAACACTTAAATTTGTTTAATGTTTCCTTTGTTCCACCTTAAGTCCAGACACAGGCCACGCTACGAGCTCATGGGCACCATCATGGTGTTTGCCGTGTTTCTGTACGCGCCGTAACATCGCTGAACCAATCATAAACATAAAAAGGCCCAGTGACGTGCACTTTTGACGCCGCCTGATTGGCCGCTCAAGCTCATAGCGTCGGCTGCGTCTGGGCTAAGCTGAAACCAGATTTATACGTAACGAGTAACAGGTAATTAATTACTTGTGATCAGTTACATTTTACTGTAACCTTTTAACACTTCAATTTTGTTTTTTGTGGTAAAGTTCACTGTAATTCAATTACTATTTTTGTAACTGAATTAACAATTGAATTACAAATTATGTTAGCAGTTTTCCAATCACGCGGAAAATTTCTAACGTAATGCACGGGGAGGTAGAAAAAATGGGAGAAACAAAACGTTATCTACTCACTGGCAGGTTTATTAAAACACTACGTTCACTCCCTTCCACCGCTGCAAGCCTGGCCAGAGCGTTCAGTTGCGGATGCTGGTCTGCTCGTCCAAAGAACCAAACCTTAGAGCGACTCTAATTCTCACGTTAGAAGCCGGACAGAGAATAAACAATGCAGACTATAAAATAACAGGTGCCATTATTCTAAACGGCGCGAACTATCGCGTAGAACGAAGTCCCCAATAAAGCGTAAGCAAAAGCGTGCTAGGCGCTGCAATTATAAACATCTCGGGGCAAGAGAGGTGTTCCTCGCCAACGGCCCCAGAGGGGGGAAAAAGGTAGTGCGCCAAAAAGTTGCCGGGTGCCGTTTCTCTGAGGGGCCTTCCGCGGCATGCGAAGGAAACAAGAGCAGAGGAACAGCCTCTGAGATCCCTCCGGGATTAGCTGCGAGAAACAAACATCCTCTTTTGAGAAAAACAAGAATTCCGGCTAGGAGTTCGTGACTTGGGAGCATCCCGAAGAAGCCCTAGCGGCAGCATCCTGCTGGGAAAGCCTCTGTGGTGGGCTTCACACGTTGCACGCCAGGATGTGGAGTGAAAATGTTTAGACGCTGTAAAAAGATGGATATTTTTTTTCTATATCACCCCGCTTACAATGTGCTGATGGTTGTTGCTGAATTTTAGAATACAATGTAGCGCTCGAACACAATCGTTCAATGCTTGGGCGGAGGGGCTCGTCTATCAGGTTCCGTTGTCATCTTGACAGAAATACGTTGTACAAACGGGCAGATGTCTGAATGACAGATTGCGTGAACGCAATTAAAATGTGAACGACTCTTGACATAGTCGTCTTTCTGTTCATTGTCATAACTCTGACTGCGCTCCCTTGTTCACCACGTGAATGGTTGTAACCATAACCAGGCATATTGATAAAACCGCAAGGAAGATTACTGAAGCCGACATAATCAAAACTTCCGGCGCAGCATGTGTCAGCGTAGCCTGTATTAAATTTGATGCTATGGAAGTCGCGTTCTTGCAAGCGATGATGAGGCATCGATTTGGCTGCGATTGGTGCGATGGCACAGTGCATATAGCTTCGTCTTTTCCAGCTATAAAACACCTAAACGTTGGCGCACAGTGTTGTCTAGTTTTTCGCCTCTAGTTCTTCTTTTCGAGCGCCACTATATGTATCTTAAAAGGTTATAATGGTTTCAATAACTCTTTAATGTGCCTTTCGGTATGTGTAGATAAAAGCAATAAGCACGATTTCGTTCACTTCGATACGACTTTCACCAAATTACCCAATCACCAAAGAGAATACTGAGAATGTAGGCACACACACACACACACACACACACACACACACACACACACACACACACACACACACACACACACACCACACACACACACACACCACACACACACACACCACCACACACACACACACACACACACACACACACACACACACACACACACACACACACACACACACACACACACACACACACACACCACACACACACACACACACACACACACCACACACACACACACACACACACACACACACACACACACACACACACACACACACACACACACACACACACACACACACACACACACACACACACACACACACCCACACACACACACACACACACACACACACACACACACACACACACACACACACACACACACACACACACACACACACACACACACCACACACACACACACACACACACACACACACACACACACACACACTGCCTTCCAAATCGAGCATTTCTGTTACGCACACACTGCGCTCTCGTGGAATTTAAAAGCTCAATTAAAGTCCGAGGTAGCCCGGGCGCGCGGCAGCGATCGTCAAGCTATCGCAGCACACGCATTTGTTGATTGATCACCAATGTCGAGCTTGCGCTCTTTAGGCCAATGAAAGCCGCGCACGGTGCGCTACGCTGGGTTTTTTGCCCTCGACGTTGGAGTATAAACAGCGGTCAAGACCTCGTGATCGATGTCTTCTGTCGCTAACGTTGACGGCGACTCGCTCAACCCGTTTGACCACGTTCATCTTTAAGTACTAAAGTAACTCTATAACGAAACATTGCCGAGCGCGTGTAGAGAAATTAACGAGCTCGAAGCTCTAATTCTATCTTTGGTTGATTAACGACACAATTTGTTATGCTAACTGTAGTCAGCCACAAATTAAGGAAACGCAGGGCGTCGCCCATCCTCTCGACGCCTCCTGCTTCTTGGTTCGGTCCTCGGCGCTTCTACCTCCTAAAGGCTGAACTTCATGAGGCAAATATGCTGCGAAAAATCGACGAATTTTTCCTGGCGGTTTTTGCTCCGCGCGTGGCATCAGCACAGTGGCTGCTATGTCGCGCACAAAGCAAGCGTGCCGTCGAGCGACGTTCGTCAGTTATTCGTCGCATAAATTGTTCCATGGAGTTCAGCCTTAAAGCCGTCGTTTCACTTGCAGCGGAGCGACGATGAGACCACAGTGCCTAATGTTTAGAGTACCCTATGCAGAGCGCAAGTTCGTCTGCTTCTTGCACAGGGGTCACGATGATGTCAGGACGCCGATCTTGTAGAGGAAACGTACTCCAAGGCAGGCAGCCGGTAGTGAACTGAAGCGACTTGCTTTATTCCTTTACTTACACATCAAACTTAACAACACGTGGCGCCATCTAGGTGAGTATATTAGTACAGGTTACTAGCGCCACTCCACATCTGCCCTTCTAATAGAAATCTTATTTACAAATTCAAACGTCGAGGAGGGATGACTGCCCGGCCACACCGGGTTCTCTGGACTCCCTCAGGTTGTCGGGGTGCCGGGGATCTTGGGCTCACCCCCTCAGGGGTCGCCGGACTGCCAGGACCATGCTGCTCACGGTCGGAAGGTTCCGGGCCAGGTGACTGGGCTGGCTCCTTTGGACTGTATGGAACCAGGTGCTTCCGGTTCCGCTGCAGAACCCCTTGCGGCGTCTCCACTATGTATGACCGTGGGCGCTGTGCTCGACTCAGCACCGTTGCACTGCACCGAGCGTCTTTTACCCACACCTTGTCGCCCCCAGCGAGCCCACGCAGTTCTGTCGTGGCATGCCGACGATTGTAGTCCGCCGCCTGTCGACGCTTGTCCTGCCTGTCCCTCTCGAGGAACACCTCCGTCGACGGCCACTCAGGTTTCAACTTCTCTGGTGGTTTGAGCATCCTGGTCCGCAGTCGCCGTCCCATCAGAAGTTGCGCCGGGCTGAATCCAGATCGCCCCGGTGTATCTCTGAAGACTAGGAGTGCCAGGAACGGATCGTCGCCCTTTCGGAGTAGGTCCTTGACGGTCCGGATCGCGCGTTCAACCTCTCCGTTGGACTGTGGGCTGCTTGTTGTGTGCACAAAACCATAGTCCCGCGCGAAGTTGGCAAACTCAGCAGCTGCAAACTGCGGGCCGTTGTCGCTGCGAACAACCTCTGGAATGCCAAAACGCGCAAGCACGCTCTTCACAGCAGTGATCACCGAGTAACACGTAGTGCTCTTGAGTGTGATCACTTCCGGATACCGCGAAAAGTAGTCAACAATCAACAAAAAGTCCTGACCGTTGAAATGAAACAAATCTATTCCCAGCTGCTGCCAGGGGAGTTCAGGGGAAGGTGATGAGATGAGAGGTTCAGCACGCTGAATCCTTGTTGTAGCGCACCGTTGGCAGTCCTCCACCATGGACTTGATCTGCTTACTCACACCAGGCCACCACACCGAGTCACGTGCTCGCGCGCGACAACGATTCACGCCCTGGTGACCCTCATGGATGAACCCCAGAACCTCACCCTGAAGTGACGCTGGGACGACTAGGCGACTCCCCTTGAGGAGCAACCCGTCGCACACTGTGAACTCGCCCCTATGTTTCCAGTACTCTAGGAGATTCACCGCCACCTTGGGTTTCACAGGCCAGCCTTGCTCGCAGTACTTCAAGAGAACGACGCACTCGCCGTCTGAAGCTTGCTCTTGACGCAACCTGTCGAGTCTCACTGGTGATTTGTCCTCGATGCCCTGGACCACGCTCTCGACGAACAGCTCCACGGCACCGACCGCCGGTGATGCCTGCTCCAACGGCGCCCTGGACAAAGTGTCAGCCGTCGCCAACAACTTGCCGGGAACATGAAGAACCCTGAACTGGTACCTCATCAATTTAAGTCGGAGGCGTTGAACCCTTGGTGGGAGCATATCTACGTCCATGCTGCCGAATAAAGACGTCAAGGGCAGGTGGTCGGTCTCCACCACGAACTGTAGGCCTCGGACGTATTCATCAAATCGTTGAACGGCCCAGGTGATCGCCAAAGCCTCCTTCTCCGTCCGGCTGTACCTTTGTTCGGTGGGTGTTAAGGAGCGGGAAGCAAAAGCCACCGCCCGACGCTCTCCCGAAGACTGATCTTGTAAGAGTACCGCGCCGAGTCCGAACGAGCTGGCGTCCGCCGACACGATAGTAGGTAGCGCTGGGTGGTACCTGGCCATGCAGACCTCCGAAGACAGCATCCTTTTCAGGTTCAGGAACGCAGCCTGTTGATCCGGGCCCCAGGTCCAGGCACTGTTCTTGCTCAGCAAGGCACGAAGAGGAGCAGTCGTGTCCGACAGGTGCGGTAAGAACCTGCCCACGTGGTTCACCATCCCGAGAAGCCTCCGGATCCCACCAACGTCCACCGGTGGTTCCATTCCTTGAACCGCTTCACACTTCTGACAGTTGTCACGCCGAATTTGCACTTTTCCCTGTTGAGCGTCAGGCCCGCCTTGCTCAAGCGCTGCAACACCTCTGTCAGGCGCTGGTCATGCTCCGCACGGTCTTGACCGAACACAAGGATGTCGTCAATCATGTTGACGACGCCAGTCTGCCCTTCCAAAATGTTGGCCATCACACGCTGAAAATACTCGGGCGCTGAGGTGATGCCAAAAGGCAGACGGCGAAAGCAGTAACGCCCGAAAGGAGTTATGAAGGTCGTCATCTCTTGACAACCCTCCGTCAACTTAACTTGGTGAAAGCTTGACGTCGCGTCGAGCTTCGAGAACACCCGTGCGTCTCCGAGAAGACCCAAAACTTGGTCAACGGTGGGCAGGATGTGGCGTTCCCGGAGGACGACCTTGTTCAACTTTGTAAGGTCCACGCACAGTCGATACCCTCCAGCTGATTTCGGCACCACCACAAGTCCTGCACACCATGGCGTCGGGTTGACAACCCGACGAATGACGCCCTTTCTTTCCGTCTTGTCCAACTCAGACTTGACCACATCTCGCAGTGGAATCGGGATCCGCCTTGCAACAGGCAACGAGAATGGAACAGCCTCCGGTTGCAGACGAATTGTGTATTCGCCAGGAAGCTCACCAAGGCCTTGAAACAGCTCCGACGGAACGACCACCCCGGCTTGTTGCAGAGGAACTTCTGGAATGTGGTCCACGAACTTCACGACTCCCAGGGCTTGAATTGCAGGAAAACCCAAAAGAGGCACAGTCTGGGAACGGACGACGTACAATTCCTGCGTCACACACTTGTCCTTCCACGCCAAACTGGCCGTGAAGGTTCCCAAAACCTCCAGTGAATGCCAAAACCTCCAGTCAGCTCTCCGCCCGGTCGCTGAAGATGCGCTGGGATTCCCGAGAACGTGCTTGGTACGACAGACACCTCGGCACCGCTGTCCACTTTAAAGTTCAGGGCCAGTCCGTTGACCTTGACCACGACGAACTTGCTTCTGGTACTGTCCCTTGCGCTGACAGCCGCGAGTTCTACCGACGACAACTTGCCTTTTCTTGCCCGGCAAACCGCAGCAAAGTGCCCTTTCTTGTGACACAGATTGCAAGCTGCTCTGTTGGCGGGACACTCCGAACGCGAATGGGAAGACCGTCCACAGTAGATGCATAGGGAGGTCACCGACCCGCCCGTCGCCTGTGCTTGGGCTTGTCTCGGTGGGCGGTGCTTTTTCACCTTGGCCGCATCGATGTTTAACGCAGTGGTCCCCACTGCCGCTGAGTCACGAAGTTTTCGTTCCGCTTCGGAATCTTCGTGCTGACGCACCTGAACGAGAGCTTCTTCGAGCGTCAATTTTGAGCTTCGGCAGAGTCGGTCCGATAACTTAGTATCAAGCAAACCGACGACGAAGCGATCCCTTATCAGACGGTCCTCAACTTCGGGTGGGCGGTAGTTGCACCGCTTCGCCATGTTACAAAGAGCAGTGTAGAATGCGTCCGCTGACTCACCGGGCTGCTGAGCGCGTCTGAGGAACCGTGCACTTTCGTACAGCTCATTCACGGGATGCACGAAGTAGCCGTCGAACTTTTCCTTGACCTTGGCGTAGTCGCCGAGCTCGTCCTCCCCGAGTGCGAGTGAAGTCAAGATGGTTCGTGCTTGAGGTCCCATGCAGTAGAGCAAAGTCCGTGTGCGCACTTCGTCTTTTGCCGCGTAGAGACCCGATGCGAACGAATAGTCCTCGAAGCGTTGAACCCATTGCGGCCACTGACCCGCATTCTTGAAGTCGAACTGCTGTGGTGGCTGCACGACGAAGCTGGGGGGTGCGGCCACCATCGGTTTCCCCGACTCGCTGCCGCCGGTCATTGCGTAGCGCAAACTCTCGAGTTGCCGCTGTCGAGACCGCCTCGGCGGAATCGGAGTAGACGAGCGGTTCCGCGGGCTGCCGCCACTTCTGACACCATGTAGAGGAAACGTACTCCAAGGCAGGCAGCCGGTAGTGAACTGAAGCGACTTGCTTCATTCCTTTATTTACACATCAAACTTAACAACACGTGGCGCCATCTAGGTGAGTATATTAGTACAGGTTACTAGCGCCACTCCACAGATCTCTTATTGGCTGATTGAAAGCACAGAGGGTAGACGTCAAGCCATCTAGCATTGAGGTCTACCTTCTATCGTTTCCATCACAGCCAATCAGAGCTCGGCGTCGTTCTGACGTCACCGGAACTCGTGCGCAAGAAGCAGACGACTTGCTCCCCGCATTCCATCTATGCATCGAAAGTGGTCCAAAAGTGGCAAGAAATTACGTCACAAAAGCCGGGGTCACTTTGGATTGTGGGCCTCGTTGGCAATACCAGCTGCGAAAAGGTGCCAAAAGTGTCGATCGCCCGCGAGCGTCTCCCCCCTTTCCGCTTGCTTTCCTTCTCGCCCCGCTAAAACGCAGCGTGTGCGCACTCGGGACAAATCTTGGCGGAAGGCGTCCGCCATTATATTGTAAATGCTCCCAGTGGTTTGAGACGAACCCTCTTTTTCAATCCAGGCTCTCTACGTCATGCTAGAGAGCTTGCATTGTAGAGAGGGTCCATCCCAGACCATGGGGAGCGTTTGCAATTTTATGGCGGACGTCTCCCGCGCCGATTGGTCGCAAGTGCGCATGCGCTGCGCTGTCGCGTCACGGAGAGGACTCACTGGGAAACTATGGCCGGTAACTCACTGCTTCGCGCGTCGCAAACAGTGAGTTACCAGCCATAGTTGCCCACCTTGCTGGGTCTTCCAAACCGTTTATGAAGTGCGCCTTCCGTAGGAGTGCAATGTCGTACTGTACTGAAAATAGAAGTTGCGAGGATGCCGCCGACGATGCGCTCACGACGACTGCCCAGGCGGCGGCAGCCGCCGCAGCCCGCTTCCGCGACAATGGTCCTGGGAGCCGCCATTTTCTAAGTGTGCTTGTCTTGGCTTTAGTCAACTTCTCGCGTATCACGAATCTTCTTTGGAGGAGCGCAAAGACTCTTTGCGTACGCACACAATTCCCGAAAAATACCGTACTCTAAAAAATAAAAAAAAAACGCACGCAAAGCGCAAAACGGGGTTAGCGCTCGGCTCATGCGCAATCGCGACGACACTATTATTTGCGTACTCAAAGCTTTAGCGTGCTTTATTATAAAATTGCCTATTAGAGATTTTTAGCAAACCGTTACCGGTGTTTCGCGTACCGCACTGCCGGAGCCTGTGAAGCATGCTTTTAAGCACGCGCCCGGGTGATACCGTAACCAAGGGGCGCGCGCTTAGAAGCACGCTTCACTAGGCTCCGGGATAGTGCGGTACGCGGAACACAATAACGGCTTGCTAAAAGTCTCTATTTTGTGTATCGGTTCACTCTCAACTTTCGCCTTGAAAAATCCTTGGAAACTAAGCAAGGATTCACGAGTCGTAGAAAAAGCGGACACTTATATATGCCTCCTAGTAAGATGATTTTTTTTATTTTTGTTTTCGTTTTTTGCCGCTTGAACATATTATGATTAGTTTGATTTGTTTTATCAAGCGGCAAGTAAGTTGGAGTTTTACGACGTCACGGGCAGTCATATTGACACTCGAGGCTCTCTGACCTTCGCCTCTTCCACGCACAGACATGACGGAACTCTGCAAAATATATACTGTAAACGACTTAATTTTCGCGGGCTTAAATTTTCGCGAATCCAGTGTAGCTTTCGTAGCGTTCACATATTGCCCGAATTGTTCGCGGGACGTAATTTTCGCGTTTGTAGGCGATTCGCGAAATTCGCGAAAATTAGGTCCTCGCGAAAATTTAGTCGTTTACAGTAATGCATTTTCCGTTTAAATGAAGCAATAATATTAGGCGCGTCACTGCATCCAAGTTATTTGACTGACAAGTTTTTGGCATATCCCCGTTGTCTACAGGGACAAACATGTGACTTAAAGAGGCAAAAAATTATTTTTGTTGTCCATTGCATTGTATCCATTGCATTGTAGGGTTCAGCGAAGCCCTGCCAATAGTAAGTCAAACCCGACGAATTTTTTTTTTCTTTTTTTTTTTTTTTTTTTTTTTTTTTAGGGTAGAGGAAACTTTTTAATTTTTTGGGAAGTTTTATCCTGTGTATGGCGATGAGAGAAGTCTACCTCATACTAGCCCTTAGTTATTTCCACTTTTCGAATCATCATCATAATTGACCTATACGTTTCCCTTCCCCTCACCATGAACACGGCCCTCCATCATCTCTGCCGATCCAAAAGGGGTCCGCGAAACATCAATGGTTGAGAATAACTGGCTTAGAGTACCGTGACACTAACCGGATTGTCTTGAAGGTGCCGCCATTGTATAGTGTAGAGCGGATCAAACTTGGCGATAATTACGATTCAAAAATACGACTCACCGAGGCTTTTGATTTGGCGTAGGAAGCTCAGTAGATATCATTTTTATCTGTCGCGGACTGTTTCAACAACTCTGGAGGACGGGAACCCGTATCCCGCGCCATTCGACAGAAATTTATAAAACTGACAATAATTATTTTAAACAACAAGAGTGCGGAAGTGTCGCTAACTTTTGGGCGTAGGCCATTTGGTGGTTTTAGTGGCAGCTAGTGCACCGGAAGGGCTTCAGTGCTTTAGTGTACGTGTGTTCCCTCATCGGTTCCTACGATCAATGTTCATCGCAGTCACGTGGCTATAGGTTGTAAATGTTACGAGCTGTGCACGCACACGGATTTCCGTATTAGCACAAAATAGCAATGAACGCGAACTCGAATTCTCGCAGAAGAATAGGTTGTTTCCGAGAGCGGTCCGAGTGACGCAGTGCTCGTATCGGATTCGAGAACCGTATTAGGCTGATAAGGTTGATAAGGCTGATAAAAACTAGTCCCATGACTCGTATTCAAAACTTCTACAATACCCTCAGTGGAGCATACACTGATGTTTTTAACTCAAATTTCGTAGCTTTTAAGACCTTTGTAACTAATCTGTGAACATTTTGTTGTGCATCATTATCAAGGCGTCAAGCTGTTCATGAGCACAAAAAATAAACAAATGAATCAATGAAGGTTGACCACAGCGAATGCATCACGCTAAATATTATAAAATAACACCCAAACCAAAAAAAAAAGGATTTTTTTTTGTATTTTCCAGCAAAGTTGGCTCACCACACTTGTGTGCTAGTTATTTTATTACCGAAGTATAAACAAGATGCATTTAGTAAAATTCAAACTGAATAATGTTTTGCGTTCACTTTGAGTTTAACGTCCTGCGTATACTCTTTAGTAGTTTATTTTTTAACAATTCTGTATAGCCACCGTTTTTCTGCGCCCCGTTTGCAGACCAATGGACTGGAATCGAACTTTTTCGACTTGTTTGTAAAGTGGAATAGGGAAAACAAAAGTAACTCAAGTAGAGGTTCTGTTAACCAAGTATTATTTCATTTAGGTGTTTACCCCTACGTTCTATCTTAGTGCTCTTCGTGTCCTGCATGGTTCACTCGTTTCCATCTTATAAATCCCATTCACTGTGTAAGTCAGAAAGAAATGTACAGCCTCTGACTGCTCGCGGCTTAGCACATTCAGACTTGCTTTGCGATTCATTTCAGTGGCGTTATTATGAGGATCAGCAAATGCCACAATATCGTTGGCTGTATGACGATGGCGACGGTAGAGTGGCTTATACAACTTCCTCTTCTTCAGAGTTCCACCGAGTTACAAAAATATTCCGAAATCGTAAACTCGTTTGACCAAGAGGCCCGAAAACGAATACTTCGACACCACTGGGCGGCAGGCGATACATTGGTAGATTTGTCTCGTAGTAAACTAAACATAGGCTCAAGCTTTTCCAACGTTATAGGAGAGAGACAAATAACCCTATTTCAAGAAAAGTGAAGGTCAGAGCAAGGCAAAATAGGGCAGTACCTCGGTTTCTTTATAACGCGCAATTCTATTTTTAGCGAAACAAATGTAGGAAAGTAACGTAAAAAGATATAAAACATAGTGAACCGAGTATTCCGTTTTCATTTTAACGCTCTCCACAACGTGCGCCTTACCGAGAAAGAAAACTAGCACGATCTACACTCCTCGTACTGAACGAGAGTCATGTAATCCCGCAATGTCACTCTCGCATGAAATGAGGGTGTTCTTTCAGTGTTACGAAATAACTCGTGCGAAAACGTTACATAGTTAACGTCTCAAAGTTTTTAATTGAGCACTACAGTGTTATACAACAATCTCAGTTGGAAGCATTTCGTAAACTCCGTAAAGCGCAGTTATAGGACAGAAGCGAACAATTAAAACTAATGAGCGCACGTACGCCCTAAGTCAACTTAATTTTTTTCGTCATTGCCAGGTGCACCACTTTCAAAGCAGAAGGAAGGATTTGTAATGCGTCCTCTAGACATATAGGAGCCCTATCTTATGTCACGCTAAAGCCAGCCTTGCTCAGACAACAGAAGAATCAGCTACCTACCCTCTTCAGTGAGTTTCAGATGCCGGTGGGGCCAAGTGTAGTTGCTTGCGCACAACAGCGGAAGGCTAATAGTAGGGGTGAGCGAATACTGAAATTTTCGAATATGAATCGAATACGAATAAGTCAAAAAAGGGGCTTCGAATATCGATTCGAATATCGATTATGTGTCTTGTAATGAAAAATTACAAAACAAGAGGTAACAGCAGGTTTTATTGCCTTTTCAAAATAAATCAATGCAACTGCATTTTTACGATTATCGTGTAGGAAATTTAACTGTTCAACTGTTCAGAAAGTAAGCGCTCCCTACGCGCCGTGACAACATTTCCGCCAGTAGAAAGACGCTTAAATCGGGAAACCTGCGAAATTTCCCTCAAGTTGGAAGAAGTTTGACTTATTAACAGTGTTGCCGGGATCCTACACGAATATTTCGAATTTTGGGAAACAAATAATATAGAAAGTAGTTTATTTTTTTTTTATAAAATGATAACCAATGTTTACTCCATATAAAAGCGAAAATATGCGCTTTTAACGCTTTCATTAGTTATTAATGTGAACCTGTGATGCCAATAAACCCAACAAATATTGCACTTTTCCTCCGCCAGTTGAGTCAATTAGTTTTTCTTTTTTTTTTAAATATTAACCCATGCGCACAAAGGTAGAACTTCAGTTGAACCTTTGTCGAACATCACGTTCAAAGGTCGAAAAAGTCGAACTGAGTCGAACTCGAAACTGGGTAGGTTCGCGATATCTCTAATTTTGACTGAGCGGGAGTGGCAGGCACTGGAACATTACCGGAGCAAGCTTGCTCCAGTAACGTTGCTGGTGGCAGGAGTTGTTGTCGATGGCGATGCAATGTTCTGCTCGGCCCTAGCTTTTTCCTTTTTCTTAATTTTCAAACATTTATATTAGATAACACTCCCGAGATATATTTTATATTTATATTTCACTCTCGAGGTTTATTTTATTGCATCAAGTTATAGAGCGTGCAATTGCATCACATATTTCTATATAAGCGCCACACAACAAAGGGCTTGGCAAAAAAGAAACCGGAACTGATCCTGTCTTGCTGCCATGGACAGACAGAAACGGAGCAGACCGATAACGCACGGATCATACGCCTTTCTCAGTGAATAAATAAACATATTCATAGGGGAATGCGTGGCAAGCAGATTATTCGTTACTTGCTCGAATATTCGTAGTTTGTGCGAATATTCACCGTTTTTGCCGAATATTCGGCTTTGGTCGAATATTCGGGAACTTCCGAATATGCAATTTTCGAATCAAATACGTTTCTAATAAGGAAAATATTCGATTCGTATTCAAAATTTCGAATATTCGCACACCCCTAGCTAATAGATAGCATGCACCTAGGTAAACGCCTTCCCGCCTACCGCCTCGAAAAGCAGTTGGAACACCAGTTGTGAATTATCGCTTGATCAGAGAAGCCAGTGCTGAGGGCAGTGGCGGATTCGGTAACCGGACAAAAGCTCACGGACAGAAGCTCACCGGACAAAAGCTCACCCGTTTTTTCACAAACCCGGACAAAATCTCACCTCATATTTTTTTTTTTTTTTTGCTGCCCGTGCGAAACACAGGCTTGGATAAAGTGCGGACGCGATAGACATTGCACCATTTTTAGGAGAACTGGTACCCAATCCCATGCAAAGGTGTCCACAGATAAGCCATAAAGCGCCGTTCACACATATGAAATCGAGTAAAGGCCCGTTCACACTCTTGCGACCGAGTTCGACCGAGAAAGACGAGACCGGTTTTTAAGCCTCTTACGACTGCTTAGGACGAGCTCCGCTGCCGCGGAGCCGGTCCTAAGAGATCGCAAGAGGCTTAAAAACCGGTCTCGTCTTTCTCGGTCGAACTCGGTCGCAAGAGTGTGAACGGGCCTTTAGACCGAGAGAGACCAGACCGGTTTTTAAGCCTCTTGCGACGTCTTAGGACCGGATGGTTCAGAGTAATAATTGAAGTGAATGGCTAAGAAAATTAAATTCTTTCCGTCATTGTCCGTCGGAAAGGTATTTGGAATCAAGGATTATCTCAGGGTAATATGAAAAGGAAACTGAAGCAAAACTGTAATATACAAACCATGCATTGAGTTGCGAATTTTTAAAATATTTTGAAGGAACGGGAGTTGGGCCTTTTGGACAAGTACAAGACAGATGACCAACTTAGGAATGCTGTGCGGGATTTTGGATAGCTGGCGTTCCTACCACCACAGCTTGTTCCCGAAGGAATAACCTACACCAGGGAAAAGTCTACCGGTGACATGGGCGACATGCTGGACTCCTTTTATTGCACGTATGTCAACAGCTCCTTCCGTTATGCTTCTGCCCCCTCTGCGGCGGCACTCGGAGCAAATTCTTCCCTTTGCCTGACTATGCGCCGACGACGACCGGAGTTCACCCCGGAACGGTGGAATATGTACGAAGCCACTCTTCAAAATAAAGACCGGACGAACAACACCTACGAAGTGTGAAATACCGGGTTCCAGAAGCCTGTCGGCCACGCCCATCCAAGTGTCTGGAGTATAAATGAATGCCTAAAGCAAAATCAGGCGCTCGTTGCCGCAGTATTGACACAAGCCCGGAGGAGTGAGCCCCCGGTGAAGCAGATGCGAAAATCAACTTTGTGCCAGCAGAATCGTGTAAAAAATGTTTGCGAGGGGTTCCAGGTACACCGAGATCTACCAAAGCTGCTGGAGCTAGTAGGAGACTGCATTCGCTTCTAACCAATCGATAAATAAACTTGTTTCTGCTCTAAGTAACAGACCATGTTCCTGCCAGATTTCATTTATCGTTACATTTTAGTGTCGCATGCATGCACCTAAGTTGTACGCACTCGTGTTAAGACCAACATAAAATTTTCTCCTGGTGAGCTTTTGTCCGGGTCTGTGAAAAAATGGGTGAGCATTTGTCCGGTGAGCTTTTGTCCGGTGAGCATTTGTCCGGGATTCGACAGATTCAGAGGGGGGGGGGGTCGGGATGTCCACACGCCCCCCCCCCCCCCTTCCTTCCTCCCCTTTGATTTCGGCATGTCCAAATTTTAGGGTGGAGAAAAGGGGAGTGGGGGGAGGGGTGTTTTCCCAAACATATACTGCGCTGACACCCCCCCCCCCCCCCCCCCCACATACACACACACACTTTTCGGCAAAAACCAGCGTCCGCCCTTGGCTGAGGGTGATCAAAACTGTGATATATTGGATTTACTGTCTTAGTACCATAAGAAGGCGTCCGGTCCCTTTTGTAATTGAGACTTCATTGTCGTTAAAGTGTCTATCCTTCCTCGCTGGCTTTGTTTTGTTGTGATGAGTGTCTTGCGACATAGGCACACTTTGCGAGAGGAATCATGCAGTCACTTCTGATAGCGAAACTCTCAGTCGCCACGGAGGCCATATTTTAGGATGCGTGGAAGACAAAAGAAGCAGACATGTCCTAGAACTACAAATCAAAAACAGTGACCGTTTTTGTTGTTTTTTTTCAACCGAAAAGAAAAGGTAGCATATCTTGAAAATTAGCATTAGAGACACAATGATTGTTGCATGCGCCCGAAATACGGCCTGAACTCTTCTCATTTAGTGTATCATATCGACCAAATATTAGGGCATTTAAATAAATAGCTCTATTGAGATCAGCGCGTGTACTGCCTTTTTGTGTGTAACTTTTTCTTAAGCTTTTAAATAAAAGCGAGGCATTACTTGGGTTAGTTATTAAATAAATATAAAAGAAAATAAGCGCTTTGTAGCATGCAGTAACCTGTCTGTGTATACTTCGTTTTTGTTTTGTTTTGTTGTTTTACAATTTACATTTAAATGAGCAACCGGTATGGTCAAATATTATTCTGGCCATCACAAATTTACTTCGTATGATGTGGGCTGCCCGTCTTGTTTGTGTTCACCTTGCCCGCTAAAGCTGCACATGTGCCTTCCTCTGCGCGCGCATTGTCGCCATCCCGCAGAACCATCTCACGCCATATTTATTCGTCCTTATAACTCTCCGCCTCTAGTACGTATTACACTCAAGTACGTACTATTGCAAAGCTTGAAACAACCAAATACTTAGTTTACACCTGCTTTAGTTCACAGCCGCACGTGCGATGACTGTACTCCTAATTTCTTTGATACTAGATTACTGGGTGACACAACGACAGATTTGGGAGAAAAATCGATGAATCATTTGCCATAGAGACGGTCAACAACAGTATTTCTGAACCTTCATTATCACTGACAAAAGCAAAAGTCAAATTCCTCCTAAACCAGAGATGAGATTACTGATACCTCGTCGTGACGATAGTCCTTTATAAACTTTTAAAGTTTTAGTATAAGTTCTCATTCCTTCACCAATATTTCTCCTTTCCCCATTCGAGAACGTTGAAACTTTGGGGGGCCGATTTTTATATTTCGTGTCATTCTGTTTTCTTGGTAAATAAAATAATTCTGTTTCCCGTAACTGTCCTCTGTTTTCATTTCTTCATGCATTCGTATTTCGTTCTCTACGTGACTTATTGCTCGGTGTCAACTGACACGAATATGAAAGTATATTCAGATGCTTTTTTTGCTAGTGGACTTAAATTTATCGGCACATGACCTGCGCCGTCCACCTATATAAAAGCATTCCACAAAAGTATTTTGCTGGTGTCGCCATTATTCAGACCTTGTGGGAGGCAAATGAGCGAATGCATAATCTCGGAGTATTTCTCGTGTTTCCTTCGGCTTAATGCTTGTGGAAACAACAAAGCGTAGACTTGTAATGGTGTATGTAAAACAAAAAAAAAAAGAAAACTTGAATATTAAACGAACAAATCAAGGGCCTCGAAGAGATAGTTTTTTTTTTTTTTTCAACACTGCAATTTTGTTTTTTGCCTGGAAAATAGAGGTGTGTGAATAGTAGATTTACAGCTCGGGGAATCAAGTTTGGATTGAATACTGCCAAATAGTGGCCACAAAGTCTAATGTCGCATTGGATATACGATACCGAATATTCGTTTGCAATGTTCGCAAGACTAAAAACGCTGTTAAGGACCACATTCAAACGAAAAACTTGGGGCACACCTCACGAATGTGCCAACACATACACGCGTGGGTACACATCGTGCTGGATCAATGGAAGAATAAAACTAAAACATTTCAATTCGGCGACGTCATGCGCCACCTAGCTCCGTCCTTTCGCGCCGCTGGGAGTGACGGGTTAGCGGGAGACGCCGTTCAATTATCGCTGTTTTTTCTTTCTTTTTTTTTAATTGTGTACGTAACAACCTAGAACAGTTCCATAATATGCACAGAGTTGGCCACCGGTCACGCAAGTTTTTTTCACTTAAGTGGTTTAGGGGTTTCCTTCGTGCGCATCGTTCGAGGTTCACAATCAACAAACTACTTTTTGTTGCAATAGTTCGTCAGTCATGAATTATAAATGCAGGCTTGATCTAGATCTCGCAAGGGCCCCTAAAGACCATTTCATCATAAAAAGACCGTTTTTGAGTAAACCCGAGCTTTCGAAAGCAGTAGTAATGCTAGATGTATCCAATAATCGAAAGCTCCAATACTAGGAAGTTGGAAGTCGAATCGAAACATTCGGTCAATTATTATTTGATTTGAACACGAAACTCAAATATTCGCATACCGCAACTTGGAAGGTCAAACGTCCTCACACACAAGATTGAAGCCTTAGACCTTATCAGCAACCAGCAGCTTCAAATTTCTTATCTTTCAAACTTGTCATCCGTAACCTGGTGTTCTTTAACGTGCATCACGCAGTAGTGACACACAAACGCACGCGGGTACGACGCTCATTCGAATCGAAACGGGCGGGCTTGGGGATCGCACCCAGGGATCTTATATAAGTTTCATTCCCACCCCTGAACGTTTCGATCCGTATGAGCGTCGTACTTGCGTGCCTTCGTGTATCACTACTATGTAACGAACGCTACAAAAACAAAACAAGAGAACAACATAGGTTGGCAGTGGTAGTGCACTGGCTAAATTTAACGTCTACAACTGACACACTAGACACCCATTGGAGCTGACAAACTTCCGGTTGTAGAAATATACGCACGACGCAATTATCGTATGGTTTGAATTTGATTTTTTGGAAAACGATGTAGTCCCGTCAAGCTTCATTATGTGCACAGGCAGTTTTTTTTTTTTTTCGTTTTCTCCGAGAGCCCATCCCCACATCTTATACTATACAGGTGTCACGCAGCGATCTTTGTGTCCACAATTCATCGTCTCCTCAGACTGTGTTTAAGGTTTTTTTGTTTTGCTTTTTGTACGGAAAGGAAGTTTTGTGCAGTGTTGTGGTCCCGTTTGTTACCGTTGGTAGTAACGCGAGCAACTCCTCACATAGAACATAATAATATAACACATTCATAGCTTTATTTGTGGACGCATTAAAAATCCACGCGTCTTTTACTGGAAAAAAAAAATCCCTCGAATTCAAAGAGGCTATTCTTGGGCGACAGGCGAGTCTGAAGCCGCGGTCACACAGTGCTAATACATAACACAAAAGACAGTCCGCGGACACAGTCGCAGGCGTGTTATAAGTAGTAGCTCCTCCCTCCTCTTTCCACTTTAGTTGAGCGAACGGTGAAGAGGAGGTCGCCACCTCTCCAGCTTTCGCTTTGCCAAAGTGGAATGAGGTGGGAGGGGCTTCCACTTTACTCTTAAACCGTCACCGACTGTATCACCTTGACCGGCAGCTTAAAAGAAAACTAACAACCCCCAAAATAGTTTTCTTTTTTTGCCAGGCGATTTATTATGGTGTCAGAAGACTACCTAATCAATATTTTGCTACAGTGTCACGTACATTTTTAATGAAGTCAAAAAACGCAACTGCTCGAAACGAAACCAAAATTAGACTGGGGAGGAAGAAAAATATAGAGGAGGAGAAAGATACCGAAAAGCTCGTAACTGTGCAACTTTTTTTTGTAGCTTTTTAGAAGCCACAAAAATATGGCTATCATATTTTTGTCCATTTCTAGTATTGAGCGTTTGCATTCAATGACCACGACTTTGATTATCTTTCCTGGTTGTGTCTAAACCTATACAAGACGGCCCGTGACCACGCTGAAGAGAGTGAGCGCGACTCAAACCGGCTAGTTCTCGATCGGCGGTTTTCGGGCAGAAAGAAAGCGAATTTTGAGCCGCAAGTTGTGGTCTGGGCAGTTGGGCTCTTATGTGTCATGTACAAATAAAACCTCGGCGAGCATAGATAACCGATCAGTGTCCCTTTAAGTGCACACCTTACGGAATGTGCGGGATGGGACTATCTTGCGGACATTGCTTTGCCTTCAATTTTAGGGCTACTGAGGAGACACCGGAATATTCCGAACGTGTTTTATGACTCCTTTCGTGCTGAAATACTCGCGATCGAGACTCCCTTCTGCAAATTCGAGTTACGCCAGAAAGTTTCTGCAACGACTCCGCCGATGGCTCGAGAATCCCGATCGTTCGGCCGACGAGAAACGCGGGAAGGCGAAACCGCCGAGGAAGAACGGGCGTTTGGCGAACATACACGGCGCAGTCGGGGGCTTCCAGAGGCATTGAACGCTACGGCTGAGCGCGCTGGACCGAAAACAGAAATGACTGCAACAACGTCGCCGCCTAAGCGCTGCAGCGGGACTCGTGGGAAGACCAGTAACCACACCGTCCGAGACGCCTGGGCGGCGTTCAGGCCGGAAGAAAGAGGTCTGCGTGGAACGTCCGAGAGACGTTTGTAGCGTTCATTTCTAGACTTACGCAATATGGGGGCGATTTTCTCAGGAATTTTCGCGTGCGCTCTTGGTATCTGGAATTCGTATGCATTCATGGCGGTATCTGATGGCGTCATTATTCAATTCGGAAAACTCCCACGTTCTTCTTTTCCCGATTCATTTTTGCTATATTTTATGGCCTTACTTGATTATATTTGAATGGTCCTGATTTTCGCTTAAAGGAAGAGCGTCTAAATAACTGAGCCTTAATAATTTTATGTCAGGAGGTAGACGGCAATAAGTTATTTGCATCTTGTCCGCTCACCCGGTTTTCCTGTTACGCTCGCCCTCCTCTTGTCCTGATCATTGAATTAGGCTAGTACAAACTATACTTCGTTTCAGCTTTGGTCCGAGCGCAGCCGATGTTATGAGCCGAAGGGCCAATCAAACAGCGAAAGATGCACAACGTCATGGCGTGCACTCTGCGGCTGATAGGACCAGCCGGTATTCGCTGTCTCTCTGTGTGTGCTCCTCCGCCGGCTAGTCAGCACGCCATAACGTTGCGCTTTTTGCGCTGTTTGATTGGCCCTTCGGCTCATAACATCGGCTGCGCTCGGGCCTAAGGTGAAACGAAGTATAGCTTATATCCGCGTGAAGGGCTGACTATCAAATTATATTTTATATCCCTTCGCTTATTATCGAATAAAAAGTTATAGAAACATTTTATTTAAGAGGTGAGAACCATGTGAAGTTCACGATCGGACGGTTCTTGATACACACTTCGACCTCAGAGTAAACTATGGCGACTATATTTTTCTGAGCAGTGTATACACTATTTTACGGAACTCCTTCGGGCAGCTGCCATTATAGATGTTTGTGCTGGAGCCACTAATTCAACTATATGCTGAAAGTACCGGCTTTCTATTCTTCGACTTTCTCGTGGGTGCCGCCATGTTGGTGCTTAGTGCAAATCGGGCGCAACCGCCGATCGTTGCAATTCGGATATGTGACTTTCTGGCCTTTAGATGCGGCGTCAGGAAACTCAGGCGATAGCGTTTCGCTCTGTCGCGAACAGTCTTAATAATTATAAAAGGCAAAATGTCTGTCCCGCGATTTTAAGATAAAACTTCGGATGACTGGCAACGATGATTTTAACCATTAGGACAGTTGAAGTGTCGTTTCAGTGGAGCGTAGTCTTACTTAGTGTCCCTAATTGATGCCCGTGATGAAGTTAAGATTCTAGTGCCCACGCGTTGATTATCCTACGCGTTGTTTGCTTTTCACGGTTGCCAAAATGCAGTGCTGTATGCACGTTACTGTGAAACAGGAACGAAAGCTCGTGCCGCGTTCCTTCTCAGTTTTTGAACGCGTTCCCGTTACAAGTTGCAGCTGTTCAAAAGCAACGCGTCTCCTTTACGTTTCTATGATTTGGACGTGTGGCAACATTCGCGGTACATTGGCGTATTTTAGGAAGATATTTCGCTGAATAATACGTAAATATAACAAAGCAAGCGAGTGAAAATGTGCACATCGAATTACGTGTCGAGACCCCGCGATCATATTACTTCCAGTTCTTTGTTTCTGACTATCTCCCGGACACTTTCCCATCCATTGAAGTCGGAGGTTGACAGAGTCGCTATTAAAAATTCTAAATGCCCACTACATTCGAAAACAAAAAAAAAAAAATGCTGACAAATAGACAAAAAACAAAGAAGAAAAGAAACGCCATGTCTTTTGAAGTTTTTTTTTTCTCCCTAAAACGCAACAAGTTCCCGTTCCAGCTCTACCGACGCAAGATGGAACGACGGCGTTCGTCCGTTGTTCCCAAAAGGAACGCGTTCCAGAAACGTCGTTCACTGTAACGCCACTCCATACAACACTGCAAAAATGGCATGCACGCACCACTGGGCTGTTTTAATCGCACAGCATATCCCTTCACCGCTGACCCAACGGGGCGATGGGAGCTGCGCCACTCATAAGTCAAACATTCGCCACGTGACCACGCTCATCTCGCCCATACTCACGTGTAGAGAGCGAGGTCGTGGTATGGAAGATGGGTGGTTGGTTGGTTCGACAAGCGTGTCGGTTCCTCCGCCTTTTCAGCTTAGAGGTGAACGGATTCGTTCTCTGAAAGTGCTTTTTTAACAGTTTTTCTTCCCATGAACATGACATCCTGGTGTAGAGGGGTGAACAGGCCGTGTCTTGTTACTGTCCGGCGCGAGTTCTCGGTTTAGAATAGGCGAGTGTATGACACGCCAAACGTGCAGGAACTAGCAGTGCCAGCGGACAGAGGCTTCTATCAGGAAAAGTCTATAAGAGTAACCCTAATGCAAGATGACGACTGTCGCGAAAGAAAAAAAGCAGCGAGCATTTTCGTCTTTTTTCTTCTTTATTTTCTCTTCCTTGTTTCCGACTTCCGTTCAAAGTTGAGCCAACGCGGTGCTTGTCACGCTAAACATTTCTGCGTGCGCAGTCCTCGCGCTCCTGCGTCGGTGTCGGTTCGCGAGTTACAGCATTCCCGGAAACTGGGCGAAGTGTAAGGAGGTACACGCCGACCAACATTCTATCCGGCCGGAAAAACGCTATCAGCACCCTTCCGAGCACTACCGTAGTATTATATACAGTTACGCCTGACTGAAGCCGGACGTAAAAGGCAACATCGCTTTGTCAAAGCTTTTTCGCGCGGAATAATAATAATAAAAAATACTGAAACAACGCGTTTTTTGTTTATGTTTTTTTAGCAGAACAGTATATTTGGTGTAAACATATAGCTTGGCAAACCGCGACAACTGGGGTCCCAGCGAGGCCACTGAACGATCGAGGCACATGAGAACGCAGCAACAAACGATTTCTGTCAAGACCTGTCTTTTCGACCTTCGAAAAACTAGGCTGACACCATAGTGTAGCCTTCATTGTTGTTTTCTCTTAATGCTCTACTTTTTTCTTTGTGTGCATGGTTTTCTGAGTGATTCATATCAGAGCCAGCTTGTGCCACGTAATTCCAATTTTAACAGAGTGGGCGAAGCTATGGTCCGTCCTCCCCGCCATACCGCTTTGGTACTGTGGGGCCGCGAGGTCCTACCACGTTATTTAAAGTGAAGACACGGAAAAAGACAACGAACGGCGTGTCTGCTTGTCAGTGTTGAGAAGTACCTTAAGTACATTGTACTTAAAGTACTACTTCAAGTAGGTTTAGGAAATTTGTACTTTACTTGAAGTACATTCTCTGAGTATGTAGTTGTACTTTACTTAAAGTATTTTTTTTTTCTGGTACTTTCCGAGGAAAGTACAACTCCTGACTTCAAAGTGCATTCCCCAAATTTGGTTTTGTTAAATTTGTATCACGAAATGACGCTTTGTCAGCTCCGAAGAAATACTGGGAGGGATATTCTACTTTCAGCAGAGACGTGAGAAGACGCATCCCTCCGCTTGTTCTGGGGGCGGCCTTCCAGTAGCTTTTTGATCTCTCGCTACTTCTCGGTCGGTCTGCGCAAGCGAGGAGGTTTAAAATATTATGACAGCAAAATTAATCATAATCTAGCAACTGAAACGGTGGTGCGGAAAAAATTAAACTTTCAAGTCGAAGAAAAAGACAACAGAGGAGAATGTCACAATGTTCTGAGACATTCTCTTTTGCCTTTTCCTTCGACTTGAAAGTTCCATAATTTGTTCTCACCCCAATCTCTGGTGTCACATTATGATTAATTATCACCAGCTCGCTTGCACACTCACTGTTTCTTTTTCATTAATTTAAAGAGAGGACACTCCTCTATGAGAGGATTGCTTGCGGAAGCTACGAAGCTGACGTCATACTCTCTCCTGGTACATTTAACACCCTTGGGTGCAACAATCCTGTGCAAGCGGTACCAAATTCAGAAGAGGGACTTTTGAATTTGGCTCCATTCCTAAAAATAACAACTTTGTGTCCACTTGACTTTATCAAATATTCGCCGCTGTTTTTGAAAATAGGTCATGCATCCCTGATTACCCCTGGGCAATGCCTACCAATTAAAAAATCACTGTATAGGGGAATTAAAGGACATCATGAAAGATTGCTTTAAAATACTTGTACTTTACTTTTGAAGTACATTGTATTTAGAGTACTTTACTCAAGTACAATGCACCCAGTGTAATTACTTCTTTACTTAAAGTACATGACGTCTCATTTACTTTTTACTTTACTTGAAGTACCTTTTAGAAGTACTTCACCCAACACTGCTGCTTGTAATGGCGGCTTTCACATATTTGATGACCCGGTCGAGGACCATGGACAAAGGCGAACCCCAAGAAGCAGCAGCTGCATCACCGGCTTCCATTTCGTCGGTTGCAGTCCGACTTCCGCCGTACTGGGACAGAAACCCGAGGGTCTGCTTCCGGCAGGCTGAGTCCCAATTTCATCTCAGCGGTCTGACGAGTCAGGAAAGCAAGTATGCAAGTATCATTATGTCGTCTCGGCGCTGTCGCTGGCAGCAGGCGATGAAGTATACGACATCCTTGCGCAACCCTCGGCCACAGCTTCGTACGACCAGCTGAAGGCGGCTCTCCTGCTGAGAACCGAGCCATCAGATTGCTCCCACCTCCGAAAACTTCTTTCGGCGGAAGAACTCGTCGATCGACGTCCGTCCCAGCTGCTGAGGCGGATGACTCAGCTCCTTGGAGATCGCACCAACACGATCGGCGACGCTCTGCTGCGGGAGCTATTTATTCAGCACCTGCCAACCATCATCCAGATGGGGTTGGCCACCGCTACGGCTCTCCCCGGTCCCTGGACAGGGAATGCACGCGCGTGCCTACGCGACATTAAAACATAGCTGTTGCGCGCTCTGGGAGAAGCACGTATGGCCCAGGAAAAAAACTATGGACAGCACACAAATGGTTTTGACTCAAATTGTGTCGTAAATTACGACCCAAAGGATGAAACCCGCGAAGTTATAGCAGCCGCATTATCAGATGTAGCCAAGAAGTGTGTCAACTCAAAACTCGCGCTCTGGGGGCGATCAACTTCGATTGTCAACCTCCCTTTCTATTTAACAAGGGCGTTTAAATCCGCGCACCATCTGGGCTTCCCACGCACTCACAAACTCCTGTCAGGCCATTAGCAAACGTCAGTCAATTTGCTACTCGCAAGTAGAACTACAAGCAAACAGGATCAGGGCGTGGTTGAATTTAACTTTTGTATACCTAAAGCGATTTCGAAATATAAATTAGAACGTTAATCGGACCTTACAAATGAAAATTCTGTAGTTTGACGACAATTTATATTACCCACTGACGCTACGCAAGCATGGCGGTAGGTTGTCACTGATATTTAGATCAAAATATTCGAGATACACATCTACTCTGTCGTGTTCGCTTAGCGCATCGCATGATGCGATGAGAAAATTACTAATATTTTTTGTTTTATAAGTGATATACATGCGTGCTTTTATTAGTGAGGTTCTAAAAACAAAGTTTGAGTACGCTGCCCTGCTTTAATTGTAAAACTTATATAACACCCTCCTGTTGAGCATATGTGTACTTAGAAATATACAGGGTGTTTTTGTTTTAACGCTTTACAGGTTTGTTTATAAAAATCCGTGAAAGCTGCATTTAGGCGGTTTATGGAGGTGAGTTATACGGCCAGCGGGATATAGTATAGGAAGTTAATCGTAACGTTCATTTAGATAATTCAGTAACATACGTTAATTATCTTTAAATTTAGTAAAAATGGAAATATGGTTCTAATTAGAAACTTGCTGAGCGTCATCGGCAACCACTAAATCAACAATTTTTAGAAATACTTCGGGCACTTGGGAAGCATAGAAGTGCGCTAAAGGTGCCAATCGTGCAGCACCTACAAGGCTGCAGGAGCTATGACAAGAGACGAGAAAATCGCACGGGCTCGCCATCGCACCGGTAGCCTCGCTCCACGAGTGGTAACGTTAACGCACTACCGCGCCTCTCACGCGCTCAAAGTCTTTCTAAAAATTTTGATTTCGAGGTTTTCGATAACGTTCAGCAAGTTTCCACTTGAAATCCTATGTCTATTTTCACTAATTAAAAAGTTAATGCACAAATCTTACCTAATTAGCCGAATTATCGTTACTATTAGACCCTTTTACTTGTCCCCCTGGCCGTATACCGCACCTGCACGAACCACATCAGTGTAGCTTTCACAGATTTTTCTTTTAAACAAATCTGTTAAACTTAAAAAAAAAAAAAACATGAAGTGAGGGTTGCAGAATTTTCCTGAATATCCCTTCGTATTTTTTCATTTTTTTTTTTAACGTAATTGGAAAACGAGTTTTTGAAAGGGCAGGAATGCAGTGTGTGTGCCTTGATTGATGGGAGGGTCATATATGAAGCCTCATATTCACAAGCGCGAAGAAACAAGCCTTGAAACGTAGCTCGCTTTGAGTGAAGTATGTGTAAACTATACTAGAGCTTCATATTAGTCTGGTCTCATGCCTCTCCTATTACTGTCACTTGAAAATACATTCATATGCCGATGACCTTTCAGGCCAGTGGCAACGCACTTCGTGTGAAATAGCAGCTGCCGCCTCTCCGGATTACAAACAGGAACCGCCCAAGTCTCAGCTGTACAGTTAATTTCATTTGAGGACCTTTCCGCTTGAGTTCACGTCCAGCCTGAAACTTGTGGTGCAAACGTTTCCGGATTTTGCCGATCTGACTTTCTTCATCCCCAATATTTCGGAACAATCTCTACATGCTCACTAGAACGTGTCGGGGGATCGGTGGCCGAGTGGTCTAGCGCACACCAGTTCGGAGCGCGTGGAGCGAAAGCTCGCGCTGCAGAACCCAGGATGCTGGGCTCAATCCCCGACCCCTGCCCGTTTCGATCTGTATGAGCATCGTACCGGCAGTGCAGTCGTGTATCACTACTGCGTGGTGCACGTTAAAGACCCCAGGTTTGCGATTGTACCGCACTGACTAAATTGCTCATCTACAGCTGAGACACCAGACGCCCACTGAGGCAGACTAACTTCCGGCTGTATAAACATACACACAATAATTTGCTTTGCTAGAATGTGTGTCGCGGAGATAATTTGGTGACAGAGTGTTAGCGCACTGAAGCTCAAAGCACATGGAGCCAAAGCTTGCGCTGAAGAATCCAGGAAATCTGGGCTCGATCTCCGCCATTGCCTGTTTCGAGCTGGATGAACATCGTACCGGCGTGTGGTCGTATTCTACTACTGCGCGATGCACGTTAAAGACCCCCAGGTTAGCAGTGGTACGGCACTGGCTAACTTTATTTTCTTCAGCAAAGACACCAGAGGCCTATTGGGGCTGACTAACATCCCTCGCTGTCTACACATAAAACAACACATTTACATTTATATCGCAGAGAAATGCTACTAAATACGAGGGGCGTCCCAACAGTTCTTGGCCTGACAGAGAAGTATTACGAACACAGACACGAAACTTTATTTTAGCACATGGAAACTTCTTAAGATTCGCGACACCAAAACTGGCGCATGCGCACAACACGATTTTCTTGTGGTGGCCACCGACAGGTGGCAATCAGCACAGTCGAGCTAAAACGAAGAAAGTGAAAACACGTTCGGTGATTAAATGTCTCGAAAAGGCCTAACTCCGGCAGGTATCCACGAAAACACGGAGGCGACGTATGCACAGGATGCCCCATTCTACAGCACGATCATGAAGTGGGCCGCGAAATTCAGTCAGGGATGGGAGAGCCTCGAAGACGGACCTGCTTTGGAAGACCTGCGGAAGTGACCGCTCAAGAAAACGTCGACCGTGAACACGATGAGATAATGTCAGATAGCCAAGTAAAACTTCAAATCATTGCACAGGTCAAAGGCATTTCCAAAGCCATAGTTCAGTGCATAATGACCCAACATATTGACATGCACAAGGTATCCGCCAGATGGGTTCCAAGATTGCTCTCCAGTGACCAGAAACGCCCCCGCTTCACCATATCCAGGGACAATATCAAGCTGATCAGGTCAGATTTCACAAGCTTCCGCACTTTATTTAAGACTGTTGACATAACCTTGGTCCACCCCTTTCAACCCGACAGAAAAGCCCAGTCAAAACTGTGTAACCACCCCTCCTATCCACCGCAGGAGAAGGCTCGATCTGTACCGTCAGCAGGCAAGGTGATGGCCACGATTTTTTTGGAATTCGGAAGGCGTGATGCTCAATGACTACCATCAGAAAGGACACACCTGGAACTACTACGCAACCATGAATCATCACCTGCGGGATGCCATCCAGGCCAAACGTCGCGGTATGCTCCGGAAGGGTGTGCTGTTCCATCAGGACAATGCGCCCTCTCACTGCGCTGCTGTGGCGATGGCTGCCATCCGTTCCTGCGGCTTTTCAGTGGTCAACCATCCACCATACTCGCCAAATCTCACCTCATCAAACTTCCACGTCTTCCCCAGCTGAAGAATAAACATTTGGTGTTCGCTCTTTTAGTGATGATGATGTCATTGGTGTCGTGATCCGCTTTTGGAGGTTCAAACTTCCGATTTTTTTTTTTTTTTCCAACAAGATCCAGGCACTGGAGTATCGTTGGGCGAATTATATGTGGACCTCAAAGGAGACTAAGTCAAAAAGTACCAGAAGCTGAATCAGGTCTGTCGGGCTCTTCTGTGTCAGGCCGTGAATTCTCGGGACGCCCTTCGTATGTCTTATGAAAACAGTTCTTCACGGCAGCAACAACTGCTTTACGTTCAGTGGCTGAGGACGGTGCAATCTACGAAGCGTATCTGTTCAAACAAATAAAGATCTCTCGACACAGGCCCATGATGTGGCGTCTGGTGTTCAAATTTAGTCAGACTTCACGAGATTTCTTCACTTGCGTTCTTTAATTTTATTAGGCAACTTTTACGGAAACCAAAAATTCCAGGATTATATTCACGGGTCTGTCACTTATGTCATACCTTGAGTACGCCGAAAGCAAATGTGTATTCCCTAACGTCAGTATCCTGAAAACCTGTTGAAAGGGCCGATAATGAAAGAAATGTCTTCCTCTGTCTAAGTCAGAAAATTGAAATATTTCAGAGTACTTAATTTCTTTAAGGAAAAAAGGCCGAGACATTTTCACTTTTTTTTATAGATTCGCTGTGTTACTATACGAAACGTTTAAGTCCGCTAAGTTCACAAAATATATGTCCACAAAAACCAAACATTGAGCAGTAAACTTGCAAGTTCATCTGTTCTTCCCGAGTCAGCGTATTTTTAATCTGGTTCTGGACCGGCTTCTTAACAATGCAATAATGCAGTAGTCTATTCATTAGCTTAATTTTATGCAAACTACTGTCATCGGGTACGACCTTTGACAATGCTAATCCTCCATGTGCATCAGTTCAGTCATTTCGTCGCCAAACCCAGCCGAAATTAACGATGAACGCAGTCAGATGCATCACAGCTGTACATATATAACTGGCCGAAATTGAGGTTTGAAACCACTTCATGGTTCACAAAGTGGCTCAGTACCACTGTTTCATTCGTTGTGGGCTACAAGGGACACACCTGGATTACAAAATTAAGTGAAAACGACATGAAACAGCAACACATCCGCTTGAACGTTGAAACCGAAACAAACGAAAGCAACCTAATGGCGAAAGCTACCTAATGGCGGCTAAAGCGTCAGCGCCCTCCATCCGCCGCTCAGGCAACTATTGAGATGAAAATGTCTTATCACTCGTGGTAGTATCGGCACTTTCGCTTCAATTTCATGAGTTTTCGTCTATTGGATATACTCGTACATTACATTTCAAAACTTGGCGCTCGCAGCAGCAGCCTTTGATGTATAGTCGTGAGACGAACCATAGTAACTTCATGAACTGAAATTATGTTGTCATCTGAGTGCAGAAAGGTGACATGCAACGACGTCTTAATTTGCTAGATGCATGGGCTCTCAAAGATGCGATGACTCTCCGGTTCCGGGATGTCAAAGACTTGAACATTAGAAAGTAACTTCGTCGTCGCCTTCGGTCTGGCATATTGAGTGCTTAGTACACGGAAAAAGATCAAGAGTGCCCTCCGTGGCACGTGTGACGGCGTATTCCAGAGGTAAGTTGTGCCATAAAGCGTGACCTAGAACGATGAATGCTGCATAACTATTCGATCGTATTTTTCAAGGCTAAAGACAACAATCGAGCTGGTCCGTTACACCAGAATGAATGCTCTTAGAAAGGGAAGGGGAAAGGAGCACGGGAGGCGGGTTTGCCGATAAAGTTCTTTGTGAAAACTTAATCTGAGTGCAGAACGGAATGTCTCCACAAGACACTAAAGTGAGAGTACTAAAACAGACTAAGTTGTTAAGGTCATCGTTCTCTATATCTGCTACATTAGACTAGAACACTAAACGCAAGAAGTGGTTGTCAAGGTCGTTAGTGTAGTTGACAGGCTAAAAATTAGGTAGAAAAGCACCGCCTCCAGCAGGCACTCGTCGCCTGCCGCTTAGCTGTGGTTGCGGGAGCGACTAAGTGTTATCAAAGACGGAACGCCCGCACTGGAGGTGGAACATCTACCATCTACTGATATATATATATATATATATTTTTTTTTTAACGTGTCACTGATTACATGAGGATGGAATAGCGATCAGTGTCAGATTATTTGTTGTATCCGTCTATGCAACATTTTTGTTTCGTTTTTCATTACGGTATAAAAATATATTGGTACGAAGTAATAGAGACTTTTTGTATAGACCTTACGCTACAGCTCGGCGTTGCTAGCGGGAACTCGTGCCGTTACTTCGGAGCATGGATTAATCAGGCGCCCACTAGGCTAGCAGTTCGCGACGTACGGTTTATAGAAACTCTCTAAAGTCTGCTCACTTCCTCCCTGTCAGCTGGATATAAATTTGACAGAGAAATATTTGCAACGAATATTTTCGTAGGACATACGAAGCTATACCGTTTACTTTCGCAGAGAAACCCGGCGTGCCTGCCCCACGCCGCGTTGGCGAACCGCCGCGTCGCGCTCTCCGCGTGCTGCCCTGCGCATCCGGTCAGCGACTCCGAACGAAAGGGCTGGCGGCGTGCAAGGTGAAGGCCGACTTGCTTTCGATGGCGGCGGCGGCTGCGACGCCGTCCCTGGCCCAGAATTGGCCCGAAGAAATTGCCCCAACGTATTCCGACCGACGCGTTCATCGCGCTCGCGCTTGTGTTTGTAAACTGGCGCCTCCTCCTCTCGGTGTACAAGTGAGGCATAAAAGGAAAGCCGATCCCGAGCCTCTACTCCGCATCTGCGGGCGGAGCGGGAATCGAGGTCAGCGTTCCAGGTAAGGCGGTCAGGAGAGAGGGCCCGCACTCGTCGGCCCACCGACTCAGCCGCCGAGCCAGCCAGGTTCGCTTCCCTGCCGCTAAAGTCGGCACTCACGGGGATCATCGGGCAGCGCGGGAGGCCCCCCTCCACGAGACGCTCGCTCCTCCGGCCCGATAAGTGACCTGAGAACTCCGTCCGTGGTCGTGGTTAGCGTCCGTGCGTCGCCACAGCGTGGCCCCACCGACACAAGGATGAGGCCCCCGGGGTGGTGCATCGCCGCCGATAAAGGCTAGGGACGACCTGCCGGCGTGGAGGGTGCACCGAGCCCGATTTGACTTGGATTCGATGACGGGCCCACGGCTTTCCCGGGTCGAACGGATTACCGCACTGTTGCCGGTAAGTCGTCGCGATGTCCGCCGTGTGCGGTGGCAATGTGCGATTTATCTGGTATATTTCCGGAGTGAGAGTTTGACCACTTTTTTTTTATATATATATGCGCTCACTCAGATTTTGCCTGATATGAAACTTGTCTTCGGAAGGACGGGGAGGCAGCAGAGTTGACCTCCGGCCAAACACTTGCGCCGCCAACCAACTGCGCATGTTCGCACGCGTCGCGTGTCGTCACCCCAACCCATACGACGCTCCCTAGCCTTAGTCTGTGCGTCTGAACTTTGGATAAAGACGCTGCAATTCTGCATGTTACGATTTGATCGAAATCCCGAAGTTCAGCTGCAAATTTGTTTTTTCGCGGCAGCGTTGTATTACCCGATAGTTTGAGACGTTTGAGTTTAAAATTGAAGCTTAGGGGTTAGCATGTGCTCGAAGCTTCGAGCAACACGTTTGTCCATTCCGGATTCTCTTGAGCTGCCCGAAAATATGCGGCAATAAGATATCTTTGTGTTCGTTTTCTTTCTGAGATGCCTGCCCAATCAAACACCAATTAAGAAAAAAAGCTTGTTAATTTTTTTTTTTACTTCAAAAGAGCATGATTATTTAAAGACCACCGCGAAGTAGCATGTGTAATGCACATTTCTAAATCACAAAGACACTGCATGGGCCGTTGTAAAAGGCCTGTGGGGTATCATGAATATCCTATAACTTACAAAAACGACATGTGCAATTCTAATGCAGCCTTGCAACCTGGTGTCTCCTTTTGTCTGTGGTTTTAATAAACTCCTGCAAATATCCAAAAATGTCAAACAATTAGCGTACGCATATACGTAGGATACCGAAATTAGAAAGGAGAATCACTTTTATACGACTCTAATAGGCATAACTGTTTCTTTACTGAGAAATATTACAAAACCTGCAGTCTTAATGTGCCTTTTTTGGGGGAAGGGGGGGGGGGGTGATTTTGGACAATGCACCGCCTGGTATCAATCTAATTATCACGCGCACCAGCTTGCTACCCCTAAACACTGGTGGACCATAGACATGGTTTGGATTGCTCCGAGCCAGGTTTCCCGCTCACTTTTCGCAGCTGATCTGCTTTGATTACATTATATGGAAAAGTGGGCGAGTTGGTGCATTGCTACGAAAATAAAAGCGCCAGAGTACGGGGCAAGAGAGGCAAGACAAAGAAAACGCTTTGATTGTCCCGGGTCCATTGTCCCGTTCTCAAGCACTTTCATTTTCGTCGTTTTGATGACGTCGCGTGCTCGTGGTCCTTAACAAATCCGAGGCTCTACGACACTTTCTCATATTACACTTGGACATGAAGAGGGCGCGCTTCATATGTGAACGTTATGCATCTCACGAAGAAACCGGAGGACGATCTTCATTTGATTTTTAGTTGTAATGTTAAGTTTTTACTAATATTAAGTAAATATATTCTTTGCATCCGGAACATACATCTTCGAATTCGAAGATGTATGGTGTATAATCAGTGTGGCAGGCGTTACCGAAAAACAAAAGTGACGAAATACGTTACTCGTTACTTGCAAATTAAAGGAACGCGTTGTAGACCTACGTTACCTGAAAAGAAAAGTAACGCGTTATTGTTACCGTAACTGATTAAAAGTAACGCGCGCTACTTGCGAGCTACATTTTATTAATGAATTAGAATGGTTTACTTCTTAACGCTACAGCAATGCATAAGCGCCAAATTTCAAGAAAGTGGGAGCGTGGGAAAAAGATAGGAGTTCGTTACTACGTTACCGGAAAAAGTTACGCGTTACAGGTCGCGCCGATACTTTCAACGCGTACGACCAATCCTGACTATAATTAAATTGTATCCTGCTGTTTATAATAGGTATTGTTATAATAATTACCAGGCTGCTATTTATAATAGTTATTGTCCTTTCCATGGTAATTAGAAATGCCAGTTCCCGAGCACACGATGACAGAGAATAAGAAATCCGATGTAGATTGCAAATAGTATAACGGGAAACCGTGCATGAGCAATTTTTCATGCAGTTGCTTGTTTAGCAATGTTTTAAGCTGGAATGTTTCTTAAGTTCAGAATATCATTCCTCACTCACTCAGAGAGAATCCAGGTTGCCGGTGGCTTCGGTTAAAGCGTACTCAGGCATGTGGTAGCTTCGGCAAAACGGAGGAACGCCAACATCTATGCGGAGAGCAAATCGCCTGCTCCTTGCGCATGAATTGCGGTGAAGCCAGAAAGACGCTGAGCTCTGATTGGCTCGGATTGAAGAATCGTGGGTAGACCTCAAAGCGAGCTGCTATGAGGTCCCACCCACTAACCTTCATTCAGAGCAGATCAGAGCTCGGCGTTCTGACATCACCACAGCCCCTGCAAAAAAAAAAAAAAAAAAAAAAAAAAGCAGAAGAATTTGGGATCTGCATTGGGCGAGTGCTTTGAAATTCACAGCTAGGGTTGCCGTCACTTAGATTCAGTGGTGTCTGGATTCAGCGATCTCAAATCTACTAGAAAATATATAAAACAAACGAAAGCAACCGAAAAATATTTGAGAGATTACAGGAATATATACACATGCATTCTTATTATAGCATAACAACTCGATTTGCTCTCAAAATATTCGAAGGACACGCACAACACCTTAAGCCTCAGCCACACTGCTCATACATCTCACAAAAGACAGTCTGCGAACACTTTGTGATACGTGTTTCTTGCTTCTATGACGAACAATGTCCGCAGACATGTTTGGTGCACGCACATGAGGAAACAGACGTGCTTCCTACATGTGCGTGCGCCGTGTCTTTTGTATGATGTACGAGTGATGCGACTTCGACCTTAGACAAAGGATTCGGTCGCGAGACGCTGGGGATTGCGTCGTTACCCACCGAACGCTTGTGTGCAGCGGGAGCATCCCCTAAAATATACTCGCAACGTTGGCCAACAGGCCAACACACGTTAAGACGAGACCGAGCTTAAAATCGCCCAGTTTCAGTCCGATGTCCTTCTGTCTTGCTAACGGTCGGATGGCAATTTAAGGCAAACTCCACTTACGTTATCATAATATAGGGTGTTTGTGAAAAATCTGAACACGGCTTTCCGCACCGCAAAAATAAACCAGACATCGTGGAGAGCTCTATCTCTGTGAGAACGTAGCCCCAGCCGTTCGAGCAAGATGCCAAATTGTTTCAGCACCAACCGTTATCTTATTCAAAAGTTATAAGTGATTTTTTTATACATTTTTAATGGAAAAATGGGGCCCATTTTTTCCCGTTTGAGGTTTCTGGCGCTATATAGCTCAATGTATTTCAGAGCTCCGTCGGTCGGCATTTTTCCATTGAAATTTTCAGAAAATCGTTTATAACTTTTGATTAAGACAACGGTTGGAGCTGAAACTTTGGCATCTTGCTCGAACGGCTGGGGCTACGTTCTGACGGAGTTGGAGCTCTCCGCGATATTTAGTTTATTTTTTGCGGTGCGAAAAGCCGGGTTCGGATTTCTCACAAACACCCGGTACATCGTTTTTCTTAGCTGCCCGTTGTCTTGGGGCAAGCAGCTACGCCACTACACGTTTTCTTAAACTGTAAAATTTCGATCTGTACTGTGTCGTTCGTTGCTGTTTGGCATCCACTGTTTCAACGAACTAGTGACGTCACATTTTCGTCAAGACGAAAGCGCGAAACACATGTACGACGAAACCGTCCGATCCGACGTGCGGACTGCCGGAATGACCTTGGGGGCGAGGGTTTTCGTAGCACCGGAGGGCGTTGAAAACCCTCGCCTCCGACCGTCGTATCGCCTGATCGGACGTCGGATCGGACGGTTTCGTCGTACGTGTGTTTCGCGCTTTAAGTCGCGGGAACAGTCCGATCAAATTTCTCTACAGAACACTTTTGTTAAGTCGACGAGTCGACAAGTGTGGGAGTGAACGAAGACACAAACTCAAACCCAGGGGGGGTTCTACTAAGAAGGCTCTTGAGGTAGTATTTCTTGGTCACTCCTCATGATACCTAGATGCCATACTGCGAGTGCTTTCGCCGTTCCAAAATTTTGCAACCATCGCAAAATACGAGCCTGGTATGGCATATCATTGCTAGGTTTTCCACTACTAGCGGCGGAGTGTGTGAACATTTTTTATTGTAGCTTGACCACTAAATGATCCAGCGTGCTTTTAATCGAACGCTTCATCATATATCAAACAATATTTTTGGGAGCGTTATTTGTTTTTGTTCGTCCGCACATCACGCGCGGACGAACAAAAAAAAAAAGCATTGTTAAAACATCTTGGCAAGTTTGCACTAAAAATATGGGTACAATGCGAGACAACGCATTTTACGTCACAGAACATACTAGTTACTCGTGAGATGCAGGATATAAATTACGCACGCTAAAAACGTAAATGACCGGACAAGGCTTTGAGACCAGCACCTGACTCATTCCCATACGAGTTGTAAAATGCCGGAAGAAAGTTTCGAGATATACCTTGACTTGCCTTAACTTGAGGCTTCGGCAAAGGCTACTCAAGCGAAAGTGACTCTTTGGTAGGTTCTCCCGCTGCACAAGTGTTCCCGCAGCTGTCGTGACGATTAACTGCTTTATTAATATTGATGACAGAAATCAGAGAGGTTATTCTTGAAGTCTGTTTTATGTGGCTAGACTGCACTGCATTCGGTTAGGAGAAAAGGAAAAATAAAAATATAAGGATGCTACAGCAGAGTGAAACGGTTGTTATGAAGATGAAAGCGATGATGATGATGATGATGATGATGATGATGATGGTGCATTCTAACAGAAAGAGATCCTGTTTAAAGCACTTGTGGATTATGGGTGCCCTTGTGCTCGCTCACCTTGGGCACCGATCAAAGCTAGGCAAAAGAGGGAGCTTTTTGGGACATGCAAATGTGTGGTTAATGTTGTGTTAATTTTTTTATCTACATTCTGACTCTACTACTTTTTACCACATATATTCTCTTGTCTCTAAAAACAAAAAAATATATAAAAAAGAAGTTGATATGCTAATGAAACTAAATAAAATCCAATGCAGCCACAGCTTATACTTCGTCACAGACAAGTAGCACGGACGAATCGCCTCAAGTGCCTATAGTTTGCCCATAAAGACGCTGTAAGGTTAACGCAGTTAGGTTCAAGAATGCGGAAGGTGTTAGCATAAGAAAGCTAGCTCAGACAGGCGTTCAAAATTTACGAGCCAAAGTTTACATGGTCCGGGCGTGCAAAGAATGAGCAAGGGCTCCTCCTCCACCGAACCCCGCCAGAACCTTCCACAGTGTAACATTTGCACATAAATTCCGTGAAACAACAGCGAAAGGTTGTCTTAAGGATATGACCTAGGGTGGTGAATCTTTGTGACTATGCAGTGTGCGTCAGACTCCTGCAAACGCAAAAAAAAAAGAAATATACGGTACAAAATTGTTCCCCGCGAAAAAAAAAAAACAACAAGTATGGCGACAACCTTTATTTTGAAACGGTGTGCGTAACGTGTGTTTGCTTACCCTGGCGTGCCGATGCGACAAGCTCGCGCTGTTCAACTGCTTTTATCGCAAGCTGGAATGCTGCTTGTAGTAAAAGGCACGAAATTACCCGTCAAAATTGTGATGTTTGCTTGTTTATCTCAATATACTGCACTGTGGTGTTCTCTGTGCAGTCATGGCGATGCCGCTGAATGTGATTTAAGAAGCGCATGTTTCGCGACGTTTCTTTGTTCCACCATGTTACAGGGTTCTCAGTGGGTCATGGGGTGGCGCGCGATATTTTGAAAGAAACGGAAATTTAGCTGTTGCATCACCTATACACTTCAATGGACATAGTTTAACAAAAACCTCTTTATAGAATATTGACCATTTCTATCGCATTAATTACCTTTTTAACTCATTAATTACCTCTGAGAAGCGACAAAACACGTGGCAACTATAGAATGTTACTTAAAAACAGCAAATCTGATGACTACTTATAAAACCCTGAGAGTGAGGAACGAATAGAAAAGGGGACAACACATACCCAGGTCATGTCTACAATGTCGGGCGGACGTGCCCGACACCGTAGTTATCGGCTCGTACCGTACTTTGAAATTGTTAATTTGTGCTGTTCCTACCAGCCAAAAATGTGCCCCAATATCTTTCCATAAACGAAAAAATAGAGAACGCTCGCCACTGAAGGGTAATGCTTAGGTACGCTGGACATTTGGGACTCCCACGAAACTGTGCCATTTACGCCGTCTAGCCTTACACGGCCGAGACTCCCGGTCGGCAGCGCGGCAAGAATTTCTGGTCCGAAACCGTCGTTCTCGTATTACCTAAAAAGCTTCCTTCGTTCGCGCGTCGTGAGAATGAGACTTTAACGGTTTCCAGCGATGGAAAAGAGAGAGAGGGGGGCAAGAAGGGACGGGCACGCGGCAGTTCTACGCGCAATTTCGCCAGGGAACTGAGAGTCCGGAAGTCAGCAGAGACACCTGCTGGCAACCCTTTCTCAGAGCGCAGAAAGTGAATCTCGGCCGATTCTATAGACAAGACATGGAGCGGCCTGGACTGTAAATGAGCTTGTTTGTCGTCAACAGTTTGAATCGCATTGCTAAAATTACTGGGAACTGTGTCAGAAAAAAAGAGGGGGGGGGGGGGGTTGAGGTGGAGTGGTTGCGTACGACTTCCATGGTACTGTAAGATGTTCCATTGTACCACTTCGAATTCCACGAGACGTGGAATGATAGAACGCAGTGACAACTTCCGGTGCCTTGTTACCTTTAGAAACTAACTTTAAAAATAACCGCTATAGACACGCAGGTAGCAATGACGCGCACTGAGTTTTGTAGGCAAAGTTCACAATCAACCACCAAAACGTACAGACACACACACATATATATATATATATATTATATATTCCTCCGCATTTTTTGCGTTAAACAAAAGAATAAAACACTCATGACTTCCTTGGCATCACGTAGGAAACCGTGGGAAAGATGATTCTGATGAAACAATACGCCGGCCAATTCGGCCAACAGAAAGAAGAGCGTAGATGCTTGTAATCTGATTAGCGGGGGTCGTTTCTCGGCGATTGCTGTTCGACTTCCCTTTTCGCCTAAGCTCCGTAATATAGGTCGCCCGTCGTGCTCTGGGCGTGTGTATTGTTTGCACTGCGAGTAAGATAAGCATTGGCGCGGAGCCAGGGAAAGCGCTCGTTCCCGACAAGCACCGTCAAACTTAAAGGGGCCCTGCAAGAACTTTTTGAATGGTTTTGAATTTGCACCGAACCTGAGCGCACTGAACGTAGTAACTTAATGAAACTTTTCTTTTCTCGAATTTCGCTTTATTTTAAAAGTTATAGGCAAATTAAAATACAAAAACTAGCAAAAAAATAACCTCCTTCATGACGTCCTTGGTCGCTTGAGTGGCCGTGAACTAGAGGAGGGGTAGTGAGCTCAGCGAGCGCTCACGGCTGCCGCACTCCGGGCTCGAGAAGGCGCCACTAAAGCATGTTCTGGATAGGCTGTATGAAGCGGGCAGCCAGGGCGGCTCGCATTGCAGTTGCTGCGCGATTAAACACTAATTCGGCATGACACTTCATTGGCCATAAACGACAGCAAAAACGGCGTAAAGATCAGTTCAGAACGGGAGCCACTTCGCGCTGCCATACCGTCAAAGGGCCAAACCACTAGCCAAAGCTGCTCGCCGAAGACCTTCGGAGCGCTCGGAACCTCGACTGCAGCGCCGCGCAGTCGAGCAGCGTACATCCGGGACCTTTCTACGCTCGCCGCTCGTCGGTGCCTGATCCCAGTACCCCTTTCTAGTATGCGCCGCCTTTTCCACCGCTTGGTGTCGGGTATGTCTACGGGTCATTTCTAGTTTCCGTATTTTATAAACTGCATGTGTTTCTTTTCTGATCTAAAATACCGAACAAAACTACGTTTATAAATAAATGAAACGGCTCGCGCCACTTATATTTTGTATTTCGACTAAAAAGAAGCTTTTAGCGGCTCTGGCCAGTAGTAAGCCCTGGAAGAAAGACGTCACATATCGCGCGCTTTAGGCACCGCGGGTCGCCCCGTATGTGGAGGAGGTTTCTGCGTCGTCCTGTTAAAATATGACGCACTGATATTTAGTTACTCTCTCCGTGCCCGTTGGCTTGCCCGAACCCCAAGAGATGTGGAAACCGGAAACCTGCGCGCCTGATAAGATGATCAAACACTACTGCTGAAGCGCTTTCACAAACTTCTGCCAGCTTAGAAAAAGAAAAAGCAAGATGAGATAGCTTAAGTAGAAACGAGAGCACAGATACGCTATACGTACTTTGTCTGATATTGTAGCAAATATAACTTTCCGGTTTGTACCTATGGACTATACAGTAATGATAACTGCCTAATTATAATTGTTATTATGGCTGAAACCTTTACCGTACAATAACGCGGAGCGCCCATCCTACGTCCACTGAAAACTGGGTTAACCTAGACATGGGCGCTTGTCCGGTCAAATCGGGCGCTTAACATAACATTTACAGAACTCACAAGTTTGGGAAATGTTAAGAGAAATAGGGGACGCTTGAACGAAGTGGGCGCTTCCGCGTTATCTTACGATGGTTTCAAGTGAGAGAGGCACCGAAGAAACTTGGAGGACGCTTAAGCTTCGCCTTTAAGAGTAGAACGCGATAGCTAAACATGTGAAGCCCCGCTCGCTCCCAAGCCGTGCAAGCGTCTCCACGTGGCCTAACAATAAAAAAAAAAAAGTCTCTGCGTGGCTTAGTCAGTAGCGTATCTGGCTCGCAACCGAAAGGTGGTGGGTTCGAATCCCGCCTAAAAGTTTTCGTTTTATATTTAAGGCGAATGAAGGACTTCATAAAGTGAAATCATTCGACAAATGCGGTGACCTTCAATTCGCATTACATGTCATGTTTTGATCACTTTCATTCCACGCGTGATGTCACGTTATACGTGAACGTTGTGGGTTATTTAAAATCCCGCGCGAGGTCATGTGGCTGTGATGTAAAGACCCTATCGACCAATCAGAGGCCAGATTCCCAAAACATTCTTACAACAAAAAGTTCGTAAATTTATCTTACAACAAAAACAACTTTTGAGTATTCTCGAAGCAAAATGTTCGTACGTTTTGAGTAAGTTACGACGAAATCCGTAACTTAAGCGAGACTTACGAACATTTTGCTTCGGGAATACTCAAAAGCTCGTAACTTTGTCGTAAGATAAATTTACGAAATTTTTTGTCGTAAGAAAGTTTCGGGAATCTGACCTCAGATTTTCCCGCCACCGACGCCACCGATACCGGCTTTTCTGCGACACGAGCTCCTTAACGCTTTGGCTTTAATAATAGACGTCATTCAGTCGTTTTTTCGACGAAGTTATGGGGCTCTGTCTGAGGTTATGAATTAAGTTATTTCTTCTTAAGGTTAATGTGTGCACAAATTATACTTGAATTAGTAATTATGACTAAAGGAATCACATCACATTGTAGATCTGTCAATCTTAGCTGCAAAAGCTGCTCTGTGCCATTTAAAGAACGTAGAAGACGTCGGTGCTTCTTTTGATTATTAGTTAAAAATTTGCCACTTTCTCTGCGAGTGCTTTACAGATGAGTTGCAGTTTAGCCAGGAAATTACAGTTTTTTTTTTTTTTCTGTCAATACAGCATCTTGCGCAGGAGCGCTGAAACGGGCATCATTGACACGACGTTATACCTTCTTTCCGTTCCGATGCGGTTCCGACCCCGAATCCTAATAATCCGTCACGCACAGCGCCTCATTTTCAGGACTTAACCTGGAAAGCCGGCACTGCGATTCTCAAATAGAATATGAGGCAAATGACGAAGCTCAGAACACTTTTTTGTCACACATACTATTTTTGCGCTCACGAAGTATAAACAAGCCCATGTAAAGTCATAAAACAGCGAAGCATTCTTATTTATTTAAGCTAAAAAAATGTAACAACTTGCGTTTCCGTTGTAGATGAGTAATTTTCTGAGCTGTACGGCAGCTATCCCGCCGTCTACCGATGTGAGCCACGCCCTAATGATTGCATTAACGCAGACTGGTGCAATTCTTATCAGCATTTAAACCTGAATGAGCGATATTTTAAACTCACAATGTTTTTGTCGGAGTCCGCACTTGCGAGTTTCAAACTCGATGGCAAACTTTAGATCGTACTTTTGAGTCAGAAACGTATTTGCTCGTCTTCATCTGACGGATTCTATTTTTTGCTTGTTGGCGTTAATTGCTTTTTTCCGCGCGCTCTGTAAACAGATCTGAAAAGAGAGTGCGTTTGTGAGTTGATAACTTTAACTTACAAATTTGTCGTTTTAACTTCAAAGTCAGAAAAAAAAGAAGACCAACGTTATTAAATTTTGCAATCGAATCTACTCCTAACTATTTTACTCATAAGGGCATTCTTTATAAAGTAAAATAGCAGTGATAGCATCAATGTTACTTTCGTATAATTTAAAAAATCGTGTCTCTTCTCAATAAAAACTTAATCAGAACCCATGTACCATTGCTAAAATGGCTGAATGAATACCTTTTTTATAATAATAAAGAAGGTATACAGACATACGCAAAGCGATAATGCCAACCATGCGATATATATATATATATATATATATATATATATATATATATATATATATATATATATATAAAGAAACTAAGTTAAATTCCGTGCTGAGCGTAAATTTTACCTTTATTTGAAAATACCATACGTAATATAGTTTAATTTAAATCGAGTTTTAATATTTATATGTTTAAAACGAATAGTAGGTTGTCACAAGACAAACTAACAAATCTCACTTGAGCTAAGGGCATCACGACGCATTTGAAAGATTCATTTATTAATATTAGGACGAAATATATCGGGGGCGATTTCAAAATTTGCAGAGATAAAAAAAAAATCTACATAATTTCATACTGCACAAAATATAGTATGAAAGAGTTTCATAGTTTAATATTATTCAGCTTGACACGGGACAGAATTGAACATGCACTTCCTTTTTCGGGGAGAGCGCGACGGCTGATGGGTGCAACCGCCGCATGCCAACAACTCGACGAGATGGCACTCCGAAAGAAAACAAAAATAAGAAGAGAATGAGAGTGAGGCATTTTCCTTTCCTCAAACGCATACATTCCCGCCCTTTCCGGCCCCTTCTCTTTTTTTGACAAACGCTCCAGTGGCACGCGAGTTTCGTCGTTTATGTATGTCCACTTTTTTCCATGTACATGCTTTTGCTTTTCAAATGTCAATTTGACCCCGATTCCAGCAAGGGAGACGTGACAGGGACGTCCAAATTGAATCTCCTCCGTTACCGTTGACAGGCGGGGATCAGGCTTATGAAAAAACCCCGCAATAAGAAAAACAACTACAACCAAAATTAGACCGGTAAAAGAGGCCGCCATAGTTCCCATGACGCCGGAGTGTGCGGCGGTTTGGGGGGGGGGGGGGGGGGGCAGGGTGGAGGAGGGGGATAATTGTGGCCCTCCTGATAATGCGGTATTCGCAGGTAAGCACTGACAGCCACTCGCCCGATATGAGGGGAAAATATCTAAGTGATGAGTGGAGTTGTCGACTTGGCAGACAAAATGTTTTTGATGGAACAGTTTGAGTCTTTCATCGATTATCATAGTCTGAAAACGAAGCAGGAACGTGCGGGGGGGTAAATATAGTGCTATATTTTTTTATTTATTTACTTACAATTCTGTTGATCCCTTTGGGCTGTCTCAAGAGCCTTCATTTTATAATAAAAGAACTAAACAAGGAGAAAAATAATACCCGCGACTACAATAATCCTTTCATTTCTCTTTCGGGTTAACATGAAGGTTCACAAAATCATTCCACCAACATCAATTAAAGTGATTAAGCAGCCTTTGAATAGAAATCAAAGAACACACTTTCAAAGAACACACGTATCTGTCTTATCAATCCCAACGAAAAGGTGGCCATGCATCTAGAGCTATTCCATTTCACGATCGTTGTTACCAGAAAAATGTACTTAAGAAATTAAACTTTGAATATGAAGGCTTGACTCCAAACTACATTTTTTTACTCATGGCTAATTTTTTTCCAAAATATTTTATATAGTCGCTGGAGTAGATAATGAAGTGCACTAAATCGGGTTGGAAGAAATGATATAACTTCATATTTTTATCAATTTTCTTTTCTTAATAATTTTAATAGTTTCAGTGTGACGGTAGCTGGAATAACCAAACTTACTGCGAGCCGTTAAATAAGCTCAAGGTAACGAGTTTGCATACTGCACTTATGAAAACCAGATTACGTGTGTAGTTGGCAGATATGAACAATTCAAGGGCTTATAAGCGCATAATTTTACTGTAGGACACATATGCCTTCCAGATAAAAGTGTTCGAAACTCTTACCCCTAAGTAATTAAAATCCTTTGTCTATACCTTGCGCGATGCAGTTGATGAAATCAGACATATACATAGTGCGACACTATTACAGCAAACAAGTGATAGCTTGTTGTTTTTATTTTTTTTCCATACCTAAAACTGCGAAAACAAGACCGATTGTGTCGAGGTGAATGAGCATAGGATAATAACGAAGGTGATGAAGTTGTGTATTTGGCAGTGACTTGAATGATTGAAACACCAAAAAGCGTTAATGTCCGTTCCACGACGGTCACCTGACAAATGGCCACACGCAAAAAAAAAAATACACCTAAGCTAAATGCCGGTTCTTATTCTTTAAACATAATGCTTAAGTACGATATTGGTTACATGATAGGGAAGGAAACGCAATATTTCTTTCTAGTATACACGACAATGCGTTTTTTTTTCTTCCAGGAGTTTGGCATACGGTTCCTGACAGCACATAGTTGGAGTTAGATTTTCAGTGTTTTGACATCTGTGAACTATTTTTATTTCTCATTTAATGAGAAATAATCCACGCGCTTTTAACAAGTGCTTGCCTATTTCTCCTCGTTGCGCTACTGCTCTTAGAGTGAAGCTGAGGTAGCAGGGAGTTTGGAAAATATACTTAGAAGTAAGTACTTCCACATGCACCAAAACGCGCCGCCATTTTGTGCAACCGGATGTTCTACTGTGTTTAGATACTCAATTTTAAAAGTGGAACTATGAATTAAAAAAGTTAGAAAAAAAAAAGACAATCTGAATTTTAAAAAACTCAACGTTTCAAGCGCAGCTAGGCTCCTTGATCACAAGTGACTGTTTCTGTCCTTGTCGTCGTCTTCTAAGTGCCCGGTGTCATAATTTTGTAAGTGCCTAGTGTCTTTGAAATTGCCCGGTGCAATTGTTGTATTTCAAATTTCAAAGTGTTTCTTGGTGTTGTCTTTTTCTCTACAATTCTCGCGTGACGCACCTTTGATTAAGATGCGTCAACCGGAAAGATTCGAGAAAAAACAACTCTAAAAGACCCCCCGAGCTTTGAAATGCAACAAAGGCAACCTGAACTTTGACATGTAACAATCGCACAGGGCAATTTCAAAGACACCAGGCATTTCGAAAAAAGGTGATACCGCGCACTTTGAAAGACGACGACAAGGTCAACAAAGTCACCCGTTATCAAAGGACCGAACATGACCTTGAAACTTTGGGTTTTCAAATTTCAGATGGTTAGAGAGTTTTTTTTTTTTTCTTCTATTCTAAGGCTCAATTTTGTAAAGCTGAACTTTATAAGAAAAAACAGTGGTGTGACATTATTAAAAGGTCTTCCGACGAATTTGCTAAAAGCTACGTATTTAGAAAATGTTTGCACCAAGACGTTCACAAAAATGTTAGAGTGTTAATGGATGTTATTCCGATAGATATTCTCCTAATTCCACGAATAGTACTACTGTCGTATGTCAACCCACAGATATTGGCGATTTCGTTCTCTTTAAAGAAGCACTAACAAGTTACTATTCATGATCTGAGCCGGACTAACCATTTCAGCGTTTTTGTACTTCCGTTGCCCACCCCCTCTGTAATGCTTCGGCCCTGAGGGATATAATAAATAAATAAATAAATAAATAAATACATTTAGATAGAACGTCGAACGAGACGGACCAAAAACTCTCGCATGTTGTTGCAACGACCAAGGTCCCAAAAAAGCAGGGGAAAATTACCCCAAACGATGTAGCCACCTTTCAATCTACTGGCCTATTCAGGGTCCCGAGTCGGATAGGCCCCAACGATAGCCGGACCTCGTCGGCACCGCGTGAAACCGGGAATCGACCGCAATGACTCCTCTGCGGTGGAAAGATATTGATTCTATATCTGGGGCAGGACAGAAAGCTAAAAACAACAACAACAACAATGATAGAAACGATTAGGTGAGAGAAAGGGAAAATGGGCTATACACGGAGGGCACGGGGTCTGGGCACCATTATGCGCGTTACATTTGGGCGAGCAGTTCCCCCCAATTTGGGTTGCACAAAAGTCCGCGATGGAGTCGCGACCAAAAAAGACGCAGAAATGCTGCCTCGTTTCTTTGGTAAACCATCTTTCGAGTGAAGCAAGTTCCAGCCAGCCTAATCGATGCCAGTATTCTTGGCAGAATCGACGAACAAAACAACAGGTCGAACCGTGCGTACCGGTGGAGGAGAGGATAGGAGAGCTGAGATTTCAGGTGGTTGGAAGTTGGAAATCCGTGACTCGAAGTAAGCTTGTTTACATTACCGCTCAGTTTAACAGTAATCTTAAGTAATTACCCATTGTCGTTTCTTCTTGAATGGACTGCTAGTCCGAGAAAAAGTAGTCTGAGAAAAAGTACTTTGGCGCGAATATAAGGTTTTAAAATTAAGATCAACCAGAAGTGATCGAAAGTCAATTGAAGGTAGCTATACTTCTAGAAACTTGCAATATACTACTGCTTACAAAATCCCCCAAAACTAGAAAGATTTCACCAACTGCAACGACACCGCTGTTTCCGGTTTAGCGCGAGTTTTTCTAATGGCATATAATATTGTCACGTGCGGGGCGGACTTAGGAAAGTACGCGGCTGCCTATTTTATTTTAGTTTCAGACACGCGTTCGTCACATTAAACTTTTATTTTCAGTTTAGAATCCGTTTGTTTTTGTGTTTTTTATTCGCTGGTAATGATAAAAACAAACAAGCATGAGTATAGTAGAGTTCTGCTATTTTGGTTCTCGCATCATCAGTTCAATTCCACAATGAATCAGACAAGCTCTTATTGACGGTCCTAAAAGTTTATTTGTTCAAATTCTACACGGCAAGTTGCGTATTTTTAAAATTGTAGCTCTTAAATAGCCCTTAAACCATGCGTGCCTTTAGTATAGACTGAGAGTAAAACAGATATTACGCCTTAACGGCTATCGAAGTCAATTTTAAAAAGTGTAAAGCTAAACTTACTACATGACAAGGTGCCTAATGCACGATCAATACCTAAAGCGTTTCTTATTCCAAGTTTATGAAACCGAAAACTCGATACTTAAGGAGACTAAGCATTAGTTGTGAGTACAAACCTCTAGCTTTCAAATACGAATGGCAGGATAGCATCAGCGGGTCTCGAAAGCGGTCAAACCTCAAGAGATCGCTGAACGCTCTAGATGTTCATAATTCCGCCTGCAGCCGCGCAGACTTCCGCCTGGCCCAATGAGAACCGGAGGTTCAGTCACTAACGAAGCGACGCGGCTTGCTGAGCTCGAATATGAACGAGGGCAAGCGACCTAAAAAGTAATGCTTCATAATTACTTCGTTTGGCGGTCTCCAGAGCTGCTATATTCATCAAAAAGTTTCTCCGCCAAACGCCCAAGGAGCGCCTTGTTAACCTTCTTTTCTTTGCGGGTTTCGCAGCATATGCACTCCTCTAACTGATACTCAGGGATGTTAAGGAGCGCGTACAGCTGCTGCAAGGGGTCGATCATCCCTTCGTTGAATTTGAATGTTGAACAGTTTTGTGTGGACCCTGGTTATGTCCCAAAAAAGAAAAGCCTAAGAAACGTTAAGAAACAAATCACACAACCGAATGCGTGATCATAATAGTCGACGCCATGCCTTTCTTAAAGTGTCGGACTATAAGTACCACGCAACATTAACATCAGCATTTTGTTTTTTGCGAGTAAATCCATATAAAACTTTTTAATGTTAAGAGCTTCGATGCTTGCGTTATGAATCGATGATGCGTGCCACCTGATCACCTGCCCTGTTCTAAGCGAATCAACTAATGTAAATATGCTTCGTAAAATAAAATTCAATATCATGTATATAAATCACTAATGCTATTTACATATCTTAAATAAACGAGGCAGGAATGTATAGTTCATCCGTGACTGAGTGCGCCTTCCTCTACACGACGTGTCGTCTCAAAATATGCTGCTGAACTTTATTAGAAATTCTACGAGAATGTTGCAAATCGGAATTAAATAACGTTCTTCGGAGTTTACCCCGGTTCGGATTAAGATTGCGTCTATCTCGATTTTATATTTATTCGAGGAACAATCGATATTCGTTGACAGGTTGGAAGTGCGGGACCAAGCTCCTCCCGTAAAGCCTCTCATTCTTTCCACTGTAACCGATCGAACCCTGGAGAGGAGGAGAGAAGGAACTCACTTCCTTTCCAGCGTTCGCTCTGCTAAAGTGAAAGGAGAGGCGGGCTTTGCGGCAGGAGTTTGTCCTGCACTTTTAACTTGCAGCAGACTATAGTTTAAGACAGTCAGTGATGCATATTTTGTTTTAATAATTGCGACCATATTTTACACTGAAGGCGGACAATTTTTATTCTTGTTCGAAAGACGTAAAGAGAGCGATCTTCTTAGACCAAACACCTGGCCTTCAATTTGTCCTGTTTTCCTCGCATGACAAAAATGCTTCCACCTAGCTCTTAAGTCATAAAATGGTCTGATGTGCAGCACCTATCTGGTCTTTTTTTTTTTTTGGCACAATGCTTGTTTGAGCAAGTTACGAGAAAGCGCCGCAGTCGTCAAGATAAAATCAAGCCGCATTATTGAATGACTATACTCCATTTCAACTTACGTTCGATGGCTACCAACGCTCGAGGCAATGAAGTCATTCAAGCTTCTCGAAAAGAAGTAGACCACGGCTTTTTTGTTTTTTTTTTTGTCTTCCTACGCGGGTGTTACCGCCAACTGATCCAATCAAACGCGAAGGTCCGTTGCTGGACCGCGTTGTTGGTTTGTGCATTTCTGTTCCTGTTGCAACTATCTTTTGACACCGGTTGGAGTTACTATATAACGTAGTATATGCTGAGGCGTAGGAACACGGGACAGAACATAGGAGAAATAAATAAACAAATAAATGAGCAATACAACAGGTGGGGGTTTAAATTTCAATCGAATTGATACTCTGACGTATATAGCGTTCGCTTGACCACCAAAGGCCGTGAGTTGAATGACCGCACCACTCGTGCATTTAGTTTGTTTGTAACGAAGCATCTAAAACTACCTGTCGATTGCAGAGGCTCGTCGCACTAAGCCATTGCTCAGAAAATTGGATGGGTGGGTCACGGCGCTGACATATTCGTCAGTCTCCAGCGCATCGGTTCGTGGGGACGGGCACTCGGTGCCTGGGGGGCTGGCGAGATCGCCTCACTTTTCGGGCCCGTTCAACCCGTCTTCTCGAGCGAACGTACGCAGCTTTCTCGCCGCGGACACACACCGAAGCGACCCCAATATCAACGTCGCTTTGACGCAAACCTGCCTGGTGGACCGCGTATACGAGCGTCCCCCCAAAAGCCCATTTCGCCAGATGCCTCTTCGCGCTAGCGCCACAGGACAGGCCTTTGGGCGGGAACGCCGCCAGTTCTCAACTGTCAAAGCAAATACAGATGATGAACGCCACCGCTCGGGCCGGCCATATTGGAACGTCGCAGCATGAGGTTAACGCGTAACGAACAAAAATAAGCAAAAAAAAAAAAAGAAGACAGACGTTATGCTTGTTTGTGGACGACACACTGCGGAATCGCGGCGTTTCTTGCGGGCCCTCCAAGTCGCTGAGAAGGTGGGTCAGTCAGTAGAGAAGTATAAAAATGAGTCGTGAAGCCCGTCCGCGTCTAAGGCACCGAGCCGTGAGTTACCGGCGAACACGACGATGAAAACAAGCGGGCTGGTTTCAGCGACGTCCACAGTCAGACATCTGTACACCTTCACGCATTTAACTTTTTTTCCGGTTTGTACCTAAGTCTCTTTTGCTATCTTCTCACTGCATATAAGAGCAACCCTTTCGTTTCCGCGACGAAGTGGCGGTACGCTACGACTGTCTCGGCGAGGTCTCAGTCGAAACTGCGAGCGGGGATTATACCAAAGAAGGCGTGAAAAAAAGATGGAAGATTAGATTGCACTGCTTGGCCGAACTCACTGAGTTTTACCGCTGTGCCACTTTGAATGTTGTATGCTTCTGCGAAGCCAACAAACCCTAACAAAAAAACATTCTTAAAAAAAATCTAAATGAGGGGTTTGCGGCGAGACCAAAGCGCGCCTCAATCTGTGTTATTTTCAGCAACGTGTCACTGAGAAAAAAAAAAAAAAAGAACTTTGTCCTGCTTTCCGCGAGGATTTCGAGAATGTCTGGTTTGGATATTCTGTTGACTGTGTTCCCTGCTCGTAAAATTGCGGGCTATCCTATTGGACTGTGGTTTATTCAGTGGTATTACAGCAGGATTATTTCTTTAATGATACATGCGGTGTTGCGGGAATTTTTTCTCAAACCTTTTTCGATTTCTTTCCAATTTTTGTTTTGTATGCACAAGGGCTTTTTTTTCGAGTTTAAGTTTCGAGAGTGTCCATATTTCTGTCCTTGTGGGTTGACAACAAGCATCTACGTAGAAATGGTTAATAAAAGTCTTTATTATCCAAAATATGAATACTACCCAGCGAGAAATGTACACAAAAATATAGTTCCTAAAAGAAAAAAGTTTAATCATTAATCACAATGTTTATCAAAATACACTGTTTAGTGACCATATTCTAGCTTATCAGTGAGTTCACCATCTTCCATGAATGTTATCTTACTGATCATTGCTAATTACCTTAGTTACCTTGACTTGATTCATTCGTGTTTTATTAGACTGACTTCACTCTTACTGTTTTTGTGTGCGTTTTCTGTTTCAGTTTCTTGAAAGAATGACAGAAGCGGCCAGGAATGGATAGTCTTCGTGAAATTCGTAAGTGCAATTCTGATAATCAAAAAAGCACTCCTATAATCTCATACTGAATGACGCAGTTAGTACAAGTGTCTTATATCTAGATTCCCGAGCGACACATGTTCCGTTAAGTCAATTTAAGAAATGCACCATTCTGTGTTCCACAATAGAATTCTATATAGTTTCAAACAGCAACTCCAAAAAAGTATTTGTCGAGTTAATTGATTCATTGAATACTTGCAGCGTAAAGTTTCCTGAAACGCGTCTTAGCGGGCATCTATATAAACAAATAACGCTGCCCTGTCGAACCTGTTCACTACCTGTAAGGTATATTGGGGCTTTCTTTAACCTAGCTTAGCTTCAAGAAAAGGTGCTGTGGAGAAAGTTGAAACAGGAGTCCAACCTGTTTAGGAGAAGGGGCCTAAAGCTTAGGAACCTAACAGGACGCTATGGTAGGAATATAGTTGCCCGGGCCAGCTTGCTCTTGCCGTCGGTCGTTTCCTCGCGTTTTGGCGTCAAAGGGGCACTTTAACGGCTTATGTGTTTCGCCTCAAAAGTATTTGACGCAGCATAGGTTTGTGCTGTTTCCTTTATTGCAGCGCACCATTTGTTTATGGAATTATATAAGATTAACATTTAAAAATGTGTGCATTATAATAAATAAAAACCGGAGAGAGGAACGTTAAGATATTGAGAACAGTTTCTTTTTATGGGAAAAAATAATAAATATTAGGACTCAATGTGCTTAAGCCCGGGGGAGGCGGTTAAAGGGGCGGTGCAACGGTTTCAATGTTGAAAGAATTGCCAGTTTGCATTTTTTATATTGTTTATCCAAGCCCAAGTGACCAAAAACGCGTAACCTTTCCCCGAAAAACTGCCATTCTGCTGCGTAATCGCAAGGTAAAAAACGAATTATTTGCCAATCTGCAGCCGCCTGTGGTGGCTACGGGAACTAAAATGACAGCGTCTCTGGGGGTACGCGGAAGTCAACAAACCCTGTCCCCCTCCGCTGCTACACTCGCAGTCAGCCCCGTGGTGATCCGTCCTTTGTGTCCATCGCGCGCCGCGATCTTCGACAAGGCTAATTCTTTGAAAGTCGACAATCGCGGAGGAAGCGGCTGGGGTCTCTTAAGAGAGGGCCCAGGGGGAAGCCACGTGAACCCCCAGAGTACGTCACTCGAAAGTCGGCGTGGAGAGTTGAGGCACTTCGACCTTCGATTTGTTTCATTTTTTTAAATAAGAACTAGCGCTCGCAAGAAAATGCGGTTTTCGGTTTTTCGTTCCATAGGTGACGCAGATTAATTTCCGCAGTTAATTGGCCAAAGTCTGAAAATCGTTGCACTGCCCCTTTAAGTTGCCTTTCCCGTTGCGCACTCTGGCAAACGTCCCTGTATTCCATTGTTAAGAAATCTTTTTTTTTTTTTCCCCTAAGTGCTTATGTCAGTTTTATCCAGCTTACAACCTGCGTCTGACGATATTTTCCTGGGACTGACATGCCGGTTATCAGGGACAAAAATTCGAGCAGGTTAGAAAAAGTGAGTTTAGTCGCACGTAAACCAACCCAAATTCTTCGAATAAGGTTTACATACCGATGTTATGTCATTTTTTCCATGGTAGTTTGTTAGTCCTGAGTTTACTTGCAACAAACTACTTATCGAAATGCAAGTGATACAACCATAAACGAAGGAAGTCTCATAGCAAACGGGGGAGGGGAGGGGAGGGGGAGGAGCGGTTCATCATGTACTAGAAAAAGCGTCTACATAAAGCCAGGGTCAAAGGAAAACCTTATACAAAGCCCTTATACATCTTGAGCATTGTCCGTCTCTCCCTTGAAGTTGCCAGGAGTTCAATTCACCAATCGATAAAACGAAAAGGCCAAACTAGAATAAATATGTCAAGAAAACGAGAACAATAAAAAAGTAGAAAGATAACTTAGTCGTTTTTTTTTTCTCTGTACCTTTTTTATACTAATAGAAGTTTAATTTTCAATTGTCTACTTCAAATTATGAAGGTCACACTGTTTTGTTGTATATTCTGTTCTAAAATATTTACTGAGACGTGACGCGTTGAAAAAAAAGAAACTAAATTTATACTTCTATCAAAAGGTGTTACGCATCACGCGAATTCCTTGAATGATAAAAAGCAAAGAAAAAGGGCAGGTTTTTACGTAATGTGTGTTTTTGTATGTGCGCACGTAAAATAACGCCTTGCTCATTCAGCGAAGAAAACAATTACTCGCTCACCGTCGTTTACAAAAAAAAAAAAACAACAAAAAACTAGCAGTTTTAAAGAAGCGTCGGGGCGACTCGTGAGAAATGTTGGCTCTAGACGCTCCAGTTTGCAAGCTTCGCCGGAAATCGCGCGCAATTAAGAAAATAAAACACGTATTCTTAAAACGTATATCTAAACAAACCGCAAGCACATTTTGAAGAAAAAAAAAAAAGTACTTGAACTCTGAATCAACTGCGCGCACAATACTTATATACCGTTTTTCTCTCTCTCTCTTTGTTTCTTTTTTTGTTGTTTTTCCAGCGATGAAACAAAACCTCGAGATTCATCTCGATCTAGAGTCGCTACGCTCGAGATGGACGACCCTCTTTTTGTTCGGACATTTCCTCGTTTCGTCGCTATATGCGCTTTTTTATAGCCGTGTTTCCGCACCAAGTGGCGCCATGGATCGCTAGACCCTGCTTGGAATCCGCTGCTCTCAAGAACATTCTGCGCATGCGTGCGCGCAATGGACATGCGCTTCTTCGCGTGACGCTGCTGGGCATGAACGAGAGTGGCGAGAAATTGACGTCAAGCCGTGTGCACACGGTTAACGAGCGGACCCGTTGTACTAGAGCGCAAAAAAAGATAAAAAGAAAACGGTTGTTCCTTGGAAAGTATAGTTTCAACACAAATATATGTTACGATGCTGGAGCGCACGGGCGAACGTTCACTTTCTACGGCAAATGCAGGCTATATAGAATAGATTTCTTGTTTGCGTTTTTGTTTTAGTTGCATTATTTTCCGCTCCTTCGAAACCGATAATCGCAGCTGCGTTTTAGGGTTGGAGCTAGGAAAGGGTCGGTTGACCCGCCGAAATGGAAGTGCAGCCTCGCGAAGAAACTAAGGTTTGCGCAGCATTAGTGAAATCGGCTTCGTCATGCCCAGATAAATAGCGGAGCAAGTTCCACCTTGCGTTGACTTAGTCGTGGCGCCATTGCATAGGTACCCGTGTAGCACACATTATGACAATCATATCGAAGGAATGGTCACTATTTGAATGGGAATGTGTCTTTGCTTGACTGTTTGTCATTTAAGTAATGCTCCATTGGGAGTAGATCTTGTCGATCGCCTTCCTCTGTGTTCCTTGCCCTACGACTTGTGTCCGTACTATCTAGTAGCTTTAGCTTTGAAACGAATTTTAGGATACAAAGGGAGATATAGCTTTAGTTGAGGAGGATACAACGTGCTGACTGACGAAGAATCTTCGAGGCAACACAAAAAAATGCATATGCACGAAATATATAGTAAAATCCACATACGTATAGTACCCAGGCTCTGAAACAATCCTTTCTTAGAAAAGAGGAGATTCAACATTCAGGTGCCCCCCCCCCCCCCCCCCCCCCGGTCCTGGTTAGCCAACTTGAATGGCCACATAACGCTTTTAAAGTTATTCACAAAAATGTATAAACAAATATTCAGAAATGGCCCTCTAAACCCACTTTTTCTGTTTCTAGGAAAACATACGTGAAATATGTTATTTGTGGCAAAATAATTTAATTAGGTAATTGTCAGTTAAAGAACTTTATGGGTTTCCTATGTTCCTCTGCAAATAATAATTCTTGGAGAGTGATTATTTTACCTCGCGTTTTCAGTGTTCTATTAAAAAGAACAGGAGTGGTTTTTATTATTATTTTAGCTATTTAATAAAATGTTCTGGGGTACAAGTTAAGTGTTGTTGAAACATATTTTCAAACAAAACTTTAAAAAGCGTTCCTCTACTTCTATATAATACTGATTATGCAATGTAAAATTAACACCCTCCTGGTATTGTATTAGAGGCGGAAAATAAGAAACCCGTGGAAATATTTACTCGTTAATTATCTAATTAAATAATCTACGTATCTTCAGAATACTTTTTTTCCCAGTATCCCAAAATGATACATGTAATACATTAGCAAAGCTACTTTAAAGTAGTATGTATTTTTACAGTTTTGTTTATAAATTAAGTACTTTTAGCTGTTCAAAATGATCGCCAGGGATCAGTCTTATATTTAACACTTCGTGATCTATTTGATGTCACTGATGATCACAATGTCACTTTAAAGGAGAACGGAAACGAAATTTTTCACCTTCTGTGTATGTTATGCCGGCAGCCAAGAAACGCTAGTCTAGACTAATGTTTCTGGGCCGCCAGCAGAGAAGTGACGAAAACTAATTTAAGACAAATTAAGAAATCTCAAGATTGTGCCTGGTGGCGGTCTGTGAAGCTCCGTTGGAATGCCGCCATGTCACGGGCCCGTAAGAAGCAGCGCGGATTCGTGGCAGTATGGCTCGGTCGTGGAGTTGCTCATTCCTGAATGTGACTTGGCCGAGGGAGCTGCCGAGTTAAAGGGAACCATGAAATGACCTTTTTACTTTTTCCAGATAACTTTTACATTAAACCGTCAATGTTCACTGAATGTCGAACAGGCCTCCGTTTTCGTCTCGGTTTATTAACTTTTACACACAAAATTAATGAAATATCGACTTTTTCTTTCTCTCCAACTGACCGCAAAACAAGCTGCGGCGTAATTTTGGCGCTCGTGACGTATCCTTTTTCCGGAACCGGAAGCTCTCTCGGCAGTAGAGATGGGAGCGTTAGCGGCGGCGAGTTAGCGGTGTGCCGGTAGGTTTTACTGCGCTGATGGCGCTGATGTCACCAACGTATTTTCGGAATCGGCGCCTCTCATCGCCGCGATAGGCATGGACACATCGCAGCTGAGCGAAATTCAATGAGATATGTTGCGCTACAGCGACAGCATGGGACTAGTCCCATACGCCGCTATGCCTGTTGGGAATTGCGGCGAGTCTTCCGGTGAAGACTCCAGCCCAACTGTCATTGTTGGTAAAAGGCGGCCCGTGTCAGTCGTTCGCAAAGCGACGTAGATGGAAACAAATTGCCGCGGCGTTTTTCGCGGCCTCGGAGATGCAGGAGCCAGCCGACGTTAAAAAAAAGATACGTTTGAACTACGACAGTCTCAGCAAGAGCCACGTAAATACCTGTTCACACTCGGAGCGGACGCGCGCGTTTGATGGAAGACTGTATTCGCGCTCAATCTTTTACGATTGCAACTCGATACTGACGTGACACTCGGCAAAGGAAGGTTGGACCGGCATTGCACGTAGCTCCCACGAACTGTTATAGCTCGACAGTGACGTGCAGTCGTGTCAGAATAAAAAAAAAATGGCATACTAATAACAAAGAGTTCATACCGTGTTACGAAGGTAATCCATACGGCGTTTATTTGAGCTCTATATCTCACAAAACAAGATAGAATCGACGAGAGCCCCTTTTCGACGACAGTGTTCATCAACACTGCCTCGGAAAACAAGGGGAAGAGAGTGACCTCACCTCTTAATCTAAAATTGAGGTCAGCGATCAAACTATAATACGGGAAGGGTCCACAAGGGTCGCCCGGGCATATTCCATTCAGCACGCCAGCCGGTCGTGGGCAGACGGTCTTGGCCAAGTACCGTTGAAGCAACGCTGTTCCGAGTCGGAGTGCCTGCTAGGCCGCTAGGCCTATCCGCCAAGCTCGCTTGGTCGGAGCCGGTGGATTCGTCGCCGTTGTAGCTTTTCTCGGGTGTTTGTGGATCCAGCGTTCTTGTTCGTCGTGGTCTGTCTCAAGTACTTTTTTCTTGCTGCTTGAAGTCGGGACGCGCGAGAAGAACACATAGAAAAATAAACGTTCTTTGGTCGTCGCGAAGTAGTAACTGAGCGACGCTGTCGGCCCGGTCGGCCCTACTGCGCAGGTGCAGTAGTTGCTTCATTTACCACACGATAGATGGCGCTTGGCTCTCAGCATTATCAAATTTGGCAATTTTCGTCACATCTTTAATTATGCTACAAAATGTGGATCTCAATATTATTTAACAAAACTTTTAGGAAACATTCGCCGGCTATCTATTGTTTACGATCGCGTTGCTGGTGTGGTAGGCTCTTACCCAATAGGCGACGTGGAGTCGGCTGACGTGCTGCGTTTCCGCGGATGCATCGCAGTGAAAAGGCAGATAGCTTTCGAAGGAAAGAAGGCTCAAAAGAGTCCAGTTCTCTTTTAAAAGTTCTATAGCGAAGAATTATTTTTGGCTTCCTATTTTTGTGTTTTTGTGTTTTTTTTTCACACCTTTTACGACGATCGGTGGATGAAATTCGATTTCTGAATCGTTTCATGGTCCCTTTAACTACGCTGTATATGTCAAAGCTTCCACAGTGCTTCCGCAACGTGCATTCCACACCACCAAGAGCGCCGTTCTTGGCAGATGATAGGTAGGAGCTTGATCTGAGATTGCGGGGATCTCTGACAGACCAACCATGAGCCCCCCCTTTCCACCTCGGATGCGCTGTGAATAACGCGCTCAGATATGGCCCCCAGTTAATACCTTATATTTGCAAGTATTGCCATTGCTCGGTACTGACGGTTCTTTCTACTTACTGATTCCCTCGAGTTGTTAGCACTCCCATTCTATTTTTGTGTGTTTTAATACTGGGGCTTATACTAGGCTACGGTGGCAAGAATGGGAGGTGTCAGCACCGGCGCGCGGGAGGAAGATTAGCCGGTCAGGATGAAGCGGTGGCGCTGCTGTAGATACTGAGATGCGGCGTCCGCTGCGATTCGGGTGCTCTCTTGCTCCGCGAGTAAGTATCGCGTGCGATATGCGCTCCTTAAAATACTTTTGAAAGTTAAGTTATGTTGAGTTTTGACATGTGGGTCACGTAACACGAGAATGAACATGCCGACGCTTTTGTCGTCGTCATTGTCGTCGGGAACGGCGAAGAAGGAGGTTTCCTTCTCTTTCTTTTTAGCAGAAGTGTACCCCGTGGTGTATCCGGGAGGAAATCAGTGTGTTGGTCGTTTTTCTATGGCGGTATACTGGACGTATGGGCAATTTTTCCGGAAAGCGCACCACGAACGAGCACTTCTAGCGAAGCGAGCGAGCCTTTCCCGGCGTGGCGTCTGCAATAGGCCTCTTGTTTTGTATTGTATTGTATTGTATTGTATTTATGCGTCGATTCCATTTGACTTGGGCGTACATTAACTAAACACACCAAAATATAAGAAAAAGAAGTCAGGGAACAGACTGTATTCACGCGTTGAGTTTCAACAATGTACTGCCCACCAGGCCTCGAGTGCCTGCTTCGAGCACTGCACATACGTGCTCACCTCGGTAAACCCGAGGGCTTGCTCAATGCCGGACACTCAAGAACCAAGTGGCATATAATTTGTTCCACGTCACCACACGCACTGCATAGTGTGTTGGTCACGTCGGTGTCCGTACTTTCGTCGATACAGGCGGGTACGCAAGGCGTTACCTCGGGCCTCAGCGAGGAGCTTGCAGCCAAGTATATATCCACAGCAGAGGTATAGGAGCAATGTTTTTCTTAAAAGACGCGTAAAGGTGCATGCTCGAGTGTTCTTGCATGTCTGCTCTCCACCAGTCAGCCTCGACGGTCCTAATTTGCGCTCTCAACTTGGCAACCCACCTTTTTTATCTTTTCGGAGGCTCGTCGGTCATTGAGAAATCCCTGGACTTCGTTCCCAGACGGATGGTACGGCGTCTCCATGTTGTGTGCGCGCCTGTTTGGTGAATTTACACGAAAACCCGCCGCGCCCAGCAATCTCCATTCAAGTGTCGCAACCGGGAGTAGTACTTCAACTTGCTGCTGGCCTCCCGTGCCTCAAAAGAGGACCAGCCGAGGTCTCATTGGAGCAGTTCGTTTGCGTCTCTGCCATGACATCCTAGTGCTTGGCGTACGAATTTCTCTTTGTCGCCGCTCGAAGTATTCTCGGATCTCGCTGGGGGCACACGTAACGGCACTGGCAAAAATGAATCCTGGAACAGCGACAGCTCTCCAAAGTTCGGTGGTTATTACGTACCGATCGCAGCTCCAAAGCCCCTTCCGACGTAGCACATATCGCGTCCTCAGCGCTGATGCCTTGAGACTCTCATGATGCTCTGCCAGGTAACTTTCTGCACTGATCAGGGTCACTTCAAGTATCTGTATCGGCTACTAACAGGGAGCGCAGTGTTCTGGAGCGTGAGGCATTCAAGGCCCTCTCCCAGCCCGGAGAACAGCACCACGGTCGACTTGTTGGCATTGAATCGCAGTCGTAAGCCGAGACGCTTCCGCTTCGCAGGCGATCAGCAGTTTCTTCATATCTGACACAGTTTTCGGCCATCAGTATACTAGATCATCTGGCGAAAGCAAGCCTGGAGAGCCGCCATTCGACCATGACTATGTGCTGGATGTGTTGCAGAGTAAACCTAATGCCTGCTTGTTCTAGCACCCTCTTCACGACGGATGTATACAGCATGTATATAACCGGGGATATCGGGCAGCCCTGACGTAGTCGCTGTATCAGTAATGAGGCATTCGTGCTTGGTGCCAGGAACAATAACTTCTTTTATATCTAGCACGCTCTCCTTTATGTCTGCTCGTGCAAGGTTCACAATCTTCTGTTAAGTCCAAGTTCTTCAGTTCAAAGTCCTCCACCAACTGTCTCATCATTCTGCCATTATGATCTTCCTGTCCATCCATTTCGGCCAGGTGACCATTAAAGTCCCCCATTATCACCACAGAGAGACCGGTTTGCAGGTTGTGTATATCCCGACGAACACACCCGATGAAATTGTCATTCTCTTCTTGGTGGTTATTTCCCACAGAAAGATAATTATTGCAGACAGCTGTCAGCACGCTACCATCTTTCCGTTACCATCTTTCCGTTACCATCTTTCCGTGCACACATACCATCTTTCCGTGCACACGTAGGTGCTCCCGGCCGTCCTCGCATGTCCGAATTTACGCTGGTTCATGACTTAACCAAAGCAGTCCTACGCCTCCACCTCACCTCTCACCTTCAGATCAATTGCAGCCAGTCCAGGACTAGGCTGAATCCATAGGTGGTTCTTCCATGTCCCGCAAGTGGTTTTCCCCTACACCAAATATAGAAACGAACTTTGTGGGGAGAGCCGTGTACAATTCAAGCCACTTTCGTTGACGCCGCGCACCACTCATATTCAAAAACACCTACCACAACACTTCCCTCTTTTCGCCAGGTGGTTGATCGTCTTCGTTTCTTAACGTAAGCGCGATCAACTGCTTCTTGCATAGGAAAAAGTGAAAAATTAAACTCACTCACACTGAAAATACACGGGGACCAGAAAAAAGATCATTAACGTCGCGCGACGTGAGTGATCTTCGGGTGTGCGTGTATTTTCAGTGTGAGTGAGTTTAATTTTGTGCTATTTCCTATATACATGATGAATACCCGACTCGCCCAAGCTTTCATCCTAAGATGCTTCTTGCACTCCCGCTCGCGGCTTTTCTATGACTTCTGATTTTGCATAGCTTCGATCTGCAGTTGGACTACTTGTTGCACGAAGTGTAGCAACTCTGGGGATGGGGCAGCAGGAGGGGTTCGAAGAAAATTCCCGTTGATCCAGGATCTTAGAGTCGATAAGCGCGCCACCTATCGTCGTCATGATATACTAGGGCGCCGCCGCACACAGAGTGAGCTGCGCGATGCTGACACCTCCCCCTTCTAGCCACCCTAGTTAGGCTCCGCGGAAACGAACTGTTCATGTCCTCAGGCTCCGCCCACCCTTCTCTATCCTTCATCATCCTCTCTCAGAGGCGAAGATCCACCAGTGAACACAACACAATACCCCCTCGTAGAGGAGGATCGGTGGCCGAGTGGGCTGGCGGACACCAGCTCGGCGCACATGGAGCGAAAGCTCGCGCTGCAGAACCCAAAGATTCTAAAATCAATCCCCACTCCTGCCCGTTTCAATCTGGATGAGCATCATACCGGCGTGTGGTCGTGTATCAGAACTGCCTGATTCACGTTAAAGACCTCAGGCTAGCAGTCGTACTGCACTGGCTACATTTTTCATCTACAGTGGGGAACAGTGTTGCCATGTTCTGGCAGACTAAGCTCCCGCTGTATAAACAACTAACGACTTGTAATTTGTTTTCCTTTCCCCACACTCCATTCAGGGAAATTAGAGTTTCCAATGATTTCACCTCCTTCAAATCCTCGGAATGAAAACACTGGGCCCATTGCCCCTCCTGGAATGGCTGAACCGTTCCATTCCATGCCTCTAATTCCTGAATGTGAAAAATGACTCTTGACAGCTACATTGTAGTTGAGAGCAAAAGCAGCGTAAAAGTTGACTTTTTCAAACGCATAGACAACGATAAAAACATGTAAAACGCGTCCCTAGAGTACCGATACTGCTAAGCCGTGCGGTGGTTGTCTACAGAGCTCGGGGACAGTGCAGACATCAATAGACCATTTTCAGAAGTCCGCGCCATCGCCTGTCCACCATTGCATGATCACGTACTCTGGCCGGGTATTGGACACGAGAGGTGCGTCAGCGTTCGGCGAGGAGTCGGATCCAATCACACGCTATCTGTCCTAGCGAAAGCGACCGCCAATGTTGCTCGACGAACTTTTAAAAAGGGTATATTGCGTGGCCAAGCCGAGAAGGATCGCCACAGACGGCAGAAATTACAACCACCCATTTTGTTCACAAACGGACCTTACGCCCTTTACATCTCAAGGCTCGTTCACGTACTTCTGTTTGCTAACGACCGAGTTCTTTTTATCTCTTACAACGAGAGAACACACGGGCACGCTGGTGCCATCTATGAGGTGATCTTGGAGCTGCATTTCACTAGAGGAAAGGTTCCGCGGTATTTGCAAGATGAAATGTACGTGCTATATAAGACTAATGACCGTTTGATGACACTGTCAACACATTTTCGAGGCAAGAAGAAAAAAAATGATGACGGAAAAAATAGGCAATATGGTGAAATGTCAAGTGTTCTATGGCTACCCGGCAGATGGCGCCAGAATTTTTTCTGGTCGTCAGAAATTTTTAGAGGTTTTAAAGGGAAACTTTGCCGATTTTTTTAGTCTTCGATTTGACTGGAAATTGGCAGACCGCATCATAACCCTTCCTCAACTGATAGCCAAAATATTTTAAAATAGAAACACTTTCCGTGAAGCTATTGAATTTTCAAATAACGCCGGCCGCCAGGGTTCAAGGAGACGACTCTCTACTGCAGTGATGTGATTGCTGCACCAATTGCGCCAAACTGCGCCAAGGGGCTAACCCTGCTACATCCTGCTACATTTCGCCAAAATATGGGTAATCTGCGCCAAGCCTGTGCCATAGGACCAATTTAGGTCACCTTTCAAAACCGAAGCTACACTGAGAACAGTAATTGAGCAGGCGTGTGTTATGTGGCGCAAGCAGCCGCCTGACACAAAGTACCGTGCATCAATTGTCCACCCGGTTTTGCATGGTTCTCCCGGCGTCTCGCGTTTCGCGCTCTCGTCTTTTGGGTCTCGTCTCTCGTCTCTTTTTTTATATTTTCAGCGATAGACGCGGATGTGTGCAGACGCTCCGACGCTAGCGTGCCGGGTACCAGCCATGCCGTCATGCTGTGAAACGAAACCACGTTTTTGCGCGGCAGGAGTTACTTTGTGAGCTGAAGCAACGGCTGTGGGAAAACTATATTTGGTCACTGGCTTTCAGTCACCGTGGTCGCGCGACGTCGAATGTTGCCGTCCCCACATCACTGCAGATATGGTACATCCTAAAATGAAACTAAGTACCGCCGCATGTTCATAAACATTCCTGTTCTTGTTCAAATCATACGTTACTACAAAAATCCATCTTTAATTCAAAGACTGCTCTGTCAAAGTATTGATTATCTAGATTCCTCTCGGTGGGCCTCTTTCGAGAGGGACCTCGGTACGTGAAAAATCTGCCGTGAAAGAAAGTTGGTGAAGTGAAGTGAGCTAAAGCAAAGAAGGCAAAGCAAAGGAGGGGAGGGAGGGAGAGGGAGCGCATACCCTCCCCTCCGTACCCTCCCCTCCTCCTCCTCCTCAAGAGCTGCGCCCTAGTTTCGCATTACGGAGATTTGTAAACGTCTTTCATTTTTTTTACCCTTGTTCTCGTGGGAGAAAGACAAATGCACTCCCCGGCAGCAGTGAAGGCCAGCCACGTCAAGGTGCTTTAGCTCGAGCTGTGTGCCGAAATAACTAGTGTCATATGAAACGTTCTCACTTATGACTTGACTACTTTATAGCCGCGTGCTGCGAGTTGAGTACCCTTCTGTAGCTGTAACAGCTTCAAGAGCTGGAACCGCAGACTCAAGTCGACTGTGACCACTACGACATCCGTCCAAAGAGGAGCGCAAAACATATCTAACAAAATAGTGCATATTCTAGCAGTATAGTCGATATTTGGGGCAGTCAATATTATTGTTCACAATCGCTTCAGTGATTTTTTTTTTTTTTTTACGAACACTTTATTTGTTTGGCCATCGAGTCTAGCTCGGGCTACTCTTGGAGTTTAACTCACGTGGCCTACCTGTGGAAGACGGGAAGTGAAACGTCTGAACGAAGTTCTAGTCCGAGTTTGGACTTGACTTTCGACACATTGCTATTCGTCTCTGGTATTACAAAGGTTTAGGGAGCAGATGTTGAGCTTCATTAATACACGATTGAGCCGTTGCCTGGTTTGTCAAATGGTTGGCGTGCTATATGCTTTCGCATGAGATATGGTTAAAACGTCTTAACTTCATTTTATTGCGGAGCATTCTAATATCGGGCTGAAATGTTTCTAAAACCATGAAAATATTAATGACGTTGAGTGGGAGACATAGTAAATTTACAGCTGATATAGGCTGTGCAAAGCCTAAATTGAATTTAAAAAATAGATTGTTATATAGAATAACCTCTTTCCCATGTGCACTCATGGAAGGGAGTTTGAGCCCGTTGCATTCTCCTCCGATAGTAAAAATATAGTAAAAAAACGTTTTGCCAATATATATATATATATATATATATATATATATATATATATATATATATATATCTATATTGGCAAAACGTTTTGGGGGGCATCTCAGTTAACTTATTTTAAATTAAACATTGTATAATGAATTTTTGTACTTTACTCGATGTTAAATCTTCAAGGAAATATTTTTTTTTGTTTGAAGATGAATAATCTACTTGTGTATTTTACTTTCATTGCACCTTGATTTTTGGCTTCGTGGTTGGGGAATCCTTTTAATTTTCATTTTAGCACGATCTTTATGAAGAGTAACCTGCCACCTGGCCTACACAAATGCAGTTTGTTTCATTCTATAGTATTAAATATTTTCGAGAATCACAGTCTACATGTGTTAGGTCACAGCACAGCAGGTGCATGTTTGACACTTTGGAAGGCGAGCAAAGAAAGCGCCGTACGCGCGTGCGCTGAAGGTGGCACCGACCAGAACAGCTTTTCTAAAAGTGTCTATAGATATTTTTCTAAATTACACCGAGGAGCATATGCATCCTAAAAGAGTATTTGCCCCTGCTGGCGTCTGCAACAGTAACTTTTCTCAAGAAAATCTAAAACAAATGGCACGTTCATTCAGGTAAGACGAGTGTGTGGGGGTCATGTACCCCCTTCCAAGCATTCTCCGTGGTGCTTGGGTAATTTGTCAAAAAAATGTATTGCGTGACTCTTCCACCTTTCTTCGCCACCGTAACTGATAGCTTCTGACAGAACTAGAACGGATTTGCTAGCGATTTCACGAAAGTGACGAGGCGCGGCTTGCATAGCGTACCCTGAGTTGCAAAAATGGTTTTCTCGTAATTTCAGTTTCTTGCGTTGTTTCTACCTTGCGCACGTAGGCCGAAATCATACATTTCTTAACTACAGATTATTATCAACTTAAGGTAGCACGAACGCCCTTGTTTTCTCGCTGTTGGATGCGAGAAAGGCGGGAGCGAGCGTACTCGATTGCCTGCCTCACGTGTTGCCCGCCGGTGACGTCGCATTTCGATGGCGAAAATACTGGGGAAAAACTGGGGAGAACGATATGTTTTGCTTTTGGCAGCGAACAAAGGATCACTCTGTTAGTTAACTAGAGTGAATCTGGGGAAACGAGATAACATTTTGGGGAGTCATTAAGCCGTCCACATTCAGATGATACCTCTGGATTAGTTAGACGAGCGTATTTCTTCGATGAGGCTTTAGAAATATTTTGCTCGTTTGTGACGCATGAAGATATCTTGCTGTTTGCTTCGAATACCTGGGCAACAGCACCCCCAGTATATGCTGTCAGAAGCGAAGCCGCGTTTACATGTCCAAAATATTCGTGCACTCCGACCAAAAACACAAAACCGCTGAGAAAGTGCAATCGCCAACAAATGCACTGTAGGACCATGTCGTGGAACCGACCTGAAAACGTAGACTTTTACGTTTTCTGTATGAATCTCGCGATTTTTTACCATATTCATTTCAATTCTTTATCCGTTTCTTCAAGCGAACGCTGAAAAGTCCGCTAGGCTGAAAGCTGTTCTTATTAGAGCACGGTCATTTTCCGAGCCATCGTAAAGGAAAACTGAAACAAAGTGTAAGCGTTTAGTAGCCTACTTTTGTCGGGCTGACATTCAGTGCCGCTATAGCGGCCCTAAATGTCATATAAACATGAGCTAGTTATGGCACTTATGGCTTCGCGTGCGCCTCTGGACTGAGAGGGCCCGCAACAGAGAATGGCGGACGGCGTGGCTTTGCCCGGCCTGGTCAACACCTCCTAGATAACGAAGCCGTAGTGCTGAATCAGATAGCGTCATCAGAGAAGGCCAACACTGGGCACAGATTGGACACGACGATTCCGTCAACGTTCGGCTCAAACTTGACTCGAAGCATAGCACAGATGCAGCGCTCGTTTCCAATCTGTGTCCAGAGTTGGCCTTCGTTGGTGACGCATAAATGTCAGCACTACGGCCTTGTCTTCTAGGCGGTGTTGGCTTGGTGGCCTATGACTGCGGGTGTAAACGCGCAATGTCACAATAGCCTCTTTGTCGCGCCTCGCGGCCCCAGGAACGACATCTTGTACTTCTACAACTTTTCAGTTATGGTCGCTTGAGCTTCCACCATCTTCATCTTCGAAGGGGCATAAGCCGGTCAGACAGTTAAGCCGACAGTCACCTTAACTGCATTAATGCTGTTTTAAGGACCACTTTGACCGTGTGATAGCATCGCGCCAGTAGGCCGTAGACCGTAGTTAAAGATTGACACAACTTCCATAAGAACCGATCCCAAGCCGCATTTACATGAATGCGGCTTCAGCGCATCAACTCCAATCGTCCTTCGAATGAAGCCGACGCGGCAACGTCTGTATGAATGCGCACCAAGCCTTACGCGAGGGTGGCGCCATGCCACGCCGTGTCAAAGCTCAAAGTTAAAGCTGCGTTTCCGGCACCAGTCGCACCACGTGACCACGTTTTCCGGTGCATCGCACCTGAAGACCTTTCGACGGATTCGGCGAGCGTAAAGATTGTGCCCGCTGTCTTCGGTGCTGTGCAAGAATTACGAGACGGAAGAAGCATCAAAACCCAAGCGTTTTGGGCTCCGGGCTGGGCTGCCGGGCCACTCTGGACCAGATACGTCATGTATGCGTAAGCCCTGAGATCGTTTCCGAACGCTCTTAGGTCGCCACCGCGCTTCGCCTCGCCTACCGCCACCGGACCATCCGAACCCCGAGGGCGAAAGGCTCCGGTGCAGCCAGGAGCGGCACCGAGGTAGGAGCTGCTCGTTCTGCGCTACCGTGCAGTGCTCGGAGCTCTTGGCGTCGTTCGTGCTTGTACCGAAGCCTTTAGGGACTCCCGCGGCTGCGCAAGTCGTATTTCGCAAGGCTTGGACGGGGACCGCCCTCACAGAGCAGTTCAGCTATATTCCGCTCACCTATGACGGCAATAAAAGCTCGCGTTTCTTCTCGAAAAAAAAAAAAAAAAAAAAAAAAAAAAACTGCGGGTTATTAAACGGGACCGTTTTCCGCGCCGCTGACGAGGTTGGCCGCCGGAATGTTATCAGCTGTTTACTCGTTCCCGTAGCAAGCGCCTTCCCATAATCCTCCCTGTTCCAAAGGGCAATGCGACCTCCGTTTACATGGGCTGAATGAATGCGCATTCGCCGTCTGGATCCACCTCTGTCCAGCGACGTGAATGCGATGCGCTTCCTTAGCGCAATATGCCGTTTACATGACCGCATTGAATGCGACAACTGGATTCGATGCAACCAAGTCGCATTCAAGTAAAGCGGCTCCATTCCCACTCCATTCAGGGCCACATGTATTCAATTCGATCCGATTCCATTGCTACAAGCGCTGCCGCCTCTCGATTCCTATTCATTTCGGGGGTCGGGAAAGCGTGGAATGATTCCGGGATCATTCCAACTCTGGAGTGGAAACTCCGCAACCCTGCTCTGCGCCATTCAATGTCACGCATTGCAAAAGCCGTCTCGCGGGCCAGACGTGGCGCCAGTGAAAGCTCTCCGCGCACCAGGCCTCTTTTCCCGACGCGCATCCGGTGGGTAAGAGAACAGACTTTGTGATGAGGAAACGCCACGTCTGAAGCATTCTGGCATTCGGAGGACCTGCAGCCTCCGGGACGGCGCACCATTTTCGGGGAAGGACCCTCGGGCGGCCGACCGCACGAACCACCGCCGAATCTGCCCCACAAAAAGACGCGACTGGGAGGAAGACAATCTCGAGTTCCACATGAGGACTATTTCGGGTCAAAAGTTCGCTGGCGGAAGGAAAATAAAACACGGAGAACTTTACCCTTGCTGGTTTATGTTCTTTTCTTTATTCCGCGTCTGGTTAGCAGTGTTTATGATTTTGTAAGCGGACCAAGAAATGGACATTACAATGGTATGGTGTCGCGGCCTTAGTCGTACACCTATTTAGAGCGCACATGCACCCTACGAGGGTTGTTTGCCTACATAGGAGGGTGGTTTCATTCGAAATCAAACACGCTTGTCGGGGTGGGTCTTTGGATTTTTTTAAAATATATGTAATTGCCCCCCCCCCCTGTAAAAAAACAAAACAGTTTTCAAATAAAAAAAATATTCGCTTCACAAAAAAACGTTTAAGTGGAGCTGGTTGAAAATCTGTTTTTTACTCCGTGATTTTTATACCCAGTTCTGTAAGCTGGTAGGAATACGGAAAGTATACAAAACTGACAGCAATGCTTTGTGTGCTTGTATGCTATGCCGACTGTTGTTTAGTTAAAAGAAAAATACTCAATATATTTTTTTTTGCATTGAGGTAAAAAAAAATGCCAAACATCGTCTCTTTGACAATCCGGTGGCAGATTGAGGGCCTTGTAACTCATGAGTTACTATATTTGTCGCTTACCAAATACTATGCGGGTGTAGTACTACTATCTATACATGGGCTATCGACGGGAATACGTTTAGTTTATTTTATTTTTACGGAATATGTACATTAAACCTGAAATATCGTCAAAAATGAGATATACAATATTTTAAACCCGCCTTATAAAACAAAACAAAAAATTGTTATTTTTTTTAATATCTCTGCCGATCGTATTAACTTTCAATTGGCTCGATGCGATTACTCCCTTTTTTGTCGCATCTTCTCTAGAAGTGATCGAAATCGCACCCACGCTCTCGGGACGGCCAAACGCAGTTTCCGCAGGTCGGCTTCGCTGCAAAGATTACACTCGGTTATTTTTCTGTTAAAATGCAGCGGGTAAATTTAATTTGATTGAGAACACTCGTGCTTGTCTACATATTGTATTTTCTTAATTCTGTAATGATGCCAACTGGCAGTCCTTAGTCCGATCGTTAGTGGTGAAGGGAATGTTCCATTATCCGGTGTGTAAAGCCAGGGCACAAAGGGCGGAGAAAGCGAAACGAGCTCTTCATGTAGCCAGACCCAGGTCATACACCTGATTGTGCCTATACACAGCTTGTAAGGCACGTACAGCACGCCAGGGCCCTCGCTCTATAGGCCCATCTCCGCTACACCCCGGAAGCACCCGGCACGGGTCGCCAATCTATGATGTGTCTTGTCGCGCGCGATCAAATAACTATGTAAGCGCCTGTTATTTATCTGCAGTGTGTATATCAAAATACGTAATATTAAATGTCATTCTTTAGGAAGGAAAAGCAGTTGACTGAAAAAGAGCGGTGAAAACGAACTGAGTTTACATGAAGCGAAGACAATTTTTGCAGAACTCAAACACCGATTGACGAAAAAGAGTCACTTTTATTAATTAAGGCTAATGAATAATATTTAGAATGCACTTCTAAAACAATATGTTGCTGTGCTGCAAATAGTCCAGTTCACGAGCAACGCAATATGCAGTGTTGGAACTTTCGACAACGGCATCGGCTAGCCTCTGCGGAGACAAACGAGCGCAGGGGCGAGCCGACCTTTGCACCGCGGCGGTCGAATGCAGCCGAGAAGATCAACAGCCCGGAAAGTCGAGACCTACAGAACGAGAAGCTGGAACCAAAGCGAGCATACGCCAATCGAATATGGCAACGTCAAATATGTCGAATATGGCAACGTCAAACTTTCATCTGTTTGCTGGACTCAAACCGTCTTTTAAATGACAGTATTTCCACAGTGATAAAGCTGTTGTGAACGCTATCCGTGGGTAGTGTGAGAATCAAGACAAATTGTTATTTTTCCACGGGCTGGCAGAACTGAAACACCGCTGCGAGAAGAGCATCACACTAAAAGGGGACTACGTGGTGAGGTCCCAAAGTGCCATTCGTCTGGGATAACTGCTTCGCAGGAGGGCTCCCACTTGTCGAACATGCCTCGGTACATTTTCAAATATATCAAGAAGATTCGATAGACATCGCAGTGAATAGCGTAGCAACGTTTTGTTTTACTTCGAAGCATGTCGAAGAACCCAATTCGAAATCAAACTAAGGAAGGGGGCTGACCCTGGGTACTAGGTCAAGCAGTGGAAACAGCCTCCAAAACTAAGAAACTGAGAGGTGTAGAACGAAGTAGTACTGTGTAAAATTGTCCCTGATAAAATTACTCTCGTCAAGGTAGTCCAGATAAAATGGTTCCTAACAGAACGATCGCCAACAGAGTGGCTTCGTGCAGAATGATCCACTGCGATAAGCTGGACAAAATTATCCAATCTTAGTTTCTCCGTGCTTTCAGCTGTGTTTAAACATCTTCTGGATGCTCTCGGCTCTTATTTAACGACAGCATAGTGTAATAAAAAATTTAAATTACCTGTCTCAGCTAACAAATTACACAGTCATCATCTCCAGTTAAAGCCCCATAATCTTTCTAGGCGGCTCGAAACATTGCTCGATGATAAGAAGATAAAATATTAATGCTATGGAGCTGACTTCGTACGTTATCTAAAATAAAAATTTGCCCCATTTTGCGAGATTTTTAAATTTTGTTTTTGTCTCGTCAAGATTGCGAAAGGAGGTTGCGAGATAATGATTGGAGGCATTCCCCCACACGACGTTAAGATATTTCAATCTAGGTGCACTGAGATGAGGTCTTGCAGCACAATACTGTTCGCACCCGTTCTTCCTTGCGGAACACAGCTACGAATTGCCTGAGCCATTTGCACCCCGTTTCACTCCAAGTCCTACCGCAGCTGATGCTACGATCTGATGAAGCCAATTAGACAGCGTCAAAAGTGCACTGTCATGGCTCTCTTCGTCTATGTGAGTTTTCTATCACGCCTAAACCAAGCACGCACAGAAACAAAAAAGCGCATTATGGCTGCGAATTCGCTGTCCGTGATTGGCTTAGTCTGTGATGATGCAAACGCACAAAGGCAATGAGCACCGTGACGGTGCACTTTCAGCGCTACTTGATTGGCTTCATTGGTAGCGAAAGTTGAGGTCGAACTTAAACAGTGAAACGGAGTACAGACGACACAGAAAAAAAAAAAAGAATACGAGCCTCGTGACACCATGGAAAGCGTTTCACACTGACGTCGGTTTGAAACAGTACCACGCTGTAGCGTCAAATCAGAAATCGCGCTTTATAAACGTACTGTCGGCTCAGTCGCAATACACCCTTCGTAAATAAAATTGCCTAATTTTCTAACTGTTCAACAAAAAAACAAAGAGAGAGGTTGTTTGTTAGAGTGTCACGCCCATGCTTAAAGGGACGAACCAGGATTTAGTGCCCATAAGTGGCGCACGTTCTTTCCACGAGCCAGCAGCCGCCGGTGTGCACGAGCACACGCAACAAAAATGACGTCAAAGACCTCTATTCGCGGTTAAGATGACAGTGAAATGTATGGGCTTCGGGCCAAAGGAAAATAAAGAAAGTATTTTTATCTAGACAGTGGTGTCTGGTGTAAATGGTAAGCGATTAATTAGTCTGACAAGCACGTAGCTTTCACTTGTAGAGTTGAAAAGCCTGTATTTATTCTCCTTTGGCCCGAAGCCCATGCATATCACTGTCCTCTTAAAGGGGCCATGAAACGAATTTTGGGCTGGGATAAATGATTTCAAATTGGGACTTTAGTAATCGCATATCGTTTAGTTGGCCGAAAGAAAGAGGGTAGAAAGTCAAAAGCCAGCTTTTCAGTACGAACATTTGAAAATATAGCGGACTATTTTGTACCTTCTTTACTTCGAAAGCTCTCCGCCTTTTCACTATGATACATCCGCGGTTCCCAAAGCGCGTCAGCGGTTCCAACCTGACGTCAGCCGAGCCCAGCTCACGCATTGGACACGAGAACTGCGTCACTCGGACGTATGCGCTCGTCAACAATAAATACGTCGACGAATATTCGGATTCGTGTTCGTGGCCAATGAGTGCCCTGACGGAACTTATCGTCACTGGGGAAGGACAAGTTCTATGGTGTGCATAAAAAGGACGGTGGAAGCTAGGAGTCATCGCACCGGTGCCGAAGAATGTCACGACGACGTGATTTCACAATTTACATTTGAGTTGAGGATTAAAACTAAGGAGGAAGAAGTAGGAAAATCGTTTCATGACCCCTTTAAGCGCGAATGGTGGTCTTTGACGTCATTTTCGTTGCGTGTGCTCGCGCACACCGGTGGCTGCTGGCTCGTGAAAAGAACGTGCGCCACTTAATATGGACACCAAATTCTTTGGTTCAGTATCCCTTTAAAGCGCTTGAATTACTACGCCAAGAAGTTAGCGGACAAGACAAAAGGAAGACATCACGACGCAGCATAACTCAACTGACTTCCAGCAAAACACAAACATACAACATAGAAACAAACATGTGGTTCTGGAAGTAGTTAATATGGTAATCAAATACAAGCGTGCCTGACTCATTCGTTCCTAACATAGTGAAACTCTTTCTCTACAATTACCAATATAAAGGGGCGCTGCCGCGCCTTCTTTGCCTTTTTCGCGTTTTATGTGTTACGTAGCAGTAAATAATGACCCAAAACCAACCATTCCATTTAAATCAGTTAATTGACAGGTCAATGATTTAGAATAATTTCTGTCCACACGCGTCGTGTGTCCGCTTTAAGTCCTTCTGTGGTAGAGAAAAGGTTCTGCGGCTGAGTGCCTTCTGCTTCGTGACTTGGGCATTACGCGGGAGAGGAAAGAGCGAAGCTCGCTGCTAATCGAGTGAGACCACGTCGTCGCGTGACAGCAAAGGTGCCTGCGTGACATCGCTCGCCACAGGGAAGACGGACTGGAAGAGTTCCTACTAGACGACGACGAGACACACTGTCTCGAAAGTGTGGGAGGACACGACTGGGACTTCGTCTTTCGACGCTTTCATGCGTGGCGAAACGAAATCGCTTTAGCCTAGTGTCCCTTTCAATCATTGCTTGCCATGCGGCTGATAGCGATGACGAGACTTGACAAGAGCATCACGATCATATATATAATAATGCTTTCAAGCGTTCGTTTCGGTACGCAGCGCTCCTCTACTAACTCAAGAGGCAGCCGATAGAGATGCAGACGTCGATCGGTGAAACTCGAGCAAATGCGAATATTCTAAGCAGGGTGAATGCTTCGATAATTCATGACCGCACCATTGTCACTTTGCCCTCGAGAAGCCATCGAGAACAGAAACGGACACCATCCAACACTTCCCACGCTTCGTGTTATCTTCAGTCCTGGCGCATCTCGTTTTGTGGCCTCTAAAAAGCAACAAATACGTACGTTGATTGGAAAAACAAGTTTCACAGCCACGTGACTTTTGCCAACTCTCTCCTCCTCTATACTTCTTCTTCCTCCCCAGTTCAGTTTTGGTTTCGGTTTCGAGCAGTTGCGTTTCTTTGAATTTATTTAAAATTTATGTGACGCTGCAGCAAAATGTTGATTGGGTAGTATTCTGACACTATAATAAATCGCCTGGCAAAGAATAAAAAACAAATTTGCGGGGCTGTCAGTGACCTTTCAAAAGCCACGACTACTGCAAACGAAAAAAAAAAAAGAACCAAAAGCAAAGTAACGAGAAAAGTAACTTGCTCTTTTTGAGGTAAAGTAATGCGTGCGTTATAAGAATCAGTAACGAGTAACATATTTATTTACTTTTTTGAGTAACGTGTACATTGTCTGATTTCAGGGCTACAAGGCTACAAGCTATTGACAAAAATTGGCCTATTGAGCATTCTATTGCAATCTGTAAGGGTATTGTTCATCCGTAGGATGAAAAATGAATTACTGGAGCGCTAGAAAGATAATGTAAACAATTTGTGATATGTGAACTGCTGATAAAGTATTGGCGTTCTTGTATTATAGTTTAAGGTCTCGTGACACTTTTTACACCACTATATGAAAGCACAAAAACGTGCCAGTAAGAAGTGAGTTTACCATGACTTTGTTAGATGGGTTTGTTGACGAGGTCATATTCAGTAAATAAGTACACCGAAAAAACGTAATTGCAAGACTGTACTTTATCAGCTAAAAAAATAGAATAAAACATACAGCCTTCGTCTGAAATTACGGAGCAGACTGTGCCGCTTTCTCTTTTTGCTTTCATGAGCACGCATCGAACATGTAAGGGTGTAACCAGGTTCAGCGAATCCTCTAGAGTAGAATAGCGCTTGAAATACTATATTCGACGCAGTAAAGTTCGGCTGTAGTTTATAAAAGACGCCTTTTGATTTATTCAAACCCAGGGGCGACAAATCACGCCCATCGACAAGTGAGTGCGTTTATATCTGTTTGCATGTGTCCGTGCTATATTGAACCCCCAGCCTTCCTACTTCTGTTCTTGCTGCTGTTCACTTTTTTATTTATTTTTCTTCACTTTCTATTTATTTTCTTCTTTTCTTGCACGTCACATCACTGGCGCTATTCCGCACAACAAATGATGCTCTCTGCATTTTTTTTTTTAATACATTGTCCTTTTTCTTATATAGAAAGAGGTCGCCTTTTTCACTAACGCGCATGGTACGAATACTCCTCCTCCAGCTTATTCGGAATACAGTTCCTAAATAAGAGCTTCCTAGAAGTAGCGACGTTCTTTGAAGCGCCGACTGCGTGACGGTGCAGGTTTTAGGAAGCGAATGGCGGCGCACAGCGGAGGACTCAACTGAATAACTCCATTTGGTTCCAGCGGAATGTGCTTTGTCGTTTGTATTATTGGTTGTCGTGACTTGTAAAAAAGAAGTATCAAGGGACTTTAATTTGGAACAAAACTTGGGATGACTCGTAGTAACTGTAATAAAATAAAAAATGCGGAAAGAATAATATGCCCATTCATGCCCCTACCCACGGAAGGTCACTTTAGGCGGCTCTAACGGCAACTGAGCAGCACACTGGCATTGAAACGCTCAAAGTTGGCAACATTGTAAGGAGAATTAGTGCGCCATCCGTACTGTCATCGGGAACGTCACTTAGAACTGCTTATCTGTACAAGCAAGAGATGGCGCAAGTGTGCATTGTCTGCTATAGCTGAAATAATATTCGATAAATAGAGCAATAAGTTAGCTTTTGAATATTTATATTCATGGAAAGTAATCTTAAACGGCTTGAGGAGACTTCTCATAACGTATTTTCTTTCAAAATAACTCTCCCTTTCTCTGAATTGCGTTTTTTTTTGCGAACATAGTCAAGCTACAAAATGTTGCGTCATTGTGAAATTTTTTAAACGACTTTGAGCACAAATACAAAGAAATTAGCCTGAAAGAGGACCAATCCATTTCTCCAGCACCATTAAAATATCAGACTAGCTACTAAAATATTCGAAAAAACTTCGAACTCCTAGGATAGAATTTTGAAATTTAAGCATTTTAAGGCAGAGTTGAAGACCAAACGGCTGGAGTTGCGCTTCTCATATTTTTTATGCTGAGTTTCTAGGTTCATCAGAAATAATCCCTCGAAGTTCGTTGCTCTGCTACAAGGCTACACTGACTTGGGACACTTTCAATTTGCATAAAAACGACACCTTTTAAGAAACTATAAAAAATAACAGTGCCGAAAAAGGGAAAAAGACAGAAATAGGAAACTACGTGTGTCCTTTATCAATTTATTAATAAAATCAGAAAGCAACTTGCTCGTATTCGATATTTATAAACTTAGAACTCATAAAGGCATTTGTCCAAAAATATCAAAACCTGCGCTTTTTGCTTTTTTTTTTTATTACGGGTTACGCTTGCGCAGATATATATCATATTTTGTCCTAAGGAAATGAAGATGAATGGGCCATTCATTTGCAACCCCCCCCCCCTCCCCCTCCTAGAACGAATTACGTTACTCCTGGACATACGCGACATTTTTACCGCGAACACGAGCCGAAGTACAGCCTGCACCAGTGACTTGAGCTTCAGTCGGGGAGAACACGCGAGTCGCCGCCGAAGGCTGACGCAGCATTCGTATATCCAATAAGTGCTTCACGTCGGTCTTGTTTAGGTGATGCAGAAAGTTCGGCACTACGACTTCGTCAGCTGGGAGGTCATGTACCACGGCATTTTTGCGAATTGACTTGAGGCCGGGGCTAACAGAAAAAGACCCAAGAGAAGCAAAGAGAGTCCAGCGAAGCATCTTGACGGTCACTGATCCTTGTCGCTCGAGTTGAACATTTGGATAGCGATGTTCAATCGCTGAATGATCAAGTTGTAGCACACAAGTTACTTCTTTAAAAAAAAAATCCAATACCGGTATGACTTTGCAACGTCAACCCGCTTAGGTGAAGAACAAAATAAATGCACAACAAATTGCTGGGCAATCATTGTGTTGCACGTAAAACGTATGGCGTATGTAGCGTGAGTCATGAACGCGCACCGTCATGCACACGCGCTACCATGTTACACGCAGTGTCTACGCTCTTGGCGCTCTTCATCGGTTAGTTTAGCGACCGGCTTAACAAGTGGCGTGTGCACTCGATAGCGATTCCTGGAATAGATAAACTAGCGCTAACCTGGGTTTGAGACAAAAACCGCAGGGCTTTCCTATCCAATAGCGCCTCAACTCACGGCGATGTATTTTATAGAATCTGTCTACAGACGTATCCGCCACTTTAGAATGTGCGCCTGATTGGGTGTCAATTCTCAACGTACTGGAGAAAAATTTTTTAAATTTTACGACCGCGCAATAATGATCTGCGTGAAATGATTTTAACAGTGTGATCTTGTTTTTTTTTCTTTTTGTACTCGTCGAAAACGGAAAAAAGAATGAGTTGTGACATGCTAGAACGACACCCGGTTAATAATATATTCAAATTCTGCCTAGCGCAGACGCTCTTTTACTGCGGTGGCCTCTTCATTCCACTCAAAACTAATCAGCGTCGCTCTTCGCGGCCACGCTTTTATCTAGGATTGACGAACTGCCGAACACCCAACCAAGGAACGTTTCACGTTATTAACGCCGTGAGACGTTTGCGACTGTCGATGTCGTCAACGACCTGGACGCTACACAGAGAGCAAGTTGTCTGTTTCTTGCGCAGGAGTTGCGGTGACGTCACAACGACGCCGAGCTCTGATTGTCTTTGATTGAAAGGATAGTGGGTAGACCATACTGATAGCTGCCTTGAGGTCTACCCACTATTTAGTTTTCCGATCAACCGGCAGTTTGATACTTTAGACCCATGTTACGGATATAAAAAAAAAAAAAAAAAAAAAAAAAAAACAGGACGCGGGATGGCCAAAAAAACATGCTTTTCGTGTAAGGCTCGTCAAACTATGAGGCGCTGGAGAAATGCAGCCTTCTGCGTTAAGTCCTTATTTCGAACTCTTTTTGTTCGCCTTCCGCCCATTGAAAAGCATGCGGGAAGGGCCTTAGAACGCACCTGGTATCGCTGCGCCGCAGCGATACCAGGTGCGTTCTAAAGCCCTTCCCGCATGCTGTTGTTGATATCCTATCCGTGTTCATCCTTGTGATATGATATAGTTGATATCCTATCCGTGTTATTCCTTGTGACCATTCTGTCTGAGACAATTTTTTCCGGGATTATTAGACTGGACAGCTCCAAAATTCAGAAGCCAGTTAAAACAAGTCTAAGAAAAACTTGGCAATGTTGCAGTAATTCTTGGGTCGAGAAAATACAAGAGCACTCTGTCAAAGGTCTTTTTGAAAACACAGGCTAATCTGAAGAATCTATTCATACAAATTACATTGGGACTTCAATAAAACGCGGTAAATAAAGGTATATATTTCAGAAACCCGTAGATTTTATTAAAAAAATAAAGTTAAAAAAATCATTTCTTTAAATACGCAAGTTGAAAGAAGAAAATGAACCTTAACTTTCAAACTATATCTTGGAGAGATGGCTGCCGCAGAGGACATTTCCGTGGTTTCAGATATCCACGAAGTTCAAGGCTAAGCAAGAGAACAACAGTGGCAACATTACCTTTGTATTCTTTTGCTTCAGCAACCGATACGTTGAACGTGAGGAGCATGGCGGTACATTGATCGGGTTGGCAATGTATCTAGTTGTGATACGCATGTCTCGTGGACATTTACCGCCACAACAGCAATCACAGTCACCGCAGTCAATTGAACCGGCATATGATTGGGGTGGCCGTCCAACGTCGCCGGAAACCTGTTTAGAAAAATTACAGAAAAAATGGCGACAACTCCGAGAACCACCAACTGCCCCTTGAGTTTAGTTTTACTGTTGTCCTAAAATGAAACACGAGAATTACAAGGAACTCTTTCTTAGCTACACTAACGAGAAATAAGAAAGCTTCTGATGGGAAGTAACGTGTCTATTTTCAACCCTCGTGTATACAAATGTACTTCGTTACTTTTTGAGCGAGTAATAATAAAGGTACTCAGTCACTATTTTTTGTGACATGTACATTAACGTGTACGTTACGGAAACGTAAACAACCCCGTGCACATTAAAGAAACACAAAACAGAGTTACCGGTGTGTGCTATCACGAAGGCGGCTGTGTCTGTCCAGAGCCGTATATGTGATCAGAGGGTGTTCGGTGAATGGGCAATATGCAAAATAGCAGCGTCCCTAGTGGTTCAGGTGCACTCCGGGAGCAGGAGACTGTCGACGGGTAGTTTTGGTTTTGGTTTCGCCAAGTTGTGTATGTGTCGTCTGCTGTCGTCTCCACATCGACACTGCCACGTCGTTGTGGATTGCCCCACACTTACGTGCGATGCAGTAAGCACCCTTTTCTTCTCGTCGCTCCGAATCAGACACACCGAAGAACTAAACAATTAGGATTTAACTGGCACCTGGAGCGAGCGAAAACGCCACAACGGCAAAGCCAAATGAACGCTGATCATCGTAGAGCCTCCAGATTGTTTAACAATATCGAACGAACGCCGACTGGCTGGTAGATCAGCGCCTTATCGCGGCGTAAACCAGCAGGTCAGCGAGACTACGCTCGAGTGGCAGAAGGCACACGGCTAGCCTCGCTTACATTGCTGTAAATGCGAACGCCGACCGGTTAGCGGCCGGTCAGCGGTGGCATTCAGTTCATCGAACGACGTTTCATCGACGGATCGTTTCACTAACACATGATGTTTCATCGATAAATTGTTTCATCTGCAACTCACATTAGATTTTTCTTTCTTTTTGTAATATGCTGTATGAGATTGTCGCCGCGAAGCAGCGTGTATGGGTCGGTCAGCTGGGCTAACATTTTTGTAATGAGCCGCCGTTGACTCGCCGCGATGCGACGTGAACGTAGGCGGGGGGAGGTGTGTGTGTGTGTGGGGGGGGGGGGGGGAGTTAACGTGCAACCCAGTGATACACGCTTGATGAAATGTCCCTACAGCGTGCAATCCGCGTAACGAGTGTCGATGAAACGTTTTTGTCTACGAAACGCGTGTCCATTAAAAGTTGTCAACGAAACGTAGTTCCACGAAACGAGTTTCGACGAAACGATAAAGTCCCGCCAGTCGGCGTCCGAGCGATATTGTTAAGAAGTCTATAGACTGAACCTCGAAAGCTGTGCCAGCTCACTGCGTGCATTTGTTCGCGATCTCGAGAACAGTCACTCAGACGAGTACTCCGGTTTTATAACACCCTTGCTTTTCCGATCGCTATTTTCAACCAGGCTAACGCGGTATTTGACGAACTTCGCTGTACCAGAATGCGTTCAAGCGCAGACATGTACCTCTTGCTACGTCGCTGGAAGGAAAGTGGCCACGGGAAGAAGTCTGTCATAAAACTAAAGTATTCGCCTGAATGGCAGTTGTGGACGTTGCACACAAATGTGCGAAGTGAACTTAAACCGCGTTCGGCGTCGTTGATGTGTGCTCACTTGACTTCGCCACTGCGAAGTTATGACTCGCTCCCCGTGCCAGCACAATCGCTTTTGTTTCGTCATTCGCTGTGTCTGATATGTAGAGACGAAAACAAAATGATACTTACTGTATCTCGCGTAAGTGTGGAGCAATCCACGACGACGTGAGCAATGGCTGTGTGAAGACGACAGCTGACGACAGATGCACAATCCAGAGAAACCGAATCCGCAACCACTCGCTAGCCGTCTCCTGCTCCCAAAGTGCACATGAACCGCTAAGGGCGCTGCTATTTTGCAGATTGCCTTTTGAATAAGCAAGGAGTGGTTACAGGAGCGGCTGTTTGGAGAAAAAAGTCATATATCCGTTCTCCTCTTCTCCCCAGTGTGGTGAGTGAGGTAACGCACGTGACCGCCGAAATGTAACGCTCGCCTTCCCTTTTCAGACAAAGTGTAATCGCTTTCAGCTTCAGGGACGTTAAAATTGATAACCCAATAAAGATCATAGTTTTTTATCAATACAACCGCTAGGAGGTAACTAGCGGTTTCTGGTCGACCAACCCGCGACTCAATAAATGGCTCGCACGCGTTTTATTCCTAGCACAACCTCCCGGAAGGGGGCCAATGACCCGTTTTAAGGCGACGAAACCTCACACGTTCAAATAAGAGCAATCAGTGTCGAGCGACGTCGAATCCGTGCCACCCGAATCCCCGTAATATTTGAGGACGAAAGGCTTTGCCGTATTTGGTACGAACACAACATATCTTTATGCGCACAAAAAGTTTCGAGTTAGTTTTTTTTTTTTTAAATTACATTTTAGTTGTAAGATTACTATACTACTGTGCCTGCTGTAAGACATTCCACAACACGGCCCACATAACTGAACGGGAAACAAGCAAACAACTGAAAAGCCCAGTAAAAACGTATGCCCGCCAGCAAAAAAAAAAAAAAAAAAAACAAAAGAAAAACATTTTTTTTTTGTTTTGCTACGAGCTAATGGGACCAATCAAACAGCGTAAAAAGCGGAAGTCACCGGGTCTTTTCTGTTTATGCTTAGTTCAGGGATGATAAAACACGTACAGAAACATGACGAACACCAGGATAGTGCGCTTCTGACGCTGTCTATCCCGTCAACTCGTAGCGTCGACGGAGTCCGGGCTTAAGGTGAAACGAAGTATAGTCAGATGTTAAATCTGCGATTAAATTGAACTTCAAAAACCAGATTGCCAAAGAATATTTTCTACAACGTTTCAGGAAAAAAGTTTATGATTAAGCTAAAGTAGGTTGGACTAGTGTGGAAATTTGACAACGAATCGAGTCTTCACAAAAATTAATTTTTGGTATATCTTAAAAAATAAGTAAGCAAATTTGACCAATCTAAAACACTCTCCGCAAAAAAAAAAAAAAAATACTAGACATTTTTTAGATTTTAAACCGCCGTTTCTCTAAAAACCCGTTTGTTCAAGACCCGACGAAGCTGTCTTTTAACGAAACGTTTGCAGTCATTTTGAGATATAGTTTTCGACTACTTCTTACCATATTATGTTCGCAGGCTGCTCTCAAGTGTTTATAACACGGCCGCACGAAATCTCGCGTGTACCGGAGTGAAATAATAAAAAAAAAAACGCAATAAAGTAAACTATTTTTTTTATATGCCACGAAAGTTCTGATTTTTGTTATCAGTAACCATACCCTTCGCGTCAAGCAAACTTTCGCTCATACGTCGACGCTAACTAACCAGCGCAAATGAAAGAGTTACCTGGTACGATCAAAATTAAATAGCAATTATAGTTTGGAAATGCACGTGTTAACGCTATACCAAAATACGTATACTGCCCTGACATATTCAAATCAAAGTAAACGACGTTTTTTTTGTTTTTTTTTTTATTACACCCAGCAATAACAAAAAAGATATAATAAACATCAAAGAAATTTTTCGAGTCGCTCTAAGCTGTTTCGTCCTGGGAGGAGACACCGGATGACGGTTTGTTTAGATATCATGCGCGGAAAACCGTAGATGAACAGATTTCGAGAGATACGATACTCGTCTGAGTTAAACCAATCAGAACGAATATAACCCACAGATAAGAATGCCGATAGTCCGAATTTTCAGACCTGTGGTGAGCTTCAGAGCGCTCGCATACCTCACGCGGGACTCGTCAGCTTGCAAAATGGTGTGTGTGTGTCTGAGCCTTGCGTCGGCGGTGGAAGCCAATGCATACTGAGGAACCAAGGGGTAATGTACTCGAGAAAAAACGCCGTATGCTTCTTCCTTCTGTAGGCCACACCCGAATCTCCGAGAGAGGTTCTACCGGAAGCGGGTAAGCGCTCACGACTTCCGAGGAGCTCACCGCCCGAGGAATGGCGGCGACTCTTTTGTTTGGCTTTAAACGTTTCCAAAGCGGCCTTGGAAGTTTTTTGTTCGCTTTAAGTGGTGAGCATAAGTAGAATGGATTGAGACGGCATGCGTGAGATGCAGCAGGATATTCATTACCGCATCATTGAGAGTCGATAGGAATCCAGATCTGCTTGCTCTAGATACGGGGGGAAACGCCTAATTGTTGTCTTAACGATTCTCGACATAAGGCGAGATGCATGACAAAGATCTATCTTCGCGATAATTGCGGTGAGCTAAAGAGCGTGCAAAATTACCTAGATCCCTTTGTACTTGCAGGAGATTCGGTGGTTGCGGGGAAGGGGGGATGATTCGTTCCGATTGCGTCGTGTTTCATTGTATCTCGCGTGGGTGGACTCGGCACCTTGTGAGCTGGACCGAACAGCGAGCTCGGGTACATATAACAACGCGAACAGCGGGTCACAAAAAACAATATTCAATCGCTTCCTGCATTTCGCGACCGAAACAACGAACGTTAAATGCCGGAAGCAGCAGGTGAATAGGGACGCCGCACTAGAAGAAAGTAACCTGGCAAGAAGAAAGTAAAAGCTTTCTTAGCGAACTTGCTCCGTAGAATGACTTGGAGGAATAGCATGAGCGCGCGACAGCTCGAGAGTGGTCGGTCCCTCAGTCGCCGAACGAAGTACCCGGTCCAGACGTCATGTAGTCTTTAGGGGGCCACGGAAATCTTCGTTCTAAAAAAGGCCCGCCACCTTGGATGACCTTCCTGGTGTTAACAATTTATTCAGAAGCTTCCCAATGACGACTGTTGGGCGCCTGACTTCCCGGTCTATGATCCGCTCCTAATCCTCCCCTAGCCATGAGCGTCGATCAGAATCTTCCTTCATGACGATTCGTCCACCCCGCAGCGCCTTGCGACCTGCCTGACCTTATTGGCGGACGGCTCTCGCCTGCGAGTTGAAGAATGCTCCCCACGGGGCGCGGAAAACACCCGCCTGCCGCTCGCGATTTTAACGAAACGTCTAGACGGCACACGCCGACCGGGGCCGTAAAGAACCGCCTGTGGCGAGTCCGTTCATGAGCGCGGAACTACACGGGGACGAGGGCCCCCCCCCCGGCGCGTCCCCGACGCGGATGACGTTGTGGGGAAGCACGGTTAACCGCGCTGCGGAGGGCGGCGTCGCAGTTCCGCGTACCTGCCTGAAAGTGACAGTCAATGACCCGACAATTCGCGTGCAGCGTTGAGACTGCGCGTTATAGAATGCCCACTGTAGCGGCGCTTGTCGTTGTTTGCGCGCGCGCAAACACCGAATCTTGGATGGTTCGAACGGTCCGTCGCGTTTCTGGATCACGTCAGCGGATATCGTGCGCGAACGTCGTCACAGTTTTTGCTGCGTCAGCGCGTTGGGTGTGTTGTGTCGACTGACAGCTGTGTCGGGCGTCAAAATGAAAGTACGGTTCGGTGGACGGACCGACACGCGTGCGTACCGGTGACTTACTGTACTCGTTCGGTTTCTTATCGCAAGTCTGTCCTGTGAAAAGTTCGCAATCATGATTACAACGGCACGCCTTTTCGGTGATCGCAGGCCTGCTGTCACCCGGCGACTGGTTGCACGATGAACGTCCGAGCATTATGCCTGACCACGATCCTCCATGCGGCCTCTTTAATCAGAGGGTACACAATCAACATCACCATCAACGCAGTTGACACCACGCCAAGTAAGTAGAAACTTTTTTCTTGTGACATCTCTAAACTAGGGTTTCTTTTTTTATCAGTTTTTTTCAACGTTGAGCGCCGCCAAGGCATGATCGGCTGCTGCGCTTGACATTGATCGGGGTTATCTCCTTAAAAAAACTCAAACATGGTATGATGAAATATAATGGCCCCCAAATGAATGTATTATCTTATGCAAGTCATTAAATACATATCATCCTTAACTGTGGCTGTGCCTTGAACACTGCATCCGAGATGTTTATCAATTGCATGCGCGCAACTTCATAAATTATATTGTCAAATCATTCGTGCGAGTGAAGCATTAGCAAAATCTGCGTACGCGAGCGCTGGAACTTTCACCTTCGCTGTGCTGCGTTAGCGATACACAAGTTTTTTAGTTTTTTTTTTAATTTCGAATTGAGCTAGCTTTAGTTCAGCTTCATGTTTACACCCTGTAACCGATATACAGTATGCACCAAAATGAAAGACCCACTCGCAGCGCGTGACACAGAGGCGCTGCTCGTGCTTTGGGAAACTGCATGTCGCTCCGTTGGAAGAAAAGCTGCTTCGACGCTGCGCGACGATTTAGCTCGACTGTGTTATTGAGTTCCGCTCACCGCGGAGCGATATGAAGCTTCCTACACCGCGCGCCGCGCCCCAAGCGTCCAATGCCTCGGCAGTGCGCTCTGACATAGCCTCCTCTATACTCAAAAAGCCTGGCAGTTCGACGACGGAGCCATAGAGTGCCCGGTCGCAGGTTTGGAGTGTGAGGATCTGGTAGCAGAGAGCATTTCTGGGGGACCTGGTATGCAGCGCACAGCTTTTGCAGCGGCGAGGACCCGAAACATGGTTTTCAAACCCGACGAGAAACGAAGCGGTAGCCCGACGAACGCGGGGAGCACGAGCGGACATTCCATCGCTCGGGAGAAGTGTTTTGGCGTCTCGCCGCAGCGGGGCGCTCGTTACACGACCCTCCTCTCATCCGCGTTGTCTGCCGCTCAATTGTTTACATTTTGGCGGTTGCTTCTTGTGGCGATCTGCCAGGATTTGTCAGTATAGAGGAGCCTATGGCTCTGAGTGGGTCTTTACAATGGGTGGAGACTGTCTATATTTTATTTAGGCAATTGGTAACAAAAAATACGTGCTTTTATATAAAAAGAAAAACACGATAACTTGTTTATAAAATAAACGGACCCAACTTAACCACCACACTCCGCGTTGTGTGTAGACCACCTGAAGTCTTTACGAATCTCTCTAGTTTTGAGTTATCCTTTCTAAATGATCACTTCGTTATTAATGAAAAATATTCCTGAACCAACATTATATTTTAGATCAGTGGTTCTCAGCCATTGATGTTTCGCAGACCCCTTGTGGATCGGCGGAGATGATGGATTACCCTGTTCGTGGTGAGAAAAAAGGGATGGTATAGGTTATGATAATGATTTCATAAATGGATATGAGTGAGGGCTAGTGTGAAGTAGACTTCTCTCTTTGACATACACACGAGAAAACTCACCCGAAAATTGGAACGTTTCTTGTCAATGGCAAAAAAGACAACATTTATTGCTGGCCTTGACTGACGAGGCAGGGCTTCGCGGACCCCTAGAATGCCTTCGCGGACCCCAAAGGGTCCGCGGACCCCCATTTGAGAACCACTGCTTGAGATAACTGAATTTTTACCGAAACTAACTCAGATTTCGCGAGCGTTCGTCACTGACGTAGCGTGGCACAGGGGAAGGTATTCGCAAATCCAACGCCCTATACGCGGTATTCCACATAACTTGAGCCAAGGTTTAAAAATACCTTGGTGCATATTAGGAAGGCGAAACTAAACGAACAAGTTTGTTCATTGTTTGGAGAAAGTCGGGCTATTTTTTCGTATAATTTCTTAAATAACCAAATAATTGAAATTAACTTGTCAAATATTCAATATAAAGCAAAAGTTCAATAGACAAAGTTGTAGAGCGTCCTCAGAAACATTCAATTCAGTGTTTCTTATCAAGAAACCTTAACACTTTTTTTATGGCCTTGGGAAAAAGTTTGCGAATTATAAAAAAAAAAAAAAAAAAAACGTGTGACTTTGCGCATGTGCACCTTGTATTGCAGCGCTCTCAGCCGTGGCTGGAATGAACTATACCTGCATGCTGAATAGAGCACTGTTGACTGGGCGCTGATGACAAATTCGCGTTTTCTGCATTTTTTTCATAGCTCGGGCACGTTTTTTGAAGCCCGGAAAAACAAACCATGTTAGAGGTTTCTTGTTAAAAAGCCATTGGATGGGATGTTTCTGAGGACGCTCTAGAACTCTCGTAGGAAATTTTGCTCTAAATTAATATTTCGAAAGTTCATGAATTAATCTTAACTTATTAGTTAATTGGGCAAAATACTAAAAAATAGCCTGAGTTGCTCCTAACAATGAACAAATTTGTTCTTTTGGTTTAGTCTTCCTAAAATGCACCAAAATATTTCTAAACCTTGGCTCAAGTTACGTGGAACACCCTGTAGATGGCGGGGCGGTCGTTCCAAGATGGCGGAAGAGACGGGGATAGATTTTCCATGCGCTTTGTCGCTGAAGCTGGTTTGTGTTTTTAAATATAATTTATTTGGCTACAAATGCGAAATGGTCAGGGCAGGCCGCAGGAGCCTACCACAGGTGACGGGGATGTTGACGCACGTTAGGAAAAACATGTTATTTTATTATTCTTTCTTTTTTTAAGTTGCGGAAATACCACCGAACTTGTAACACTTTGTGGAATCCTAGCGTGTTTTGGGTGCAGCGGTCACATTAATATGTACTGCAAAATAATTTGGTGGGTGGTGAAAATATCGTGGTGTTCGCGCTGCTCCTGGCCACCAGTGCTCTAAAATGTGAGCCGCTCATGGTGACCGTCAATCTGAGCATCGTTCACAGTATTGATGTCTCTGTGTCAGAGGATTACAGCTCATTCCACACCGTGGGTTTTAGTGCATTGCAGGACGTGATCAACCTGCGCCATGGCTACTAATAGGCAGTTTTACCATAGCGTAGCGTCGCGCTCCACCCGTGAGGCACGATTTTCACCTCGCACCAGGAGCGATGTCGTGCCTGGTATAGCACGCGGAAACGCTATGCAAGAACTGCATGATAATGCCATTGGCGTGTTCGGGGTTTTCACTTATTGCTGTGTCAAAAGAAACATTCCAATATACAGCATAGTCAGACTTGTATCTAAAGAGGTAACAGTACTTGTACTTAGAGTTACACGCAACTGATTACTTCTAATCAATTACATTTTATTGTAAGTTTTTACTTGCTTCAATTACTTTTCTCCTGCCGTAACGTTCACTGTAATTCAAATAGTTTTGTTTTGTAATCAAGTACAAGTATTCAATTATGTCTTCGAAAACGCAATAATTATTGAGTTGAGTTTCTTTATTTAGAAATCGCTCTATCTGCCCGTGCGTCATTCGTCTATGTTGCACCAACGTTGCACACCTATTTTACCCCTAATCTACTGAAAAAAGATACCAAGATCCCAGAAGGATTAGATTGTCAACGCGCTGAGCGACGTTTTGAGTGTACGTTCGTCGAAGCTCTGCGTCGAACACCCTTCTTCCTTCAAGCGCATCCGTCGAGAGAGTCTACGTTGTAGAGGGTCTATTCTGTAGAATCCTCATTTTCCCACGTTCCTCGGTGAAGATATCTGCCGTGACGCTTTAGACCCTACAGCGTCGCGGCAGATGTCTTTACCAAGGAACGTGGGAAGGTGACTGAAAAAATTTTCTCTCGATAACTACTGTTGAAGCTTAACAAAGTGTGAATGACAAAATTAAACAATGGTGTAACTTCTTTGAACATACTTAATGCATTGTTGATTTTGTAATAAAAAGTAAAAAATTTGCGTAAAAAGTAATTAATTACTTTCTGCTAATTTTTCAATTACTTTTTGATGCAGTGATTGATTACTGGAGAAGTTACATTTTTTTAGGAAAGGGATTGTAATCGGTTACTTTTTTCAGTAGCGTGTACGAGACTGAGTATAGCACACCTGTGTACCGTGTTATTTGTATCGTCGAGGCTTGACTCGCCAAAACTGCCCGTTTTAAGGACACCTCACGATCGGCACACAGACGGGCTTAAAAATGCTACAAGTATTTCTTTATTTGCCTTTGTAATTAACCGAAAGCACGTACGCGTAGTCTGTTTATGGAAGTTCTTGGAGCAAACTGTCACGTTTCTTGTCACGGCCTTTAAGCGGATAAAAGGCGAACTCATTCGCGATGTCTATCGCTCGATACACCGTTGCACGAGCAGTTCTCTCCTACTTTCTGGAAATAATAGACTTTTTGTAGATTGCACGCGAAAGCTTTGCACTACTAGCGGGATCTTCTGACATCACGTTGAGCACAGATTGTGCTGGCAACCGCGGGACCTAAAATCCGCAGCGTATACGACCCACAAAAAGCCTCTAATGAAGTGGTTCATTGCGGTCCCTTTGTGCGACGGTGTTGCGAAACGGACCCCAATATTTCATACTTTAACGCACTTGCTTTTTCCGTGAAGACTGCATGATGAACAAACACGCCGACCAGAACAGCAGCACCAAGGCCGACCGTCTACGCCGCCGTCCCGCTCCTCTGGTTCTTTGTTGGTCCGCGAGAGGGCGAGCGGCGGGCTAGTGTTGCGAATAAGAGTTTGCGGCTGCCAAATACCTGCGCCGCACACCAAACGCGCGTGTTCGCAGACATGACTAAACACCTGCGCCGCGAACCAACTGCATGTGTTCGCACGCGTCACATATTACCACATTACGAGACACCCCACAGGACGCTCTTTTGGTCCTCCCCTCAATCAGCCTTGTACCGTGTGTCTGCATTTTGTGGCAGCAAAAAATAAGAGGTCGAAATGGTGACCTGGTGACGATTTGAAAAGACGTGGCTTCAGGTGCAAGGAGCGCGAAGACTTATAAATGTCAGCGTTCGTTGCACGCGTTCCTCATAGAATTCAATTCTCCGAATTGTTTTGATCGATTAATGAAAACATCGCTGCCGTTTTTTTAGATACTTTTCAGTGTTCGTTAACATATATGTTCAAAACTTCAAGCGGGAAAACTGTTCTTTTTTTATAGAAAAAAATATTTGGTGCAAACTAAACTCTGAAAAACACAAGCAAGCTTTGAACATATATCCCTTTTGCCGTAGTGCAGGGTGTTAACAAAAACATATTTAGCGTTCTTTTTTTTTTCATCTTTTTTGAATCTCAAGGTTAATTTAGGGATTGTCGAACGCTCTGTTTCCGCCCAAATGTAGCGCCAGCTGTCCGAACCAGATGCCAAAGTTTCAGGACGAACCGTTATATTGCTCTAAACGTATAAGCAGTGTTTTAACATCTTTAACGGTAAAATAGTGGCCGACAACGCCCGTGAATACACGGGGTTGAATGGGGCAGATTATAGAGAATTGGACCCATTTTCCCAATAGAAGTTGCAGAAAATCACTTACAACTTTTGAATAAGATAACGGTTACTTCTGAAACTTTGCCATCTGGTATGGACTAGATGTACTGTACTTTTGAGGTGAAAAACAAAAATAAAATATTTTAAATTTGTTGAGTACACACACTGTACATTGATGTCCCGTTTAAGTCTGTACTTGTGCCTATCTTAAATACCCAAGATACTGTATTTCAAGTACTTTTGGTAACATCTTGGTATCTTGCAAATACATTTAGTCTAAAGTATTTGCTAAGCTATCTTAATTACATGTCTCACTATTTTGTACTTAGTATCTCAAATACATTTTGCGACCTTAAAAAATACTTCGACTGCACAATCTACGCAACTAGGGATCGTCGGACTCCAATGTAAAGCTGAACCGATTGCAAACAGTTGGAGCCAAGCGACCGAACACAGAGCAGGAAAACAAAGCACGAGCAAAACGCAGTCTCCAAATGCCAACAAAAGACCAGATGGATAACCCCAAGTACGCTGCCTCAGTGTCCAATCCGCTTCCCCCCCCCCCCCTCCCTTTTTTTTCAATCTGTTTTTGCCTGGAGTTATGAAAGGGCTGGTGGCGTCATCTGGATTTTACATTCAGACCCCACCTTTTGTCCGGAGCTAAAGTGATTTCATCAGCGGAGGACTGTGACGCCAACGCTTGGTACGATTATAATGAACTATTTTTGGAAATCGCCGGTTCAGGGTGTTACAGTATGGAAATACGCGAACACGTTTTCACGCGAACACACACTCTCTCGGCTAAAGAAGCTTGTGTGAAAGTATCAGAAGCGTTTCTTTCATCTCCTTCCCAATGCGCACATTGTTTCATCCTCAAAATCCTCGAAACCAGTATTCTGCCAGGTGGAGTCCTTTATGAACTAGTGGATTCTGATTCTGAGATCTTGGCCATTTTGACCTTAATGCGTCAAGAATGGTTTGAACTGGTGCAGAGGGGACAGTGGAACGGGGTTTGGAAGCGGTTTTGTGAACACTCTCTGTGTTTCGTCACTCTGTGTTTCCTCTTGACCTTTTTTTTTTTCTTTTTTTTACTGGGGGGGGGGGGGGGGGGGGCCCGCCACAAAGTACTCGCTCTCGGTTGTTAACGAGCGACAAAGGCTGCTGTCCTCGAGTTAATGTCGCCCCTGAGCGTTCACGTGTGTCGTTCGCTCGCGTATTCATCAACAAGTCTGGCTGCCTGATCAACTTCTAGTTTGGCTGTTAGGAATATGAAATTTGGCTGTTAGGAATGTGCAATGCCGGACTACATGTCAAGTCCCCCGAATCTCGGCGGGGCCTATTACGAACCTATTGGGAATTGCATCATGAGCCGAGCCAGCCGTCAAACTAAAGTACGTCCTAAAATATTTCGGCACGCATTGTTCCATATTCCGAATTATTTCAGAGAAACATTTAATTGCAGCAGCTAAGGAGCCTCTTGGAGTTCATAAAGATAGAGCACAGCTTTCTGACTTTTCATTCTTATATTACCAGCTTACAAAACTTTGCCAGGTATCTTTGAATGTAATTCAATTACCTTAACAAAGTATTTGTACTCTACTCAAGATAGTTCTTACTAAAAGTAACTTGAATATTACTTCAAATACATTTTAAATTGGTATTTATTATCTTATCTTAAATACTTTTGTTGACTGTTTGGCACAACACTGTTTAAGTCCCTGCCCCAGCTGAAGCGCCGTGAAAGAAGCTCAGTCACTGGAGCCTCTAATTCGTATTGATAAAGCACCCAAAAGACACACCGAAATGAGATACACTGTCCGAGAACAAATGACGTATCTACCATCATATGCTCACTGCGTTTTGTTTTGTTTTTTCTGTTCTGTTTTTTTGCAGAATATGTTGACTCCTACCACGTGGCACCATTCGCGTACCGCCCCGTCCACCACATTCATCGACGGCCCAAACCCTCCTTACGGCCTTATCACCACCACCACCACCATCGCTACAACGGACACTACTACCCTTCCAGACCGTACCACGCATACCACCGTGTGCCTCCCAAGGAACACTACTACCATTACAAGCCTCGGCCCCAGCCCCTGCGCTCACCCCCACCGCCACCGCAAGCACCCCGTCGACCGCCACGGGAACACTTTAGAGAACCGCACTACCTAAATCATCCCGAATCGCAAAGTATAAATCGTCCCCCACAGCTTCATCTGAATCGTCCCGAAGAGCTTCATCTCAATCGTCCCGAACCGCCTCCAGCGAATCATCCCGAACAAGATCCCCTAGACAGCTCAGAACCTCATACGCTGAAGCTTCCCGAGTACCATCTCCTGAATCATGCTGAACCAAACCGTCCAGAGGAGCACCAGGCGGCTGCTGCTGTCCCCGCACAGCAGCAGAAACCTGAACCGCAGCACGAAGAGGCAGCGGACGCGGCTCAGCGGCCGGCCTACCAGCCGGCGGCGTCGGCGTCGGCGGGCGGCCTGGGCAAGTTCCTGCGTCGGCCGCCGTTCGCGCGTCCCGGTAGGACGGGCAGCGGCTCAGACGTGTGCTTCGGAGGGGCGCGCTGCACGTTCTTCCTGCAGTGCTGGATGGCCGGCGGATCGCTGGGCTCTTCCTGCGGACCGCTGCTCTCCTGCTGCATCACGCCCTCGGATGCCATCATCAAGCCCCGCTACTACGGTCCCGTCAAGAACGACCCTTGTGAGTTGGGAATGACTAGGTTTACTGAACCTTCGTTCCAGAAGGTAGTGCTGTACCTTTCTACCAGAAGGTAGTGCTAAACCCAATAATTTCTCTATCCGCCCCCTAGATGGGGGGGGGGGGGGGGGAGGAGGGGGTGTACTTTTTCCTAGTTTTTCCATCCGAAAAAAAGTCTTCCGCTAAAGAAAACACGCAAAACAAATATTATATTTATTTTGCGGGAAACTTTTGTTTTATTGAGCGCGCTGGCTCAAAAGGGGCTCCTATATGGAGCTAAGGTCACAGTGGCATCAGAGCACGAGCCATTTCGTCGCCTCTCCTCCGCGCTGCTTAGCTCTTTGGCTCCTCCTCTCATTGACGTGAAGGAGAACAAAGGAGGGATTTGTCCGTTGAATATATTCGTTATTGACATTCATTGCGGTATCACAGATTGATACCGTGACTGATATTTTCTGGCGTTGCCTTTTGCTTCACTTTGTGCTTTCTTACGGAAATTACGTATTCTTCATTATATGTTAAACTGTCAGTTCCAGAACGTCGTAATGAGAAACAGCGCAAAAGGGACAGGAACAAAGAAGGACACAGGACATACGCTGTTCCAGAACGTCTGTTGGGCACCACGCCTCCATCTCTGCTCACATGCAGAAAAAAAAAAAGCAGAAAGAGAGAAGTAAATAGAGAGAAAAAAATTTCCTTCTTGTGCCTCCCCCCTTCCTTTCCTTCCTCCACCCCAGACCCCTGGAAATTCAGAACACCCCCCCCCCCCCTTAATTTTAATTTCTGGGGAAACCCCTCGCTAGCTGGCCCATCTTACCAGAAGGTAGTGCTGGAAGGTAGTGCTGGACCTTCCTACCAGAAGGTTGAGTGAGTAGCACTTCATTAAAAACTATGGGGTTAGTGAATGCTTCTCCTCTGACAGCTATACTTGCATGATTGGTTTTACCTGTTGCGACCTTCAATATTTTCGAATGCTGTGTAATAGGGATAAAAAGGTCGGAAATTCAGTCCTGCCATTCAAGAACCAGAGTTTTAAACTAACGAAGACCTCAGAATACAAATAGGTTTGGTTTTCCAAGGTTCGAGCAAACCGGGTCCAAAATCCTGCTTTTATTAAGAGTTATTAGCCATTTTATCTGGGAACATTACCTGATTTATTTATTTATTTATTTATTTACCCTCAAAGTGTATAAGGATTACAAAGGGGAGTGAACACACGAAAAAAAAATATTACAAAATCAACCCTCCTTCTTTTTTTTGTATTCAAGTAAACGTTTTCTCCCAGCCCCGTGTCTGGGCGAAAATCTTCCGCAATGATGATCGGGTTATCTAGTTCTGAATGGCTCGAAAGAATTTGATCCTTAGTATGAAAGCTTCGAAATGTAGAATTACAGAGCGACAGTTCCCAGCAACAAACTCCACAACCTAAGAGCGCGTGCTATCTTGTATATTCAAAATATTTAATAGGCAAGATATCACCGTATTTTCTGAATGCGACCACGTTCCCAGTGAGTTGTCATTGATACCGTAAAAGAGTAGGTTATTCCTCCGCAACCAATCTTTCATATGGCTGTCTCGAATTTAGATGGAGGCTATCTCTTTTATAATCGTGGAAACAGTTTGATCTGCTGCGGACAGCTCTTGGTGTGTGTCATCTAGAACAGCAGTTCTAGATTCCGCCATCGTTAGTTTTTTTTTTTTTTTTACAAGATCCTATAGTTTTTAATTTACTCTAGGTTTGCTATTAGTTGGTGAATAGAAGCTAGCACAGCGTTTTGACCTTCCTCGAACTTCCTCAAACTTCGCCGAACGAGAGTTTAGGTCTCGAAGAAAACATATTTCATTAAACTGCTCTAATTGCCTCTCACTCACGGGAACAGGGTTAACCTCAACATCCCCACAAAGCATCAAAAGTAACACTCGAAATTAATGGAGACAGGTTTCTGGGTATGAAAGTACAACATATACGCATATAGTTTGATCTAAAACGCGGATGAGTGTCACTTTTACTAACCTGCAGTAGAAAAACAAAGAGCTTAGCGTTTTGCATGGTAGTCATGTACCGATGCCCACTGGCCGATTGCGACGATGGTCCGGGTTATGATCCGTTGTTTGTATGCAGTGGTCTTGATGACGGTATTGTTGACGTCGTTGTGGGTTGAACGAAGAGCGGCTCTATGTGAATTGGTCATCGGACCAGGGGCGACGCAGTCAGGCTTGTTCAGCGGTGATGCAGCAGAGAAAGGGTGACGTACCGCAATGTTGACAGCCACTTGCCAGCGCCATCCCTTCTGCAAACAGTAGTAGAAGAACGAAGACCTTAGCATTTTGCTTACCAGTCGTGCACCCATGTCCACTGACTGATTGCGACAATGGTCCGAGTACTGAAAGTTCCGAAGCAATAATCCTTTTTACAAAATATAACACTCGCAAAGCAATTGTTCTAGTGGTACTAAACTGTGTGACCGCCTAAAGGAACAATCGAAGATGAGGAAGGTAGTGACACTTGCCTTCCATTCACCTCTCTGGTGAATTTCTAGTTTGCCCTATTCACATTTTGATTCAGTCTTATCTGTAGTAAAGCTGGAAAGGTGAAGCCTGGCGTTCCTTTTTTTTTTTTACTGCATTCGTTGGTGTGAAACAAATAGTTTGGTAAAAGTTGCAGGTTGTGTTTAGGGAAGTTAAAGCCATTAAAAGATTCTTCATAAAAAGTTGGTGAATTTCTAGTTTGCTTTTATTCACATTTTGATTGAGTCTTATCTGTAGTAAAGCTGGAAAGGTGAAGCCTGGCGTTCCTTTTTTTTTTTTTTTACTGCATTCGTTGGTGTGAAACAAATAGTTTGGTACAAGTTGCAGGTTGTGTTTAGGGAAGTTAATGCCATTAAAAGATTCTTCATCAAAAGTTGCCTGCAAAAATACCTCTGTATATTGTGGTCAGTGACGCCACGTTTAAGCCGGTATGCCGTGCTTCAGGCGATGGGTCATTATAAGACGCTATGTGACTACGATTGTAAGTGAAACAAGAGGGCAGTCACAGGCAACGCCGTTAAAGCAAGTAACGCGGTCGCTGCTCGATCTACTTGCCCACACTGGTGCCATCCGCACGCGTTCCCTTCACGCAACAGCGTGCAAGATTAGTTGTTTTCACTACCCCATGTTCATGAGTGTTGTCTGCATGCAGTCTACGAGAAAGAAGACCTAAGTTACTGTTTCGCTCCTCTTCGTCTGTTCAGATTGCGGGCGTAGTGGAGGTCGCATCAGCCGGATCGTGGGAGGCAAGGAAGCAGAGTTCGGCCAGTTTCCCTGGCAGGCGTTCATTCAAGTCTCCGGAAGCCGGTGCGGTGGAACTCTCGTCTCCAGGCAGCATGTCGTCACAGCGGGACATTGTGTCGCCAAGTAAGAACCAGCATTGTCACCGCATTGGGTTTGGATACAAGGCGTCAAGAGCTCTACGGACGCTATGGAGGACAGTGATATTATATACTGATTGTTTTAAATAATTTATCGTGAGCAAGGCACGAAGATGAAAGATAGGCATGTTTAGCACGACTATATAGCCGAATTTTTACCTCTTTGGTTACGACAGCACTGCGTTCAAGGCATTACCTGTTATTCTATGCCGTTTTATGATGCCACAAGTAGTATTGTCCCGGACGTCAGCAGCCTAGAGTGTTCTTGGTGGTTGCCCAACCACGTTAGGTCCCGTTGCCAAGGACTTCACAACAAATTTGACTTGTTGGAAACCGTGAAATAATCCTTGAAGTATGCCCTGTTTATGAACTCTTCGGGATTTTCGCACCATATTCTATATAATATGAAAATTCAAGATTATCTCTCTTTATGCACGCTCAAAATTAACGGTTTTTATCTTGGTGAGAAAAATGCCGTTTATGATACCTTCACTCAATTCTCTAGGCCAATAAATATTGAATCGGATCATTTTCGAACACTGTACAACTCGCCCTGGGCACGGGAAGATGAAATACGTTTAGGTAATGACTCTGGCCGCTCTTCCCGCGGAGAGCGAGCGACCTATCCTGTTCGGAGCTAGCCTCGAACCAGGAGCAGTGAGTTCCGCGCCGCCGCGGAGGGTGCTGAGCTATTAGCGCCGTGGGTATAAGGTCCCTCCTCGGGGACCACGGTGTCGGCGGAGTAGCGTGATCGCCTTTTTCGCGGTTTGGTGGTGTGGTGGCGGTGTGCGGCCAGTGGCTGGACTCGTGTTTTGCTTTGGGGCTGTTCACGATTACAGGTGCCACCATCGTGCACGAAGGTGAGCCTTAACCCGAAGAAGTTATGCTATAAAGGATGGGAAAGACGTGCTTCGTTCCCAACTGCAATTCGGGGTACCGGAACTGTGCAGAGCGAGTGTCCCTGCTTAAAGCTCCATCGAATAACGCTCACCTGGAGCAGTGGCGTCGTGCAATCCCGAGGGCCGATTGCAAGTTACTACCTAGTGATCATGTTTCTGCCAAGCATTTCCACGACGAACTGATATCGAAATGGCATCATGCGGAGTTCTGTGAGAGAGTTCTCCATTCTGCAAAGAAGCCCGTGCTATCTGTAGACGCTGTTCCGAGCATTTTCCCTGGCTGCCCGAAGTGCAGTCAGCCCTAAATGAAACCCGAACGCCGGAACGCGTGGCCGTTGACACAGGCTGCTCCACCTGTAGGGCCCCTGAGAACTAATAAAAATGCGCCGGGGTGCGAGGGTGCGGGTCCTACTAAGATGAGCTCGTCCCTCGCGCGGCGCGTCTGGGAGTTCCGCGTTTCGCCGGTGGCGCTGTAAGCGTCGTCACATCCGATACAAAAAACTGCCACTCGATTTGTGTATCGGATTCCCACCGATATCTCTTCAGCGCTGTCATTCATTATCGCTTTGTGTACCGCAAAGGCGAAATGAAAGTTGAAACGTTTATGCGCAGAAGACCCGTAGTGTTTGATGACGTGTCACCGGAACCACGCTGGAACAACGTGCCAAGCGCGGTTTCTGGGAAATAGCAAAATGTCATAAACGCGAAATAAAATTTGTTTATTCGCACGACCATACTCTTTATGAAAAAAAAAAAATACTGCAACAGACCGACGCGGATGCCTCGGTTTTTATGAGCAATGCCCATGTTTTTGTGCGAGGTTATCAGAAAGCGAGGAATTGCTTGCTGACGCTCTCTTTGGTAACCACCGATATGCCAGGCGTATCAATTCCGGAGCGGAATAAATTCATTACCCTGTCTGAGCAGGGCCTACCGCAAAGAGCTATAGCCAGGTTAAGCGGCCGCCCGGTGTCGACCGGGCGACAGTGCGGCGACAGAAAAGCACAACGAGTGACGGCGCCTACAGCGCGCCACCGGCGAAACGCGGAAGTCCTAGACGCCCTGCGCGAGGGTTGAGGACATCTTAGTAGGACCCGCACCCTCACACCCGGGTGCATTTTCATTAGTCCTCAAGGGGCCCTCCAGGTGGAGCAGCCTGCATCGATGGCCACGCGTTCCGGCGTTCGGGTTTCATTCCGTGCTGACTGTACCTTACACATTACCTATAATACCTGTAGACCTTTAAGACGGGATGACACCATATTGGGAGTATATAGGAAAATTAATTTGTCTTATGACCACCACTACTGTGACTTTCAGTCAGTATGTCATCATACTCTGTTATCATTTCAGTCATTATGTCATCATAAATAAAAACGTTTTCTGCTCACATGGTTTGTAAGTACCACATCACCAGTTCACATCGTATGTATAAACCATTTGTAATGCTAATACCTTTCTGCGCATGTAAAGAATTATTTATGCCCCACTATGTAACATTATTAGAATTTTTTTTTTTTTTTCAATAAGAAGGCAGGAGCACTGTGGAAGAAATCCCCCGACCTCCTGGGTCGGGTCCGTTGGTTTTGGATGGTCGGTTCCGCATATAGGGCACACTGCCGTATTCGGGCATATATCGAACTTGTGTCCTAGACGGTGGCAGTGCCCGCAGGTTACTGCTTTTGGTTTGAACGGGAATACCCGCATGTACCTCTTGCCGTAAAGAACAGATCGAGGCGTTTTCTCACCGTCGAACGTGAGGATCGCCGTGTTTGACTTGCCAAGTCTTCGAGCGGCCACCACGTGAGGCTTTTCTGACTCAATTTCCGAATTGAGGACGTCGTCCTGCGGGTCCTCTTCCTTGGGATATATGTCCTAAATGACACCCTTGCTGTGTGTATTCCGATAAGTCCTGAAGACTTGTATGGGTATCTTGCCTTTCTCTTCAGTGCCGATCTCTGTGATCTTCTCAAGAGTCTTGGCTAACTCTTTCGAATCTGTGCGGACCGAAATCGTGTTAGCCTTTTCTATGAGATGCATTGTGAAGGCCGTGGAGATGTGAGTGCCCGTGAGGTGCATTTTGAGTAGTGGAAGTAGGGGCTTGATTGAGATTTGTGAACGCGTCAAACGGATCTTATACTCGTACTGCCAGCGCCGAGTTGACTTGGCTTCTTCGGAAGTTTGCTGTGTCGGGTACCCTCGGACCCGTTTCCTTTTCTTCTTATACGTCACCTGGGTCCAACCAACCGTGTCCTCAGGTTCCTCTCGTGTAGCAGGTGGCACCTCGCTGACCGCGCTCGGTGGTGGTGCGAGTGTCCCCGCAGGTATCGAACTGGCGCGCTTGTTCTCCACTGCATGCGGCGTTGTGTCTGGTATGGGCGTGGTGCCGGCTGCGGCCGGCGCTTCTTCCGTTTGTTTTGTACCTAGAGGGTTTATCGGAGCTTTCTTTGAAGCCGATTTCTTCTTCTTCGCTTTGGTTGGCACAATTTCATGGGTTTCTCCAAGTATGTCCTTGAATATGTCTAAAAGGTTCTCTCTCGGGATACTCGCGAGAAGGGACCTTACAGCTTGTTCAACTGAAAAAGCCGTGTTTGGAATCGTGGAGGGCTCACCGAAGCATGCAACGGCGGGGCACTTCATTGTTAGCTTTTTCAGTGTCGGAGTGGCAAGACTTGCCGGTCCCGTCTCGATAGGGGCGGTTTCGGCGTTGCTCGCAATCTTCGTGTCCATGGCTTCGGGCTGACCGCTTACATCGGCGGCTGGAACGTTGCTCGAAGTAGTGGGCCTTTCTTCTGGTCCTCCTGGTGAGAAAACCCCTCTAGGAAGGCCGAATAATGAGCCCGAAGTTGGCAGCTCGGTGCTGGTCATTTTGTTCGGGGAGCTCAGAAAATCGCGTCCGATCTCGTCGGTAGCTGCTTCTTTCTCCCTACTTTAACGATTTTAAGCGTTCAAATTTTTTTGTCTTTTGCCTTTTATTTTTCTTTTTTTTCTATTTAAAAATTGTCTCAAATTGAAGTAGAAGTAGAAGCAGAAGTTAATCACGGGATACAAAGTTGTTAGTGAGCGCTGTTCGAGAGTTTCATTTTTGTGTGTGTGTGTGAAAGCTTGAATGACAGTTTTCTTAGTGCGCTGCAACGTCGACCAACATTAATGTTTTATATACTGTTAAACAAATACTGCACAGCTCCCCGCACTGTACACGTCCAAAGCTGAGTAGTTAATTTTGAAATCTTTGCGTTACTGATTGAGATGCTACAACGTCACTTCGCGAAAAGTTATCAGAAATTATGCAAGCAAAAGGTAACTATGATGCAATTACTGCTAATCTGACCGTGTTCGCTCAAGATTTTATTTTCGATTTGTCTTCTCGTACAGTCTATCACAACTGGCTACTGTATAAAAATACAATGCTTGACCTAGTAAAACATTTTCTTCCCATCGTCAGTATAAAAACAAATCATTCTACGCCCTGGTTTAACCGGGACCTGAAGCTAATACTAAATAAAAAAAAAACGGTTTCAGGAAAGCGAAACCAAGCCGCTCCGATTCTGACATGGTGAGTTATAAGAAGTGTCATCGTTTGTACAAGGGGAAGAGTAGGGAAGCTCGTAGAAAATATTTTAATCAAGACATCTCGCCGCTAATTAGCGGCGAGATGTTTTGGTGGCGCCCTCCTATGGTTCCCCCTTGTGACATCATTACCTTGCAAACAACACGTTCGATGGTGTTTGTAAATAGCATGGTGGAAGCTTGAAATCATTGCGCTCTCAAAGGAACACTGCCAACACCGTCAAAATTAAAGTTCTTTCATTCCTCTTATTTCCGTCGATGATAAATCCTTTTCTGACGTCATAGTCAGCGTTCGGCCAATCGTGGAAGGCCGACCACAGCGACGCTTTCGGTCGCGCACGTCGCCAATACGCTATTTCACCTTATGATGTACCGCAGGAAAGGCTACAAGCGCGAGCTCACTGCTCTGGGTCAGATCTCGGCGGCACAAGCTCTCGTGCAATAAGGGCAGCTGCCAACGCTATGAGCTCGCGCTCCTAGCCTTCGCTGCGGTACGACATAAGGTGAAACGAAGTATAAGGAGTATTCTCTGGGCGCCATATTTGTGGGTGATGTCTAGAGCGCATGCTCTGAACGAGTGCACATTAAAGGGATACTGAACCAAGGCATTTAGTGTCCATAATAAGTGGCGCACGTTCTTTCCGCGAGCCAGCAGCTGCCGGTGTGCGCGAGCACACGCAACAAAAATGACGTCAAAGACCTCCATTCGCGGTTAAGATGACAGTGAAATGTATGGGCTTCGGGCCAAAGGAGAATAAAGAAGTTTTTCATCTACACAGTCGTGTCTGGTATAAAAGGTAAGCGATTAATTGGTCTAACAAGCACGTATCTTTCACTTGTAGAGATGAAAAGCCTGCCTTTATTCTCCTTTGGCCCAAAGCCCATGCATGTCACTGTCCTCTTAAGCGCGAATGGAGGTCTGTGACGTCATTTTCGTTGCGTGTGCTCGCGCACACCGGCGGCTGCTGGCTCGTGGAAAGAACGTGCGCCACTTATTATGGGCACTAAATTCTTTGGTTCAGTATCCCTTTAATAGGCTGCTAAGACCGGCAATCTTGAGGGTGCGGAATGCACGTTACAAAAGAACTGTGGAAGCTCGCCATCAGCACGCGCTCAGCAGTCGTGCACACAGCTATGGCCGCCAGTGAATACTTCCTATAGTGGCCCGTGTCCATTCGTTGCAATGACAATAACCTATAGACCTTTCCAAAAAAGAGCGTGTGGCCGGTGCCATCTTGAGTGCTCATGCGTATGGCGCGTGCTTTCCTCGCTTTCCGAAGCGAGGAACACGCACGTGCTGGGCTGTGAAAATTGCACGCTGGGCTGTGATTTTGTAAACATTGGAAAGGTCTATACTTCGTCTCACCTTAGTATGAACTATTGTTAGCTGCGCGTGCTAAAAGCGCGAGCTAGTTGCTTTGAGTGAAGCCTCGGCGGCTGCACGAGCGCTCGTGCAGCGAGTGCTCCAGTCAAGACAGTCAAGGCTAGCCGCTCGCGCTAGCACAGCTTTCGCGGTTAGTCCATGCTAAGGTGAGACGAAGTATAGGGTGCATCAATGTCCATCTGTTTAGGCTGTTTGTAGTACCCGTAGTACCCGATGCCGACAGCACGCGCTCACGGGTAAAATACAAAGAAATCGACGAAAACAAAATGTCGCCATAGCAAATCAGCGGCACAAACGCGTGCAGGGACACGCTCTTTCACGCGCTTCTGAACAAAAAAGGAAAATAAAAATGTGGCACAAAAAGGCCTGATGTCTTCACCCTAAGCAAAGCGCAGATGAAGGCACCCTACAATAACCGAACCATAAAGGTGTCTGGAACTCGCCGCGTGTCCTGTGCCTTGCCAACCCCAGCGCGTGGCTATGATCAACATTGGCGGCATATAATCGGCTCCAGATTACGTGGCCGCTTGTTCTGGCTGCCAGATAAGGGGGTGAACGCTGTTCCTTTTTCTTAATTTTTTTCTGCGACTTTGATTGCTTGTGGTGAAAAACGAATGGGCGGTTTACAGGTCATTAACGCCTGGGATCCGTTCTAAACATTATTTGCGCGAAGTACAAAAATCGTTGCATCGCCCCTTCAAGGAATTCCCCCTTGGGCAACTTGACTATTCCTTGCGATAAATGCCCTTGTGCCCCCTAAATTGTAGAACAATAAAAATTCTGGGGAAGTTAAGAGACAAGATCTCGAGAGCATTGAACGAGTTATTTAACATCAAATCGCAAGGGGATGACAGATGCATAAGTGCCCCGACAGTTCATTTAACAGATAACAAATTTGAATTCCTGCTGGAGAAGCCTGATTGGCTGTACAAATAGTTCTTGTTACTAAGATGAGCAGTCAGTTGAATGTGGCGCTTGGTGTTGTCTCTTGCTTTCTGTCCTTGTCCTGGCGCTTATTTTCAAAAGGATCTTGGGCTCGCTTTTGCGTGCTACCGAAACAGATCCGCCATCTTGTATATTTTGAACAAGCCTCGCTTACCGAATCCTTTTCGCGGGAAGAGGTGTTTTTCTTTTTCGTTTTGCGTGTGCCAATTTGTTTTAAAATCAAGCCGTTCAGCCTCCTCAAATGTCAACACGAAACGACACACGCAAGTATATTGACGAAAATAGGAGGACAAAATCGTTCAGCCTTTCCACTCTCGTGAAGAAGGAAGACCAGCGGAGCTGTACTCGGTACACTGTGTGCTTCTTCGTCGTCGTCTGTTTTTCGCGGTGTTTCCTACGATGAATTCCCACCAATGCGCCCAACTATCCATTCTTCTATTATAGCTGGAAAGGTTTGCGCCATCTACGAGCGACGGCGGAAACCATACTGGTTGTGTGCTTGCCACCGTCGCTTGTAAATGGCGGTAGATGTCCAGGTAGGTTTGTGTCGACATACACGAACACGATTCTGGGGAATCTAGCCCTTAACAGCTCCGCTGTAAAAACGTGATCTGTTGAAAGGATAGAAGCAACAACAACAACAATCATGGTGTGGTCACTCTGTGAGCCTATCTGTCTCAATTGACTGCTTTGTCATTTATTTTACGACATTAAATAGTTTTCATTTGTACGGTGTCGGCTATCCTCTTCTATATTAACAGTGTTTTTCTTCTGAGGCAAGCGGCATGGACTCGTATTCGCAACTTTCAGCGATGGTGGTACCGCGGTGTGAGAATCGCGCTCCCTAGCTCCTGGATGATCTGCTTCACAATAAAGGTGCTTGCCTACTCCTTCCTGGCGGGAAAAAATAAAGTAAGGCTCCAACACTGCTCGCAGAAAGCAAAACTAGAATTACTTACGCGTCGGAGACCCCGCGTCGTACCGCTGTTCTACGACGATCATCCAGATGACAGCCATTTTGGTAGGCGCCAGCGCGCCCTCTATAGGTCGTGAAAGTTGCGAATACCGTGGTCCTGGGAGGAGTTCGTACGGTTTGGGGAATGACGGCTCAGTGGTGCGCCTCAAACGCGAACCATTTGCTCATCCCGAAAATATGGGACTAGAAATCCGGGAAATGATACGATGGTACCCAAAGGGCTGCAGTCAAAGAAGTCGGAGAAGCCTTCCGAACGCGTTGTGCTCTCGCCACTCGATCTCAAACCCAGATGTCCCGATAGGCGGCAGCACATATTGGAAAGGTGGATTTCGTAGTGATATCTCCCAAGACTTGAAACAAAAAAAAAAAAAATGTAGTCAATCACACACACCGTTTCTTTTATTTGTTTCATTCTCGGGCTTATTAATAAGGAGGTAATCCACCAGCTTGCCTGTGTCATTTTTTTTTTAATTTTCATGATTCAATTTGTAGCTTTAGTGTCGCTTGTACTGAAAAAATCTTTACAAGAAACTTCCTTACAAATGCCAACGTTGCAAAAAAAAAATTCAGGCGAGCCATTGGGGTATAATTTGTGTTCTGAAGTTGTATTTTGCTTTACGTTTCCTTTTCTTCTTCTACACATGAAGAGCATATTTGCGGGGTCCTGTAAAAGAGAATGAATATGACCTGGCTTCCTTCTGAGCCCTCTGGAAGACTCCTCATTAGTGAGTGTTGATCGTTCGGCGCCCCGCTTGCTCACAGATACCAGTACAACCCTTCGAGCATCCGAGTGACGCTGGGCGACTACGTGCTCAACTCGGACGTGGAGAGCATACCGAGCGAGACGTTTGGCGTGCGTCAGATCCGCATCCACCCGAACTTCCGGTTCACGCCCCAGGCCGACCGCTACGACGTGGCCGTGCTCGTGCTGGACCGACCCGTGGTGTTCAAGCCTAACATCCTGCCCATCTGCCTGCCGCCCAAAGACGCCCACTTCGTCACCAGGGTCGCCGAAGCCGCCGGCTGGGGCGCCCTTGAACCCGGCACGTGACACCGCTCCTCATTTTCTACTAGTACGGAGAGGTTTAGGTGGTGCCCTCTTATGGTTCCCATCCTTGACGTCCCGACCAGGATTTGTCTCGCCGTGACGTCACGAATTGCGATCCTAGCTTCTTATCATCAGTTGCAAACGGCTCTTTGATGGTGTGTGTACAAATCGCGGTGAAAACGTGGAGTCATATCTTTTTAAAGCAATAGCTTTACGGGCGACACTTTGCAGAGAATTCGAGCTCGTGGGCTGTCGCCGCCGCCGTCACGGCTATGGAAAACCCCTTTTCTTCGATCTTGGCGCGAGGCCAGGGACGTCGGTTTTTTTCCGTCGGCCGCGCAGCGCGGCAAGAGAAGAGAGGGGAGTCCCGGAATCCCGCCAGTAACGGCGCGACGAAGGGAAAGTCTTCCTGTCGTCTGCTTGAAAAACTTGTTTTAAAACGTTGCTTGCGTTATGCGAAATCCCACTTTGGCAATATCCAGTTGCTACGCGCAATATGGGATGGTTTTAGAAACTTCGACCGCGCTCACCCACTTGCTTCACAGATCACTGGTGACAGCCGCCAGTGCCATCCACGACGCCAACCACGACGGTGTTGATAATTAACCACATCGCACCTCCCTCTTCATGTACGTGACGGCACCATTCCACCCGCGTTGCGTGACCATACTACAGCTCCCGCTGTAGCTTCTTCGCCCATTGTGGGTGAAAAATTCGACTTCTTTTTATACAAACACCTTCAACGTCGAAGGACTGACATTACTCTAGTGTTCGTCGATGAAGGTAACATCAAATCCCTTTTAAGGCGTCACATGAGTGCTTGGACAATCGTGGATAGTCGATCACATGGTCGCGCCCGTCACCAGTATGAGAACGGCAGGAAATCCTTCAGATTTCCAGCATCCAGCGTGAGATTTCCACCTTTGATAACGCTTAGGCGCCTCGAGAGCTTCAAGCGCGCACTCGTTCAATGCCGGAGCACTACGGAAGGCAACTAGCGCGTGCCAGTCCGAACGCCATTTTATCGAAACGCGTTTTAAAGAACTGGCACGTTTCATCCAAACTCGGTTTAAAAAAAGCGGCGGCCTCAGTTTAGGGAAACTTCGTTTATCGAAAAGGGGACGCTGTTTAGGAAAAGGCTCCCCTTCTTCGCGCGTGTATCACTAGGGCGCGTGTTGACCCTGACATCCCCCCCCCCTTTTCCCCCCGCCTCCTCTCTCTCCCGCCCCCCATTCACGAAGCTTCACGGCGACAGTCTGCGGCGGCTCATTACAAAAATGTTAAGCTACCTCGCCCACCCGTACACGCGGCTTCGCGGCGGCCGAATTTGCTAAAAGGAGGCTCGTCGAAATGTTCTCTAAACTAGGTTTGTCTATGAAAAGATTCCATAAGCGGGGGTCTATATTCGCGGCGAGAAGTTTAGGTATCGTCGCCTGCTGGAATTGTTTCACAACCCAGAGTGAGGATACTTCAACCTCCTCTGCTGGGGCAAGCACGTGCAATGCCAAGCTTCTATGTACTATGAAAATTAAAACAGAACCGCGTGGGCAGCAGGTGCACTTCCCAGGAAAATAGAATCGCCCCTAGCGAGCTTCTCAACGCTAATACTGCTCTAGTGAGTTAGGTGCAGCAGAGGCCAAAGCCGTAGCCTCCTCTATACTCACAAAGCCTGGCCGTTCGACGACGGAGCCATAGAGTGCCCGGTCGCAGATTTGGAGCGCGAAAATGTAGAAGCATAGGGCCATTTCTCGGGAACCTGGACGTCAGCGCACAGCATTTGCCTCGGCGAGGACCCGAAACGCACTTGTTCGCTTGGGAGAAGTGTGTTTCGGCGTCTTGCCGAAGCACACTTCTTTCGAGCGAGTGCCGTCGTTGCGCTGTCAGTGCCAAGAACTCGTGCCGAAAGACGCGTTTTCTAAAGCTACGGAACAAAAAGAAATCAAAATCGTTTGGAACGAAAAATTGCGGTGGCTTAGCTCGGCTATGCCAGGATATACGTAGCGTGAGCTTATGCGCACGAAATGAGAGGCGCTATCAAGCGGCGCCGGTGCTGCGTCAGAATTGGCTACTGCGCAATGGAGGCGCACAGCTGGGCACGTGGCGGCGCCAGTGCGTCTGCCGCGGCTATGACGTCACTCCTCTGGAATGCGCAGACCGGCGAGGCGGGCGAGGTGGGCGCGGCGCCGGCTTCGCGTGGCTCTCATAATAAGCCGTGCTCATTATGCGAGCCGTGCTCATTATGCGGAACGCGCGGCGCCGTGGGCCGTGCTCATTATGCGGATCTCCGCCGCCGCCGCCGCGCGCTCCGCATAATGAGCACAGCTCGCATAATGAGCACGGCTCATTATGAGGTCCACGCAAAACTGCTCAACCTCGGCCAGTATAGCTAACGCTACAAAAGGTCGGATGTGTATTTGTTTTTCCGAACGCGCTCACACACCCCACGGTGCGTGAACGCGACGCCGATGTCTAAGGAATCAGAGAAAATCGGTTCACTCACCGCCTTCAGCGGGAGTTGGTACCACGAGGGCGTCAGAGTATTTATGGCCCAGTAGACGTCCGGTCGTGTATTTATATTTTCTTCGGTAACGCACAGTGATCGGATAGGAGATATTTCGTCAGCGAAGTAACTCATACGTGTGTAAGAATCTGCGCGGAATTTAGCACGTACTATAGAAATAACAAAAGGATACGAGACAAAACGAAGAGGAAAACCGGAAGCGCGCAGGGGTTTGCCGATAGGGGGCGGTAGTGAGCTTGCTTGCAAACAAGCATCGGTGAGCACTCCATTATGGTGTACTATGGTGTACTAGAAGGTACACCAAACTCCATCTCACAAATATCCCTAGTGCTGACAAAGGCACGGGTGGGGGAGCGTAGCATTTGCAATGTCCTTTCATGCGCGAGCTTTCGTGCAAACGAGGGATTCTAATGCGCTAGGGTGGCACGCCTTTGCTTCCGGAACTTTGCGATTTCTGTACCATTCGCGCTGCGCGAAAGGGTTTAACTCTGCTGCACCCTAATGTATTTTGCTAAGATCTGAGACATTTACGCCAACATTGCGGCAAAAGTAGTTTTCCCTTTTTTAATGCGGGCAATATATCTCAAGCCTGCTACACGGCCCGATTGTTACGGTAGGTTTGTGAGATTTGTTTAGAACTTTCGACTATCACCTCAGCAAACACGCTATTCGATTTTACCTCCGAATCGAACACTGACAATACTCGGAAGTTTCGTAATATTTATGTTCGAGGTCTGTTCTAGAGGAATAGTGGGATTCGATGAGTGCGCTTCTCACCGTGTACTGGTGTACCACATTGGAGGGACAATCACCGCGCATCTTGCTTTGCTGTGGCACACCCGTGTGCTAGAGTGAAAGCACTCTTCAAGAGCGGGACGTTACGCACGATTTTGGAATATAAACCACAGCTAGTGCATCTGATAAACTGGGATATTCTGAGATTATTTTTGTTTTTAAATTAGAGATATATACTAGCTTTAACCCCAAGACCGATCGCTGCCGATGCTACGTACGATAGAGTCACTCAATCGGCGTGGAAAGTGCATCATCATGGCGCTCGTCGTCTTTGAGCGTCTGCTATCACCGGCTAAACCGGGTATACACAAAAAACTTGCAGGACGCTTAAGCTTGGCCCCGAAGAGGGGAATGCAATAGCGTTATACACTCAAAAAAACGTTTGTGCGTCTACTTTCACTCACAACGCTCGGAGAGCCAATAACCGCGACCTACGGAGGCAGCTCAGCGAATGACATTGGCGAAACATATGTTTAGACCAAAAAACGCAGTCTGAGTTGTGACATTAAGCAATGCAAAACGTCAGACTTGCATTGCTTAATGTCAAAGCTCAGACTGCGCTTTTTGTTCTCAACATATGTTTCGGCATTGTCATTCGCTGAGCTGCCTCCGTAAGTTGCGGTGATTGGCTCTCCGAGTGTTGTGCGGGAAAGCAGATGCACGGGCTTTTTTTTTAGAGTGTAGGGCCTCGCTCGCATCGCCTTCTCATCCGCCTTGCACGCGTGCCATGCGTGGCCTAATCAGTAGCCTGTCTGGCTCGCGCCCGAAGGCTCGTGGGTTCGAATCCCGCCTAAAATTCTTCAGTTTTTTTCTTGAAGGAAAATGATTTACTTTATAAAGTGAAATCATTTGAGACACGCGGCGACCTTTAGTTTGCATTCCGCGTCATGTTTTTAATCCCTTTCATTCTACGCGTGACGTCACGTTTCACGTGAGCGTTGTGGTTTGTTTGAAATTCCGGTGCGAGGTCGTGTGACTGTGACGTCATGACTCTATCGACCAATCGGAACTTTTCCGTCACACCACAGACGCCGGATTTTCTGCGACGCGAGCTCCCTAACGCGTTAAAAAAAGTGAAAAAGATGGCGGCACATTGGGGCTGACAACAAGCGCCCAATGGACTGGTGTCATGACGATACTTTTTTCGATGCTTTATGGACTCCATCAAATGGTAGCATCGTCTGAGCTCGGACTTAAACGGAGTATGGCGAGGATACTTCTGGTAATTCAAGGGTTCTATGGACTGCTTTTATAGGTCTGTTTTGTATGCCAGCTTTTTCGTTTAGTCATCATCTTTACATCGCTTCCATCAATTCAACGCCACAGTCGAGAGTAAATTAAAACTAAATTAGTTGGTGCAGTGGATTTTTTTAAAACGGAATATTTATCACTCACGTGCCAATTTCTGTTATAATTAAGTTCTACATATAAACTATTATCAGAGTTCATATAAAAATAACATTTTTAAAATAATTTAGTTTTTTTTTTTAATTTTAACGAAACATCAATTTGTGTGCTCGAAATTATTATATGCTAAAATTATTTCAGTGGAATATACTATTTAGCTTACCATTCAAAGAACTTCTTATTGCATTCCCTATTTTAGTATCTTGCTGTTAGTGTTTGGTGCTTCTACACGCAACTGGTTAGCTAATTTTGTGTTGAGTGAATTAAACCTGCTGCGCATATTGATGCTAGCAAAAGGTTGCACCCAATTCGGAAATCAAAGAAGACATTGTCTTTTAATTGGATAGGCCTGCACACTAATACTTTTTGCAGTGGTATGAATAAAAATAAAGTGCACGCTTATGCTCCAAAATACCTTTATGCTGCTCTAAAATTGTCTTTGGCAGCTCCAAAAAGTACTCCAGAATGAATCTGACCAGTGACAACTGCGACGGGACAGAAAATACTCATGCGAAACGAACAAACAGGGACGAACGTGGACTGAAATAAATCTATGAAAAGGTCACTGGCTTCCCCTGTAGAAGTGCGACTAAAGCGTTTGGTTGATACAATCACGTGTCTGTGCCTTAAATAGCACTATCACAAAAACTGTGACACTGCTCACACACTTAAAACGTTAGTACAGTAGAATACTAGCTTCTGTAGAGGCCGGAACCATTGCGCGTTTTTGTACCTCCCGATCAGAGTGAACAATGCGAGGCACCACTTGCAGGTTCCAAGGTGCGGCCCAGGGTGCTCCAACACGTCCACGTCCCGGTTCTGCCCAACCAAGTCTGCGAGAGCTGGCACCGGCGGCAGGGCATTAACATTCGCATCCACGATGAGATGCTCTGCGCTGGATACGAGCGCGGGGGCAAGGACTCCTGTCAGGCAAGCACGGGGAACGCTCTGAAACATGCATGATAAATGTTTTGTAGTTTACAAAAAAAAAAAAACAAATTACATGATTTATGGTTAATTGCAACGTAATGTCTGCAGGGGAGGGTCCGTCCAGAAGGCAAGCTAAAGTTATCGTGTTGAGCTTACATTTAGACAGTGGGAAGTTTTTGGTCCCCAGGAGATATCTGGTGACTCCGCTGTAGATAAGAAATTTTGACTGTGCAGTACCTCTGCTAGCCTGAGTTTTGAACGTGCATCTGGTAGTAGCGATAAACGACCGCACGCCGGTATAATGCTCATCCAGATCGAAACGAGCAGGGGTCAAAACAGGCTACTTTATCAGGTTCGTTACCTCTTTTAGCATGCTGTGTTTCTACCTCTTCTATTTGTATCAGGGCGAAGGATAAAAAATTACCTACTGAAAGTACCGTGGTTTTTATGTGTCTGCTACGAACTTGAAAATGTGTCAAAAATAATTACTAGAAGTTACTAAAAAATAAATTAAGATACAAAGTACTAGAGGCTAGCTCATATAAAGTTTTCTTAATGGCAGTAACTTACCGTCACGTTTGTCTTAAATGCAATATCCCGAATAAAATATTTCCAACAAATACAAGTTTGTGCAGAAGGCTAAGGTATCGTTCCTTGCTGTCCTCGTACAAAAGTTAGGTTTAGATACGTCATTGCATAAAATACATATAGGGGGTTGCACAGCAGGAAAAGCTGGAAGTGTAAAACGTTTTTTATTAGCACAGGCAATATCTCAATCCGCAATATTTCCACGAGGGTCATAAATGCAGCGTACTTCCTAAGCGTCATATACAAAATCATACATATGTATATGCACTGCATATCTGTTTGACATAAGAAAATATGTCAATTACATATCAAGTTCGGTATTTCAAACTCAAAGCCGAAAGCAAAAGGCCCCAGAGGAATTCTTTAACGATCTGCATTCCCCCGTATTGACAGGAAGTAAGCGCTGTGCCCGAACTTGTGGATACGGACTTTTAAGTAACCTTTTTTAAGTACACTACTTCACATTTTATTAATGTTTATGCTTGGGTATTGAGGTAACTGCTAACGATAAGTAGAAAACCTTACATAGGCCAAAATTCTGCTCAGCAGAGCGCCTGTGCGAAGTCCCTTTCAAAACGCTCATAGAACGAGATTCGAGTCTTAATAGCGGTCATACAAACAATATATTACAATTCTTGTTGGTAGTTGCTGATAAACTACTATATTACCTAACTCTGAATAAAAAAAAAATAGAAGAAATAAAAGGTGGTTTTTTTTAGAAAATCGACTCCAAACATGCTAGTTTTTCGAAATAACCGTTTTTCAAGGACATGTAGCGCATTATACATTTATTGCACAATATTGAAATCATACTCAAAAGAAGAACTTAATTGGAGCTTTACGGTGATGTAAAGATCTAAGAAATATGTTCTCAGACAGCACAGCTCAGACAGCACAGCTTGCTGAACTTCGTCAAATATCGTCGCAGAGAGGCGGTTTGACAAATAAAAAAAACAATTAAGAATGTTATTAGCTAGACGCTTAATTAGCAAAAAAAGCATATGTCGAGAGTGTTCCCAAAAAGTTATATTGATGTAGCGTAAAAAGTAAGGAGAAAGGATAGAGTGCAATATGGCACCCCCAATAAGCTGGAAAAACGACAGTTTGCACCTTGGCCGCTTCAGCGGTCCATTACTTGAGAACAAAAAATCCGACGAACTTGCCGTTTGCGTGTTCTTTTATTAAAGAAATTGCCCGATAACATGCATTTTTCAAAAAAATTAAAAATTCGACTTAAAATTTGCGTCTGAGTTTAGATGAAATCACCCATATATATATTTCGAAGTGGCGCGTTGCAGTCGCGCTGACGCCAAAGGTTGCGTCGTAAACCGTTTATAAAAGCCGATCTTAAGGGACTCGTCGTGTCAGATGAGATAGGGCCTCGTAAGCGACAACCACCCACAGAAGAGCTCCTCGAGATGACACGGCGTCGTCCATCCATTGAGCGTCGCCGATAGGCAACAAAGGCGGACGAGGGCAACGGCGCCTAAAACATACACGGAAAGACGATCAATAACTGCGCGGCCGGCAAAACAGCCTCCTTCTAAGTGACGTCTAGACGTTTTTGTGCGACACAAGGGAGAATCACAAGGGAGTTGAAAGTTTTGCTTGTCCGTGTCTACTCCTTTGTGATTGTCCCTTGTGTCGCGCAAAAACATCTAGACTGCATCATGAATCCAACTAGGCCAACAACAAGTTTTAATTGAAGGTTACTTCGTGAGTCTTCATACACGATGCTTCGCACATCGTAGACAACCAGCGGGGTGGATGTTTCAACAATTTTTAACTCAAATATTTTCCGCCACTCGTTCTTCAATGTACTCAATATTTCATGCATGTGAAAGATGCCAGTGGTCAAGTCAATGAGTCTGTAAGCGCCGAAAGATGTCACCATGCGTATTTTACTCAGGGCCGGTTGCACCAACGCCGCTTAGCGTAAAGCGGAGCTTAGCCGGGAACCTAAGCTAAGTTTCGGTTTCGTTCGGTTGCACCAAAATCGCTTATCGCTAAACCTAGCACTAAACTACGCTTATCGTAAGCGCTCAACATTGGGCGCTTTGCTTTTGGTTGTTTCTTAATCCTGGATTTAAAACATGGCGGCTGGTTTGTGGCGGTCGACGCGGTGGACGAAATTGGTTGTATAAAGTGTTTTAGGCTACAACAGCGTGAGAGTCTCGACAGATTGGCCTTCGATTGTGACAAGGATTCAAAATATTGTCGCGTGAAGTGTTTATCGACCCCTGTTTTCAAGCTGGATCTCCACTCTCAATGCGTGTTAGCCCTAACCGAGATACGTACGGAGCTGTGGGGCTCACGCCTGTCTTCACGTTGGCTATTCTGTCAACGAGCTTATTCGTATATTTCGCTTATTCGTATTCGTATACCAGCTTGTTTATTTCTACTTGCAACGCATATCCTTCAATCCGATGAGCACGTTGAATAGTGGCAGAACATGATCTCGGCGATCAGCTGATTCTCGACCCTTCTGCCGTTTGCATCAGATTGCGGCGCTTTTAGGTTATAAAACAGCGAAAAGTCAATTTCTTTTGTTTTCTGAGTTTCGAGACAATCTTCAGTGAACTTTCCTTGTCTCGCGAGTAGTATCTTCGCTTCAGAAAACTGTATCGTTCCATAACCATAACTTTTCTGGTGATCGCGCTTTTTAAGAATATTTTGCTTTATATATTTCATTCGTGGCGACGACAACTTCTATTCGTGGCGACGACAACTCGACGACTTCTATTCGACGATTTCCGGGCATTTTCGCAGCTGCCGTGGCGAATTCGTCACTGTTTTGAACTTCATCGGTCTCAGGCATGACTTGATTTTAGTAGTCATCTTACCTGCCTGCTTATTCTCGATTGTGTTTTGTCTTCAGCGATGTAGCGAGTAGAGCGTCCTTCTCGCGTTCGGTAAGATTTGGGGCCCCCGATGGCTCCTTTATCTCAAAATGTGAGCACGAAAACTACTGTCACTGTCAAAATATTCTGTTTTCAACCAGTAATAAACACACAATCACAGACGTAAAGAGCGTTTGTGTTTATTTAAAGCGTTGACTCCTGTTTTTGAAAGTTAAGCGAAAAAAATGATTGAATTCGGAGACCTTTAATTCGTTACTCACGGAAGAAATACAGCGAAAAGCAGACGGCGACGACGGCTACTACAGCACGTTTTTTTGTTTACATCAAGAGATTCCTCTCCGCCAATCGTATTCGTCCTTCTGAGCGTTCCCTAGTTCGTTCTGTTTGTCCCTACATTCCCTAGGCAAATCCAGCGTTTAGCTAGGGGCGCGTCTGTAAAGCCGGGTTAACGTTGGTGCAACCGGAATTTAAACCCGTGCTTACCCGAGCTCGGTTTAGGGCGCTAAGCCGACATAGGAAAGAGCCGCTTTGGGTTAAGGTAAGCGACGTTGGTGCAACCGGCCCTAAGGCGAATGCCTTATGTCTCATTGTTCAGTCGACCTTCAAAGTCCTTGAGCGAAAACACGTTCGCGACACGAAAGGTACGAAAACACGTCGGCGACACGAAAGGTACCAAAACGTTTACGTGACATCTGCGAACTTGAATATTCCTCCGAAAAGAATTTTCACTCTCGTCCCTCGGCGGGCATTGAACTAGCGACCTTTCGTTCAGTAGTCCGACGCCACACTCGTAAATTGTGTCTCTTTAATGCACCGGCGCTCGGGCTTTCGCCTTCAAGTCGTCTTAGGGATAACATAAAAGATCCAGTGATTTTTTTTTTTAGGCACGTTAAGTTACAATCCTTAATTTACGCAGATGCCATAACAATGAGCTTAAGAAGCAACGGCACCAAAATTACGCTTGCGTTTTCTTTGAAAGGAACGATTAATAGGTGGTACAAAAAGGCCTTAAAATATGTCCGCATGACCCTCTTGGCAGGGTGACTCCGGGGGACCCCTGATGCTGAACGACTACGGCGTCTATTACCTCATCGGCATCGTGTCAGCCGGCTACTCCTGCGCCAAAAACTACCAGCCCGGAATCTACCACAGGGTCAGCAGTTCGTCGGACTGGATATCGTCCAGCCTGTACTAGTTACCCCCGGGTGAACTGTCAAAAAAATTACCGGTGTGGCTTGCGTGCGGTGCGGTGCGGTGCGGCGCGCTGTTCAGGAACGCACGTGGAACTGCGCAAGCAGCTGCGAACTTTGAGGCTCTAACCAGGAAACATCGGAAGTGCGCAAACCTTAGGACTCTGTCCTTAAGGTTTCCAAATGTTCCCAAACGTTACACCAGTCTTTATTATTTCGAGCCGAACGAGTCAGCTTACCGTCGTTATGGTCTTCGAAACTTTTCGGCGTAACAATTTTTTGTCGATGTTGTTGTTAGTTTTTATGCGCTCTCGTTCTGATGTTGTTGTTTATTTTTAGATATTTTTAAAAGGACAATTGCGTTCAGGTTTTGTGCAATGGAATTTGTCGTTGCGGGAACGATGGCACTGCCCGTGCCGCCGTGACGACGTGGCGACTGCCGGCGTGCGTTCTTAGTTCAAGTGTTTTAGAGAAGAGAAAAAAAAAAAGCACACTAATGTAATGTTCTGTTTGCTGGCCAAGCAGCATTCGCTCCGGAAATATTTTTTCTAGGAAATTTTGCAACAATATACATTTTTATAAAAAAGAGGACAGATTATTATTCTGCTCAGAAATAAAACGGTACGCACTTGTCTTGGTGTCATCATTTAAAATGTGTCATCGCTTTTGCTCTTTTTGCTTTTTTTTTTCGCGTGTGTGGTGTCGACGGCATTGATAATTTGAAACCCGAGGGCGAAGACCTTTGTTCATCCTGCACTACATAAAAAAAAAGCACCCCCCCCAAAAAAAAAAAAAAATCTTTTGTGACGAAATTTTTTATTAAACGAGGAGCGCGCACGCCATGTCACTGCGCAAGGCGTGCCTGTCGAGGCGCGCCTTGAGAGGCATAGAAGCGCATTAGCTGCGGAATCAGTGGGTCGGCACTTCATAAGCTAAAGCGGCTTCGTGTAACAGTGAAAGCGCAATGCTAAAAGTGATTGGCTGTGCCCAGTTGACGTTAAACGTTTCTTGCTTTCAATGCAACAAAAATGACTTTCAGGGGCGAAGCTTTTTAGGGTCTAGACTTGTCCGTCCGTCCGGCGTCCGTGTTCACAAAAAAAACATCTTCCCGAGGGGAACCATGGGGTGATGCGGAGCATCGTGTTGGTTTTGAGGAAAGAGTCAGTTGCGTGCTGACGTCGAGAGATGGCGCCACCGACTGCCCTAGCGTTACCCCCTACGCGAGCCTTCGTCGCGGCTCGCGGCAGAGAAACTTGGAACGCTCGCCGCTCGCCGTTTATTTTTTTTTCTCACTTGAAGGAGAGGAGACTAGAGGAGGAGAGTTGCGCGTGCGCGCGCGGTGTGAGGAGAAGCGAACGCACGCGCAGTGCACGCAGCTGGTAGAGAGAGAGAGCGGAGAAGCTGGTAGAGAGAGAGAGCGGAGAGAGTAACGCGCAGCTGTTGGAGAGAGGGAAGGAGGAGAGTTGCGCGTGCGTAGTTCGAGTGCCGACTACAACGCCGACGCCGCGGGACATAGACCCGAGCAAGAGGTGCTCCGCATCTAAAAGAAACAAATGTTTGCGCAGTCGACAGGATTCGAACCTGTGCGGGGAGACCCCGGGGCTCTGAGATGTGGTAGTAACTCAAGAGCTGGGGATGTCATGGATGAAACGTTGCATGTAGCCGCTCAATGTCTACACAGGAGAGGGCGCTGTGGTCAAAAGCGTATATAATCGCGTTAAAATGTGCATGCATGGCTCTGCATTTCACCGATCATAAAGCAGTAATAATGAAGTCGAAACGCAACCCGGAACTCGGCACTACCTATGAGCAATAAAACAAAAATCGGCACCATCAGCACTACCTATGCACAATAAAACCAGTATCAGCGCCACCAGAGCTTCGCCCCAATCAACGTCATTTACCACGTGGTGATGCGGTCATTTTTAATTTTTTTTTAATTCGTTTTATTATGGGATTTACCGAGCATTAAATGCTGTAACTTCAGGATGCAAAAACAAAGGAATCACGTTTTCATTTTTTATGTAAAAAAAAAAGGGGGGGGGGGGGGGGCTGTGTTTCGCGCAGATTTACGGGATTGTTACTTCACGCTTGGGAAAGTCGAGTGCTGTCGCAATCAAACTTAACTTAAACACTCGAACAAGCTTTTTTTTTTTTTCTTGCGGGGCGTTAGCTTTTTGGCAGCCTATGGTATCAATATGTCACGTGGCGGCAGGCCCGTTTCTATGAGACGTGTCTCCGCCGGCTTGCATAACTGCATCATTACGTTGAGTTCGAGAGATGGCAGAGATTTTGTTCCTTTATTTATATCATGCCCCAGAACAACCTATTCGTTACAGTGTGGTGGTACACTGAGCTAAGAATATGATATACCTCAGAGGCTCGTAAAAAGATTTTGGCGACCATATCGCTCATTTACCTGAAAAGTGTTGTCTCGCACTGGCAGATCAGACAGGCTCCAAAGAAGTTGCTTGCAGTCACTGCCTCTCGAAAACGTTTATCGGACATGTCGAGAGCCGGCTCAATTGAATCGCCTTTTAGTGGTTAGAAAGGATGGCTTCGGGAGGTTCACAGATATTTCGTTTTGCTTGTTTTAAACTTATCGTTTCGTTGACACTTTCCACAGGGAACTTCGCTAAAAGGCCAGAAGGGAACAAAAAAAAAATGTGTAGCTTGTGTGCTGCTCGTGTAGCCTTCGGAAACACTTGCTTGCCTTCCAATACACCATTGTCCGTAAAACGCGTCGAGGGGGCCCAAGTACAAAAAGGAACTACATGGCCCTCCTTCCGCCTGGCTTAAATTTGAAGAGACTTCACCGGGACCGCCAGCGTGGACAACTTTGTTCCCTCCCACAAGGAGGGTGGGAGGCAACGCTTACACTTTTGTTGCTCTAGCACAGTCTTTTAGAACGCGCTCACAAACACCAGCTCGTCTAGAGAAGTAAACTTCATGGCATTCCTGTTTCACCGTTAGAAGCAAAAAGGGGGAAGGGGAAAAAGGGGGGGGGGGGGACGAGAGCAGAAAACCAGGGCTTAGAGGCACCTGCGAGTTTTGCTCCTCCTTTAGGTCTGAGTGTTTTGGACTGAGACTGCTTGCATTTTTTTCCCCCACATTTTCGCAGGCCCGCACGGTGCCCGTTGGCAGCCTGTGGCCCTGGGCTGCAGCTCCTTAGCCCGTACGGCCTTGCTGTCGAGCTAGAACAGTTCGTGGGAGCTACGTGATGCCGGTCCAACTTTTCTTTGCCGAGTGCCACGTCAGCATCGAGTTGCAATCGTAAAAGACCGGTCCCGAAGAGCTTACCAAGACGCGGTCCAACAGCGCGAATCCAGCACTTCGATCAAACGCGCGCGTTCGCTTCGAGTGTGAACAGGTATTTACGTGGCTCTTGCTCACACTCGTAGTTCCAACGTATCTTCTTTATGTCGTCTCGCTCCTGCATCTCCGAGGCCGCAGAAAACGACGCGGCGCTTTGTTTCTATACACCGCTTTGCAAACGACCGGCACGGGCCGCCACCTTCTAGCAATGCTGACAGTTGTGCTGACTTCGTAGTGATTGAGTTCGTAGCAGTCGACGAAGGCAGTTATCGCGGCCTCTGAAATCGGGCCAGTTTGAATCGTGTTAGTGTCGACATTTCACTTCACGGACACAAACCCAAAACAAACGCTGGCGGAAGGCCGCCAGCGTTTGTTAGTCAATATCCACTTTCTCCCGAACTGCTCCGAGCGATGCCGAGCTCTCCGATTGGTTGTTTGTGTTGCATATATATATATATATATATATATATCAAGTTGTATCACCATAGCAATTAGGGATGCCGCGAACTTTTTTCGAACCGAAGGTTCGATGATCGAATCAAGCGGTTCGAAAGTTTCGAAAGATTTCGACTTTTCGAACTTTCTATATCGAGAAATTCGACGGAAGTCGAATTTTCGAACTTATTAAACTATGAAGTTCGACCCTTTTCGAAATTTCGAACTTATTACGCTGCCAAATTCGATGCTTGTCGAACTTTCGAACTTGGTAGACTAAAAAATTCGATGATTTTCGAACTTTCGACCTTCTTGCACTAAAAAGTCCGAAGCTTTTCGAACTTTCGAACTTCCTACGCTAAGAAATTCAATAAGGTTCGAACTTTCGAACTTATTCATCTAAAGAATTCGAAAATTGTCGAACTTTCGATTCCTGAAAAATCTAAAGTTCGACGAACTTCGAACTTTTAGGGTAAAAGTTCGAAGTTCGTCGAACTTCGAAAAACCGGCAGGCGGTTTCATTTGGATTCAAGCAGTGAGGTACATTCGTAATTTTTTTTTTTTTCAGTTTTACATGCGGTGTCGCATTCCTTGAGAAAGATTTCAATCATCTGGCATGTTTGGTTTTAAAGAAATAGATCCCTGAAGGAGCGAGGAAGAACGACGGGTTTTTGACAATTGTCGTTTGTGCCATGTTTGAAGCGCGCTATAGCCGAAGCTATTTATGGTAGAGATGTTAAACTTTTTAAGAATGGTCTATGTATAGCCTAGGTAAGTGTCGTCTTAAGATATGAATATTGTTATTCAAGACGAGTTTCGAAGAAATATCCAAACATGTATCTACGGGCAATTATGCCCTAAACTTGGTAATTTTTTTCGTCTACATTGTTTTATTTTTTTCACGTTGAGGAATAAATTAACTCATGGGAGAAGATATCTAAAATTGTTCAAGTTCAGCAAGTCATAAAAAAAAAAAAGCTTTTAATTTTTTTTTCTCATTGCACGTTCCTGTGACGTGTTTCTTTTGGCCTGTACACATTTTGGTAGGAGAAACTTGTTTCATAGTTTTGGGCCTCTGAATATGCAGGAATGCAACGCTTCCGGCGGGTTCTTGATAGTTTTTTTGTTTTTTTTTGTTTGTTTGTTTGTTTCTCTCCAGCTTTTAATTTTTGCATTTATTGTTATGTTTATTTATTTGTTATTTTTTACCAATGGCACAGTTATTTAGGTCGAAAACACATAGCTTTGAACTTCCGAGCCACCGAGCATGTGACGAGTAGTGCCTTCTGACAACGAGTTTCTAACAATGATCATCTACGCGATATTTTATGCAGTGAAGAGCGACAGTAGCTATACATATGCCTAAATAATTTCGGATTAAAATAAGCTCGACCATGCCCTCTTTCCCCGCATTGTCTACTTTAACAGTCCGAAATATCTGGGGGGGGGGGGGGGGAGAGAGAGAGACTGGAGCCCCCCGTTTTTCCTCTTCCGACGCCACTGGTATGGTAGAACGCTCCTCGACCTCAAGTTGTATCAGCTTCTGTGCTTTTTGCTCGGCGTTTCTTCCGTCCCGGAAAATAAACCTCCAAAGCAATTACAAACAAAAAAAATTGTCAAGGTGGAGGCGAGCTGATGATGCAAAATCCCGAGACTGGGAATGAAATTCGCAAGAAATAGTGTAAGAAGAAAGAAAAAAGGGGACAGGATAACGTCTCGAACTCAGCTGAGTTGAGTTTGAGACGTTGTCCGTAGCTGACTTTTCAGCTTTGAGTTTGAGACGTTGTCCTGAGCTGAGTTTGAGACGTTGTCCTGCCCCCTTTTTTCTGTCTTCTTACACTTTTTTTTTCAAAATTCATTCCCAGAGCTGAGTTTGGGGCGTTATCCTGTCTCTTTTTTTTTGTCTTCTTACACTTTTTCTTTCAAATTTCATTCCCAGTATCAGGGTTTTGCATCATGTACAAACTAAACTTACTATATGCCAGCGTCACTTCGATCGGATTACTACCAGCGTGCAAGGGGGTAGGGAGGCAGTTTGCCAGATCGCTTCAAGGTTTTCCTCAACCACCTGCCTGCCCCTGGCCGTTTCAAACTGGATGAGTATCGTTAAACAGTGCGTTCGTGTGATCACTACTTCGTGATGCACGTTAATGACCACCCCGGGCTGGCGGTCACAATTACTGATCTATGGTCAAACGTCACTCTGCATTGGCAAATATTCCAACACATCCGGGAAACTCGTCGTCTCATTTAATTGCCTGACCAACTTCGCGCAGTCCAAATATCACACCCGAACTTTTCTAAACCTGATTTCGGGAAAACCAGTGAGGCGTGAAAACGTTATTTGAAACTGAAACTGTGACGGAACATTAAAACCGGACCTCGAACTTTGCGCACTTGGACTTCAAAGAAATTGGAAACCTTCGAAGTTTTTTTTTTTTTTTTCAAAATTAGCCCTGAAAGAGAATCGAAACTTTCGAACTTTTTGAACTTTATGTAGAAAGAAAATCGGAATCTTCGAATTCATCGAACTTTATGTTTATAAGAATTCGAAACGTTCGAATTTTTCGAATTTCAGATCCAAAGAAATTCGAAACATTCGATTCTTTCGAATTTTCAAGTTAGGAAAGTTCGAAATCTTTGAATTTCTCGAACCTCAAGTAAAACAATATTGGAAATAATCGAACCCGAACTTTTAGAAACCGTGAAAGCTTCGAACTTTTCGAATTCGAAACTTCACGATTTTTGAAAGTTGCGAATTTTTCGAATCCGAACCTCCATACGGTCGAAAATATCGAAACCTTTCGATTTCGAACATCAGTTCGGTTCGAAAATATCGAAACCTTTCGAATTCGAACCTAGCGTGGTTCGCGGCATCCCTAATAGCAATATCCCGCTCTCGCCGGGATCGGAAGCTTGCGGTAAACAGGAACTTCTAGTTTTTCCGTACGAGAACGTCGCTCTCCTCCTCCTCTCACTGGAGAACGCGTTCGTGAATGCCAATTTCTCCTCGTCTTACGATGTTCTTAACTTACAAACTTCTTAGCTAAGTTGGCGTAACCTAAGAAGCATTCGTGAATCTGGCTTCAGGTTAATAGGCTAATATGGTGGAAAGTTGGGCGAGTTGGTGGTACATGTTTAACTAACTTCAACTTTTCCAGAATTGTAGGACAAAGTAAACAAGTCCGTGTGAGCAGTTCTTCGTTGCGATGAGTGCAAAGACGTTTTAGTATTTGTCTTCTCTTTTTTAGTTTCTGTATACTTTGTTTCACCTCGAGTCCAGACGCAGCAGACGCTACCAACTGATAGGAACCAATCGAACAGCGTTAAAAGCGAACCATCATGATGTTCGTCGTGTCTATGTACGTGTTCTCATTGCTGAACCAATCAGAAACCTAAAAGACCCAGTGACTTGCGTTTTGACGCTGTATGATTCGTCTCATTAGCTCGTAGCGTCGGATGTGTCTGGACTGGTCTTGAAATGGTAAAAAGTTGGTGAAAAGTCATCTTTCAGAAAATGCCTTTTTTGATATTTAGACATACCTACTCAGCTCTGAGCAAAATATTTTTGCTCTATCTAATTCTTAAATATGAAAGAAAAATATGAAGTCTTAATTTTCTACTAACATTGAGTAGGAATACACATACTTCAAGGGCTTTTTTCTCTCCCTTCACACTTTTTCACAAGTACCGATTTCCTTACAGGCGTTTTCTGAAGTTTGTCTTGTACAATACTAACACGTTTGGTGAGATTTTAGTCGGGAAGAATGGAGCTGTGCGGTGAGGGTATTTTAAAGTCTTCCAACTTAACATTTCTATCAAATTAACTAATTTCTTAAATAACAAGAAAGCATGTTTTTTACACTATAATTACAATCGTTTTTATAGTAACATAACCCTCTCAGGTGAGATCTAAAATAGCGCCACCGCACAAATTACACCTTTGTGAATGCAGTTGCATTAAAAATTCTCATAATTTATGAATAATCTTTTTCTAACGACCCGTAACAAATGACCCAATCAAATCAGACCGATCTCCCATGACTTGGGTTCTTGTAAAGATATTCAATGTCTGATTGTATATTTGGAATATGCGCATGATGTGTGATTTCAGTGTATAATATGATAAGTATGATTTTATAAATAAATGAAATACTCTAAAGCCCCACATCCCCCCTTAGGCTGAAACGAAGTACAGATGAGGCAGTGGTAAAATACGTGTTCATGTGTCTCTGTCATGTAAATGTTCGTGCTAAAAAGAACCTAGCTGCCCACTATATTCGTATTCTCGTTGAGGCTCCACTCAGTGGAAATTAATACAATCTCTGGGAAATACCACAGATCACAGATCAGGGTTCTAGGATTACGAAAGGCTCAATCCTCTGGTGGGTGTCTGTAATGATGCAGTAGATTTGATCAGAAAGAAGCTACTAGAACGTTTTTGATCGGGTTGTTGCTCTGAAATTTGCACGAGGAAAAGAGGTGAATGAATTGGGATTTAGGCAGTGATACTGTCACTAAATAAGCTACGCTTCAGAGTAACGACACTTCGCCATATTGTGGCTTAAGATCATGGTTGCCAGTTATCTGAAGCTTTATCTGAAATCACAGGAAACGCTTTTCCGTCCTCCACAAATGTTCAAACAGTTTGCGACAGGGCAAAGCAATATTACATGAGCTTCCTAACACCGAATCTAATGCTGAGCATGTCGCACTTTTGAATCACGACGATCGGCAGTTGCGTCTGCTCTGCATAAGCACCAAAATGTCGGCGTCCACAACAATGTTGGGGAACCGAGTGCCGATACTCTAAGCGCAGCTCATTCAGTGGCTCTAGGCAGTGCGTACCTTCGCGGCTTGGTTGGCACTTGCATTACCCCAGTTATTGCAATGACCACTGATCTACTGTAAAATTAGAGTAGGTCTGAGCCTTGCTATAGTCGACGATGTTACGTGACCTATGTTTTTTATCGATGGTATAACGAAGCTGTTGCTAGACCTCATGAGTGTTGAAGATTAGTATAGGTGTTGTCACAAAGGGTAATGCATTCAACTTTAAACAGAATCAAAAATAATAAAACATAGGAGAGGCGTCGCCCCAGCGGGGCTCGAACCTGGGTCGGTGCGATGGCAGTCGAATTCAAGCCACTAAACTAATTTTTTTTTTTATTTTGCTTGTTTTACAATTGTTTTTTACAACCGGAATGAGCTGAGCTAGTTGGTTATGATTAGGGTAACCGTAACCGAAACGTTATATTTATCGGTTTGAGTCCGTGATAAAAAGGCTTTAATTTGGTAGAAAAGGGGCTGGGTTACAAGTTCGTTAACATACGAGGCTCATGGCGGCTCTTCACGCTACTCGCGCGCTGGGGTGATTAAGATTGTTAGACCTGGTCTCGGTGTCTCCTGTCTGAAGCTCACATCAGCTCGCAATACATGGGTTGCACAGACGTCACATCGCATACTTTTGACCACCATGTAAGAGGAGGAGAGCGAAGCTGCTTTTGTAAGAATTTTGAGTGACGGGTTAATCTTTTATAATTAATCTTCTGGGAGGAGAATAGCGACGCGTGTGCAAATCCGGGAGGCACTAAAGAAGGTCCTGATAAGAGGGAAACTCCTTCTTGCCCTCGTCTCTGGTGGTCATCGGAGCGCTCTTTGAATGACGTCACGTGCAACCCATGTATATCATTTCTAGACATTAAAGGTGCGTACGACAAGCTGAGAGAGTATGATTCAGATGCACACTTGATTAGGCTTTTACAACAGGTATACACAAATAATAAGGTTGTTATAACATAATACGCAGAAATAACAGAACCGGCAGAAATAAAAAGAGGACTCAGACAGGGTTGTCCCCTATCACCTCCACTTTTTCTCATATACCTGATTAGAATGAAAAAGAAATGAGAAGAGTGTAATTTTGGTTTTCATGTGTCAAATATGGAGAGAGATGAAAAAGTAAACCAAGTTATGCCAGGGATGATCCCACGCAGACGACAGTGTACTGTTAGCAGATATCCGCGATAGTTTTGGAGCTGAGTAAAATCTGTGGAGAGGAAGGAAGCCTCTGGCCTTGAAATTCTGTAGCAACAACTCGGGAATAGTGGTTTATAGCAATGAGAACGGGGACCCGCTGAAATTCAAGACGTTTTAATAAAACACGTAGAGAAATATGAATACCTAGGTGTATGGCTAAATGAGGGAAAACTATACATAGAAGAACAGAAAGAAAATATGCTAAAGAAAGGAAAAAAGGGAATGCAACAATTATGAAGCATAGGGCACTACGAAATTACCATAGATATGAAGTTGTAAGGGGATTATGAAAATGAGTCATGGTGCGGGGTTGCCTTCTGGCAAAGCGGTAAGATGCATGAAACCCGAGTTTAAGTCGATCTTACACTCCTAGAAAAAAGGGTATGTATAGTTCTCCATAAAGGGAGGAACGCCCTTGTAACCTATGCTTAGGGCTCCGTGCTTTCGGCTAAATTCGAAAAACTCCGAAAAACACCCACCGGTAAAATTTTTGTCAATTCGGATTTATCCGATGAACTCCAAATTGTTATGTGCCCATGCCAACCCCCCCCCCCCCCCCCCCAACAAAAAAAAAGAAAAAGTATTTTCTTTTCTTTTTTCTTTACAATTTGAGCAGCGCAGGATCGATGGTCCTGGGAAAATGATGCCATAATTATCTTTCAAGCCTCGGACCGTTGTCAAAAGGGGGTCTTACGGCTTGTCTAGTCAAGGTTGGTTCAGGGAAACAGGTCATCGTACCATTCGCGTCACGACAAAAGCCACTCTTTTGGTTTCCAGTTTGGGCCATGGGATTGGGGATTTAGAGAAAGGAAAGCGTATGTTTCTGGGGGTAACAGTGAAAGCTACGGACCGTAGAGATTGTATGAAATAGAGAAGAGGGGCAGTTGAAACTTCTCTATTACATCCTTAACCACTCCACCTCGCGCGGCCGCGGGATAGATTGATGGGATGACTACGAGGTTCCTTGGGGCTACCTCCGGCAGTTTTTTGATTTTAAGGTATCAACGTTTATCGAAGCCACACTTGTGTGCAACTTTTGTCGTGGGACAAATTAGTGTTGCCAATGACACCAACGCCAAATTCAACTGAAAAAATCTTGATTGATACAAGCGCATTTTATTTTTTATCTGACATACGTTTGCATAAGGTTAATATTCATTATTTTTTTAATATGAAACACTGCAAAATTAATCTCCGAATTTCGGAGATTTGGGTATTTACGTAAAATAAACTCTTATAAACACCGAATTTTTGCTATCAAATAAACTCCGAAAACCACCCTCCGAATTTCACGAAAAATAAACTCCGAAAACACGGAGCCCTAGTTATGATTCATCCCGGGTGGAACCATCTGAACAAAGCAAGGAAGGAGGGAGACGAAAGAAAAGAAAGGCGAACCGACCGCTGGACTACCGACTGTTTTATTATTACATCTTCCTCTTTTTTTATTAATTTATATCCATACCCCCTTTTGCCTCTCCTTTTCCTTTCCCATTGCTCTTATTTTTTTTGCCTCTGGTTTCTAATCAACTACCCATGAAGGTTGCTGTGGTGAAGAAGTTTTTCCTTGGCTTGCAATGTGATTGAAAGGATGCTCACGCATTTGTCATCTTATTCGTCTATAGAAAGAGCCTCTAACACCTCCCTTGCAACCTGGCTTTTATGGTGTCCTATTGTGTGAAGATGATCGAGCTCTGCTTTACACAGGCGTGTTCGATAATTGGCAGCTAAGTATCCTGGTCCCGCAAGGTTCCTAAGGTTTGCTGCATGTTCGCGAACTCGGTCGTTAATACATCGACCGGTCTGTCCTATATAACAGAGCCCACATGTTAGGGATATGTTATAGACGACTTTCTTATCACATGAAGCGTATTGTGTTCGATGCCTGGTGTTACACTTTTTGTTTGTTTGGTGTTGATTGGTGCTTGATGAGTTTCGCGGCACATTGAATAGGCCTTATTAGGCGCCGAGCATAGGACTTATACGTTTTACCGGTTTGTTAATTTTAACTTATCGGTGACCCCGTGAATATATGGAATAACTACAAAGAGTGGTCTGGGTTTCTTTGCTCGTTCACTTGATGGTGCGGCATAATTTTTCACAAATGGAGGCCATAATAGGTTTCGGATATCCCGCGTTGTGAACTCGAGAAATGTGGGTGTCAAAACTTTGTTGGTCTTGATGTGGGCATGATATCTTTCGGCTGGCTGTGAGAGTTGCGTTGGTCACAGCTTGTTTCACGTTCTTTGAATGTTCAAAGAGAAGAATCCTGACAAAGATAAAAAAAGTGAAAGCCGTTTACAACCTCCTGTAACACCGAATTAGAGCGCAGCTCTTGAGGAGGAGGAGGGAAGGGTAGTGGGGGGGTCACGTGACCTTGTGGGGGTCACGTGACCTTGGGCTGTCACGTGACGTCGGGGGGTAACGTGACTTCACGTGACGATGCCGATGCCGATGACGTTATCAGTGACGTCATTGATGACGTCATCAGTGATGATGACGATGACGATGCGGATGCCGGTGACGTCATGACGTCACTGATGACGTCATCAGTGATGATGACGATGCGGATGCCTGTAACGTCATCAGTGATGATGACGTCATCGGGGGGGTTCACGTGACCCCCCGGGGTCACGTGACCTCGGGGGGTCACGTGACCTGCCCCCCCAGGTCACGTGGCCCCGGGGGGGGGCTCGCGCGGTGCATTATGGGACATTTCCCATAATGCACCGCGCGGATACGCCGACGGCGACGCCGACGGCGACGGCGACACCGCTCAAGCCGGAAACGGGCCCCTAAGAGCTGCGCTCTAAAATGAAAGCCGTTTACAACTCCCTGTAACGCCGAAATAGAGCGCAGCTCTTGAGGAGGAGGGGAAGGCACGGAGGGGGGGGGTCACGTGAACTGGGGGGGGGGTCACGTGGCCTGGGGGTCACGTGACCTCGAGGGGTGGAGGGCGGAGAAAATTTTCCGCTAAATCTAGCGGGGAAAAGTTTCCGCTAGATTTAGCGGGAAAAATTTTCCGCTAGCGGGGAAAATTTTCCGCTAGATTTAGCGGGTAAAATTTTCCGCTAAATTTAGCGGGGAAAATTTTCTGCTAGATTTAGCGGGTAAAATTTTCCGCTTAATTTAGCGGGGAAAATTTTCCGCTACATTTAGCGGGAAAAGTTTTACGCTAAATTTAGCGGGGAAAATTTTCCGCTAGATTTAGCGGGAAACTTTTTCCGCTAAATTTAGCGGGGAAGATTTTCCGCTAGATTTAGCGGGGAAAATTTTCCGCTAGATTTAGCGGGGAAATTTTTCCGCTAAATTTAGCGGGGAAAATTTTCCGCTAAATTTAGTGTGGAAATTTACCCATCATGCACCGCGCGGTTACGCCGACGGCGACGGCGACGCCGCTCAAGCCGGAAACGGGCGCCTAAGAGCTGCGCTCTAAAAAACGATTTACTATCAGTGTTTTTCTTGTTTTCCAGCCAAGACTTATAAAGAAGGAGTTCTTTTCGGGCCACTTAATCGGAACGAAAAACTTTGCAGGCCTGCGTGTCTAAGTTTGTGACCCAACAACTTTCCAACGTACAAATTGATGACCCTTTCCGGATACAAAACTCAGAACATGTGATATCCGTATTTAAGAACACTGGACACCTTATCTCCTCCGGGTTCTTTATAGACGTACAATACATGTATTATTCTATTCCACACGCAAGCCTCCTACAAGTCATTCAATCCATCATCGAAGAAAGAGGCTTTTTCACTTTCCAAAATAAAGCAGTAATGAGCTTAGGTAATTTCTTGTAAATCCTACAATTTTACCTGTCAGCGGCGGCAGCTGCTCATCAAGAACACCAGTACGTGCAAAAGAGTGGTGCGTGTATGGGGTCACTAGTGGCTCCATTTTTATGTGATATGTTTCTTGCAATGTGTGGACGACCTATCCAGGAGGTCCTAAAAGATACACGCATAGATAGTATCTTTAGATATGTTTATGATTTTCTTATGTTTTGCACCACAAAAGGGAACGAAAAAGAAGATGGATGCCTTAACAGCACTATGACACAGTTCCAACAAAGCTCCATGGGTCTTACCTTCACCTATGAGACTTCTATGGACAATTCAATTCGGTTTCTGGATTTTGCTTTGACATTTCTTCCTTATGAATCGGAACATTTCAAGAACGTGAGGCAAGCTGTGGCCATCGCAGCTCTCACAGCAAGTCTAAAGAAATCATTCCCGCGTCAAGTCCAACGAAGGTTTGACGCACAAATATTTCGAGTTCACAACGGGGGATATCCGAAACCCATTATTACCTCCATTCGTGAAAAATATGCCACACCATCAAAAGGAATAATGTTACGAGTGAACGAACAAAGAAAGTCAGACCACCCTTTGTAGTGATTCTATATACTGACGGGGTGACCCATAAGTTAAAAAATAACAAACTGGTAAAACGTGCAAGCCCTCTGCTCGGAGTGTAATAAGGCTTATTCAATGTGCCGCAAAATTAATCAAGCACCAATCAACACCAACGAACAGTGTAATACCAGGCACAGAACACAATACGCTTCATGTGATAACGAAGTCATCTATAACATACCGCTCACATCTGGGTGCCGCTGTATCGGACAGACCTGTCGATCTATTAACGACCGAGTTCGCAAACATGTAGCAAACCTTAGCAACCTCGCGGGATCACGCCATTCAGCTGCCCATTGTCGGACATGCCTGTGTAAAGCAGAGCTCGACCATGTTCACACAATAGGACACCATAAAAACCAGGTTGCAAGGGGGGGAGTTAGTGGCCCTTTCTATAGTCGAAGAAGATGACAAATGCGTGAGCATCCCTTCAATCACCTTGCAAGTCAAAGAAAAACGTTTTCTACACAGCAACCTTCGTGGGTAGTTGATAAAAAAAACAGAGGAAAAAAAATGAGAGCAATGGGGAAAAAAAGCAAGTCAAAAAGTGGTAATAAATTAATAGAAGAGGAAGATGTAATAATAAAACAGTTGGTAGTCCAGGGGTGCTATGTTGCGCTTTTTGGACTCCCAGGAGACTTGGAAGAGGGAAGTGACGTCAACGACTAGAGGAACGCAGATTGGATGTTGACAGAAAAAAACAAAATCAACATCCAATCTGCATTTGCTGCGTTCTTGACGTCACTTCCCTCTCCCTAGTCTCCTGGGAGTCCAAAAAGCGCAACATAGCCCCCCAGCGGTCAGTTCGCCTTTATTTTCTCCTGTCTCGCTCCTTCATTTGTTCAGCTGGTTCCACCCGAGATGTTTATTTAGAGATCTCATACCTCACGGTTATGATGAATGCTAATGCAGTATGTGCCCATGTTGATAAGGCAAAATATAAAACAACATACAATACAGCAGAACACGCCGGAACTAGAGTTCCTGTATAGGCTCCCTACGGGAGCCAGAGTTGCGCGTTCACGCATGGCATGTGGATTCAGCTCCTCACGTGACTGAATTCGGCGAATAGCAGCGCCGCGAGTTCGAGGCGCGCGGCGGGCTCAAAAGCCTGGGAACGTACGCCGGGGCGCGTGCAACGTCTACTTTGATTGCACGACACTTGATACGGCTCCTCACGTGATCGGATCTCGGCGAATAGCGGCGAGGGCGGCACGCGGCATGTGGAATCAAACGCGCAACTCTGGCTCCCGTAGGGAGCCTATACAGGAACTCTAGCCGGAACAGGTCATTTACAATCTAAATGGACCTTTTGTAGAAATACGCGGTGCGCATGCGCGGAGTATTTCATGTGCCTGGGTTCCAGAGTATCTAGTTCCAAACAATCCGCCATCTTGCATTTCTCGCCTTTGAGCGGTTTCGTTGTGTCGACCTCGGGGCGGAAGATTACGCACGATGGGGAAAAAGGTGAGCTTGGGGGAGCCGTATCTATAGGTCACATCGCCTCAATGGGTGAACAGGAGGTAGCTGACGTTTTGGGTGTGGAACGGGTGGGAGAGGCCTTGGGCGCGCGTTGTTTTCCAGTCACCTAGTCTCGAACCGATTCGCGTGTCTAGGTGGCAGCACATATTCGCCAAGAGGTCCATTGTGTGAAGGTTAGAACGAAACACGTGAAAAAAAAAAAAACCTTGAATGTCCGGTGCAGCGTTAGAAATTTTAATGCTAAAGTAATACTTGGGTCAGACTGGAACTTTACAGGTGCCCTGAGCATGTTTTTGAAATCACCTAAATCTGGCAATAACTAACTCAATCGGCTCTAAGCATCTTAGAAATTCCTAAATCATGACGATACGCGGCCGATTTCCCCATTAAAGCGGCAATCAAAGATCGCAACACACCGATGTCATCTCCGGTGAGGGGAAGAGCATGTTCCGAAGCCAGGATCACTGTTAGTCAATAGCAAGCGAAGTATTCTCGCGCCTCCGACCGGTGGAATAGGTTACCGGCGTTGGATCTGGAGGTTTCGTCATCTGAAACGAGGCGTCACTTGAATTCACGCTTCCGGTTCGTCCGGTGCTAGTCGCGGTTCGTCCAGCTCTATCGCGATCCCTTCTAGGGACGGTGGCCCTGCTGTATTCGCGGTGAAAATAGTTCACTGCTCGCTCCGCGGTACGTTGTTCTAACGCGAGCCATAAGGGGCACACGATGTACCCGTTTCCGTGGAACGAAGAACGGAAGCAGTGATGGGACGTCGCAGTTAAGCGAGTGACGGAGCAAAGTAACCTGTTAACTGCCAAGCTTCGGTGGTCCTTTATGCGCGGCCTATTTCGTCACAGGTTAGCACAGCATGTTCTCTCTTTCTTCAGGTTGGGGCCGCGTGAAATGACGATTTCGAACAGAGACTCTTGAGTCTTGACCCAGAAGAAGGTCTAGATTAACCCGCGAAGGGGTGAGCGCGGCTAGCCATACAAGGCATACGCGAGAACGCGGGATGCGATCTCGCAGACGTCAGATCGCTTGCGATCTTCGCAGGCAATCAGTTCAGCGCGCGATGTTCCGTCGACAGACCGTTTCATCGACAGCAGTGACTCTGGGATGTATTCCTGTGTATGGGCTCTCAAGATTGATAGCTTGGTCGATTTTTAGAATATGGAATGGCTTAACACCACTCATTGAAACTCGAGCAACGGATATCAACCACATAACCTTGATCCTCAGCTCGTTATAAATAAACAAATGCAAGCAGGCAGAACCGGCATCTTGACGGATAAAAAACCAGTCGTGCGACTCCGCGTAGCCCACATCAAAATTGGTGCATGTTTTTGCGTGCGTTCTTACTCAACATCATAAAAGAAAAAAGAAAACGAGCGGGTGTAGAGCCATGGCACACGGTGTACAACGCAATTGAAGACAAAAACACACGCGAGTGTTTAAAAGGAAGGGTTCTCGCGTAATCCGATGTCGCCGAAAGAAACTTTTGAACAGAAGTATGTTTTCGATCGCGCGAGAAAAGTACGCCAAAGCTCCAGTCGGACATTTCAGCTAGCCGCGACCCACGGCGTACATTCGCACCTAGTTCAGTTGGTGATGTGATCTAACGTAACCATCGAAAATAAAAGGCAATGAAGAACGCTCGCTCGAAAGCAAGTCAGAACAGCTAACGTAGCGCGAGTTTTCATGCAAAGATCCGGAAAACTCGACGCCAGTGCAGCTCGCCGCCGGCCGCACTCGCTCCGAGCTTTCGTGGCCGTTCTCGATGCTTCTGCGTACCGATTCCTACTTAATCCACAAAAATAGGTTCAGATGCTTAGAAATTTGAAAGCAGAGGGAGGTTGCTCGAATTTCAGATTCAACACCCGCACACGCTGCCATAGCCGTCATGCTGCTGCGTCGGCTGCTAGCTACGAACCGGAAGTGAATAATACCCAGAGTGCTTTGCGGCTGCTGCCAAGCGCCGGTCACCCATTGCGGAGTAATATCTCGAATGCGCGTGGCTCGTTGCCCATACAGCCCGGACTACGATTCAACCACAGCGAGCTCGCGCACGAGAACTGACGACCAAACACATCACTCCCGCGAAAGCAAAAAAAAAAAAAAAACTAAAAAAACATAGTGCGCTGGTGTTGTTAATAATAATAATAATATTTATAATAATAATAATGATAATAATAATAATAATAATAATATTGCTTTATTTCCCAGTGCCCATAAACAAACTAGCGGTCTACTGTGTGGTGCACCAACGTGGGTGAAGTATTGTGCATATGAAAAAAATACAAATTATAAAAAAAACTAACGAACTCAAGCAAAAAAAAAAATTGGCTAAGCTTGATTTGGTTTGCTTAAGGCAAAGGCATCCATTCTCGTAATACGAGCGATTATTAACATTATTGATTACTGAGATGATTAATGCAGTATTATGCTCCCAGTCCACGAAAATTTGTTTTTTCGACAACTCTTATTGGCTTTTATCATCTACAAAAGCATACACATTTTGTAATAACAGAGTTTGCAATCTCACTGAAATGTCACGTTTTCGTTGGTCACATGTCGTTCTGGTGTGTGCGATCTTTTATTGCTTTTTTAATAAGGAAATCGGCCGCGCATCGCTATGATCTATGAATTTCTCCTCCTCAGGGCACCTTTAAAGGCCCTCAGAACGAACTTTTTTAAAGAATCAGCGAATCAGCTCGGGATCTCACACTTACCGGCCTGCCCTGATTTGCCGAACCTTGTGGGAGTTCGTAACGAAAGGCATTTAACGCGCCCCTCTGACAAGGGTATAAAAAGCGCGTGAATGTTAAATATATTTTTCCCGCAGCACAGAAACAAATTTCAACGTTGCGACCTTTGGCCGAGATGCGTGGATCTCAGTTCTATTTAGAGAGGATAAATTTTGTCTTACTAACTTTTCACATCCACGGGGTCGGACAGCATGAAATCCTGCTCCATATTTAATGCTTCGGAAGATAAAGATTTTGTTTTTTAGTCCCATAGCATTATTAAGCTACTCATCATTGATTTCTGCCTATAATCTAGGTATCTGGCCTCTAATGTAATAGGCACGGAGAAGGGGGGGGGGGGGGGGGCTTCTCTAGTTTTCTTTTTAATATACCGGAATATTGAGGTACCGTCACCTGTGCACCAATTCTGTTTTCCCGCTATATTTAGGGAAAAATTGACGTCACGTGACCTATACATCCATTCAGTTTCCCCGCTAAATTTAGCGGAAAAATTGACATCATAACCTATACACCACCAATTCAGTTTCCCTGCTAAATTTGGCGGGAAAATTAATGACACGTGACCTCACGTCAGGAGCCGTACAAACAAATTTAGTTTGCCCTATAAATTTAGCTGAAAAATTGACGTGAAGTGGATTGTACACCAATTCAGTTTCACCGCTAAATTTAGCGGAAAAATTGACGTCACATCACCTATTCACAAATTCAATTTACCCGCTCAATTTAGCTGAACATTTTATGTCACGTGACCTACAAGCCACTTCATTTTCCCTGCTAAATTTAGAGGGACAACTGAATTGCCCTAGAGGTCGTCTCCAGGGCAACGTCTAGGCAGTCTTGGGTAGTAACGCGTAACTGTAACTTCGTTACTTTTTTGGTAACTTGTAGCTGTAAGGAGTTACTTTTTTTTTAATGTAACTTGTAACTGTAGTTCTATTACTTTTTCTCAGGTAACGATGAAAGTAACAACGTTACTTTTGTCGTTACTTTCCAGTTTTCTTATAAACAATAATTATTGAACGACTACAAAATAGCTATTCCTTGCACTTTCCAATTTGTCTATACCGACATTTCGAGTGTCAAGTTGGCCTTGCACAAACTTGTAAGTGCGTCCTTTCTCGCGTGTCACGACCCGAATATAGCCACGTGTAGATGGGATGAACAAAAAAAAAAGATATAGTTATCTTTAGGCACGCGCTTGTACTTTGTGACTGAACACTTACATCTTAGCATTTTGAAGCACTGTCTGTGTTGCGGTTTTCTTTTTTTCTGCGCGAACGCTTTTTAATCAGCTGAATGAACCGTGAAACAACAATACACGCGGTGGGCACTGCGCATGTTTCGTATTTTGATTAGCGCCACTACGCACTGCGCATGTTTAGTATTTTGATTTGTGTCACTACTACGGCGTGGTGTCAATAGTCGTGGCAAAATTTACTGCTGTTTGCGCGGGGTTTTCTTGTTGCTCTGGTTGCCCGGGGTCTGTTCAGCAAGGGCAGGGACGTGTTCGCCATAAAACGAGAAAAACTTTCAGACACTAATGTCCAGAAGCAACTGCTGCAAAGATACAATATGAAGTAAAAAACAAGTTTGTGCAAGGCCATAAAATTTTATGCAATAAAACTTGGCGAAGGGCGTTTTCTAGTTTTTCCTGATTTTTTTCGTATTATAGAAAAGTAACTGAAAAGTAACGTCGTCACTTTTTAAAAGTAACTGCAACTGTAACGAGTTACTCTTTTGTAGCGGTAACTGTAACGGTAACTTCGTTACTTTTTTCTGAAAGTAACTGTAACTGTAACGAATTACTTTTTTAAAACTAACTTACCCAAGACTGCGTCTAGGGAAACCTCTAGGGCTTTAGGTTCGAGAGGTTGTCCTAGACGTCGTCCTAGACGTCGTTCTTAACGTCGTCCTCTAGGACGTCGTTATAGACGTCGTTCTTAACGTCGTCCTCTAAGACGTTGTCTTCGACGTCGTCCATTTCCTAGTAACAAAAGAAGGAGGTAAACATGACGAAAGCTATCGCGATCCATAGGCAACCAACAATAGTGGGTTCTGCAGCATTTTATTTTTTTTTCTTTGGTTCCATCTTTAGTTATGGTTTAGTGAAGCAAGTTTTGGAGGGGTCTTGTACTTTACTACCTTTTTGTATCCCAAGTGCCTCCTTCTCGTTTGTTCCCTCTGTTTTTTATGCCTCTTCACCTTCTTCAGTTCTTTCTTCAGTTTGGAGGTCGTGGACAGGATCCTTGAATAACGTGACGGTGACCTCATTATGAGCTTTCTGCTTTGCTTTAGAGCTTGACACTGCAATCTTGTCGTTGCTTCTTTCAGCCAATGAAAGTGCCTCAGTGCTCAGTTGGCTCGAAACTTTGCTGTCACCTACTGAGGCCTCTGCTTGGGCAGTCTTATCTGCATCCATCGGGTCGTCTGAAGAGATCTGCATAGACGTTTACAAGTATGACCACTGGGCGCCGCCATCTTGCTGCTGGTGTAAGTAGAACGTCTGACCACAGTGCCTTAAAAGTTGGGTAGTGGGCTCACCGCCCTATCTCCCCCGTGGATTGCGCTGAAGCGGCCGATGTCGAAAACGTCGCAGGTAATGCCAGCGGCCGCTAGGGGCGCAGCAGTAGATTCCTCCTGAAACTTCTCCCGCCCACTGCCCGCTCTCGTCGTTGTTATGTTACGTTACCTTGCTGTGATTGATTCAGAGGCAAACACGAAACAAGCAATTTGTAAGAGCCGCTTAGCTGACCTGGTCTGGCCTTTGCGTGCTGGAAAGTTTCAGAAGGAAACGCTTACAGCGTTACCGCCGCGTCGACATCAAACGCGTCAGGCCGAGCCCTTCCGTGAGCCCACTACAACTCTCTAGGCCACTGATAGTCAAGCATTACTGAGCTGTACCCACGGTTTCCCGACTGGCGCCCAAAGAAAGCGTTTTTTTTTTTTTATCCACGGTGGCCAGACGAGCTCAGTCGCAGGTGACCAGACGTAAGTCGAAGGAACCCGTCTATAGACAGGTTCTATCGACTGACTTATGTGGAAATATACTCTTCTGTTCCGTAAAAGCGTCTACTGCACATACTGCACCAAGGAGCGCGGCACTGGCCCCGGATATGCATCATTTCTCCTTGCAACGCAGACATAGGGCACTCTACAAGGCACGAATACTAGAACATCTGTTCCCAGAATCCTGAGCAGGTGTGGCGAATTGTCCGCAGTCAGCCCATCATCCAGTTCAATCGAGACGATTCTTGTGGTGGTCATTACCAGAGTAATACCACTTGTTTCGAACAAATCTTTTGACTTTTCCGAACACCAATAGTGCGTATAGCAACATTTTCGTCTGGGACCCTTATCGGAATATTGTTTAGCCTCATGGAGAGCGCGGTCTTGCTTGCGTTGAAGATCAAACACTTCTTTTCTATCACTTGTGATTGTCGAAATTGCAGAAGCCTTTCTTTTCCTAGACAAAACGCAGTGTGGGCAGATGAGACTTCTGACTATCTTGAATACTCTTGTCAATGTACTGTATTTCAAATACTTTTGATAGTATTTTGGCATCTACCAGACACATTTCGTCTAGAGTATTCGCTGCTCTATCTCAATTACATTTTTTACTATCTTGTACTCAGTATCTCAAGTACAGTTTTAGATACTGAAACAAATTTGTCGCTGGAGCAATCCGCGGAACTAGGGATCGTCAGACTCCAGGTCAAAGCTGAACCGATTGTAAACTTGGAGCTAAGCGACCCAGCACAAAATAGGAAACAAAGCACGAGCAAAACGTAGTCTTAAAGGGCAACTCCGGCCAAAACTCAAAATGAAATAAATTACTGGTATCGCTGTAGTGGCACAAAATACGACCCCAGCCAAAAAATTACGTCCGGGCGACGCCGCATTCTCAACTAATGCCGATAATAAAAATGCGACCCGCCGCGAGCCGCTGGACCTTAGCGGGCGGCCAGCGGGTTGCCGATCGCTAAAGCAACATTGGGCCGTGACGTCAGTATCGTTCTCTTTTTTTCCTCCGGTCCGGACGGGCGCACCCGTTGCGCGCGCTTCTTTGTGCCGCTACAACCGCTACTTCGGCTTGTGATTGCGTGTTTAGCCGTTGCTTTTATCTGTAGCCCGTGTAGCTTCGGTACAGCCTTTTGTTTATTTGCTTGTGAGGACTCCAAGACTCGTTTTAGCGAGCAACTCGGTGCGCCCAAGACTGCCCAGCTGTTCTATGAGAAGTTGAAGATGGAGCATTCACGCTCCATTGAATGTCCGTTAAATGGGGAAAGGGTGGGCATGTAGAGTACAACCACTAACTAGCTCCAATCACTGAAGTTTATAATGAAAAGGAAAACAGAATGTTCTGCTTTGCGTCACTGCATGTTTACTTCGCAATCTCGTGCGTAGTACACAGGTCCGTAACGACTACTAGCGAACAGCCGGCGCGTGAAGCACGATCATGCGTTATAAACATTCGCCTCCTAATCATTCGAACCCGTTACGCAGCAGTATTAATTAACATTGCGCTTGTGGATACCATAAAGGACTTAAAAAATTCGCGAAAGTTCGAATTTGTAAGTTACAACACTAATTTACCCAAGTTCGGCTGGAGGTAAATATAATATTTAAAAATGCCGCCCCCCCCCCCCCTCCAAAAAAAAACAAAAAAAAAAACACTTGCCTTAGTCAAAAGTTACGAAGGAAAACTGTTAAAATCCTATGTATTCTAATAAAAAAATTGTTGTTGGTGGGGGTGGGAATGTGCAAGGGAAAGAAAGTGTTCTTCTCACCTTGCTAACGTTCTCTGTTTTCCTCTATCGTCCACAAAAACTTTTGCTAGCTTTGAGAAGAAAATTTCTGCCCAATGAACGTTTTTTTTCTTTTTCTTTTAGTGCGGCAATTTTTTTTATTTTTATTTTTTTTATTTTACAAATTAGATTCATAACCTAGACGCACTTATGTGGTAAATTAGTGTCGTAGCTTACAAATTCGGATTTTACGCGCCTGAGGAAAAAAGAACGAGAAAACAGACGTGTACAGCCCAGCACACGTCTGTTCGGGCGCCGCGGCCCGCGCCGGATAGCTTCAAAGCTTCGTGTCTGGGACTGACCCGCAGTGCGAAAGCAAGAGGGCCCCCAGTACTGTGCGTCACTGGCAGCGCGGCGTGGACCAACGCCGCTCCATCCACGGAGCCCCGATGACAATTTAGGCCTAGCGACGAGTACGGGAGACAGCACACACGGCGACAGCCGCTGAGTACGGCACCGAACCAGTTCACTCGTTTTCCAGTCGCTAGCTTTTGGGTACACAAGCAACGAGTACGGCATAGTGCACGCACAGCGGCGGCTGCCGTGTGCGGCACCGAACGAGTTGACGGGTTTCCCAGTCGCTAGCTTTTGGGTATACGCACTAACTCTTGCTACATATGCTGGATAACTACCACGTATACAGAATTAAAACAAAATCAGCTTACCTTCTATCTTTAGACGGCTAGCGCAACAGAGGTAGGTGCCGCTTGGCCTGCGTACTCGTTGAACGAGAACGATGTTGACGTCACGTCCACGATTTCCAGTGTTGCCGGGGCCTCGAGTGGCTAGTTCCGGTTTTGTCGGCCGCGCCCCAAACAGAACTTTGAGGCGTCGATATCTTTAAAACTACGCACGATAACGAGAAAAAAATTGCACCTCGCAATTCAGGGACGCTGGCTGCGCTAAAAACAGTCATAATCCCAAAATCGAAACTATGGACCGGAGTTGCCCTTTAATTACCACTAACTATTTTGAAAAAAGATATTTTCAGGGCTTGCTTCGGAAGTCATAAGTGTGTATCTACACCAATGGTTGTGACATTGAATGCCACGTAATGTTTTTGTTATACTAAACAAGGTGAGGTTTATGGCTCCAGTGCAACTTGTACTTTTAGTGATTCACACCAGAGATATTCTAACTTTTTAATCGCAATGAACTCTGCCCGTGGCCTCGAAACTATCCAAAAGCTGACAAACAAAGACAGTAGGAAACAGCCGACCCATGTTTGTGCTTGGGGCAAACTGAAAAAGTTGGTGTCTGTTTAGCTGACAGCGGAAAAAGTTTTCCTCCAACAGAACCTTATGTGCAGGCGTTAGGATTTCTGAGAATCCACTTTGAGATCCCAAGATTTCAGCACGAGTGACAGTAATAATTTGAATAAAGTGCACTTTTCTTCTATTCTAGGCATCCGTTTCGAGCCTGGGGTGCTGGGGGAAGTATTTCGGCTTCTCGAGAAAAAAGTGGCGCACCTCAAGTCGCAGGAGCGCAAATGCGTACTGTTGGTTGATGAGATGGCCATTGTACCAAAGTTTGAGTACAACCCCAGCACCAGCTCCATACGGGGTCACGTGAAAATGCGTGTGCCAGGAGCACCGTCCGCCAAGCCACCGTCCACCGAGCACGCCGAACCACCATCTGCTGAGCCACCGTCTGCTGAGCCACCTCCTTCCGTGCCACCAGCCGCCGAGCCACCAGCCGCCTCCCATGCTCTGGTGTACATGGTTGCTGGGGTGTCTTCTAGGTGGAAGCAAGTCGTGTGCTACCAGTACACCGGTAACTCCCATGCTCTTTATTCATTTATATCTCTCAGTGTACAAATAATGTAATATTTACCACACGATACACTTACTTTTGCTCTGTCTCTCTCTCTCTCTTTGCTTATGACAATGATAGTGCTAAGTCGTATGAGGGAAACATTATGAACATGGATGTGCAGGCTCAACAGACAGGTGTTGAAACTCTTCAGAACACTACGAAGGAATGGTGACAGGAGGTTTTTATGGCATGGGCCCTATTGATCTAACCCACTTTTTTTGGAACGAAAAAATCACTTTCTTATCGGATCACACTGGGATTTATACAGAGGTGCAGCGAAGTGGTGGATGTTGTTGGTGAAAATACCAATGGATGAACTTACCACAGGAAAAAAAGCTGTTTCTGGCAGGGTGCTCGCCTGCTTGGGGATGCTGTAAACAGATAGCATGGCCTGGCACACGAAAAGGTGTGGTACGGCACCTCGACTGATCAGGTCCCATACCACGAATACCACGGACCCTTGGCGCATTCTTGACACTTCTAGCATCTATTGGCAGCACCTACAAGTAGGCAAGCACTTTCTGCTGATAGCCGTCGTAAATTGCAAAAAACAGGTTTTAAATGCAAAGCATTCCTTGGTGAAACCGCCCCCTTCGCATATTGACAGATAAACAGTCAGTTTAGTTTCTTCCGAATGTGCACCGTCTGAAAATTGACCTGTGACGTTACAGAGCGGCTACCAGCATCGCGGAGTAGCCGCTGATGCCACAAGCCAATCCACTACGAAGGGGCGGGGTATATCTCTTCTCCACGCGCCGCAAAAGGATGCGCGAGAGAAAAGTAAAGAAATTACATCCTAAGCTATAAATAATATTGGTCTGAAAATTGTTTTTGTGGGAAATTTATTTGTTCTTTTTGTGTCCTGTGCAGGCTATTTCAAAAGCTACTTAACTTAGCTACTATTTAAAAGCTACCATGTCGTCTACTTTTCATTGTAGAGTCACCTTAATGAGGTGATGTGTATTTTTGTTGAAAATAGCTGGTGTGAGAAAGGTGGAGAATTGTGCAGCAACTATTTGTTATTTGATAGGAATATGTATGTTTTAAAAAAAAATACCTATTTGCTTCAAATCTGCTTTGAACTTAAAATTCACTATTCACAGATGCCTAGCAATATGCTAGTTTTCAGTTTTGGCCATATTATAAGAAGGAAGGAAGTAAAAACCATGTTGAAATGAATATATGATATAGGGTATTCATTTTAACATGGTTTCTGCTTTCTTTTTTGGAGTAGCCATGAAAGGGAGGTTGTAAAAATTTAGGCCCTTCTTGCGTAGGATTTGCTTGAACTTGGTGTTTATCTGCAGCTTATTTGAAAGAAAGTGTAACCAAATCCTTTACACACACTATCCGCTGCACATGTCAGTAAAAAGAGAAAAATAAAAAATAAAATTTGGATGTTGGGTCTTTACGCAATGTAAGGCCACACTGCCCCCGAGACATGCCTAACGGGTTTATGGTTTAGGTGTGCGGTGTAATTCGCAAATGCAATATGACTGCTAACCTGAGCGTGCATCATAAAGTAATGATTACACAGCTGGACACTGCTACATTGCTTCATCATTTCGAAATGGATGAGGATGAAGACTGATCCCAGTATGTCAGTTCAATCCTCGTGCATGTTGGATTTTGCCTCAAGTGCTCCAAGTTGTGGCGTGCTAACATACTCGTCCACCAATCTTCCCAGTATATGCTTTGTCAGAAGCAAATTCAAGATATAGCAACATTATGTTCTCTATTCCCATTGGGCAAGGAAGGATAAAACATGCACACAGGGTGGGGCTGCTACCTCCAAAGGCTTTTTTGTTCCATCTTCCCTGATGTGTAAAAAATATTTAAACCTACCGTGATAACTCACTCTCTTTCATTCTGTTCCAATTTTTTTTCACCTGTTGCGCTCGAGGGAAGCTGGTGCAATCATGCACCGCTTTCTGCATAAACTGACTTCATGAAAAGTGTCACGGTACCTTTGAGGTCTCTATTTTTATTGAGAGGCCTGAGTAACGCTGCCCCTAACTACAGGTGGCATGTTCTCCTGTGTGGAAATCCTCTTTTCCCGCCTAGTCGAAATTGTACAGCCAAAAGTACAGCTGTAGCGTGGCTGTCCTTCGACGCTCCACTGGTGCAGGCGCAGAACATCAGGCTCATGACCCAGGGCACCTGGTTCGAGTCCCAGTGAAGGACACATGTGTTCGTTGTTTTAGATAACTAAAAAGTAAATCAGTTCTTTATTGTTATAATCTGTGTATCCTTTTATATACTGTTTACACTTTCGTGGTTTAGTTGCTGTGATGTCAGTCTTGAGCAACAGTAATCTTGTGATTGCTTTTTATAACCTTGAAACCAGCCCATTCAATGCATTCTGCATTAAAAGTGTTCGCACCTTTGTGAAGTGGATGAGCTAATAGGTGTTTGTTTCTACTGACCATAAGATAGTTCTGGGTTGTGGTCGTACACTTGGGTAAATTACTTTGTAATAGTAATTTAATTACAATTACAATTACTTCGCTTCATAAGTACTTTAATTACAATTAAAAATACCAGTGTACAGAAAGTAATGAATTATAATTACACATTGCCAGTGTACAAAGTAAGGCAATTTCTTCACAATTATTTTGCTTTTTGCTAGCAGTCTTCAATGATGTTGATGTGACATCATTTCTTTGTGCGCTAAAATATAATTGCCGATTCTTTTCTTCGCTGTTGAGGGTCCAGTATACGACGTTACATGTGTTTGTGTCTTTATTTAGCCGGTTCTAGGCATATGATAGGCCGCCAAGTACTGAGTATGATCTGAGTCCTTGTCCACTGTTCGGCTACACTAAGATTAGGAGTTCTAGTAGATAATTTTTGCTCTCTGATAACTAGAACTCCCTATAAGGGTTATTCACGTTCTGTGTCATCACCCACTCACATAGCCACCAAACGATAAATCCAAAGTTTTATTTGTGACCTTTGTGAAAAATGCAAGGCATAGCAAACTTGCCAATAAGATAGCCCCTTCTGGCTTTGTCGACCATGCTTACGTGTGCTGACTCAACATTAAAAGGCTGTCTGGCGTCAAGTAAATACACCCCATTGTTAGTGTTCCTTTGACCATGGAAAATCATTGTTAAAACAATCTAATAATGTATGGAGGAACTGAAATAACCAGAGTAATAATTTCAACATTATATTATGCTGAAAGTAATTTTGTTTTCTATTTTCGCGAATCGAAGTCATCTCGCTTGAACTTTTTTTTATGTGCGTCTTCAGGGCGCGTCTGAATGTGCTCTCTATCCACCATTGCTCCGCGAGGTGGACCTTTTGCATTTTACGTCCCCCCGAGCTTCCAGTTCAAATAGAGGCCAAACAATCCCCATTCTAACGAGGCACCATGAAAAGCCAAATAAAAAAATCAGACCAATGCTCGTGACGCCCACCTAAAAAATCGGTTTGCAAAATATCAGTGGAAGACTTTTCAATCTCCTGTAAGCCGGCCGCATACATATAATATGTTGAATAGCGTAGAAGAATTACCCCCTCTAAATCTCCAACGTCTTCGTTTGTATAGCATTTAAGCGTCCAAGCACTGATGGCATACAGAAGCTCTGGAATTCTAACAAAAAGGCGCGACTCGAAGTTGCTTGGGACGCAAGGCCTTTGTTTGTAAAAATGAATAGGGTCTATATAATCGGCAAGGGCAACTCTGCTCAATTTCTTTTATTTTGGGGGGTGTGACTGTTTTCAGCGTAATCAGCAACGCTGAATCACGGGTAAAAATGTTTTCTGCTATACTATACCTTTATAGTACTTTTCATCCGGGCAAAGAATGCCAAGTCACTGGGCTGTGGACGCAGGCACATCGTATGATATTTCGCGGAGGACAGCCATTGCGCCTGCTCAGATGGTGTTCCACAGCCCAGCCCCTCAAAACATTGTAGCTCTCCGAGGCCGTTTATGTTAAAGGTATATAATTTTGTAGATATTCGGTGTTGAAGTTTACTGCAGATTCTAAAATGCACTCGAGAGCAACGGCAACATTGGTCGCGTCAACAATATGACGTGTCTTTTCTCCCGCAGTACACATGGCTGGCTCAGTTGCACAAGCACTGCGGACCATAGATAAAGATAGGAAAACGCAGGATAACGCAGAGTAGCTCTTCCTGTCACCTGATTCACAGAACGGCACGAAAAATGAAATGTCCGAAGTGTCAGTACGAGAGCGTTGGACGAAAGTTACGCCATTGCCCAGTTCTGCTTGAATAATAGCGAAACCGTTGTTGGCCCCCCAACCACCTGGTATAGCATTTTTAATATCTGTTTTAATTCGGATTGTGGTGTCGCTTTGATGTAATATATTTTCGCTATGACTGTATTTTGCCCCCTAAAGCAATAATAACTTATTTTGGGTCAAATGTTTGAGTCAATATGCCCTTTAGGCGAACTCTTGACACTTTCAAAGCCCCACAAGCTGGCAGGACATTTAGGCAGGCATCCAAAACGTTTAATCATCTCAGTGACGTTATAAAGCTTAGCGGCAGCGTGATGAAATAATGAAAGAAGTTGTTGTAATTCAAATTTTCGCAATTACTGCTGCTGAAAAGTAATTAAATTAATTTTTGCCTAATAGTAATTATTTATGATTACAAACTATGCAGAAAAGTAATTAAATTACAGTAATTCAATTGCTGTAATCAGTGACAGTAATTCAATAGACCGATCTCACCAGCCGTTCGGCGCATGCGTGACGCCGCCATAACTTTAGTTCACAGAACGCAGGGTGCAGTGCACGAGATCACTCGTGGCGTCTCATGCTTTGCTCGCGCAGACCCGCAGCGGTGTTTGGGGCGCGTGCAGAAAGACTAGAATTCCCTTGATGCATCGCGGCAGCGGCGGCTAACTAAACTGGCTGGTGAGATCGGTCTATTACCGTAATTGAATTACTACCCAATGTATATATTAACAGTCACTTTTCTCTGCTTCCTAAATTTTCTGTGTCTACATTGAGTTCTACATTTACTTCCTTTTTCTACTGCTTATTTTGGTGCAGGCAGCTCCTTCAGTGGAGAAGACGCTGCTAGCGAAGTGAGTACTCTCATCGAGCGGTGCCACAGTGTTGGGCTACAGGTTGTGGCCATCACAAGTGTGGGTATTATGAAAGAAACTTCCGGAAAACAGATAAAAATAAAACACTAGTGAATCCGTGAGGTCACAATGCGCATTCATAGCTCACAATTGCATGTTGATCGTTGATTGTCTGGACATAACGCCTGTGCACCTAAAAACGGTTTGGTTCTTCGGGGCTTTTATGTCAAACGGTTCCCTTGCCCCTCCCTCCCTATTTTTGTTTATGGTAGTAAATGAGAAACCTAAAGCAACATTTCTCTTTTTTTTTTGTTAAATTACTTGAGACAGAAATATAGAAAAGAAACATTGAGGTAGGAAAAAACAGGGAGACGGCATTAGGACGCTAACTCCCTATATTGTCTTTTTGCTTGTACGTGGATGTTTCTTATCTTCTGCACCTCAGTCTCACATCATTTTTACATAATGGTAAACTTAGTCCATCTCGCCTGCACCTTCACTTTTTTTGGAGTCATTTGCAACCTTTTTCATAAAAGGCAATGCAGGGTCAGATAGAAGGCCATGTCAAACAAGAAATGGAAGTGAGTCGAGATGATGGCAAGTGTAAAACATAAGCACACTGAGCTTTCTGCTCAGATGGAAAAAGAACTATGCAAAGCCCGAGGCCCTTGGCACCTGTGCGGTATGAACTGAAGAGGAGAAAACAGTGTATGTTGATGTCTATAATCTTCATGGTCGAAAGTGCTTGCAGTTTTACAAGACTCTGGTAAATGAACGAGCGTGGCGGCAGCCAGGTTGTGTTCTTCCTTTGGGCCGAGACCTACGTTTGTCTAATATTTGTATTTTAGACCGTAATTTGTTAATGTGGACAATTCGCATTATAGACGATTTTTCTGGGGAACGGAAAAGTTCATATTAATAAGGCGTGACTGTATGTGCATTTTCCATGCGACAGCGTATTGGTCCAAGCTCTCTTCCTTTTTAATCGATGCATGGTTCCTCTTCTATTTATAGATGGTTCTTCGTGTGCAAACAACATTTATTTTAATTTGCTTTTTAGAGATGTTTGCTGCAAACATTTTGTGGATTCCGGGTTCATACTGGGGTGCCAACAGGCTGCAGTTGTGTTGCTACCTTGTTAATCCCATCATGAGTGAGAGCAGGTGTGGTCTTGGGATTTTATTGTCATCTTCATTTGCTTCAAATCTTATTGCTTGGTGTACAGCTCTCGTTATAGACAGATTTCCAATACTGATGCAATGTTTTTGAGCCATCATGTGACTGAGGCCACTAAAGTATTGGTTGTGCAATGGCTTCTTAAATTTGTTTCTAAACTGGCAGGTATCTGCTCGTTGTTTATGTCTGGTGTACACAAACCTGAAGAATTATTTCACCTCCATTCCTGCTTTTGAAATTTGAAGTTTGTGGATAACACTAACTACCTTGGGAGTAGAGTTGGTTCTCGGGTTGTGCCAGGTAGGCGCCGGTCCACATGCTTGGTTGTGTATAGGAGATGACAAATCCAGAAGTTGGCAATATGTTTCTTGCAGACTGACTGCGTTCAAACAGGCGCTTTTATACAATCGGTTGTCACTTCGTTTTACCACGACCCGAGATACACTTGGAGGTATGTCTCGTACTCCTTCTGGCGTGCACCTTTCTTCTAGGGTTCGTTCGAATGCGATAAGTCATCCACAGTTGGGTGTTGCTTGCTCCATCGAATTTTCGCTCGGCAGATAGGGGGTTTACCTCCACCTCATATGACCGTGTGGTTGATAATCTACTTTATTCATTTTATTTACAGCCTATGCGGTCAAGAGCGTTTGCTGATGTAAGAGCAGCCACTCGTGCTGCAGGGAGAGTTTGGCTGGAGCTAAGTACCACAGTTGTCGTTAGGAGTCTGCTGCTGGGGCAGTACATGGTGACACCGAATCTGGATCATGAGTAGACCTTTAGGTAAAATGCTGAAGGTAAGAGGTCTTTTCTGGACCCTTCACTTTTATCTAGTATCTCGACCGATATATGTAGGGTTCTGCATTTTAGGATAAATCCGATAAAATCTGAAAAACACTCGCCGGTAAAAATTTTGCGGATTCAGATTTATCCAAAAAATTTGCGATTTTCGGAACTGCCAGTTGTACAAAACCGCGCGGTCTTCATATTTTCCTGTTTTCTGGGAACGTTTTGCTTTTCTCTTTATTTTTAGTCCAACTATCGTTTCCAAAAGTCACAAAAATGCATCTCAGCCTCTTATCAGAACAACAAGGTATCGTCCCTACGACAATAGTCGAACAAGTCTCACCTATGATGCACTAAATTAGTAAACTGCTGTTTTTAGTTTTTGTTCCTTTCATAGAGAAATCCCGAATTTCACGTCTCACTAAAAAAAGCTCAGAAAAACTCCGAATTTGTGGTAAAAGATAAACTCTGAAAAACAGTCTCAGATTCTGTCCAGAAATAAACTCCAAAAATGCAGAACCCTAAATATAAGCTAGAATGCCAGGATGCAGAGTGTGCAGTGCTATTGGAGCCGCCTGCTGTATAGTTTCGCAAACTTTGATGCACACCGAAGCGGAGGCAAGTCCCCTCCTTCGCACACTGTGCCAATCAGCTCTCCTCTGCTTCGTCTGCTAGCAAGATGTCAGTAGTGTTGGGATGAGCTTCTCATTCGTCAGGTTGCTCAGATTTTGCGCCGACTGAAAAGTGTTCAGCGATTGTTTCAACAAGCTCGTGGTCCCACCTGTCCACTGTATCTTAAGGACGCCTTATTCCTGGTGCATCCACAGGCCGACTTTCGTCTCTAGGCCTGAATTATGCGATCCCCATTCACTAAGAACCGTCCTGTCATGGCTGCTATTGCACTCTGCAAATATTTTTTCAAGCTGAGCTCTACTATGTTCCTTAACAGAGTCAACTGCATACCTGCTGAATATGGCGACGCATCTGATCTGAGTCACTCAATTGCAGAATGCTTATAGCAAGTTGTAGGCTGGGGTGGAGAAAAAAAGCTTTTCAAAAAATGCTCTATCAGTTTGTGTGCTGAGTAATTAATTCATTCAATCATGCGTTATTGTGTTCCCAAACAGCTGGAAGGCCTCAGTAGGGTGCACAGATAGGATGTTGCCTCTACTTCCAATACAGAGACATATGATCAAGCGCAACTGAGCGAAAATGCACAAAAACCCTGTCAAACAGTATGCAAGAAAAGTTGAATATAGAAAAAAAATATACGGGGTTTATGCACCACAGCAACGGAGGCTATGGAGATGCCCCAAAGAGACATTAGCGATCCATATGCAGGCCATATGGGGATACTTAAAGGGCAGCCTTGATCTCGGTCGTATTATTTAATTAAACATGAAAGGTTTGATACTGATACATCATGTAACGACCACCCTACACAAAAGTTTGAATTAAGTTGATGGCACAAGTAAAACCTTCCACTGTATAAGTCTCTATGTATTGCAACTCTGCCTTATGGTTGGCATAAATTATCGGTAACTATAAAGTGTAAGTTACCTGGCCTATTTTCCTAATGGTGGCAAGGAACCTGAAACTACAGGAGTAGTTAGCAGTATTTTAGAAAGCTGGATTACGTGTTTACATCCTTGTAATAGTTATTGTGGTAAAGGCGACTACCTAGGTTGAAATTCCGAACCGCTTAGATTAGCATGCACTAATTAAGTATTTGTGCGGTAGCTTCGGTAACAAAAATTATGCTGTACTGACCACGGTGATGCAGAGGGCCTGTTGAATGTGGTTTAATGCCGTAGAGTTTATTGGATAGTCGTGGCGTTACTGAGGAACCAAATTTCATTTTTACATGAAGCCCACACGTCTTACAATTAAGTTTCCATTAGCTATGCTGCAGACAGGCATGGTGCTAACATATTTAATCTTCAAAATTTGGGGCAAAATGCATTTGAACCGCAAGTACAATGCATAAAGATGCGTTAATGGGAAGATTTCTTTTTACATCGAAACCAATAGAGAAGCCAACTCTTTTTGAGACTGCCTTGTTGTTATGAAATAGTCTTAAAATTGTACTCGGCTTTGTCAGTCGTATCTAATTAAACACACCGCAAGGCCTGGAACTACGATGTCACAGGCACATTGACTAATCGTTCAGACGTTTGCATGGTAGCACTCAAAAAGGATTTGCAGTTCATAAAATATGTTTCCCGACACAGTGTGTGAAGTGAGAGAGCAAAAGTGTGGTACAGGAGAATGCATTTTATAGTCCGTTGCTCTCGCAAAACACATGCAAATCAGATGATCATAGGGTGAGGCCTCGCACATAGCACCATGTAAGCATACAGCTGCACGGTGCACTCACTGTGAAATGGTTTTGCCGACCGATGTTCTCTAGCAGACGACCCAGCAGTGTAGAGTGGCATGACGAGTGCAGGTGAAGATAGGAGAGACTCGTCAGCCTCAGCGCGCATCAATGTTTGCGGAGTATTGCAGCAGGCAAACCTGATAGTGCCCTGCACACGTTTTGTGGCGTTTCAGTTCATATTGGAGTGACAGTACAGGATACTGTGAATGGTTCAGTAAGAGAAGTGGGTACATCTTGCAGTATGCTTTGTATGTTATATTTCTCAATTTAGAAATGACTAAGTCTTGATATATTGATTGGAACATGTCATAGCATCAGTAAACCTGAAATGCAAGGGGACAGAGAGGGGATAAAAATAGAGGGACAACACATACACTATCTCGTTCAGTGTTGTCACTCTTTTTTTGTGTGTCTTCTCCTTTCTGTCTTCCTGCGCCTAAGATTTAGTAATGTTTGAAATTCACGGCCTTGCCTGTGCCCTGATATGTTACAATATCTGCTATGTTACAAGTGAAGAGAGATGCCTAAATTGTTGCCATAGCACCCTATTTACAATGGCACGCAATAGCATTTTAAATGTTTGGGATGTGTATGTATGTTGCCGTGACGAAAATTGTATAAATTATAGGAGGCATGTTGTCTCTAAAATGTTGTGTTTTATAAACTTTACTATAACTTACCTAATGCAGCATAAAATACCCCAGGTTAACTTATTTGCCTTCTTTTCTGCCCTTCCTTCTTCCTTCTAATGCAACAGTAGTCACTACTAACCATTCATGTTTTTACCTTTCTAGGACGCATGACACATCATTTCGATGCATTTCTACTATCCGCCATTGTGATAGGCAAAATATTTGCCTTACTTTTTTATCTCTGCCATTCTATGTGCCATAAAATGCTAAGCATGTGCTCATATCGCAATAGGTGCCCACCCCCCACTTTTGAACATTTAAAAAGTGATTAAAAACATATCAAGCACCCAGGCCAGTAAACTTATGATTGTATTGAGTGAAACAAGGTGCTCCTCCGCATCAACCACATTTCCCAGTGCGCTGGTGCAGAGCGGTGAAGCTTTTCATGCACACCCCAGTAAGAAGCAATGAAGCTTCACACGAGAGTGCCAGCACAAAGCTGGCTGGATGCAAGCAACTGCTTTAAGAAAATAGGGGTCCCATCAGACCACAACACTGCTCCTGCACCGTTCCGTTGCACCGTTTTGACTTTCAGCTCTGGAACCTGCAAGGTGCCCATCCCATATTGTTTTACAATTATCTCCAACCGTTTGATGAGCGCTCTCTCAATATTTTACGGCTCATAGCTTCTGGTAGGAATGCCAGTCTCTTTGTCTTAAAAACCAGCTGGTGGAGTACCTGCGAAACTCTGGAAAACCCATGGACAAACTTGGGGATTATGATTCTAACCCATAGTTCATAAAGCAATTGTGGTAAGATTTGTTTGTTATACCAAGAGCACAATAACACTGATCTTGGGAAGCTGTCCTTAACCACATATTTTGATTTCATACATGCATGACATGCCATTTTGGTAAGTCATCTTGAGTATTTATCATTCTTCTGTTCTTTTTGGGATGAGTTATGAGTGGAATCCCCTTGCTTGAATGGGAACAATATAAGGCTTAAAATTTCACTGTTAGTTATTTTTCAGTAATTTTTAATACATTTTAAATAATTTTTTTTTTTTACTAATGAAAGACACAGGACTTGTTTATACTAACACTTCTTTTTACTGTAGGCTGCAAGTCTGCAAGCAAATATCAAAACTTACCAATTTTAAATTAAGGAGTGCACAAATCATTCTCTAAGAAGCTTAAAGGCTTTACTGAAGATTGGTACTCGGATAACTGAAACTGCCTCACACACTTTGTAATAAAATGTCATGCTTTTGCTTTAACTAGGGGATGTCGGTAGAAGAGTGGCATGGTAATTCCGTAAACACAATATTTAGGAGGTGCATCCACCAAGGACACGCTGTCGATGTAATTGAGCATCCAAAACAACGATGTTATTCTTCTATGTATCATCATTGGTGCAATTTCCTGCGCTCTTTCCAGCACGCCATTTGACCGTTGACCAACAAAGTTGCTCTGCTCTCTCTCTGAAAGCACGTTTTATACCTTTTGTGAGTGACTCTCAAAATAAATTTGCATACTGGTAGCTGTGTCTGTTTCTTTTTATGTAGCACCACATTATAATTCGTTGGGAGTAGTTTATACTAGTAGACTCCGTGACTAATGAAAGAGAAGTTTAGGCATACTAAGATGTGATTCTCGGTACAGTGGGCACACCTCTGTAACGCAGATTTTTTTAAAAGCCAGGAGCGCAAGTTTTACGGAGGTGCTAATAAAACATTTGGCACTATGCATGTGTTGCTAAAACATTGCCCGCCCATTCACCTCGTTTGGACAGAAGGTAAACATAAAAGGTAAATAAAAAAATGATCACACTGACAGACTGCCAGCACATCGAAGCAAAAGTTTTGCAGCAGGTGAGTAAGGCACAGGCACAAGAAAGGTATGTGGACACGAAACTTAGCGCACATGCCTGTCTGCCCAAACATAACTTTACATTTTAGGTCTCATATGGAAAGATTTATGCTCTGTTCATATAAAAAGGTACTTCGCCAAAGTGTCTTTTTACTTGATTGCAAACAATGAGCTACAACAGCCTTCTTTGCTTTGCCACATATCTTCCTGTTTTTGAAGTTATGGTCAAGAGTAGGACTGGAATACGAAGTTTCAGTCCCAAACTTTCTACTTGAGAAATTCAGAGATCGCTTGTGAAAATCGCAACAGTACCAAAAAGCCAGATTGAGTGTTGTAGCTCGTAGAGCCTGGGATGGTACTCATTTGACCACATAGGCAACTGAAGACAAGAAAGACATCCAACTAAATATGATGACTGTTCAGGTAAAGCTCCAATTGGACTGTTTTTATTACAGCAATAAATTGTGATACATTTTCCAGTGCTCGCATCACCTATAAGTATTTCTCTTGCTGTAATTAAACCTGTAACCAATCTAGTGTAAATACACTATGACAGTCACCTGGTTCGGGCCTCCGGCCTACATGCACTACCCCCGTCTCTCCTGAGCAAAAGAAATGACATTTTCAAATTAACTGATGTCGCCCAGATGTTAAAGTAGTGGTTCGAAAATATTTACTGATGCTCTGCTTCCTATGCACTGGTCCAAATGAGAGTTGTCTTTGTCCTAAACGATCGAGTGACTTTACATGACGCGAACTTGGTGTAAAAGGCAACCTCCACTGGACAAAACCGCAACACCCGGGGATCTTCATCTCGATCTAGCTTCTTCACTCCCGGTGTGGTACCGGAGTCCGATAAGCATACTTCCGTGGCAGAAATTATTAAAGTGGTTGAGAAACCAGATGTTCCCTCACCCCCTTCAAAGGTTTCGGTATCAAACAAGTCGCTTGTGTGGCTCAGAGGTGTAGCTTCTTTTCCGGCGCCGCTCATCGGGGCTCAGATTGATGCATCAACCACTTCGGTCCACGACGAACACTCGAGCAGCGCAGGTGGGTACAAAAGCGAGCTGCTCGCCCTCGCAGGATAGCATGATACCGCTGGCTTCCGCCGGTTGCCGAGTTGCTTTTCACTGCGCACTCCGACACCGGGCGGGATGTTGTACAGTCCACTCTGGTGCATAAAGGTTCTGGTACATGCAGCTTGTAAGCAAGGCGCTGCACAGAGCCGTTCGGTGTCAGCGGAAATCCCGATGTCTTCTCTCTTCGATTAGATTGGCGCTCACTCACCTGTTATTGACAAACAGGGAAGTCTAATTTCCACGGAAGAGAGACTACCGTGTCGATTATGGGAGCGTTTTTTATCAGTTTCTTCGTAGCCTCAGTCACGCCGCACTCCATCGACGACCACCGTTGCTCGGTTGTGTCAGTTGTGTCACCAACCGCTGCACCGACTGAACCAACTGAACCAGATTGAACGCTTCACTTACACGCCTTCAATGTCGTTTTTAATGTTGTGACGTACGGTTTGCTGATTGGCGCAAGTGGCTTACCTCGAGTTCGCGCTAAAACCGCTTGGGGAATAATTGGCACTGGCGGCGGCCTTGCTCCTCCCAATGGCCCAACTCTCTCAATATACGGCTCTGACGCTCGCCTGCCTCGGGCCGCAAAGGCGGCAGAAACGGGCAGGAGAAAACGACAAACAAAAACCACGAAAAAGGTGGCCAGTTTGTCAACGGTGACAGGAACATGCCAGAGTGACCCGCTTCGACACCGGAAGAAAAAGCCATAAAAAAAAGGGGGCCCCTCGGTTCGAAACACGTCCACATACCAAGCAAACTAATTGAGTTCGCTTAAAGGGACACTGACAGGGTATTTATGCTCACCGAGGTTTTTAGTTGTACGTGACATATGAGAGCCCAACTACCCAGAACAGAATTTGCGGCTCGAAATTCGATTTCTTTCCGCCCGAAAACCGCCGATCAAGAACTGGCCGGTTCGAGTCTCGCTCACTCTCTTTTCCGTGGTCACGGGCCGTTTTCTAAGGTATCGATGCGACCACCAAATTTAATCAAAGTCGTGGGTCATTGAAGGCACACAGTCAATATTCAAAATAGAAAAAAATATGAAACCCATTTTTTGTGGCTTCAAAAAAGCTGCAAATACGTTGACTGAAAAAAAAAGGTAGCACAGACAACCGGAAGCTTTCTGTGCGTCGTTTCGCGTATCGTGGGACTAGCACTAGCGGATGGCAGCGGACGACGGGCGTTGGACCTCTACTTCAGAACTGTCGTTCACGGTACTGGCGAATTCTGTCTTTCTTCGAAAGAGAAATTGCGGACCAATCAAAAGAACTGATATTCATCCCGTACGACACGCCCGACCAGCAAGCCGATTGCACGAAGACGTCGCCGAGCCGTCGTCCCTCCTCCTAGCTGAAGACATCGCTCGCTCGAACGTCAAGCACGAAGTGCGTACTGCGAGTTGAATACGCACGCGTACGGTTACTTCCGACATACAGTCTACCCGCTGCATAACTACGCGTGATAGAGTTCCTTCAGTAGCTCAGTGGAAAGACGTCCGCTTCACACGTAGAGGGCACGGGTTCAATTCCTGGTGTGGGTGTACCTTTTATTTTTTTTCTGTCAAGCATTCAGTGATGTTTAAATTTTTTTTTTTTTACAATTATCACAGAAAAAAAAATTGTTGTGGACGATACGTCGCTGAACCAAATGATATGGATTCCATTTTTGACACCTGCGAACTCAATGTATATCACTTTCCACAAAATGCAAGGAGCATATGAATCGGGTAGCGTCTGCTTTCCGAGCTTCGCGTAATGGTTCTACAGGAATTGCAGCCAGCAATTGATCCCGACCCGTTGATCTTTCGGAAACTTGTGCACTCTAGCCACTTTCAGATGCAGGACATGTGAGGCAACTCTTCACGCAACATCTTGGGAGTATTCTTTTCGGAGCTGATCACGGGAATTCACCACGGCACTCGGGCACTCACTACTAATTGCCAACACTTAAATGTACAAAACAACTCATCTTGAAGTACAGAACAGCGAGCGGAACAAACAAAACTGCAAAGGAATACCACGGCCAACGAACGCATTTCGTGTTCGTCTGCTACGTGCAGAAAGAGGAGAAAAAAAAAAAAAAAAAACCGCACGGTCGGGTGTAGCCACGTGACTTCCGCCACTCCGGCTATCCTCTCCACTTCTCCATTTCGGTTTCGGTTTTGCGCAGTTGCGTTTTTTGGCTTTATTAAAAAAATACGTGACTCTGTAGCAATATATTAATTGGATAGTATTCCGACACCACGATGAATCGCCTGACGAAAAAGGAAAAAAAAATTTTGGGGGGTGTCAGTGTCCCTTTAAAGTGGACACCGGGGAGAGAGCTTCTAGGAAAAACGCCGAGTTCTCAATCCTTTGCGCAGGCAGCTAACACAGAGGCTGCCTACAATACCCGGTTTTATAGTTACCGGAAGAGTCCGTTCACTATAAGTGGCCAAAAACAGATAACAGTCTGCAGCTGGCCCGTCTTCGGAAGTCGAGGTAAACGGATACGGAGACTTCGAAGGGGCGGATAGAAACAAACCGCCATGCATGCGCGTCTGCGAGCGGGAAGATGCAAGTTCCCGCGCAAAATAGCCGCCATCTTGCTCCCCACGGAGGAAGACAAAAGGGGCCGCAGCTCACACGCTCAAACCTGCTAGCTTCGCCAAATATTTGAGTTAGCTAGCTTACCGAGGCTAGAAAAACATGTCTTGCACTCGATACGGCTCGATCAAGGGCTCAGAACGGTGTGGACCCTTCTTTTGAGGCAAGGCCAGGTTTCAGAGCAACGTAACTGCTGAGAGTCTTGGAGTCACTCTTCCACCTGGATCATGCGAGTCTGACAGATATCGCCAAAGGGCGCTCTGGCTACATGGCGCCCGTGTTTCAGAGCAACATAACCTCCGAAAGTCTTAGAGTCACTCGTCTACCCAGATACTATCACAGTGCGCCTCAGACCGCGTAGCGCCACCACCATGAACGCAAAACTAGTGTCGTTCTTGGAAAAGAACAACAGGCTGCAGGAGTACGTTGGTGTACGTTGGCATCAAGCAGATACAAATCTTTCCCGAAGAAAACCCTCCGCGCCCACTGCAATACCAGCAGTGAATACAGCGCGCGCGTCAACAGTGTGCAAACTGCTTCTTGACGCCGACGGTTACGCGGCCCGGCTCCCGGAGCCCGTCAGTAGCAGTACCAGCTACTTATCGACGTTATTGGCAGGCGTACCGTCCGACTCTAAATGAGTGTCCGCGACTACTCAGAGTCAAAGAAAACGCGAATATTTACATTCCCAGATTGCACTGCTGATCCTTCGCTACTCATTTCTGCCAAGCCTCGCTCACCGCCGGACATAAAAGTCCACCCGGTTCTCAAAAACATCATCAAAACTTCTATATACATTTTCCCCTCAGGACAAGTTGTTGGTGGCGCGCTAGGAACCCAAATACACAAAGGTGAAGGATTCGCCTCAAGCATGAAGAACAAAGGGCCTCCCGCAACAACGAATGTTGCTTGACGCACGCCAATTCAAAACAGGAACACGCGTACGAATCACACTGCGCTCGCTCAAAGGAGTGGCACTGCGGGTTGCCGACTCGACATTAATCGCTCAGCCATAAGTGGCGAGATCAGGACGCTCGTGGTAGGGGCGATCAAAGGCAAGAATGCTGGCAAAGGCCGGACAAGGGGACGGAGGCCAGGAGCCACGACCACGATAAAGGAAGCCGTGGCTCCACGTTGGGAGCCATTTCATGTGGGATTTTGCTACCAACACAGGTACCGATAAAGTAACCAAAGGGTTGTCTCAACAGCGGCGATGATCTCAAAGGAGCCGTCCAACCTAGTAGCGCGGTCCCCACATCTCCGCGGCAATGTAGACGATGTTTAGGGCTACATTACCGCGGGTCGGTTCGATTAATTACCTCCTGTCGGTGCCAATGATCGTCTACCTTGTCTCACTCTCTCGAATATAACGGAAGAGAAGACACACGTACCAGAGTAAGGAAAGAGTCCAAGAGCATTTATTAACATACTCTTCTAAATCAACAACAATGTCCCCATCCAAAATGCCCCCCGCGCCGGCAAGGTAAGAAAAGGTCCCTACCTGCCAGACGCGGGGTTCCGGAGAGCCAAGACGGGGCAAGCATCGGAGAAGTCGCCGAGACACGTCCTATCTCTTTCGCGGTCGCCGGACGAGTCCCTTTCCCGAAAGCGGGAAAACAAGACGCGAAACCTCCTCGCCTGTCAGCAGTGGTCCGCGTCCGAGCGGGGTAACGGAAATCGGTCCCCTCGAGAGAGAGTGAGAGGAGGGCCCCCCAAGCCAGGCGGCCTTCCGCCCCACGAACAGGTCGGAGCTCCCGGCAAAGGAGGCCGAGTGTTCCGACCCGCGGCCGTTATCGCAGCCATCGGGGAAGGGAGACCAAAGGAATCCCCACACCCCTTAGCACGCGGCCGCACTGCGGCAAAGCCAGAATTGTAGGATTACCAAGATGGACACCGCAGGTGTCGTTTTTCCGCAGTGTATTTGTGCGTGGTGAGGAACGCCTCTGGGGCTAACTACCCCGTCCATCAAGCCGGGATTAATGACAGTTACTGCGGAAAGTCCAGGTTGTATCAAAATCCGATTTAACATCAAATAAAACACAGCCTAATCATAAATAATAGTCGAAAGTAATATATATATATATATATATATATATATCCTTCCTTTGAGATACAGCAGTGCAACGGGTCCTCAGCTCTCTGTTTTAGTTGTGAGAAAGTAAAAGATTAACTTTCAGTCTAGTGTTAGCGCCCTTCCAATTTGAGAAAACATGGCAAGCTGTATGAGGGCAGTTTTGCCTAGTTTGGCTTAGATTGGTTTATTTTGGCGCAGCAATAACATCAGGGCCCTAAAGAACATGCCAAATAGAAAAAAAGACAGTCCGTCCGCCACAGATCCAGCTAAATTTAGCTACTTAGCAGCGCGGTCAGGTGCACTCGACTTCATGGTTCCGGTGGCACTATGCTATCGCATTAAAACAAAACAAAAAACAAACAAAAAATAATTGCACGAGCTTCGTCATGTTGACAAAGACCAGGGAGTACAGAATGTTTCCGGCACAAAACACGCTCCGTGTGTGGTTCGGGCTTGTTCAAGAAAGTTCGAATCTTACGACGAGCTGAACGGCCGCTTTAGAAATGAGCTCTGTCAAGGAAATATTAACGGCTAGGCCTAGCCAGGAATCTTCTGAATATAACGACACACCTTCTTCTGCTCACTCTGAAGCAAATACAACATAGAAAATTCTCCGGCCACCTCTACCCAACCGTAAGCTGCTTGATCTTTAACTAATTTCTTCACGTGAATTCATCAGCTCGGTCATACCGCACCGACGATATCGGTCCCTCTTTAAAGACATTAATGAACCCAAATGAACTGGCTTCGCTTGGAACTTTCCAGTACAACCACTTCTGTTTTCTCCAGTGGTGTGTCAAATACTTAAAGGGCAACTCCGGTCCATAGTTTCGATTTTGGGATTATGACTGTTTTTAGCGCAGCTAGCGTCCCTGAATTGCAAGGTGTAATTTTGTTCTCGTTATCGTGCGTAGTTTTAAAGATATCGACGCCTCAAAGTTCTGTTCGGGGCGCGGCCGACAAAACCGGAACTAGCCGCTCGAGGCCCCGGCAACACTGGAAATCGTGGACGTGACGTCAACATCGTTCTCGTTCAACGAGTACGCTGGCCAAGCGGCACCTACCTCTGTTGCGCTAGCCGTCTAAACATAGAAGGTAAGCTGATTTTGTTTTAATTCTGTATACGTGGTAGTTATCCAGCATATGTAGCAAGAGTTAGTGCGTATACCCAAAAGCTAGCGACTGGGAAACCCGTCAACTCGTTCGGTGCCGCACACGGCAGCCGCCGCTGTGCGTGCACTATGCCGTACTCGTTGCTTGTATACCCAAAAGCTAGCGACTGGAAAACGAGTGAACTGGTTCGGTGCCGTACTCAGCGGCTGTCGCCGTGTGTGCTGTCTCCCGTACTCGTCGCTAGGCCTAAATTGTCATCGGGGCTCCGTGGATGGAGCGGCGTTGCTCCACGCCGCGCTGCCAGTGACGCACAGTACTGGGGGCCCTCTCGCTTTCGCGCTGCGGGTCAGTCCCAGACACGAAGCTTTGAAGCTCTCCGGCGCGGGCCGCGGCGCCCGAACAGACGTGTGCTGGGCTGTACACGTCTGTTTTCTCGTTCTTTTTTCCTCAGGCGCGTAAAATCCGAATTTGTAAGCTACGACACTAATTTACCACATAAGTGCGTCTAGGTTATGAATCTAATTTGTAAAATAAAAAAAATAAAAAAAAAATTGCCGCACTAAAAGAAAAAAGAAAAAAAAAACGTTCATTGGGCAGAAATTTTCTTCTCAAAGCTAGCAAAAGTTTTTGTGGACGATAGAGGAAAACAGAGAACGTTAGCAAGGTGAGAAGAACACTTTCTTTCCCTTGCACATTCCCACCCCCACCAACAACAATTTTTTTATTAGAATACATAGGATTTTAACAGTTTTCCTTCGTAACTTTTGACTAAGGCAAGTGTTTTTTTTTTTTTGTTTTTTTTTTTGGAGGAGGGGGGCGGCATTTTTAAACATTATATTGTCGCGAAGTTTTGGTCGCGCGAGTGTTTAGTCTAGCTTCACTTTATATTTTTGCCTTCTCCGAGAGTTCTTTCCGTCTCTACGGGACGGCTGTTGGATTCCACCGGAGTCGGGGGGCCCCAAATGGGGGCGAACGTGAACGCTGTAACGCTACACTTAGTTTATAGAACCCCGCGTTGGAAATATTTTGTTTTGTGCATGTCTGCTTTTTGGAATCTCTACTTCGGAGGTGGTTTTGCTCTGTGTATGTATAACTTCTCTGTCTACGTACGAATGTGCTCTCTATTGTTTATGACTGCTCTTGTGAGCTTCGTTTGGAATGTGTTCTTTCTTGAGTATGCGCTTGTATTTGGAATGTTCGTATTTGCTTAGGCTCCGAGCCTTTTGATTGGTGCTAAGAAAACCCCTCTTGATTGGTCCTTCCAAAACTTTCTGATTGGTGGACTGGAGGACCCCAGAATGCTGCTGAACCCAATATAAGCGGCAACCGAGGGGCCGTAAGGAACTTGGCTCCCGGATACCAAGCCCTGGACATCTCCCTGCCTCTGGAGGCCAACCTGTACGTCCGACCCACTTCGGCTGTGGAGTCTTCCGCCCGCTAACTCGCAAACTTGGGACCCCTTACGGCTGTGGAGGAGTTCGGCTCGCCCGCCTTTGTGTGGATCCTTGTTTGTCGAGTTTGGCTGTGGTCGGGGCACCCGCTGAAAGTGCGGTCTAGGAGGACGGCAGGGGAAGTCGCCAGAGATAGAAGTATTTTCCCCCAAAGTGTTATTTCTTATGTGTGTATTTTAATGTTTAACTTTATGCCAGTTGTTTAATAAATCTTTATTGGGACTAACCGAGCAAAGTCTAAAAGCCCTATTTCTACGCGACACAAGTGGTGGAGGTTGCGAGGTAACGATCAACCGCAATGAGACCATCTGCAGAGAAATCAACAGTGGTCTGTACCTCGAGTAAGAAACGATCCGAGCGACGTCGTCTCCTGACCAGCACTAAATCACCGGCGATCAACAAGCCATCGTGCATGAGACCGTCTGACAGCTGCTTCCGAGACACACGGCTTGACGAGCTCTTCGACAAGGTATTTGCCCTCGAAGCAAGATTCCAGTTATGCAACCAGCACGAGTCCTGAGGAGCCAATCGGATTCGACGACTGACGCTGGGAAGATGGCCCCAACACCAACTCGGCCGCTCATCGGACCTCCGATATTCAAGGGGTCGCCGGACGAATCTCTTGCGGAGTGGATCATGTGCTACGACCACGTCGCGTCGCTGAACGCTTGGGACAACGAGGCAAAAGTAAAATGCCTCTACCTGGCCCTGGATGGTGACGCACGAAAATGGTACACCACGCAAATTTTGACGGGGCCACCAGCCACCTGGGACGAGTGGAAGGCCCTCCTGCAGCGGTCGTTCGGGAGCAGGCACGCAGCCGAAGTCGCCCACCTTCGACTCCAGCATCGCGGACAGCTGCCCTTCGAATCAGCCGAACAATACTACTACGACGTTTTACAGCTGTGCGCCAGAGTTGACTCGACAATGAAAGAGGAGGACCGACTCCGACACCTTCTGCGTGGTCTGCGGTCGGATGTGATTGAGAAGGTGATCCTGGCCAACCCCACGACGTGTGCGGACTTCCTTCAGACCCTGCAGAGATTAAACCAAGCCAGCATGATGTCACAGCCCATTTGGAATACCACCTGTGCCGCCCAAGCTAACGTCACTGCACCTTCGGCTCTGCAGGCGCACTACCCAATGACACCTCCTTCCGGTCTGCTGCCCGCTAGCCAGATTTCCAACACAGTGGCTGCGCAGAGCCTCACCGTCGGTCCGAAGCCCTATGTGCTTCCCGCAAACCTGACTGAAACGCAGCCTCAAGAGCCAGCTGTACCTCAGATGCATTCTTCAGACCCGCAGCTGGAAAACATCATGACGTCTCTGCAGACTGTGCAGGACAGGCTGAGGAGCATTGAGGGTAAGCTTGCCCGGGGTCCCACGTCATGGCCACCAAGAACTGTGCGGACCGACGACGGACGACCACTCTGCTCGTACTGCCGAAAAAGAGGGCATATCGCCCGACAGTGTTACACACGAGCGAACGACGACAACCGCAGGGGTGCTAACACGACGGCCTCCCACCGGCCAGCGGGAAACGCCAACGGCCGGGCTTAGGTGGCGGGTCTGGCCCTGACGTCTCAACGCTGTGGAGAAACCAACTGTTGACTGTGCCGGTTAGAGTTGAAGACGTGGAAACTTCTTTTGTTGTTGATACGGGATCGGCCGTCAACATCGTGTCAGCAGACTTCGCCTCCAGACTGAAAAGCGCAAAATCTGTGAGTTCTCCTCACCTTTTTATCAAGGGTATTGGCGGCGATTTGGTGTCTCCTGTCGGTGAAACATCGATATCATTGCAGTTTGGGGAAGCAACAATTGAGGAGACTTTCCTGGTCCTAAGTGACTGTCAATATGAAATTTTGGGAGGACTGCCGTTCTGCCAAGAGGCACAGCTTCTCATAGATTTCCCTCAAAAGAAACTTAAAATTCTAGATGAAGCCTATCAGCTGGAATTTGAAAAAGCCACTAACCACACCGACAATGAGCCCGTGCCGGCGCGAAGTCAAAATCAAGTTAACATTCAGCCCCGTTGTGAAGTCGTCCTTCCCGTGACCATTCGTAACGAGGGCGTTCATGTGGTCCGAACCCAACCCCAAACTGAAAAGCGGACTTCAGGTAGCACGCACGATCACAAATGTAGAGAATGGGGTGGGCTTCATTAGAGTTGCTAACCCAACAATGAGCAGCATAATCATCCACAGGGACACGAAAATCGGATGGGCTTCATCGATAATGGATGCTCAGGTTGGGGTTACCGTACCTCAGACAAGCCCAGAGGCTGGCGATTTTCATGTCGAGCTCGGTTCACACCTTCGTTTAGAAGAAAAACACGAGCTCCTTGAAGTTATTCGAAAATTCCAACACCTCTTCACGGGAGGAGACAATCCCATTCAGCGTACCCATTTGACGGAGCATGTGATCGAGACCGGCGATGTGATGCCAATTCGGCAGCACCCTTACCGGCAGTTACCCTTTGAGAGACAAGTGGTTGAGGATCAAGTCAAGGAGATGCTCCGCGATAATGTTATCAGAGAATCACATAGTCCATGGTCGTCACCTGTGGTTCTCGTGCGGAAGCCCCACGGAGGCTGGCGGTTTTGTGTTGATTTTAGAAGAGTAAATGCAGTGACCAAGAAAGACGTCCACCCGCTTCCCCGAATAGACGACATTCTAGACGTTCTCCAGGGAGCAACCTATTTTACAACACTTGACCTCACGTCTGGGTACTGGCAGGTGGGAATAAGGGAAGAAGACAAGTCCAAAACCGCCTTCACTTGTGGCCCCGGGCTCTACGAATTTAACGTCGTTCCCTTTGGATTGTGCAACGCGCCCGCAACCTTCCAGAGGATGATTAACAAGGCCCTCAGCGGCCTCCTGTGGAAGATATGTCTTGCCTATCTTGACGACATTGTAATATTTTCCAAAACGCTCTCCTCTCATGTAGATGACCTAACCAGGGTTTTTGAGGCCTTGCACAACGCCAACTTAAGGCTAAATCCCAAGAAGTGTACGTTCGCGAGTGCCGAGATAAAGTATCTTGGACACGTGCTTACTGGCTCTGACATACGGCCAGACCCCGAAAAAGTAGCCGCGGTTCACAATTTTCCGACACCTCAGAGCAAAAAACAAGTTCAAAGCTTTCTAGGCATTTGTAACTATTACCGCCGGTTCATTCAAGACTTTTCAAAAATAGCACGACCTCTGACCGACCTCACCAGGAAACATGTCACCTTCTCGTGGAGTGAAGAATGTGACCAGGCAATGTTCACTTTAAAATCTAAGCTAACGAACGCCCCGGTTCTCAACCAATTCGATCCGTCCAAACCAACCGAGATTCACACAGACGCGTCAGACTACGGCATCGGCGCGGTGCTTGTTCAGAAGGATGGCTCACAGGAGAGAGTCGTGGCCTATGCAAGCCGACACCTCAACAAGGCGGAAATTAACTATAGCACAACGGAAAAAGAATGTCTTGCTGTAGTATACGCCTGTCGCCAATTTCGTCCGTACATTTTTGGCGGCCCGTTCACCGTTGTAACCGATCAAGCCAGCCTTGCTTGGTTGATGAATGTAAAAAATCAAAACGGACGTTTGATCCGCTGGTCGCTTTTGCTGCAGGAGTTTGACATCAGCCTCAGACATCGTCCCGGACTTAAGAATGGCAATGCGGACACGCTCTCGCGTTTGCCTAACGACCCGGCACCAGCTAGTGAAGATACCTTCCTACCGCTACTGCTGTCGGATCGAGTAGATATCCGGAAAGAACAGAGGAATGATCGTTTCTTGAGCGGAATAGTGCAGCATCTGGAATGTCCGGACGGACCCGTAGTCAGAAAAATGAGAAGAACGGCACGGGCGTTTCGGATGGTAGACGGGGTGTTGTACCGTCGAGCGAGAGGGACCGAAGAGGAGGAGGCGTTTGTTCTCGCCCTCCCTAGGCGCCTTAGGACCGAGGTTCTCCGGCACTGTCATGACGATATTACGGCAGGCCACCTCGGAGTGGGGCGGACATGGGAGAGAGTGCGCAGTCGGTACTATTGGCCCCGAATGTTTGCGGATGTGACGCATTACGTCATGTCATGCGCGGACTGTCAAACGAGAAAGGCACCCCCGCAAAGGCCGGCGGGGTTACTTCAGCCTATCCCTCCGGTTGGTCGTCCTTTCCGCCAGTTGGGAATGGATTTCTTGGGCCCCTTCAAGAAAAGTAAGAGCGGGAATCGGTACATTTTGGTGATGACGGACTACCATTCAAAGTGGGTCGAGGCTGTGGCTTCGCCCACGGCTACAGCTGGGGACACCGCAAAAGGCTTCATTGAGGGTGTCGTATTGCGTCACGGGGCTCCCAACACCCTGATCACGGACCGGGGTCAGCACTTCGTTGCAAGCATGACTAAGGAGGTCTTCCGGCTGTTGGGAGCAAACCACATCACAACGACTGCGTATCACCCGCAGACCAACGGCCTGTGTGAAAGATTTAATAGGACGCTGGCTGACATGATTAGCATGTATGTGTCGTCAAACCACAGTGACTGGGATGAATTTTTACCTTATGTACTCTTCGCGTACAACTCATCGGTACACGAGACCACGGGATACACCCCGTTCTTTTTGCTTCATGGTTGCGAACCTACCCTACCGGTGGACGTTGCAGTGAACCTTCAACGATTGGAGGATGCTCATCTTGATGTGTTTACTATCCAACGTCGCTTGAAACTTGCCCGAGAGATTGTCGATGCACGTGAGAGGGCAGCCAAGGCCAAAAACAAGAACCGTTACGACAGCAGGCGACGTGAGCAGACTTTCCAGCCAGGTGACCTGGTCTACGTATGGTCGCCAACACGAGTAAAGAATCGAACAACTAAACTTCTACATCGATACCACGGACCTTATCGGCTCATTCAACAAACTGCGGAAAACAACTGGGAGATTGAAGACCGAAATGGAAAGAAAAAGGACATAGTAAACGTGGTGCGCCTAAAACCCTATCACGCCCGACGTGAGCATGAGGACGACGAACACGACTGGGACAACGAGAGCGACGAAGGAGATGCTCGTGACCGAGGTTCACTTCCCGAACGAGGCAACATCACTCCGGCTGATCGACGTGCTGCTCCGGCCGACACTTCAAAATGTGCGTCGGAACCGCCGCCTCACAACTATGACAGTGATACTGATGTGTATTACAGTGCTGACGACAATAGTGACTAAAACGTACAGGGACGCACACAGCCAGTCATGAAGAAAAATGTGTGTTCTGAAGATTGATGGATTTGACTACTGCCTATAAAAACATTCTCATTTTTCATTTTGAATTTTGGGGAACTTTCTAAGGCGACAGCATGACGGACTGCGGAATGACAGGTTTCCAGATAGCCATGTGTATAACCTTGTGAAGATAATTGTTGTAACCTTTATCCATATATTTTTTGTGTGTTCTGCTGCAATGACATGTAAGTTTTGTGTTTTTCTGATATCATGTATGTTATAAACGAAGTGGCGTTTCGTTGGAGTAGCAGATTGACATTAAGTTTTACGTTTAAGACAGTGTGTGCCCGCTTATCTCCGCTTATCTCGCGATGAAAAAAGTTCAGAATTTTGTATGTGCATTTTAAGAGTGAGGTCACTCTTTTTCCGTAATGGGAAGGTGTCGCGAAGTTTTGCTCGCGCGAGTGTTTAGTCTAGCTTCACTTTATATTTTTGCCTTCTCCGAGAGTTCTTTCCGTCTCTACGGGACGGCTGTTGGATTCCACCGGAGTCGGGGGGCCCCAAATGGGGGCGAACGTGAACGCTGTAACGCTACACTTAGTTTATAGAACCCCGCGTTGGAAATATTTTGTTTTGTGCATGTCTGCTTTTTGGAATCTCTACTTCGGAGGTGGTTTTGCTCTGTGTATGTATAACTTCTCTGTCTACGTACGAATGTGCTCTCTATTGTTTATGACTGCTCTTGTGAGCTTCGTTTGGAATGTGTTCTTTCTTGAGTATGCGCTTGTATTTGGAATGTTCGTATTTGCTTAGGCTCCGAGCCTTTTGATTGGTGCTAAGAAAACCCCTCTTGATTGGTCCTTCCAAAACTTTCTGATTGGTGGACTGGAGGACCCCAGAATGCTGCTGAACCCAATATAAGCGGCAACCGAGGGGCCGTAAGGAACTTGGCTCCCGGATACCAAGCCCTGGACATCTCCCTGCCTCTGGAGGCCAACCTGTACGTCCAACCCACTTCGGCTGTGGAGTCTTCCGCCCGCTAACTCGCAAACTTGGGACCCCTTACGGCTGTGGAGGAGTTCGGCTCGCCCGCCTTTGTGTGGATCCTTGTTTGTCGAGTTTGGCTGTGGTCGGGGCACCCGCTGAAAGTGCGGTCTAGGAGGACGGCAGGGGAAGTCGCCAGAGATAGAAGTATTTTCCCCCAAAGTGTTATTTCTTATGTGTGTATTTTAATGTTTAACTTTATGCCAGTTGTTTAATAAATCTTTATTGGGACTAACCGAGCAAAGTCTAAAAGCCCTATTTTTACGCGACAATATTTACCTCCAGCCGAACTTGGGTAAATTAGTGTTGTAACTTACAAATTCGAACTTTCGCGATTTTTTTAAGTCCTTTATGGTATCCACAAGCGCAATGTTAATTAATACTGCTGCGTAACGGGTTCGAATGATTAGGAGGCGAATGTTTATAACGCATGATCGTGCTTCACGCGCCGGCTGTTCGCTAGTAGTCGTTACGGACCTGTGTACTACGCACGAGATTGCGAAGTAAACATGCAGTGACGCAAAGCAGAACATTCTGTTTTCCTTTTCATTATAAACTTCGGTGATTGGAGCTAGTTAGTGGTTGTACTCTACATGCCCACCCTTCCCCATTTAACGGACATTCAATGGAGCGTGAATGCTCCATCTTCAACTTCTCATAGAACAGCTGGGCAGTCTTGGGCGCACCGAGTTGCTCGCTAAAACGAGTCTTGGAGTCCTCACAAGCAAATAAACAAAAGGCTGTACCGAAGCTACACGGGCTACAGATAAAAGCAACGGCTAAACACGCAATCACAAGCCAAAGTAGCGGTGGTAGCGGCACAAAGAAGCGCGCGCAACGGGTGCGCCCGTCCGGACCGGAGGAAAAAAAGAGAACGATACTGACGTCACGGCCCAATGTTGCTTTAGCGATCGGCAACCCGCTGGCCGCCCGCTAAGGTCCAGCGGCTCGCGGCGGGTCGCATTTTTATTATCGGCATTAGTTGAGAATGCGGCGTCGCCCGGACGTAATTTTTTGGCTGGGGTCGTATTTTGTGCCACAACAGCGATACCAGTAATTTATTTCATTTTGAGTTTTGGCCGGAGTTGCCCTTTAACTTCCAGTCTTTTTAATGGAATTATGCTCTCTATTATGAGTTTTCATCACTGACAAAGATTCGAGCTCAAAATGAAGTTTTATTCTTTCTACACAATGATCCTGATTTCACACAGAAAAACATGCCAGTGCAAAAATAATCGGCCCCCTTAATTCAAAAAGTAAAAATGGAGAAGAGTCGTTACGATATACAGAAGCACAATTGTGCTCACAGCATTTGAATTTTCAATTAGACTATCTACAAAAGTTCAGTGTAACTTGAAAGGGCCGTGCAACCACATTTCTGCTTGTAATAAATTCGGCATAAAATTAATTTTTGATTTTAATAACCTATGAAACACACAATTGTTCTCTTGACACAGTGGTAGTCGCAGGAAAGACTAAAATGAGCATCCTTTACCCCCTCAATTTGAAGCCAGAACAAGTGGCCACGTGGTGTGCTGCCAATGTTCACCATACATAGCTTGCACTGACGTCACCCAGTACCCAGAAATGGCGTCCTTTGCACGTGCGGCCAGCCTTCTACAGAATAAAGAGCACGATATGAGACGCTCGCGGAGGCGCGTGAAAACCTACCTTCCACTGCATTAATGGGACGCTTAGTACCTGGGAATGGCGACTAGAATGACGTCACGTGAGAACTATGTATAGCCATAGGCTGGGGATGGCAACATGTGCTGAGCTGTAAACAATGTTTAATTTTGGCCATTCGTGTGCAGAGAGTAGTCATGAGCTACTGCCCAAATGTTTGCCGAGGCACTTACTGTCACGAGCCCAAGTCAAGTGTTCATGCAGTGCTCATATGGAATCCATGAGCTACATTCGACTATCATCACCACAGGGTGCTCTCCTAGACATCGTCAGCATAATTACCTCCATGGTCGCATCAGCAAGGTTACAAAAATTGGGAGTGAAGAAAACACTCCCCCTCTAAACTTGAATTCCCATCTCGACGCGTGCAAGATACTGAGGTCAAACTAGTCTAGTATGCCTGTGATGAGAGAATCATTTTAACACAATATGAATAATCTACCCGATCATACCACACTGCAACTAAGTGAAAAAGGAACCATGACACCAACTCATCATTTTAAAAAAAGATTGTGTAAAATACAAAAACACTACAGTTCTAACAAGGATATTATATCTGCAAATAATCAACAGGAAGCTTTGAAGCACTTGAGTAGCCTAACAACAAACTTGCCTTCAAGTTGCCGCCGCAGTGTTCTAGACGACGGCAATGGGAAGTCCCCCTCCAGTAGCAAGTCGTAGCCCGTGCTGCCACACGCGAATCGCATCTGTAACGACTCTTTCACCGTCTCATTAGACCACTTGGACCCCCTGTTGCTGGATGTCGATAGCGCTGCCAGTTGGTCCGCAGTGAAGATCTTGTGCAGGTGAGACTGGAATGTCGCTTCTCTTGTCTTTTCTAAGGCAGCCTGCCTCACCAAGCAACGATTCTCGTTATCCAGCTGCTTGATCTTCCGGCTCATCTGAAGAAAGACATCTTCAGTGAGCCTAGGTGGAACGGGTGATGGAGAAAGAGACTGGAGGGTTCGCTCAGAGCTCCTGGCCGCTGGTTGCTGCAAACACGGTACGAGAATTGGGTGTTGCCCACCTCACGAGATCACTCCAAGCCGTGCAAGAAACATGACACATACCCAGCTGGTGGAGGCTGCCGACACCAAGGTGCCACGGGCAGCTGCGCTGGCCTGGCCGCGCTGGTTGTCACTGGTCACCTGCGGCAAAGAGTGCGGTGGTATTGCTACACGGGGGTACGCAGGACCCTGGAAGATACTTACGAAGCACGCCCCGCTGGTGGTGGGGAGCGGCTGCGTCAGCAGGCCGCCCTGCAGGGCCGCTCCAGAGGTTCTGGCCGCTGGTTGCTGCAAACACGGTACGAGAACCCACGTTTTGCAGAAATATGGGTTCGAGAATAAATGGATTTGTCGCCCTTTTCGTGCTGGCCGAGCGGAGAGGGACAAAGCCTTCTTTGTATTTAACTCGGGGTGAAAGATAATCCTCAAGGGGGACAAAAGTGGTTTTGGGGGAGCTCTATTTAGTAGCATCTTCGATCAACTCGCACCGGAATCGCCCTGAAACCTGGACAGTGCACAGCGCTCCTCGGTCGTGCAGCACGAAGTCGGTGCGACATCGAAGACAAACTGCGCCACGGCGGTGCACCGCGGCGAGCTGCACCAAGCGTCACCTCACATTTTGTTCGTTTTTTCTTGCGTAGGTTCACACGCGGTGCCCGTCTGCTGTCAATTTCTCCTGTTTTTTTACTCGCGGATTTGGCGGTCCCTCACGAATGAACATCGTGGACGTGATTGTCGATGGGGTCATGAAGCGGGTGACAATTCCACAGGTATATGCTGCCCATCATTGTTGGTTCGAGAAAGAGAACCCACATAATGGTCGTACCTCGGTGTCATCGAAGCACCTTGCAACGCTTTCCACGAAGTTCAAACCTTTCGGGCGCTCCTTGCCATCGCAGCAATCGCCGGTAACCGCGGCAATGATAAGAAGCTCGTCGTCTCGCTCTCAGAAAAGCTGAGGAATTCATCGAGTGCAGATGCGAGGCGTGTTCGTTTTCGCAAGGTTGGCACCTCAATGGACTGCGCGTCTGCTACTCCCGCCATCTCCTCGATTCCCGCTCCTGGCCGCAATGCCTGATGGGGCTGCACCCCGGTGCACCGTTGATTTTCTCGATGCCCGTTGGGGCAACGAAAAGCTGCACCGGGAGGGTGCACTCCGTTGATCGAGGACGTCCGGTGCGCACCGGTGCACTTGATCAAAGACGACGGGGCGCACCTCAGTGCACCGGTGCGGATGATCGAGGATGCTATAGGTCACTGTGACACAATAACCCAGCAGGACGCAGTGGACGAGCCTGCGGCCAGGGGACTCTCGTCTTCCAGCCATGTACTCTCGAACCACTAATTCTGCAAATGGTCCATTGGGTGTTTCCCACCTCACGAGATCACTCCAAGCCATGCAAGAACCATGACAGATACCTAGCTGGTGAGGCTGTCATTGCATTACAAGGCAGCTGAGAGTGACGAATTCCTCATGCATTAACTTAACAGAAGCAACAGAATATGAGTTACTGGATTTTGACTTACATTTCCATGAGGCGGGGTTTTGTGCTGTGTCAGGCTGCAACACTGACTGATGGTGTCTCATGCACTCTTGCACAAGGACCACTCCGAATTAAAAAAAGGTATCTGGCATGGAACAGAGATGTCAACAGCATACCAGGTTCACAATATTATAGGTCACCTGTGCCTCTTTCAAATCATATCAGTAAAAACATCTTGACACAAGATAAACTATTGCTTTTAATTCACTCTCATAATCTAGGTAACTACTAAAGGAACAAAAATCTCACTTATCCTCGTTACACGCACTCACTTGACTTTCAGAATGTAAAAACAAGCTTGGAACAGCTGTGGCTTTCAGTCTCCTCCAGCCGTCAGAGCACCTCGTCTGGAACTGGGAGGGCTCGAAGTGGTTCTGCAGCGAATAACGTTTTGGTAGACGTCAAAACTGTATTCAGCCGCTCAAGTCACAGTACAGTTATTCCGCTGACAAGAGGCTCACGCTTTCAAAATACGCGATCTTACAAATCCATCATCGCATGACGCCACAGGCCTGAACCACTCGTCTTTCTGCAGTGAAGCGAAAGCGCGCAGGACGCTTCCACGGCAATAGGGAATAGATCACGAAATACACGGTTTTGTCACAGTGCACTCACGTCCACCGTGCTCGCGTCACAATATTAACAATGAACAATGGCTCACCTCGCAAAGGTACGTCCTGTCAGGAGGTTTGCACCCCGCGCCACGCTTGATTCTTAAAAGCCAGTTTCCGTCTCCTCGGGGATTTCGGCAGCTTGAACAAGCGAATTCCCCTGGAAGCTCTGTTCCGGCACTTCAACGCACAACAACTACCCATTTTTCAAACAAGACCGCAACTCCCGCGGCTACATAAACTTTTGTTTACGTTATTTAAACGCACGTGTCCGCGTGTTCGATCCAGAGAATATACGGCTCTGGTGCACATTCGCTTATTCTACCATTGAAGAAGGCTATGACGAAAAGCTCACATGCACCAAGTTTTCAGTCACCAGGCGTTAACTTTTTTAACTCTAGCGACGCTAAAATGAAATTACCGAACCCTGCTTTACTTGTGAGGCTCACGACCGCCGCTAGGGGAGGTTTTGCGGCTTGTGATTGGTCACGAGCGGCCTGTCAATCAACTTTCCGGCCAATAGATTTTCGCCCCATTTGATACCAATGAATGGCCAAACTCTCTCAATATACGGCTCTGCATGGCGAGCGTCGGTCGCGCGCGCCCCCTCGTTTGGGGGTTGCGGCGCCCTTTCTTCCCTTTGGGGAGGTCTACGGCTGGCTCTGGGCGTGTTGGCTGCTGGCGCATTACGACTTCGCAGGTCTGCTCCGAGGTCGTCCACCCCACCTTCACCAGCCCACTGCGGCCGAGATGGCGCCGAACCCCCCGGGCAGCGTGTCTGGGACTTCCCCAGCTGGTCTCTGCGGGTGGGCGGCGGTCGTTGGCTTTTTGGTGCTGCCGCCTTCATGACCGCCTCACCGCTCTCCACTGCAGCCAGCTCGTACCGCTACACCTGGGTCCAGCGGCGTCCGCACGGTGCCTGTGATGCTCTGCGGTGCTGTGGCGGCGACTGTCAAGCGCTTGGAACTGGAACTTTCCTTTTCTTCGGCCTGGTGCGTGAGCTGTTGACGGCGGACACTGTGAGGACGCGCGCTGGGTGTCGCGTGTATTTGTTGGGGGTGCGCAGAGAGATATATTATTTTATGAGAGCAGGTGGGCCTCCTTTATTCTTTCTTGAGACCCACCTACCAATTTAAGGAGGGGGGGATGTGGGGATTCCTTTGGTCTCCCTTCCCCGATGGCTGCGATAACGGCCGCGGGTCGGAACACTCGGCCTCCTTTGCCGGGAGCTCCGACCTGTTCGTGGGGCGGAGGGCCGCCTGGCTTGGGGGGCGCTCCTCTCACTCTCTCTCGGGGGGACCGATTTCCGTTCCCCCGCTCGGACGCGGACCACTGCTGACAGGCGAGGAGGTTTCGCGTCTTGTTTTCCCGCTTTCGGGAAAGGGACTCGTCCGGCGACCGCGAAAGAGATAGGACGTGTGTCGGCGACTTCTCCGATGCTTCCCCCGTCTTGGCTCTCCGGAACCCCGCGTCTGGCAGGTAGGGACCTTATCTTACCTTGCCGGCGCGGGGGGCATTTTGGATGGGGACATTGTTGTTGATTTAGAAGAGTATGTTAATAAATGCTCTTGGACTCTGTCCTTACTCTGGTACGTGTGTCTTCTCTTCCGTTATATTCGAGAGAGTGAGACAAGGTAGACGATCATTGGCACCGACGGAGGTAATTAATCGAACCGACCCGCGGTAATGTAGCCCTAAACGTCGTCTATATTGCCGCGGAGATGTGGGGACCGCGCTACTAGGTTTGACGTCTCCTTTGAGCTATCGCCGCTGTTGAAACAACCCTTTGGTTACTCTATCGGTTCCTATGTTGGTAGCTAAATGCAGAACTCCCCACAGGGGAAGAGCACTTCTCCAAAGCGAGAAAGTGCACGCACACGTACGGGTTGTTGGAAGAGGAAAGGTACGTTAGGGTAGGCTGATGGCACAACTTTTCCTCATCAAAACTCACTCATGAATGCACTCACTCACCCCCACCCACGTCGTGAGGTGACAATAACTTTGTAAGCCTCCAGAAACTCATGAATTAGAAGTTGAGTGAGGATGTGAGGAAGAGAGGTCGACAAGGGGCGGGAGATCCCGGGATTGTTGGGGGTGTGAGGTCGGTGACGGTGTTAAGCTAGTGAGTTTATGACTTTGGTAAGGGAAAGAGGTCGTGAGGTAGTGAGGTCGGTAAAGGTGTGAGGTCGTTGAAAGGCCTGAGTTTGATGAGGGTGTAGTGGACGACAAAGAAAACTCAACAACACAATGTGAAGTTGTACGTAATTGTGTGGTCCGTTTAGGGGGTTGAGTTATATGGCCAGGGGGGCAAAGTGTAGGACGCTAATCGTCACGATAACTTGAGTGATGAACTAAGATTGGTTAATGAACTTTTAATTAGCAAAAATATATGTATGGTTTCAATTAGAATCTTGCCGAGCGTCATAGAAAATCGCTAAAGCAGTCAATTTTTGAAAGGCAGGCTTAGCTTAGCACTGCTTGAAAGGCACTGCTTAGCTTTGCGCCTGTTAAACGAGTGGTAACTTTAGCGCACCCCCGCGCTTCCCACGTCCTTCAAGTGTCTCTAAAATTGACGGACTAAAAGTAATCCACTTCGAATGCAAGCACGTTCGCAGAGCTAATAATTTTCACTTTCACGGCGCACTCTTTCACTAAATATTTCGCTGACACAACTTTGTGCCTATTTAACTAAATCATTTGAAAAGTGGATCGTGGTACTCTGTATTAATTCTCAATGTGATTTTAGGCTAAAATTGAGGTGTAGTCGACACCTATATCGGCGAAGAAGGCCAACAACAAAGGTTTATGCCAGCAAACATCGGAATCGATAACAAGTCCTTGGATGTTGAGTTACTGATAAAGACGCGTTCTTTAATTATTACAAAGTACTTTTTTTTTTTTTTCAAATGGTTACGCTGCGAGACGTGCTGGCGGCTACGCTGACGCAAGCTTCGAGGATCCACTAGTGATGATGTTTGGGAAAGAATGAAGCAGAACTTGTCATCCAAGCGGTATTGCTGGAGCGCTGTCGTGACGGTGGCTCCATCTATTAGCCGAGAGAAAAGTTTTTTTAGGTCGTCACACCCGTGAGCGCAGGTGGCCTACATTCGTAACTACGAGAGTGTTCACTAGATGGTGCCACGCGCTCAGTTCTTTCGAGGCATTCAGTCTTTAAAAAAAAGAAAAGCTACATGGCACTGGGGGAAAAATATAAATGTGAAAAGAGATTCCGCTGGACAACTTTCGCTTGAATTCAACTTTGATATTTCCTCTAGCACGCTCTGTCGCGTCCTCACGATAATGAGAAACTCCGAGATTATTGACCTTTACGTATGTTCGCCTCGTCAAGGAAAATAGGTAGAGCGCACTGCTAAGACCTTTCCACACGGAAAGGTAATGCAATCCCTTCTCTGCACTTCTTTTCCTCTCTCACGGCCTCTCTCTTTCTCTTTTTTCCTCCTCAACTGCATTCGCTTCTTTTTTTTTTCTTTTTTCTTTTCCGAAAGCATTGGACAACATTGTACGTTACCCTTGCGTACACAGGGGCTCAATGCCAGTGGTGCATCCTCCATAGTCTACCCCTTGGAACAAATATTCAACTAAGCCTTTCTACAAAAGTAAAGGGAAAGACACCAGGAGGAGCATGACTTTTTTTATTGTAATCATGCACAAGCATGTCTGTTTATTAACTCTCATTTCACGTTGTTGTTTATTTTCTTCATTTATTTCTGTAACATTCACAGCAGATTTTGGCCCTCCCGGGCCTTTCTACAAACCGCCTTAACTTGACGAGTCAATGCTCTAGCACAATAACATCCGCATAAAAAAACTTACAGCTGTATTTTGACTTCTCTATTAAACGGTAATATCCAAAATTGCATTTTATTAGTTACGCAGCAGACACTCACTCCACTCTCAGACTTCCAGGCACGCGACGCCGTGGCAGGGTCGCCTTGCGCTCTTTTTGTACACTTTCCTTTTTTCCTTGTTTTCGAAGCTTTCGCAGCTGGCAGACATTTCTTAACGCGTCTGGGGATCTTCTGTCCTACATCTTTTTTTTTTTTCTTCTAAACTTTTGCAGCTATTCAACGCGTCTCGGAGTCTTCTGTCCTGCCTCTTACGTTTTCTTTTCTTTCTTTCTTGTCGTTTTCGAAGCTTTCGCAGCTGGCGGAGTCTTCTGTCCTGCTTCTTTTGTTTTCTTATAAACTTCCTAGTTATGTTTTTGTTTTTTTCTTTCACACTTGCGTTGCATGGCCGACGGAGCTCTCGGATCAAGTGTCCGGCAACCGGACAACAGCCGACCGTCGCCACCGTGAGAAGTTTTACTTTTCAGGGCTAAACCAAAATGAGCTTCAATATAAGAATGCAGTTATGCATTAAAAACTTGGCGCTCCGGCCTGAGCGAAATGTAGGTACAATGCGTGTCCCAGTTAGCCGGAACACTACACTGACGTTGTTTCGTATGGTCAACGGTAAAATTTCGAACACGACATTTTACCGCCGAGACTAGTGCCCATGTTGAGAACATTTGACCACACTAGCCGCTTTCATAATAACCCTTCAGTCGTGAAAGACAAGGATAAAAAAAAAACTGCCAACGTCTTCTTCGTGCTAACTATGTACTGCGCTTTGTGAGTTCATGCCGGTCGTCCGTAGCCTGCATAATTATATATGTATTTATTTATTTTCAATAATATCTTGACCATTGTAAAACATGGGAAAGTATAGAAAAAGAAAACAAATAAGAAAACTACTGTTCAATATCCGTCGGTGCCTTTAAATACAGTGATAACTTGAAGCGGCAGAAAGTACCGGCGTAGTAATTAAACACAAAAGTAACGCCTACTGTTTCCCTTCAAAGGAGAAGGGCAGTGAGAAAGAAGCAGACGAAAATAGAGTGACGCATCCTATAACAGTCACCTGCAACATTGTACAGAGTACTCGATTATACACATCAATTTAACAAAACTGCTAGAAGAAAGGCTAACATGACGTGAACAATCTGACACGATGCGCGAAATATGGTCTACCCGAATGTAGTTTCTCTGACAATGGACATTGTTTCAAGTAGAAAGAGAAAATGCAGGTATGTTTTCTAGTCGCACTCACAACACTTATGCCAAGTTCCTGCATGCTAATTAAAATGCACAAAAATAAAAAATAAATAAATAAATAAACGCGTGGTTTGTTTTGGAGCAAAGCACAAGACAACAAAAATAGACTTTAAATTTTTAGGCAGCGCCAGGCTGGTCTGCCATTCTATGCCGAGACTTTTTACGCTCTAGATGAGACATTCAGCAGTGCAGTACGACTGCTAGCTTAACGTGCATCCCACACTGATGGCACAAGACCACGGATCGGTATACGATGTTCATCCAGGGGGAAACGGCAGTAGCTTTTGTTTCGCGTGCCACGAGCTGCAATGCCTTTACAGGCTCGGCCACCGGCGGAGTGTTAACCAACTTTGCACAAAAAGATAATTTTTTTTCATTACGTGTTTGCGCGTTATGTTTTAAAAACTATCCCGATGTGAGTTTTTGTTTTATATATATGTAAGCGATTACACCACAACTACATAATTGCAATGCTGCCGAAAAAAAAACACAGAATTTTAGGCAGTAATAATTCCTTGTCGTGTGTGGTGCAAAAAAGAAAATAAACGAGATTTAGGGTTTAATAATTAATTTGAAGATTTATTCTCAATTATCCTCAACTCGAAATACGAATGTAAAGATATCTCGCATATTGTTTTCAGTCAAATAGCAAATTCCCTTCAACCGACTGAATCTCGCAACAAGCTACGAAAGTTGACACCAAGAGAAGTGGAGGAGAATGCCTGCAAATATCTACAAAATCGACAAAGTTTATTAAAATCTACAATGATGATTAGTAGCGCTTTTGATTATTCGCAAATTCAACGCGTTATAGATGGCGGGTCGGTAGTCCCAAGATGGCGGAAGACACTGGGATAGATTCCCCAAGATTTCTTGTGAGCCTGCTCGCTGACGCTGGTCAATATGCTCAAATTAATTTATTTGGATAGAAATACGAAGCGTTCGGGCTAGCAATATATCAAATGTGACAAAGATGTTAAAAAAAGCAAAAAAAGGTTCTTGAAGAAAAAAAAAACGAGTTAGAGATGAATTTTATATTATTATTATCTCGTGAATCAGAATGTCATGTTATTTTTACCCGAAGGTGTAACTAAACGCGAGAAAACACAAAAGACTCCGATCAGTTGTTACGCGCATATAATCTGCGCACTTCGCGCAGAATATATGCGCACTTCGCGCATATAATCTGGGGCGGCTCATTACAAACAAAAAAAAAGAAAGGAAGCTAATATAAGAAAGCTAATCTGAGCTGTCTATGAAACATCGCGTGTCGATGAAACGTCGTTCGATGAAGTGACTGCATCGCCAATGAGTGCCGACTGCCGGCGGAATTTCGAGTAAATAATTCTGCCGGCTGCTAGGAGAATAGACACTACCTAAGAATCGCCCCGGTTCTTGTTTGTTCAGTAATCTTCTCAGTTGAGTAACAGCTCCGCTGTACATCTTCACATATTACGGATTGCTTGCACGTTTGTACTTGTTTACGGAATAGGTTGTCTAATAAACTTCTAGGAGATTTGAAAACAATCCCTTGTGTCCGGTTACCTGCCTTTTTGCAACCACCTGGGCGCGTACATTTTTTACGGGTTTCCTTGAGGCGGGTGCACAAAAAGGTGTAATGGTACACAATTGAATGAGGTGTATCTATGTTCCCTATGAGCGGGGTGGGTGTAAACAATGCTGTAATCGTAAACCCTGTTGGTGGGTGTAGCTCTACTCCCAAAAAAAATTGCGTGGGTGTAGAGAAGGGAATGCTTGTACACCTCTAATTAGGGTGTACCTGCACACCGAAACGACAGTGAGGGTGTAAGGAAGGAGTAGTGACACACCCCAATATGGGGTGTCTGTGCACACCCGAATGCTGAAGCTGTATAAAAGGGTGCACATATGCACCCTTAAAAAGGGTGTACATGTGCACCTTTGTGGGTGTAGATATGTGGCAGCACTTACACCCCCTGTGGGTGTACCCACTACACCCTTTTTTAGAGGGGTTTTCAATGGCAAAGCCCTGGCGATTGACAGTGCGGGCGCTCGCTTCGGTGAAGGCAGCGGCTCCAGGGGGCGGCCCAGTCGAGGTAGATGGCTGCGATCCCCGATGCATTCATGTCCAGGGCCAGAACGTAGCGCCGCGGCCACCCGGTACAGCCTCCTGTCATCGTCGTCATCGTCGTCGTCGTCCACCAAATCAAAAAAATAATCTCGATATTCGTGATCCTGGATGCAAAATGAAGACAATTTAAGGTTTTTGACTCAAATCAGAACCGCTTCAGTTTCCATTTAATGTGCTTTAAGAGCATCAGCATGTTGACTTTTCTAAGTTGTGCAGCGGTATACAATGTACAATTTCTGTTTTAACACAATTTCTATTTCTCTGTGGTAACAGCAGCACCAAGGTAACAAGAAGCAGCAACGAGAACCATGCGATAACAGCAGCACGAAGGCCGACAGTTCCTGCCACCGTCTCCACTGCCGTTCTCGCTCCTCTGGTTCTTCGTTCGTCCGCGAGAGGGTTGGAGTTGTGATCTGCGCCGCCACTTTTCTCATGCCCGCATGACCGGGGAAGTATCACCCACCGCCCCATGGTGCCCCCAGTATCATGAAAGCATTAAGTCACAACACCGTTCTTTGCATACCAGCTTAGACCATCTCTTGAGATCATTTTGCATTGTCGGAGCCGCTTCTAACTTGCAGTAACGCGGCGCATCCTGTATCGTAAAGCCTTAAAGGAGCTGTGCAACGATCTTAACATTGAAAGAATTGGCATCTTCTACTTTTGACATTGTTTATCTTGTCACAAAGGTCAGAAAACACACATCCTTCCTCCACAATGTTGCGATTCCGCTGCGTAATTGCGAGGCAAAAATTAGAATATCCCCTGACCTCCAGCCGCGAGTGGCGGCTCTGGGAACTACGCGGCGTGACGTCGGTGGGGGTCTTGTAGAAAGATAGAAGGTTGCGCGAATACCTGCTCGATAAAAGGTAACTTTTCTATAAATCTTGTCGTTCCAACATAAAAATTGACCGCATCTCCACGTGGTGAATGATGTTGCTTGGGGCGAAGCTCTGGTGGTGCTTGTCTGCGTAGACGCCGAGCCGCAGCATGTCGAGCCTTTTCATTCATGTCAGTAGGAGATTGTGTGGTTTTCTTTTTCTTTTTTTAAGCAGACAGATGGGATGGCATCTCAGAACCCCCTACTCTTTTTTTTTTCTTCTTTTTCATTTTTCATAATTTTTTCATTTTGTTTTTCAATTTTTGTTTGCCCTGCATGAGCACGTGAGTATGTGTTCACGTGCTCGTGATCACGTGATCTCACGAGCAGAAGCACGAGCACCCGACGCCGGGCCTACGGCGGATGGACATACGGACATGGCTAGCCCCTAAGGAGCTTCGCCCCTAATATTGTACCGCCGATGCCCATACCGACGACTCGGGCTGCGCAGGATTCCACCCAATCAACCCGCGCCCCCGGTATGGCGAACGCCCTCGGGAGATCGACGAGTACCTGCGACGACCTCAGTCCCCCGAGCCTGCGTCCCGCCGAGAGTTCCGGTCGCCTTCGCCACGACGTCCAGCTTCGCCGATGCACCGACCCCGACGTGAAAGCCTGTCACCCCTCGCTCCACGCCGGGGAAACTAGGCGCGGCAACCCCTGGAGGTGGAGTTGCCGAAGACGACCGACGCCCGCTCTGTTACCACTGCGGGGAAGCTGAGCCGAAGTACCTCTTGAGTCAGCTGTGCTCTTCAAGAAGAACTTCGGAACCAGCAACCCTGCCTGGCTGCTGGTTGTGCCTGCCAGCCTGCGAGAAGAAATCTTTCAAGCATGCCACGACGACCCGACGGCTGGACACCTTGGCTACAGCAGGACGCTCGCCCGGATTCGTGACAAGTACTACTGGCCAAGACTCCCGAAAACCGTCCATCTGTACACACGGTCGTGCCATGAGTGCCAACGACGTAAGAAGCCTCCGACAAAGCCAGCAGGACTCTTGTAGCCGATATCTGCCCCGACTACGCCCTTCCAGCAGGTCGGAATGGATTTGCTCGGGCCGTTCCCAACATCGACGCAAGGGAACCGGTGGATTATCGTCGCGACCGATTATCTTACACGATACGCCGAGACGAAAGCCCTTCCATCGGGAACAGCGGTGGAAGTCGCCAAGTTTTTCGTCGAGTCCATTCTCCTTCGACACGGCGCACCTGAAGTGCTGATCACAGATCGAGGGTCATCTTTCCTGGCACAGCTGACTCAAGAGGTACTTCGGCTCAGTCACACCAGCCATCGACGAACCACCGCTTATCACCCGCAGACCAACGGGCTAACAGAGCGGCTCAATAAGACCATCGCCGACATGATCTCCATGTACGTCGACGTGGAGCATCAGACGTGGGACGAGGTGTTGCCGTACGTTACATTTGCGTACAACACAGCGGTACAAGAAACCACAGGAATGACGCCGTTCCAACTGGTACATGGCCGGACGGTTACCACAATGCTGGACGCCATGCTGCCTCACGTGACAACCGACGATGGCAACGACGACGCTCAACTGATCTCTCAACGCGCGGAGGAAGCTCTTCAACTGGCAAGAATCAAGATTCAAAACCAACAGCGAGTCGACGCACGCCGCTATAACCTTCGTCGCAGGGACGTCCATTTCCAACCCGGGGACCGGGTATGGGTGTGGACACCGATTCGGCGCCGCGGTCTCAGCGAGAAGCTTCTCAAGCGCTATTTCGGACCCTACAAAATCATCCGACGCCTCGGCGATCTGAACTACGAAGTTCTACCCGACGGAACGCGCCCATCTGCAAGACGCCAGCCACGACCCGAGGTGGTGCACGTCGTCCGGCTCAAGCCGTATTACGAACGATAGAACTTTGGACTCTCGTCAAAGAGTGAACTGGGAACTGTGAAGTGTGGCTCGCGACTCTACTATCTTTTGTTGTGTATTTGTGTTTTACCTTTGTGGTGCATCGGGACGATGCATTTTTTTAAAGGGGGGAATAATGCCGCGAGTGCAGCTAACTAAGTAGGCAGCGCGCTCGTGGCCTAACGGTTATCGCGCGTGCCTTCCACGCAGAAAGCCCAGGGCTCGATCCCTGACAGCGCCGCGTCTTTTATTTATTCTTCCAATTTAGATTTCTGGTAATTTCGAGAACCGTGTTGCTCGTTCTAGGTTAGAATGTTCTGCGCGCTGAATGTTCCAGGCCGAATGTTCCAGAAGCCCACGCGTGCACAAAAGGGGCTCCGCGTAACCAACCGGACTCTGTCTCGCCCCAGCGTTCGACTCTGCGCTTACGCCGACTTCGACGCCCGCGACGCTCTATTGTTATCTTCTGTTTCCTTCTTTATTTTTGGGCACAAGTTCGCCCCATTAAACGTTTAGTTTCGTCAGTTATTCGCCGCCTCATCACTTGTCCTTCGTGACAATATAAATGCGTCAAAAACCTGGCCAAAACTTTGGTGGTGGTTAAACGTTTTTTATTGAAGAAAGGGGGCCGTTTGATTTGGATTCAGGCAACGAGGTGCAGTCGTATTTTTATTTTGCCTCAATTTTTTTATATTTCGTGGCGCATGTTCCAAGAAAAACAATCCTTTTTATGTTAATGTCCTGACATGTTTAGTTTCTGAGAAACAAAATCTCAAAGAAGCGGGAAAGAACAACAGGGTTTTGACGATTGTCGTGTGTGGCATTTTTGAATCACTCTCAATCTCAAAGTCTTAAAAAAAGAGCGTCGATATTTTTTTAGTGTGATATATATGCAAGTAGATAAAACGGCATTATAACTACTATTTATAATTCGTCGCTAAAAGCTTTGTAAAAATCGCCATACATGCCTCCGCGAACAACTGTGACCTAAATTGCGGATTTGTTTTTTAGTCGACTATGTTTAGAATCGCTTTTAAAATAATACCACGTGTACAGCCTTTCATCGCCTTCCAAATTAAGCAAATTTTGTGCCTTTGTCATGTACGAGTACTGAGAAATAAATTATGAAACAGAGAAGGTTTTCACTTTTCGTTCAATTTCAGCGCGCTGTATAAAAAATATATATATATATATATTTTTTTTTTCGCGTTGCGTTTTCTTCACACCCTTCTTTTACCCAGAATACAATCCGTTAAAGGTATTTGCACGGGGTTTGCGTTTTAAGCCTCTAAATATGCTAAAAAGGAGCAAATGCCGATGGTGGGTTTTGACGATTGTCGTGTGTGTTTGAACCACTCTCAATCTCAAAGTAATCAAAAGATAGCTTCTATATTTTTTGTATTGTTATATATATGCAAGTCGGTAAAACGATATTCCAACTACTATTTATTTTTCGACGATCAAATCTTTGTAAAAATCCCCAAACGTGCCTCCACGAACAACTGTGACCTAAACTGCGGATTTTTTTTTTAGTCGACTATGTTTAGTACCACTTTTAAAATAATAACAAATGCAGAACCTTTCATTGCCTTCCAAATTAAACAAAGTTTGTATCCTTTACGAGTACTGATAAATAAATTATGAAACAAAGAAGCTTTTCACTTTTCGTTCAACTTCAGCACGCTACATAATATATTTTTTTTTTTTTGCGTCGCGTTTTTTTTACACCTTTCTTTTACCCAGGGTACATTCCGGTAGAGGTATATGCACTGAGTTTGAGTTTTAAGCCTCTAAATATGCTGAAAAATGATTCTGTTCTGTTATCAACATGAATTAGTATTAAAAATATAAAATTTCGCATTCAAAAATCTAGGTTTATAATAGGAAGTGTATTTTACTCTAATGTTTCACAATATTATACTTCGATATTTCTAACGTAGTATAGATTATGTAGCGCATAGGGTTTAGGCTTGAGGCCTCTCCAATCATGGCACCGGCGGAAATTGTCTGAAAACCCGCTTTCGGCAGTTGCGATTTTATATTGTTTAGACGTTTGGAATTGTAAACTTTTTATTATACGCCTAACGACATCGATGTCTTTTATATGATTATTTAATAAACGTCCCTTAGATTATTATAATAAATATTAAAATATACATCTATAACCCATAAACCCACCATCAGCATTTGCTCTTTTTTAGCATATTTAGAGGCTTAAAACTCAAAACTAGTGCATATATGTACCTGTAACGAAATGTATGCTGGCTAAAAGAAGGGTGTAAAAACAACGCGACAAAAATCAAATAAATTTTTGTTTTTATACAGCGTACTGAAATTGAACAAAAAGTGAAAACCTTTTCTGCTTTATAATTTATTTCTCAGTACTCGTACGTGATTAGGACTATAAACTTTGGTTAATGTGGAAGGCAATGGAAGGTTATACACGTGGTATTATTGAAAAAAAAAAACTAAACATAGTCAACTAAAAAAAATTCCGCAGTTTAGGTCACAGTTGTTCACGGAGGCATGTTTGGAGATTTGTCCAAAGATTGGATCGACGAATAATAAATAGTAGTTGGAATGTCGTTTTACCGACTTGCATATATATATAACAATAAAAATATATAGAAGCTCTCTTTTGAATACTTTGAGAATGAGAGTGATTCAAAAACGCCACACACGACAATCGTCAAAACCCACCATCGGCATTTCCTCTTTTTTAGCATATTTAGGGGCTTAAAACTCATAACCAGTGCAAAAACCTCTAACGGAATGTATTCTGGGTAAAAGAAGGGGGTCAAAAAAACGCGACGCGAGAAAATAAAATTAAGAATGTTTTTTTTCTTTTTACAACGTGCTGAAATCGAACGAAAAGTGAAAACCTTCTCTGTTTCATAATTTATTTCTCAATATTCGTGCATGATAAAGGCACAAATTTTGGTGAATTTGAAAGGCAAGGAAAGGTTCTACACGTGGTATTATTTTAAAAGCAATACTAAACATAGTCGCCGAAAAACAAAAATCCGCAATTTAGGTCACAGTTGTTCGCGGAGGCATATTAGGGGATTCCTAAAAAGATTGGAGCGACGAATAATAAATAGTAGTTATAATGTCGCCTTACCTACTGGCATATATATCACACAAAAAAAAATATAGACGCTCTCTTTTGAATACTTTGAGATTGAGAGTGATTCAAAAACGCCACACACGACAATAGTCAAAACTTCGTCTTTCTTTCCCGCTTCTTTGAGATTATTTTTTCTCAGAAACTAAACATGTCGGGACATTAAAATAAAAAGGATTGTTATTCTTGGAACATGCACCACAAAATATAAAAATTTGAAGCAAAATAAAAAATACGACTGCACCTCGTTGCCTGAATCCATATGAAACCGCCCAGGGTTATGTCAAAGCCTCTTGATAAATATCATCTAGCCTTGATGGGGGTGGGGAAACGGGTGATTAGGGTTGAGGAATGGGAGGGGGTTAAATGAATTGAGAAAGGCCCGCCGAGCATACGTAGCCCAACAGGGAGTTAAATATTTTTTTCCTATTGAGGTTGTCACTGGCCGGTATTGTCCATTCTCTGCAGTTTGTGGCTCTGGCTTCCGCGGGTAGTTCGTGTATGGCATCTTGTCTTTGCTTGCTGATGCCTGACGTTTATTATACGGAGTTTTAGTGGCGCCATCTATTCTCGGTTCACGAAACCGTCAGCTGTATCTGCTACCGCGAATAGCCGCCAGAAGCCGGAGGGGAAAGGGGGCAGAGCCGGCGGGGGTAGCCGGACCCGAATGAGACTTTCCTCCTTTCACCATATTGTTCGCGCTGCGCCAGCACGTGGTCACGCGGACGCGAGCGGATGTTCTCGCTGCTAACTGATGGCTCTAGAGAAAGCTTCGCCGGAACCCCGCGCAACCCCCATTGACGTCACAGCGCACGTGACTCGGAAGCTGGTGAAGGAGTTGAGAGGTGCCGAAAACCTCAATCTTTGTCCATTTTTAAAATCAAAACCAGGACATGAAGGCAAAAGTGTTTTTTTTTTTTGTTATTTACTTCAGAAAGGTCAAAGCACCAACTCCCAAATTATTTAAGCAAAGCACTGAAATTGTTGCACAGCTCCTTTAGGGCTGGTTCACACAGCCTTATATTCTTACGTTAAGTTACGTTACGAAATCTTACGTTGAAGTCACCGGGACCTCTGTGCTTCATATTAAGCGAGGCTACCAGTTCAAGGAGAAAGCATGACACGCGGCATTCCAGACACGAATGTTTCGGTGACTTATACGTAACGTAACTTAACGTAAGAAAATGGGGCAGGGTGAATGAGCCTTTAGTCTGGAGGCCCATACAAGTTGAAGTAAAAAAATAAAAACTGCATCGCGGAATTTTTTGTTTTGTATTGGTATTTTGCAGCGTGGATTTTTCCACTTGTGCAGGCAGCAAGTATTTTGAATAAAGCAGCGTTGCATGTTTCTTTTCCCTTTTCGAATTCTAGAAACAAAAAAAGCATGTTAGAAATGTCCGTTGTATGACCCCGTTAATTTCTTTTTATCGGTTTGCAAGGAGGAAATTGACTGTTTGCTCACAAGGAAGTAGCAAATTAAATGCAGGTTTTAGACTGCTAAGCAAGAAAACAAAAGGCCTTCCACTTCCTAACTGCTGACCCACGTGGTGTCGTGAGAACAAAAATTGTTGCAGCTTTGTTCATTCGGCCAAAGGCGATAAAATTCGGTATACCTTTACAGGAACATCGTTACTGAAAACAATTAGGAAGGGAAATGGTACGGCGATGAAATGGTAGTAATATGCCTTACGCACACTGCAGGGCGACGTCAAGGACGGCGTCCTGGACGACGCCTAGGACCTCTAGGACGACTTCAAGGACGACGTCTAGGACGACGTCAAGGACGGCGACTAGGACGACATCTGGGACGACCTTTAGGACGACCTCAAGGACGACGTCTAGGACGACCTCTAGGAGAATGTGGATGACGAAGTCAAGGACGTCAAGTCACGTCTGCTTTCAGCGCTTACAAGCTTATGCAACCGGTGCTCACGCGAACGGAGCTTACGCAACCGGCGCTTACGCGACCGGCACTTACGAGCTTGCGCGACCGGAGCTTACGCGATTGGGGCTTGCGCGACCGACTCTTAATAGCTTACACGACTAGCGCTTCAGCCAAGGGTGCTCGAGCCACTGGCGCTTCAGCCACCGGCGCTTTAGCCCCCATCGCTTCATCCACGAGCGCTTCATCCACCATCACTGCAGCCATATATATTTCAGCCCTGGGCTTTACGTGACCTTGATTACGTGACCTTGATCGTGGTTGGGCCTATGAAGCTACCGCTAAAAGAACCGGACTAGTCCTTATGTATTTCATACTTTTATGTTCACTATCATTTTTTAGTTCTATACACTGACTGCAAAGTTGCTTCCTTGAATATATTAAAACCAAGGAAGAATGTGTCACTGACTTCACAATTCCGGCTACTTCATATAGAAGATGCCTGAAAAAAATTCCATGTAAACATTTGCACAGTACGTGACAAGGTCATCTATCCATATGCCACATACATACTTGTTGGTTTGCACGCCGGACCCAACAAAAATGCAAAATAATATACATATTCCTATACCGTTATATAAACGCTTCTGGCTACATACGGTACGATGTTCTTTCAGTTTTCGGTGTCGACAAGGAAGTCACGAAGCGCGTGCAGCGCTTTTTTCTGAAATGCTAGAGACGGTCGTACTCCCTAAGGTCGTTCCTCCATCATTTAAAGCCGCTGCTCCAGTCGTTGATGCTACCGAGAAAACGCCCACACTCGAGGGGCGATACAATGATTTTTGTGCTTTGCGAAAATACCGCTTAGAACGGATCCCTGACGTTAATGACCTGTGAAACACCCGTTCGTTTATCACCACACTCAAAAAGTCGCAGAAAAAATTAAAAAAAAAAAAACGAGCAGCGTTTATCCCCTCAATGTCTACAGAAAAAAACACACAAAGGTTTTTGCAGTTGAGCCAAGAAAACCCCGATAACTTTTTTGCAGCCAGTCACACTTACATTAGCTATTTCAATAAGTTGTACAACTCAGCTATCAAGCCGCCCATGAAATCTGGTAGCGTCGGTACAACGTCGGTGCGCTGTACATCCAACTGAAGTTTTGGGGTGTCGTATATGTGATAAGGGGTGTAAGAATATACCCCCTTTTTTTCTTAGAGCTACGCTACAAGTTTCCTCGCTCTCTGAGCTGCGGCGCGTGCCCAACGCGACTCTTAGGAGGGGCATCCGTGGCGTCCACCTAAACGTCGTGTTTTTCTTCCCGTCCACTTTTTTTTTTTGTGTAACACAATTATATACATGCTGAAATTACGTGTTCTACTCGCTGATTCACAGTCTCTTTCCAAATTTCCTGGATTTTTTCGTGCCGACTTCCGCCATTTGGCATCGGGCGCTCGCGCGTGCGCAGAACTCTTCTCGTCCATTAAATATGGTTCGGTCTGGTAATGGTGCTCGAGATACCCTGAGGAGAAGCTTTGATAAAGACGAGATGCAGGCAGGGTTTGTGAATTAATGTAGGTTGTTTCCACGTCGAACTGTGCAATGATTGTCCCGGTCATAGTTTTGTATATATGTATGTAAGACATATATGTGGAATTCATGTTCTTGGGTCGAGAATGCAGCTATATTTGAACACCGTAGGTAATAGACCGATCTCACAGCCGGTTTCATTACACCAGTGCTGACGGCATGCACCGTGGGAACTCTGTAGTCTTTCTGAAGGCGCGACAACCCCGCTGAACTAGGGTGCCTCAATGTCCTTCTGTTTAGGGTGATGCCACCCTTTGTAGTACCCGATGCCGACAGCACGCGCTCACGGGTAAAATACAAAGAAATCGACGAAAACAAAATGTCGCCATAGCACAGTCAGCGCCACAAACACGTGCAGGGACACGCTCTTTCACGCGCATCTGAACAAAAAAGGAAAATAAAAGTGTGGGACAAAATGGCCGGATGACTCCACCCTAAGCAAAGCGCACATGAAGGCACCCTACGCTGAACGATTGCGCGAGGAGAGCACGAAGCGGCACGAGCTGTCTCGTGAACTGGCGCCTGCCTCCTATGAACCACAGTTATGGCGGAGTCAGGGATGCGTGGAACTATTAGCCCCGTGCGCGACCGAAAGCGTCGCTGTGGTCGGCCTTCCACGATTGGCCGAACGCTGACTATGACGTCGGAAAGGGGATTTATCATCGACGGAAATAAGAGGAATGAAAGAACTTTAATTTTGACGGTGTTGGCAGTGTTCCTTTGAGAGCGCAATGATTTCAAGCTTCCACCATGCTAATAACAAACACCATCGAACTTGTTGTTTGCAAGGTAATGACGTCACAAGGAGGAACCACAGGAGGGCGCCACCAAAACATCTCGCCGCTAATAGTTACCATAGTGGAACGCTTAGTGAGATCGGCCTATTTTCTTTCGGAGATATGAATTTTTGAAGCTCAAGGCCTGGAGACTGCCAAGGTTTCACTATGTAGATTGGATAGCCGTCCATTTCACACCGAAGCATGCAAGTAATATTAATTTTTCCCACGTATTTTATTAAAGGTTTACAACGCATACACAAAATATCTAGAAGTACAATAAAATTTCTCTGCAAAAACAAAAAGCTACAAAACACGTCCTGTTGACAGACTTTAGAGACCCCTTCACAAAGTGTTAACCAACAAACTACTTTATACAAAGTTCTTATGGGCTCTCTTCTTATTTTAGCCTCCGCAGTTCCTTAGAGGCTATGCCAAGGTATATGTACATGGGTAGCGAAGCTTCCATAAAAGCCCACATGTCGAAAAAATGGCGGCCCATGGGGCTGCTCTAGCGCCATCTATGAGTCGCGGGGACACTTCCGGCGGAACAAAAAATGAACAGGAAATAACGTCACTTCCGAAAAAAAAAAAACGTGACGTCATGCGTGCGTGCGGTTGGGCGCGAAAATTAAACAAAAAGAATTCCAGAGACTAGAGGTAAAATGCACGACATATACACTAAAAAGTCTCAAACATAGCTCTGTGTTTGAGCTTTGTTTGATACTTTTTAGTGTGTGTGTCGTTGTTTTTACCTGCAGTCTCGGGTTTTTCTTGGGATGTTTACTCTATACTGGATCGTTTACGCCCTTATTTGCCCTTGCTCTTATATTTTGTTCGAAATGTTTTTTTCTGCAGCCGACTTTGTTAGCCGACCTGCTATGAGAGTAGTTTCATTTCATCACACCATCGTGTCTTTGCACTGTGGTTAAACTCGAGCCACAGTGTTTTGCTCTTTGTTCCTTCAGGATCCTCAGAAATATGTGGGAAACCTTAAAGCGAATGATGTAATTTCACAAAAAAAAAGCGAATCAAATTGCTGGAGTGTGTTGCGTATGAAATACACTACAGCAACTCTAATGCAAGCCCAACGTCGCATTAACAGTCGCGTTGTATTTGTTTTATTCACTTACAATCATTGAATCAGATTACTCACTAGAATCATGCAATCGGTATTCACTATTTTGAAAGTGCAATGGTGGAAGAAAACTGGTAGATCGGTACATAAGGCACATTATAACATAATAAGACAATGTACAATCGGCTGGATGTTGTGAGGACATTAACAGTTTACAGGCTGCCACTAATAAATAAGAGGTTTCACAGTGTTCTGACGACAACTGTGGTCACCACAGTAATACACAAAAAAAAAACACTTGTCTAGGCGGTCCTTGGGCACTGTACAATAATGCTGAAAATATTTTAACTCGCATCTGCTGGTGCTGCTACACTGCAACGCAACGATTGTTGGGTGCAGGTCAAGGAAGCCAAGTGGAGTAAACCATCTTGGAGCCCTCTGGTATGCTGTACTTTATTAGCCAGTGTTGCTTCACAGCTTTAAACGCTATATATGTGAATCAGTTAGAAGACTACAATACTACTCAAGAAACCGAAGAAAATGAAAGGTTCGGATAGAACATGCCTACACTGCTTTAAAAAGTACTCGGGGTGGTTTCACTCACGTAGCCTGTGCACTTGCTGCCTAGCTTTATGATCCATCTCTGGCCAAACCGGCTCACATTGCTCAGTCTAAGTTGGGCTTCAACGAGTGCAGCGACAGCAGGAGACACATGAACGCGGACACTCTCAAGGACTTCGGCAACAGTCCTCATCTGACGTTGTGGTTGCAGCCTTCTTTGCAGCCTCTTGTTACGCTCCTGAAGCTGTCGCACCTTGGCTCTCAGGGCGTTCACCTTCTTCTTGTCGATGCTGCATAAAAAACACTCACATTTGTGAGAAGGCCCAGCAGCACAGCCAGAGAGTCTCTAGGCGAAGGCGAAGAAACCAAAATCTCCATGTCCCCGCTGAACTCTTGAGCAGGAGCAGCACCTTGACGAAAAGCGTAGCTGTGATCAACAGCAAAAAAAGAAATAAATAAAGAAAGGTTTTTACAAAAACTGTAAGTAAGAGAGCAAGTTCAACAAAGCGGAAAGTTGGGCGAGTTGGTTGTTCATCTTAGCTGGCAGAAACAGTGCCTCTTTGTGTACTTTTACAGCGCCTGTCTGTATACACCTTGTTTTTTGTTCTTCGTGAAGTTGCGCTGTTTCTACCAGTTAAAAAAGCAAGCAAAAACGCAATAAAAGGATAGCACAAACATATTCGGCCACCACTTATTATAGGCCCCTAGTAGACTGTTACCTAATAAGGTGCACGAGTATGTATGGTCCAATGAAGCCGCAGAAATCCGCTCTGCAAATTTAATGTGAACTTAGCGAAGGAGAAGAGGTTGAAGTCCTCCTTTATTCCCCTATTTGAACGCATAAATAGGGAATTCACCTTCGTTCCATGACAGGTTTATTTCAAAAGACTGGTCGTCAGGGTGGCCACAGGAACTCCGCGAGTCTGAGCGGCCGGAGTACGTGCAGCTCAATGAAGCTTCCGAACTCCTCTCTGCAAATTTAGCGTGAAGTTAGTCATGGAATAATAGTCGAGTTCCTTCCTATGTGTCTATTCTAACGCACGACAAGAAAAATCACCTTGTTCCCACGAAAGTTCCATTTCGGAAGATTGGTCGTCAGGGTATGTGTAGCTCGGTGAGGGTGGCGAACTCACCTCTGCCAATATATGGTGAATTCGCCTATTTTAACACAAAATGTAAATCACTTTCGTTCATGGGCAGCTTTATTTTGGAAGACTGGGTGTCGGCATGACAAAAGATGCTCAGTGGACCGATATTGACGTCGATTATGTCACCTCAAATAAAACATGTCATTATAAACGGGCCTGAAATGAACTTCTAGCAGTACCTCTGACCATATTCTACCAGCTTTTTCCAGCTAATCTCACTTAGTTCTATTGCAAAATGCTGAGGTCATAAAGACCATGAGGTAATGCAGTGGTGCTGGAAGTTGCTGCCATTTTATGTTAGTTACAATAAAAAAGCTCACCATGCACAACTGCTGAAACTGAAGAGCTTTTGCTGTAAATGTCGCCACGTGTTGTCTCTGCAAATAATATTAAAATGTTGAGCCCACAGAAGCAATATTTCAGCCCCATGTGGTAAATATTTTTCTAAGAGCGGGTTAATCATGCTTAGTCACAAAGTGCACGGAAGGTTTATTGGTCTGCTTACCTTTTGTGGGAAGCACACTTGACAACGCATTGTGACGGAGGTGTCCAGGCCGCAGGAAAGCTGACTCCTCAAAATGTAAGGAGCAAACTACCCTGTCTCGTAGCTGCCATGGAGTCTTCCCCTGTAAACTTCGGTTTTTTCAGAACGGAACCCAGGCTTCGCGCCTGCAGATAAGGCATAGTGCTATGTGGGTACCGTGAATACTTACGAAAAGAAAATGTAGCCAACATGTCCACAAACCAAAGCAAATCAGAGCAAGGACATTAACAAATGCATGACATCAACGCTCTGTGTACATCATGAAGAGTAAAAACACTAGTCTTAAGTCTTACACACAGATGCCCGACTATATATCTGTGTTGTACCACTGATAACCAGGCCAATGATCACGACACTAGGCTCCTCAGATGCAGGCCTGTACAGGTAAATTTGAATATCGTGGGCAATTTTATAATGACGGCACACAACGCTGCGAAGTCAACATTTCTAGTATAACATATTACGCCTTCAGGTGTAGTTTCTTGTGCACATCCAGACAACCCTAATAGATTTAGGTAAAACTAAAAAGAGTTAAGAGAAGACCGAACAAGGGGGCATGATATCACACAGCAGGCATGTAACTGACAGTTGCTAAGTCTCACCTTCGAGGGTCGAGGGGAAACCAGTGCAGCGAGATGCCAGCCATGCGGGTATCGCTTTCACACACTTCCACGGAGCACTGTTTCTTTGCGTATCATGCTGTGCTCATCATCGCACGTTGAGCCCTTTGGACGCAGTAGTGTCCAAGGTCTCAGCGCACGACTGTCAAGTTCCCGCGTAAGTAACTGAACCAAACTTCCCAAATGGTGTTAACTGCCGCTAAAACAATTAAAAGCAAGCAGACGGACGTCAGCAGCCTGTTTTTCCGCGCGCCCAACGAGGCCTACAAAGAACTGCGAATATCGCTATTGCTAGCCGGCCTCTTTGCTAGTGGCATACAGAGGACGCTAATAAGAAGTATGAATATTATCAGCAAAAAACAAAGACAGTTTTGAATTTTGTAGCGCGCCCATTATGATTGATAATATCTAATAATTATATTTAGCTTGTTTAAAAATGCAAATGATTATACTTTGTGGGATATTGCTGCCAACAGGTACCGATAGAGTAACCAAAGGGTTGTCTCAACAGCGGCGATAGCTCAAAGGAGACGTCAAACCTAGTAGCGCGGTCCCCACATCTCCGCGGCAATATTGTCACGAACGACAATTGATGAAGCAATATTAACTGAAGAAACTAAACGTTTAATGGGGCGAACTTGTGCCCAAAAATAAGAAAAGGAAAAACGATAACAGAAGAGAACAGAGCGTCGCGGGCGTCGAGGTCGGCGTGAGAGCAGAGTCGGACGCTGGGGCGAAACTGACCCCGGTTCGCCACGCTGAGCCCCTTATGTACATGCGTAAGCTTCTGGAATAATCACCGTAGAATGTTCGATGCGTAGAGCATTCGGACCTCGAACACGCAACAGGATTCTCGAATTAACCAGAAAACTAGATTGCAGGAATAACAAAAGATGCGTCGCTCCCAGGGATCGAACCCTGGCTTTTCGCGTGGGAGGCATGCACGATAACCGTTAGGCCACGCGCGCGCTGCCTCCTTGGCCAGCTGCGCGCGCGGCATTACTCCCCCTTTTAAAAAGTGCATCGCCCCGATGCAAAACAGAACAAAACAAAGCAAATAAAAATAACGGTAAACTAAAGAGTCATTTGGAACACTTAAGGTCCACAGTCCTATCGAGCGTAGTACGGTTTCAGGCGCACGACGTGGACGACTTCAGGTCGTGGTGGGCGGCGTGATGATGTCCTTGTTCCGTCGGGCATGACCTCGTAGTTCAGATCTCCAAGTCGACGAAGTACCTTGTAGGGTCCGAAATACCGTTTCAGGAGTTTCTCGCTGAGACCACGGCGGCGAATCGGTGTCCAGACCCATACCCGGTCTCCGGGCTGGAAGTGGACGTCCCGACGACGAAGGTTGTACCGGGTAGCGTCGACGCGTTGTTGATCTTCAATTCGGAGTCGGGCGAGCTGGCGAACTTCTTCGGCTCGTTGAGCAACCACTTGGGCGTCGGGGCTTCCATCGTCAGCTGGTTCGTGGGGTAGCATCGCGTCGAGCATGGTCGTTACTTTCCTGCCATGCACCAGCTGAAAGGGTGTCACCCCGGTGGTCTCTTGCACGGCCGTGTTGTAGGCAATTGTGACGTACGGCAACACCTCGTCCCATGTCTTGTGCTCCACGTCGACGTACATGGAGATCATGTCGGCGATGGTCTTGTTGAGTCTTTCCGTCAGCCCGTTGGTCTGAGGGTGGTACGCCGTGGTGCGACGATGGCTGGTGTGGCTGAGACGAAGGACTTCCTGTGTCAGCTGGGCCATGAACGAGGATCCGCGGTCTGAGATCAAGACTTCGGGGGCGCCGTGCAGGAGGACAATGGACTCGATGAAAAACTTGGCGACTTCAACAGCCGTTCCTGATGGAAGGGCTTTTGTCTCGGCGTACCGTGTGAGATAATCGGTTGCGACGATTATCCATCGGTTCCCTTGCGTCGATGGTGGGAATGGCCCAAGTAAGTCCATTCCAATTTGCTGAAACGGGGCAGATGGCGGCGCAATAGGCTGAAGAAGTCCTGCCGGTCTCGTCGGTAGTTTTTTTCGTCGTTGACACTCGTGGCAAGATCGGGTGTAGTGGTGCACTGTCTTCGCGAGCTTGGGCCAGTAGTATTTTTCGCGTATCCTGGCGAGAGTTCTGCTGTAGCCAAGGTGTCCCGCCGTCGGGTCATCGTGGCAGGCTTGAAAAATTTCTTCTCGAAGACTGGAAGGGACCACCAACAGCCACGCCGTGTTGTTGTCGCTGAAGTTCTCCTTGTAGAGCACACCTCGTCGGAGGGAGAAGGTTGGCAGTGTTCGTACAAAACTGCGGGGAACGGCACTTCCTTGTCCCTCTAGGTGCTCGATGAGTGCTCGCAGCTCAGGGTCATCTCGTTGAAGTGCTGCCATGTCGCTGACATCGAGAGCGCCGAGGAAACACTCATCATCGTCCTCTTTGGTGCAGGCAGGAGCGGCCTCGACTGGGGCCCTTGACAGGCAGTCGGCGTCATTGTGCTTCCGGCCGGACTTGTACACCACGATCATGTCGAACTCCTGCAGTCGTAGGCTCCACCGGGCGAGGCGTCCGGAGGGGTCCTTCAGATTCGCCAGCCAGCAGAGCGAGTGGTGGTCTGTGACCACGCGAAAAGGACTTCCATACAAATATGGGCGAAACTTTGTTATTGCCCAGACGACAGCGAGGCACTCCTTTTCAGTAGTTGAATAGTTCCTCTCCGCGTTAGACAGCGTCCTACTTGCGTATGCGATGACTCGCTCTGCGCCGTCCTGCATTTGGACTAGTACCGCACCCAGTCCGGTGTTACTGGCGTCGGTGTGGATCTCGGTTTCAGCAAACTGGTCGAAATGGCCAAGAATCGGGGGCGTCTGGAGTCTTCGTTTGAGCTCGTCAAATGACCTCTGGTGTTCTTCTGTCCACTCGAACTTTACGGCGTCCTTCGTGAGGTGTGTCAGCGGTGCGGACAGCTTGGCGAAGTCTCGAACAAAGCGCCTGTAGTAGGCACAGAGTCCGAGAAATCTTCTCACGGCCTTCTTGTCAGCCGGCGGCGTAAATGCAGCTACGGCGCGGGTCTTCTCGGGGTCAGGTAGAACGCCTTTGTTGTTCACGACGTGGCCAAAGAACTTTAGTTCCCCATAGGCGAACCGACATTTTGTTGGCTTGAGTGACACGCCGGCGGTCTTGATGGCTTGAAGCACGGCTCGAAGTCGACTGAGGTGTTCGTCGAAATCTCGTGAGAATACCACGACATCGTCCAGGTAGACGAGGCAGCTCTGCCATTTCAGACCTGCCAGCACGGTGTCCATGACGCGCTGGAAGGTGGCTGGTGCTGTACAAAGTCCGAACGGCATCACTTTGAATTCGTACAGTCCGTCGGGAGTGACGAAGGCAGTTTTCTCCCGGTCACGTTCGTCGACTTCAATCTGCCAGTAACCACTCTTCAAGTCCATTGACGAAAAATATCGGGAGTGGCGCAATCGGTCTAACGTATCGTCGATGCGGGGGAGCGGATAGACGTCCTTCTTCGTCACAGCGTTCAGTCGACGATAGACCACGCAGAACCGCAGGGTTCCGTCCTTCTTCTTTACAAGTACGACCGGGGACGCCCATGGACTTCTTGAGGGTTGAATGATGTCGTCGTCGAGCATCTCCTGGACTTGATCTTGAATCACTTTTCTTTCCTTTAAGGAGACTTGATACGGCGACTGGTGGACAGGGAGTGCGTCGTCGTCGGTAATAATGCGATGTTTCGCCATTGGTGTTTGGCGAACTTTCGATGTCGTTGCAAAACAATTACTGTATTCGGCGAGGAGATCAACCAGTTGCCGGCGCTTCGGAGCTGGGAGCTCGGGGTCGATGTCAAGCGGCGGCGTTGTCGTGCTCTTCTGCTGTGACGACGAGGTTTCTTCGGAGATTGCGGTGACCACGGCTGGCGCCTGAAGCTCCTCGACGTAGCCCACGGTGGTGCCCTTCGTTAGGTGCTGCGGCTCCTCTCGAAAGTTTGTCACGAGAACAGTTGCACGTCCTTCTTGGAGATCCGTTACGCCTCGTGCGACGCCGATTCCTTTCTCAAGAAGCAGTTGGAAACTGCCTTCCAGAAGAGCTTCACCGTGCATGGCTGCGTCGGTTATGACGGTGACGAAAACACTTGACCGCGGCGGCAGATTCACATGTTTGGCTAAAACTCGGATCGCGGATGACGTCGTGTTGGCATCCACCGGTGGCAGAACAGGCTTTCGCAGCGTCAACTGGTTTGCCCCGAGGTCGATGACGGCGCCATACTCGCAGAGGAAGTCCATTCCGAGGATAACGTCCCTCGAACAGTCTTGCAGAACGACGAACTTCACAGGGCACGTCTCACCGTGGATCTCAACGCGAGCAGTGCATCTCCCGGCTGGTGTGATGAGGTGCCCTCCGGCGGTTCGTATTTGAGGTCCATCCCACGGCGTCGTGACTTTTCGAAGGCGGCGGGAGAGCCTCCCACTCAGAACGGAGTAGTCTGCTCCGGTGTCGACGAGTGCCGTCGCGTCGTGGCCGTCGATGATAACGTTGAGGTTGTTGGACACCGAAGCAGGAGCGTCGTTGCGATGCGCAGCGTCGGGAGAGTGGGAGCGCTCCGTCGTTCTTGGAGGCTCTTTACTTCGGTCGTCTTCGGCAACGCCACCTCCAGGCGTTGCCGCGCCTAGTTTTCCCGGCGACGCAGGAGAGACAGGCTTTCTCGACGGGGTCGTGGCGCTGGGGACGCTGAACGTCTGGGCGACGGTGAGCGGGATTCACGGCGGAGAGGCAGCGCTGAGGATGGCGAACTTCGGAGGTACTCCTCGATGTCGCGAGGGCGTTCGTCGTACCTTGGGCGTGGGTCGTTTGGGTGGAACCCGCGCAGACCCAGTTGTCTGTAGGGGCATCGACGGTAAATGTGGCCGTCTTCACCGCAGTGATAGCACAACGGGCGTCGATCGGCCGTCCGCCACACGTTGGTCTTTCGCGGCGCAGCTTGTTCTGGGCGGACGTGCGCCCGATCTTCTTGGCGTCGGGAATACTGCGGCGCTGGAGGCTCACGTCGGGGTGGCGCCGTGTACTGGTGAGCTGGGGGCGGTGATCGTCGAGTAGCTGCGGCGTAACTCAGCGTCGGCGGTTCGGGAGTGGCGCCGACGAGAACTTCTGGCTGCAGCGCCTGATGAACTTCTTCCCGGACAATCTCGGCGATTGAGGGCGAAGCTGGGCTTGCGGCGGCAGGTAGAAGCTTCTGAATTTCCTCCCGCACGACGTCCCGGATCATCTCGCGGAGATCCGGGCTGTTACAGCTAGAAGGCGAGAGGGCAGCGACGCCAGGAAGTCGCTGGTAGTGGGAGGTCCGTGATTGAAGGGCACGTTCAATGTTCGTCGCCTCGGTGACGAAACCTTCGACTGTTGTCGGAGGGCTGCGGACAAGACCGCCGAAGATGTTTTCCCTCACGCCCCGCATGAGGACGCGCAGTATTTTCTCCTCGGTGGCTTGAGGGTCTGCACGGGTACTCAGCCGCAGAACGTCTTCCACAAAGCTCGTGACGCTTTCGTTGGGTGCTTGAAACCTCGACTGAAGAAGATCTTCGGCCCGCTGCCTACGATGTTGGTTCATGAATGTCCGCTTCAGCTCGGTGACGCAGGTATCCCACGACGTCAGCGAATCCTCATGGTTCTCGAACCAGTTTCTTGCAGTTTTCTCCATGGAGAAGTAGAGATTTTTTAGGCGCTGTTCCGCAGTCCAACCGTTATGACGGGCTATGCGTTCATAATGTTGAAGCCAGTCCTCCACATCCTCATGGGCCTCACCATGGAATGGCGTCGGATTGCGTGGGGCGACAGGCATGAAGACGACGGATGGAGCGGTCGAGGTCTGCGGCGACTCGTTGTTCATCTTCGGCCTGCTTGACTGCTTGGTCCTGGGTGGCAAAAGTCCAAACTCCGGTTGTAGGCCTTGAATGCGGCGACTTAGTCGGGTCTTGGTAATGTCTTCGTCGGGTCGTCGTGGGCTTGCTGTCCGACTTGCGCTCCGGGCCCTCGGAGGGGTACGCTCCTGGGGCATGCAGTAATACCCCGCACCTCCACCAAAATGTCACGAACGACGATTGATGAAGCAATAATAACTGAAGAAACTAAACGTTTAATGGGGCGAACTTGTGCCCAAAATAAGAAAAGGAAAAACGATAACAGAAGAGAACAGAGCGTCGCGGGCGTCGAGGTCGGCGTGAGAGCAGAGTCGGACGCTGGGGCGAAACTGACCCCGGTTCGCCACGCTGAGCCCCTTATGTACATGCGTAAGCTTCTGGAATAATCAGCGTAGAATGTTCGATGCGTAGAGCATTCGGACCTCGAACACGCAACAGGATTCTCGAATTTACCAGAAAACTAGATTGCAGGAATAACAAAAGATGCGTCGCTCCCAGGGATCGAACCCTGGCTTTTCGCGTGGGAGGCATGCACGATAACCGTTAGGCCACGCGCGCGCTGCCTCCTTGGCCAGCTGCGCGCGCGGCAATATAGACGACGTTTAGGGCTACATTACCGCGGGTCGGTTCGATTAATTACCTCTGTCGGTGCCAATGATCGACTACCTTGTCTCACTCTCTCGAATATAGCGGAAGAGAAGACACACGTACCAGAGTAAGGACAGAGTCCAAGAGCATTTATTAACGTACTCTTCTAAATGAACTACAATGTCCCAATCCAAAAGGCCCCCCGTGCCGGCAAGGTAAGAAAAGGTCCTTACCTGCCAGACGCGGGGTTCCGGAGAGCCAAGACCGGTGAAGCATCGAAGAAGTCGCCGACACACGTCCTATCTCTTTCGCGGTCGCCGGACGAGTCCCTTTCCCGAAAGCGGGAAAACAAGAGGCGAAACCTCCTCGCCTGTCAGCAGTGATCCGCATCCGTGCGGGGGGACGGAAAAATGTCCCCGCGGGAGAGAGTGAGGAGGAGAGCCCCCCAAGCCAGGCGGCTCTCCTACACTTCACGAACAGGTCGGAGCTCACGGCGAAGGAGGCCGAGTGTTCCGACCCGTGGCCGTTATCGCAGCCATCGGGGAAGGGAGATCACAGGAATCCCCACATCCCCCCCTCCTTAAAACGGTAGGTGGGTCTCAAGAAAGAATAAAGGAGGCCCACCTTAGGCCCACCTGCTCTCATAAAATAATATCTCTCTCTGCGCACCCCCCAACAAATACACGCGACACCCAGCGCGCGTCTTCACAGTGTCCGCCGTCAACAGCTGGCCCGCAGGACCGAAGACCCGGAAAGTTCAAGTCCAGGTGCACGAACGCGGTCATCACAAACTTGCACAGCATCACAGGCGCCGTGCTGATACAGCTGGACACAGGTGTCGGGGAACGAGCTGGCCTGCAGTGGGGGACAGTCAGGCGGGCGTGAAGGCGGAAGCACCAAAAAGACCAACGACCGCCGCCCACCAGCGGAGACCAGCTGGGGAACACTCTTAGAAAAAAGGGTATCGATAGTCCTCCCTTAGGGGAGGAACGGTCTTGTAACCTATGTTCCTTCAGAAAGAGAGTAACTTTCGTCCCTGAAGCATGGGAGCAAAGTTCCTCCGTCGCCTGCATCTCATTATGGCGGCCCTGAATCGAGCAAATCGAGCTCAATAAGGCTTAACGAGGACGCTACGTCTCTTGTACGGGACGAGAGGAGCAGCGAATAAAAGCGTAACACGAGCTTTCCGCGAACTGTGTTTATTTCCGAAGCCAGATTCCCCCCACAGGTACAGAAACTTGCGTTTCGAAAGCAGCTACTCAGTCTTCTCGTCGACAGCACTGCGATGTTAAACGGAGACAACCGATACCCAGTTACTTCGCGCACTTTACGTCTTACCTTTGGTGTTCCTCGAGTCACTATTACTTCGTCAACCGCACATCACGGAGGAACGGCAAACCCAATCCGCGAAACCAAAAGCCGCTCTCAAAAGAACTAACTCGAAGCCAATGTTAATCGCGTAGCGTGAAAGGTGAAATCGCTTGCCACTAGATGGCAGGGTCAAGCAGAGTAATTGCAAGTAGCTAGGCTAGGTGGCGCTAGGTACTGCCCAATTCATGTTCTACATGAAAAATATTTTTTTTTCTTCAGCCCACCATTGCGCTTACGAATCTTTGGGAATTTCTCCTTTACTCACATTACACATACTACAAGCACCACGTGAACATACACTGAGCACATACATACACTGCACATACAAACATCAATTGAATGGCACACTAACCCGAACGCTACACCCGACCTCTGCTTTTCCGTCTTTTATACTGGTCGTTTTGAACCTACTGAATTTTTCGGTGACTGAATAAGCAATAAAAAATATTCCCAGCATGTTGATTTTTTTTCTAGCAATGTCATACCTTTGACAGTATTTTGAATGACTCAAGGGATGAATCTCTTATTAAAAAGCGAACGCTCGATCATGCCGTAAATATTTGAAATCCAATAAGTCAAGCCGCTCCAATGCGGTTCGAAGCCATGAGTTTGTTTCCCCGCGCGGCACGTCGTAGCCTCTACTTCTATTGTAGTGTTTTTCTATTTGTGCTGTTCGCGCAATGCTGCAATTGCCGTCTTGAATTAATCTCTGTAGAGCGGATATTCACTCAGCTGGAAGTGATGCTTCACGGGCTGAGAGATCGCTTTTCGATCAACTTGAATGCAGTCAAAGTCGCGACTTGCGGCAAGTGTTAAGTGTACGGAGCTACGCCGTGGCGAGCTGGAAAACTTCTTGCGAGCATCCCAGCGCGCCACTTTGAGGGCAGTTTCTCCAGGGACCGTAGTATATTTAAACTGAGAAATAAAGGGTAGATTTTTTTTTTTTTCGATTTCACCCGCTATTCTTTTTTCATGCTAAAATTCCACACTGTAAATATACCTACTTTCCGTCATGATTTCGTACTGTTCAGTCCTTTCCCCAGAGCGCAATCGCTCTCGGGCACGAGACAACCGACAGTCACATTGGCCACTGTACGATAGGAGCTTACTGTTCAGACCAGCGTTCCAACATGACTATTCGCACGTCGATCAATTGCACCTAACCCCTCAAGTGGTATTAAACTTTTTAATGTTAAGCGGAATGTCAACCTGCGACACCCCACCCCGTCCGATCACGGCGCGACCAGCGGCATCAATGCCCGACAGTTTACGTCATATCATCTTGTTGTTACACCACTGATACGCGAACACACGGTCACATCGGCGATAATGGACCTTTTGTAGAAATACGCAGTGCGCATGCGCGGAGTATTTCATGCGCCTGGGCTCGAGAGTATCTAGTTCCAAACAATCCGCCATCTTGCATTTCTCGCCTTTGAGCGGTTTCGTTGTGTCGACCTCGGGGCGGAAGATTACGCACGATGGGGACAAAGGTGAGCTTGGGGGAGCCGTATCTAGGTCACATCGCCTCAATGGGTGAACAGGATGTAGCTGACGTTTGGGTGTGGAACGGATGGGAGAGGCCTTGGGCGCGCGTTGTTTTCCAGTCACCTAGTCTCGAACCGATTCGCGTCTCTAGGTGGCAGCACATATTCGCCAAGAGGTCTATTCCAGTCTTCTGTTCACAACCCACAACACTGCCATCACTATGTTGCTGCTATGTTGCTGACACGCACAAATACAGAACCAAGTTGAACGCCGGTCGCACTCGGCATCGGAAAACAGAACCGAACTCAGCAAGAAAGGCGCCCAGGCAGCCGGCAGCAAAACCTGCCTGTCTTGGACGCAGTTACTGCGATTTCCATAACGTCGAGAACGTCGACACAGTTCCGCGTGGTTTCGCTACTGTAGTTCCGCGTGAGAGCGTGAGCCCCGCAATTCGGAGACGGCCATCTTTCCCAGTGTACGTGGCGCTGCTGGCACTGCTCCGGAACTTCGCCGTTTCTAGCGGCTTCGTTTGCTCGTTTCATAAAATTAGTGATAAAAACGTCAATGCAACCGAAATGCTCTGCACGTTTGGACTAGAAGACGGAATTACAGGCGGCCTTCGCTGCCGCTGAAGCTCAATCAACTCAACAGCATTTATTAAACAACGTGCGCGACCTGCTCGAAAACGAAACCGAAAGAAGATGAGTCGGAAGGGCGAAAGCTTTCTCCAGTCTGCCGGGAGAAGCAGGAAAATGTCTCGTTCCTCCCTCCTTCTCGTGTCCGCTTGGGGGCGCGTCAGTAGAAAGGAGGAAGACGCGCCGTTGCTACTTTTTTCCTCCATTTTTTTTTTTTGAGTGAAGTCCCAGACACGCTGCCCGGGGAATTCGGCGCCATCTCGGCCGCAGTGGGCTGGTGAAGGGGGGGGGGGGGGGGGGGGGGGGGTGGACGACCTCGGAGCAGACCTGCGAAGTCGTAATGCGCCAGCAGCCAACACGTTCAGAGCCGGCTGTAGACCTCCCCAAAGGGAAGAAAGGGCGCCGCAACCCCCAAACGAGGGGGCACGCGCGACCGACGCTCGTCTGCCTCGGGCCGCAAAGGCGGCAGAAACGGGCAGGAGCAAACGACAAACAAAAACCACAAAAAAGGTGGCCAGTTTGTCAACGGTGACAGGAACATGCCAGAGTGACCCGCTTGGACACCGGAAGAAAAAGCCATAAAAAAGGGAGCCCCTCCGTTCAAAACGCGTCTACATACCAAGCAAACTAATTGAGTTCGCTTAATGTGGGCACCGGGGAGAGAGCTTCTAGGAAAAACGCCGAGTTCTCAATCCTTTGCGCAGGCAGCTAACACAGAGGCTGCCTACAATACCCGGTTTTATAGTTACCGGAAGAGTCCGTTCACTATAAGTGGCCAAAAACAGATAACAGCCTGCAGCTGGCCCGTCTTCTGAAGTCGAGATAAATAGATACGGGGACTTCGAAGGGGTCGGATAGAAACAAACCGCCATGCATGCGCGTCAGCGAGCGGGGAAGATGCAAGTTCCCGCGCAAAATAGCCGCCATCTTGCTCCCCACGGAGGAAGACAAAAGGGGCGGCAGCTCACACTCTCAGACCTGCTAGCTTCGCCAAATATTTGAGTTAGCTAGCTTACCGAGGCTAGAAAAACATGTCTTGCACTCGATACGGCTTGATCAAGGGCTCACAACGGTGTGGACCCGTCTTTTGAGGCAAGGCCAGGTTTCAGAGCAACATAACTGCTGAGAGTCTTAGAGTCACTCCTCCACCTGGGTTACGCGAGTCTGACAGATATCGCCAAAGGGCGCTCTGGCTACATGGCGCCCGGGTTTCAGAGCAACATAACCTCCGAAAGTCTTAGAGTCACTCGTCCACCCAGATACTGTCACAGTGCGCCTCCGACCGCGTAGCGCCACCACCAAGAACGGAAACCTAGTGTCGTTCTTGGAAAACAACAACAGGCTGCAGGAGTACGTTGGCATCAAGCAGATACAAATCTTTCTCGAAGAAAACCCTCCTCGCCCACTGCAATACCAGCAGTGAATACAGCGCGTGCGTCAACAGTATGCAAACTGCTTCTCGACGCCGACGGTTACGCGGCCCGGCTCCCGGAGCCCGTCAGTAGCAGTACCAGCTACTTATCGACGTTATTGGCAGGCGTACCGTCCGACTCTAAATGAGTGTTCGCGACTACTCCGAGTCAAAGAAAACGCGAATATTTACATTCCCAGATTGCACTGCTGATCCTTCGCTACTCTTCTCTGCGAAGCCTCGCTCCCCGCCGGACATATAAGTCCACCCGGTTCTCAAAAACGTCATCAAAACTTCTATATACATTTTCCCTTCAGGACAAGTTGTTGGTGGCGCGCAAGGAACCCAAATACACACAGGTGAAGGGTTCGCCTCAAGCATGGAGAACAAAGGGCCTCCCGCAACAACGAATGTTGCTTGACGCACGCCAATTCAAAACAGGAACACGCGTACGAATCACACTGCGCTCGCTCAAAGGAGTGGCACTGCGGGTTGCCGACTCGGCATTAATTGCTCAACCATAAGTGGCGAGATCAGGACGCTCGTGGTACGCGGCGATCAAAGGCAAGGATGGTCGGCAAATAGGCCGGGCAAAGGGACGGAGGCCAGGAGCCACGACCACGATAAAGGAAGCCGTGGCCCCACGTTGGGCGCCATTTTATGTGGGATATTGCTACAAACACAGGTACCGATAGAGTAACCAAAGGGTTGTCTCAACAGCGGCGATAGCTCAAAGGAGACGTCAAACCTAGTAGCGCGGTCCCCACATCTCCGCGGCAATATAGACGACGTTTAGGGCTACATTACCGCGGGTCGGTTCGATTAATTACCTCCGTCGGTGCCAATGATCGTCTACCTTGTCTCACTCTCTCGAATATAGCGGAAGAGAAGACACACGTACCAGAGTAAGGACAGAGTCCAAGAGCATTTATTATAATACTCTTCTAAATGAACTACAATGTCCCAATCCAAAAGGCCCCCCGTGCCGGCAAGGTAAGAAAAGGTCCTTACCTGCCAGACGCGGGGTTCCGGAGAGCCAAGACCGGTGAAGCATCGAAGAAGTCGCCGACACACGTCCTATCTCTTTCGCGGTCGCCGGACGAGTCCCTTTCCCGAAAGCGGGAAAACAAGAGGCGAAACCTCCTCGCCTGTCAGCAGTGATCCGCATCCGTGCGGGGGGACGGAAAAATGTCCCCCCGGGAGAGAGTGAGGAGGAGAGCCCCCCAAGCCAGGCGGCTCTCCTACACTTCACGAACAGGTCGGAGCTCACGGCGAAGGAGGCCGAGTGTTCCGACCCGCGGCCGTTATCGCAGCCATCGGGGAAGGTAGGAAGATCACAGGAATCCCCATAACTTCTAGTCACAAACTAATTAATCTTAATAATGTTTGTCCCCACCTCTCCTAGTCACGCTTCAATCGCATCCTTCACGTGACCCTCCAGGCCGATGTCGCTGGCGATTTGTTTTGAACCGCTTGTTGGCCGAAGCTTCGCTACCCATGTACATATACCTTGGCTATGCTGTCCTGAATCGAAAATAAATCAAATTATTTAGACGTCTCCAAACACAGTGCACGCAGGATATGTCATCCATCTTAGTAATATATAAGAATCGTAAGGATTTTTTTTTTTTCGTCGTAGTGGCGGTGTATAATTTGTTGATTCTACGCTGCGGCTTCGTCGTTTATGCATTTCTGACTACCCAACGTGAACGAAGGACCTTGATGTCGCTCCTTTTATATGCTGGTGGCACTCAATTTGACGTATGGCGCGAAGGCAACGCCATGTGCTCCTCACACGAAACAGTCCCCCCGTTCACCGATTGAAGTTTTCGGTTAGTAAACATACTATGGGATTGTCTCCCTAGAGCAACAAACACCGATTTCAGCCATCCGCTCGTTCACAACAGTATTTTTTGTGGCCGAATGTAGAGTGGGAAAAACGGGTGAAAATAATTTATTTGACATGTATTCGATCAGTGTTTGTTGTTTGCCACTTCAATTGAGTAAAACGCTTACGGCGAACTTTCGCGGGAGAAATTTAATCGATGATTATGGGAATCTATGGATGCCTAAGAGCAACCTGCACTATACCTGTCTTGTGTCCACATCGATATTGTTAACAATACAAACTTTGTAATGGCCACTATTAATAACTATTATTTTAAGTAACGCAGCTATTATTAGGAGTGAAACTGAGTTATTTCAACTCCGTTCGATGCAAAATACCTCAGGCATGTCTAGACAAGGCATCTTTTTTTTCCCCGAAGAGTATAAACGTGTTTATTTTGTTTGAAACGTAATTTCCTTTAATAATTCCTTTCAACAACTTTGCATCCAGGTGACTGTGGTTGAACCGATCGCAAGACAAAGAGTTATACCTCGGTCCTTCGTTTCACGATGAATGCCATTCGGCATATTGCCGCGTGCGAATAGCTGAGTCAGCAGCTATTCACGCGCGTTTTATTAATAAAGTTTATGTTTTATTCGCGACAATATGAAGAAGCTCTGTAGTCCTCGAACTCTACAGTATCGATAGTTTGGTGACCGGCTTTCCCAGTAGTAATTAGCAGCGTCGTTTATTTCGCAGGTTGAAGTCCAGCGTGTTAGGTTTCTGAAAGACTCCTTATGGATGAGTGCAAGAAAGGCGACCGGCCGCCGCCATATCTCTGCTCGTGCGGGCAAGCCCGTGCAATTGCAAAGCTTGCCAAAACTATGTTCACGCGCACGCTGCACGTGCATGCACACTTGTAATTGTCTATTAGCGGCGAGATGTTTCGGTGGCGCCCTCGTTTGGTTACCTTTCGTGACGTCATTACCTTGTGAACAATAAGTTCGATGGTGTTTGCAATGAGCACGGTGAAAGCCTGAAATCATAGCGCTTTCAAAGAAACACTGCACACACCGTCAAAATTGAAGTTCTTCCATTACTCTTATTTGCGTAGCTGAGAAATCCTTTGCTGACATCATAGTCATCATTCGGCCAATTGTGGTGGGCCGACCACAGCGACGCTTTCGATCGCTCACGTTGCCAATAGACCTTTCCAAAAAAGGGCACTTGGCAGGTTCCATTTTCAGTGTTCGTGCGTATGGCGCGTGATTTGCTCGGTTTCCGAACCGACGAACGTGCGCGTTCTGGACTGTGATTTAACACGTGTGGACTGTGATTTTTGTAAACAGTGGAAACGTCTATATACACCAACACTTGGCCCTGACGTCACTCCACTTTGGTGGCGCTGCTATTTGCAGTGCGCATGCGCAAATGCTCCACTTCACGCAAATCTGGTTTCTGCGGCCGCGCAGTGCCAACCAGCTCGTGCGGGAACTGCTCGTTTGCCCCCACTTCGTGCCGGCTTGTTTGTGAATAGCGCGTTGGCCTATACGGTGCACGCTTTGCCTGTTTGAAAAGTATCAACGTTAGTTGTTGCGCGAGGTCTAGAAAGAAATAGTGCACCGCCGTAGTCTCGGGACAGCACGGATAGCGCTGAGCACGCCCGCCCCGTGCATTGCCAAACTTCTCGCTACCCGTTGAAATGATCACAAAAGGAGGATTTGACTAAATGAACTATCAACCTCTTAAGCCGGGGTCGCACTACTACTTCGCGGTGAGAAGCTCGCTAGGGTTGCTTCTATTTTCCTCATTATGTGTAGTGCGCGTGCTACCCACGCGTTTGTTTCAATTTTCATAGTGCCTATATGATACTGCTACTTCGCGGTGAGAAGCTCGCTAGGGTTGCTTCTATTTTCCTCATTATGTGTAGTGCGCGTGCTACCCACGCGTTTGTTTCAATTTTCATAGTGCATATATGATACGCGCATTGTGCGTTCTTGCACCAGCAGAGGAAGTTGAAGCATCCTTACTCTGGGTTGTAAAACTTTTACCCCAGGCGGCGATACCCAAACTTCTCGCCGCGAATACATCATACAAAAAACAGTCTGCATCTATATTCGAACGCGAGTCACCGCGAGATCCGTGCTTCGAGTGCCGCATGGCAATGAGTTCGAAGAGAAAACTTGGCACGCGGCATTCGAACCACGGATATTGCGGTGACTCGTGTTTGCAGACCGATTTTTGTACGATTAATGAGCAGGCTTTAAGGCTCGTTCACACAGACTCGTTTTCTTATGTTACGTTACGAAAAGTCACCAGGAAATCTGTGCTTCGTATTAAGCGTGGCTACCAATTCAAGGAGATAGCCTGGCACGCGACATTCGAGACACGAATGCTTTGGTGATGACGAGCTAGGACGGTGAGTTACCATGGCAACCAAGGACACAAGGCTCGTCGTAACGTAACGTAAGGACTTGAGCTCGGTTCAACTTTTCACACTGCACCGTTTTCTTACGTTAAGCCTAAGTCACCGAAACATTCGTGTCTGGAATGTCGCGTGCCAGGCTGTCTCCTTGAATTGGTAGCCACGCTTAATACAAAGCACAGATTTCCCGGTGACTTTTCGTAGCGTAACGTAAAAAAACGGGTTTGTGTGAACAAGCCTTTAGGGTTCTTGGAGAGTTAAAAAATGAAAGCCGTTTACAAATCCCTGTAACGCCGAATTAGAGCGCAGCTCTTGAGGAGGAGGGGAAGGCACGGGGGGGGTCACGTGCCGTGGGGATCACGTGACCTCGGGGGGGGGGGGGGGGTCACGTGGCGTGGGGATCACGTGACCTCGAGGGGTGGGGGGGCGGAGAAAATTTTCCGCTAAATTTAGCGGGGAAAATTTTCCGCTATATTTAGCAGGGAAAATGTTCCGCTAAATTTAGCGGAGACAATTTTCAGGTAGATTTAGCGGGGAAAATTTTCCGCTAGATTTAGTGGGAAAATTTTTCCGCTCAATTTAGCGGGGAAAAGTTTCCGCTAAATTTAGCGGGGAAATTTACCCATCATGCACCGCGCGGTTACGCCGACGGCGACGGCGACGGCGACGCCGGTCAAGCCGGAAACGGGCGCCTAAGAGCTGCGCTCTAAAAAAATGAAAACCGTTTACAACTCTCTGTAACACCGAATTAGAGCGCAGCTCTTGAGAAGGAGGAGGGGAGGGTACTGAGGGGAGCGTATACACCTCCTTGCTCCTGACCTCCTCATCCTGCCTGCCACCCCTCCCTCCGAGCGGCGTCGGCGTAACCGTGAAGTCACGTTACCTTGTGACCTCACGGAATCACGTGACGTCACCGGGGTCACGTCACCTCACGGGGGTAACGTGATCTCACGAGGTTCACGTGACGTCATGGGGGTCACGCGACCTCACGGGGGTCACGCGACCTCACGGGGGTCACGCGACCTCACGGGGGTCACGTGACCTCACGGTTACGCCGACGGCGACGGCGACGCCGCTCAAGCCGGAAACGGGCGACTAAGAGCTGCGCTCTTAAAAAAGGTCTGAGTACGCTTTAGTGAAAAAAGATGACTCGTAGTACCCTTTGAACGGAATCCCTACTCAACTGATATGTTCACTTTGTGAACAACTAGGGGATCGGGGACTCTTGAAATCGTGACGCGGGCGATAACGGTCGTTAAATGTCTACGTGTTGTTGAACCTGTGCATTGTGTCACTCTCCGAGACGGGTAGCAGCAAGGGAATTCGCGCAACTTATAAAAACAAATAATAGGAAAGGTATTATTCAGTCAATATGCAGTGTCCTTTCCAGCACTACAAAAATCGGTCATCATTGTGCGAAATAGCCGTTCTTTCAATACAACTGTCTTGTTAGTTTTTTATGACACAAAAATGTGACCAACGGCGACGTTTTCATCCCATAAATTAGTATTGTTTGACGATCGCAAAAACATGAAAAATGTAAGCATTTCATGATTTTATCTGATAAACTCAGAGACGCACATTACCGTATTAACTCGAGTAATAGCCGCACTGTTTATGAACAAAACCTGAGGGTTCGCTCTTCCGCGGAGCACGCGGATTGCCAATCACCGCGATCGACAGCATGATTCCAGCGATTTACAGGACAGAGATAACATCTCCATGCAAAGATACCATCTGTGAATATTGCGTTTGTATGGAAGATCGTGTTTTCGATCTAGTTATTCGCTATGTTACTTATGCGCACCGCGATGATTGGCTGTATTTCTGTTCTGCAGGAAAGTAGACGCAAGGCCCTTGTTCATAAATAGTGCGGCTATAGTAGGTTACAAGTCAAGAAGGTAGCGTCAAATGCCCCTCAAAGGCAATCATATATCCCTCCGCCACCTCCGCATCCAATAGCGTCCCATCGTTTCCGTGACGTTGCGGCCAACGCGCGAGGAGGGTTTTGCCTTTCTGTACATATTTGCTTTATCTTTCGACTTTGACTTAGCACTGTGGAAGCCACGAGAGGGAGATTAGAGTCTTCCCCCTCCGATGGAAACAAAGACGACTTTCGGGGATTAGCTTCCCCTCCGATGGATACAAAGGCTGCTTTCAGGGGCTCGCTTCCCCCTCCGATGAATACAAAGCTCGCTTTCTTAAAAAGTGGGGGTCGAAGGCAAGTTGGCACCACTCTGTGGCCATTATCTATCCATTGAAGCGGAACAAGGAGCGTTTCCAGTGAACTCTTCTTTTGACTGCGGAGGGATTTGAAACCGGCGCATCACGCTTGTGGGAGGAGCATCTCCTACCTTCTTAACTTGTAACCGACTATAGTACTCGAGTAAATACGGTATGTGTAGCGGACGAGCTGGGCGGATGTAAACGTGTGACATCACAGAGTCACGAGACCACATGACGCCACGTGAACTCATAGTCACCTGACACCGCAACGTCACGTGATTTTGCGATATCACGGGACGGAATGTTCGAGTGTCGCGTGACGTCATGGTGTCGCTTGAAGTAAAAATGTCACGATACATTATGATTAAAGCTAAGATTTGGATATGTCCCGATTTCGAACAATATCCCTATAGTAGTGTCAGCTGCCAGTACATATCTATCAAGCAGTTTTCATTTGGCTTTCGTCAGCTTTGTTGTCCCGGATCGTCCCGTTTTACGTTGAGTGTCCCGAAAGATTTAATATTGCCCCCCTTGTCCCGAGTTTTCAGTAAATGTCCAGTTCCTTAACTGAAACGCCTGTATACCATGTTTGTTTTACGCATTGAAAAATATTTCGCATCGGCCAGGAGCTAGCGTGGCATTCTTTCGCCAACGGCTCTACTCTACAAACCTTCCTTTACCTCCATGATCCTGTAGTATCCCGATGGGGCACATTTGCAAAAGCAGCAATGTACTACACAAAAACCAGGGCAAGGTGGCATAGTTTGTGAACAAATTAAAGGGGACAACTGTTGCCGCGAAGCAAGATATTGTGACCAGCGACGCTCTTGCCACTGAGCTGTACAGTACCGAGAGGTACGGAGAGATTTCGAACGGAATTGCAAGGCTGGAAACCGCGGGACTCGGTGTAAAGACGCAGTTTGGAATCTTGGACTCTGTGCAGAGAAGTTTGACGACTCTGCAAAAAACAAACTTCGTAAGTCGCGTGACAAAAATCCTGACATCGAGTGGGAACGTTCACCAAAGTCTCTACATGTCGCTTAGGACTTGGATGCCAAAGGAGCCCTAACGTATTTGCCTCCTGTCTTTGTGGAAGGGGTCCTTCTACAACTTCAAAGAATTTTATAACAGAGAAAAGGCACAGCCCAAACAAGCAAACACTTGGGATTTTCCTGACCCTTTCCTTCAACGCACGAGAGCGGAACCTGTGTTTCGGTAATAAAAGGCCAAATAAATATTTCAACTCTTATAAGCACCCTAAGCGTACTCACAGAGGCGTACATTGTGCCAGAAAGTGTCCCGATGTTTTGGCATATCCTGTCCCGATTTGGTTTTCATTTCAGCCCTAATCTTGTACCGGAAATCTTAGCTCTAGTTATGATGTTACGTGACATTACTCTGTCACATGACGTCATGTCTAAGGTGACACCCTGAGGTCAATGTCCTATAAGAAACGTAGGACATACGTGTGGGCTGTATTGCTTATATCACTGAGTTTTTGTGTGTCGGTCGACCGTCGCGTGTCGCTTTCTCGTAAAACTCAGCCCTAGATCAGATGCTGTGTTACGACAAACAAAAACGCGCGAATACGTCCTCCTGTATGCGTCAATGTGATCGCCATTCAGTTCCAGGCGGCACAGATGCCCTGTTCACGTTCACAATATATCCATAGAATGCCCGATCATTCTGAGGACGGCCGCGGAATCATGCGTGCAGACAGGGGTGTGAATGACAATTGAGACTGAAATCCGTAAAACTACCGGGAAAAAAGAAAAAAAACGCGAAGTCCTCGACATTAAAAATTCAGAAAACAGCAAAAAAAAAAAAAAAATCGCAAAACTGAAATAAAAGGTAATAGCGGAAAAACAAAAAAAAAAAACCACCGTACCAAAACGTCGTACGCTGCAAGACTAGAAAAAAAAAACAAAAACGTTAACGATTCCTAGTTTTCGATTTGACGAGGAACACACACACGCAGAGAGAGAGAGAAAAGGGAGAGAGACAGAAAAGCCGGGTAAGTCCCAGCGACGCCGATCACTTTCCCCAGTCTGTGGGGGGATTTCCTGGCGGTGGCGACAGCTTTCACCAGCGCGTGACGCCGTCAAGCTCGACGAGGAGGAGTCTTCGTCGGAGCGAAAAAACCGCTCAGCCAGCTCAGGCACGCGGTGGGTGTCTGCCCGGAGAGCCTCGCTCTGCTCTCGCACATTTCTTTCCTTTTTCTTTTTTTCTTTTTTCCCCGACCGAGCGCCACGCAGAAGATGATCCTGTTGGGAGGACCCGTGTTCCACTGACCCGAATGCGCGAGCCGCCGCCGAAAAGATCCCGGGCCGGTAGACCGACGCTGTCGCGACCATATACACCGTTTCGCCGCGGCCTACGACGGACTGCAGCGGACGCTGCGAGCCATCTCCAGCCAATCCGGAGCCGCGAACCTGTCACGTGTCTACGCGCCCCTTTCGCGTCGCTGCGCCCATCCCGGAGGTCACGTGACACCAAAGTAGCCCCAGTCACGCTTCTCGTACGTCACACAAAAAGACACGCTGTTCGTTGCAGACAAGATGACAGATTCATGCGCGGACAGGTCTCGTGCATGTTCGTCTTCGCATATATATATATATATATATATATATATATATATATATATATATATATGTTTCCAACATGTCCGTCAGACATTTTTCTATGTCCAATTTGACGGGGACCATCGCACAGGGAAGAAGCACGCCTCACTCTACAGGCGGTGTTCGCAGACTGCGTTTTGAGTGAGACGTCTTACCAGTGCGACCTCGTCTTAACGCGGCTTTGGATTGGCTTCGATGGCTCGTATAGCGCAGTCCTCGGTCCATCGTAAAGCGAAACCGAATACGTGCCCAGTTCGGACGTAGCTTGGCAAACTGCCAAAGCTGTGGTCGTGGCCGACCAATCGGAGCTCTGGTGTAAGGCGCGTGGAAGAACACGTAGACCGTCGGGGTGCAGCTCTCGTCATGCGTCGCGGTTTCTCGCTCCGAGTGGCTCGCTGGGGGTTGTAGGTTTCGCCGATTTGCCAGGTTGGCCGAAACTCAGAAGCGCGCTGCTGGTCTCGCCAAACTGAATGATTACGCGCCAGTGAACTGGCCGGCAGGTAAGCGGCAGGCGGGCACCTTACGCTTCTCTCAACTCCGAGGTGCATGGATGAACGGCCAGCTGGAAAAGGCGAGCGGCAACGTTGAGACTGCTCGGGCATGGGGAGAGGCTTTGATGCTCGTTGTAATTAAAGAAAAATTACGCTCATCTCTTTTTTTTTTTTAAGTATACACAACGAGGGTCTATATGAGTTTAAACCACTTGAAATAAATCGCAAAAAGAAGTTTGGCAGTCTTCGGCACTGTAATTCACCACGAACGCATAGCTTGGAGGTGCATTTGACTTGGGGAGATGTGAAGTAAACTCTTGCCTCATTCAAAAGTTAAAATAAAAGCAAATTTTGTTTCTATCCCTCATTACGGAGATAAGCATTTTTAAAATCAGACTGAACCTGCGTTTTTGTGCGTAGTTGCGGTGCTTTATTGAACAATACATGAAACAAGTGCAAAATCAGAATTTTTGTTCGTTCTCGTTTGAGTTTTTTCTTTTATTTAGTCCAATGTTCTAATATTTTACATCGACGTTTCTTTTGTGTGTTTTTATCGACACAAATAAGTGAGCTAGGTGTTGGTTCTCATAAAGTTATGGGCTTTTTTTTAATTGTTAATTTAAGCAAGATTGTTCTTTCACATTTTTTTTTAGTACAAAGGGAACACCTAGTTGTACTTTCGTTGTAAATTAGAGTGTAGGAGCGTGTGAAACGAAACGGATTTTGAGGATTTATTTAAAATGGGTAAGATACTTGGCCTTCGCTGCATGTATGACATTTTTGCCGAGATATAATGCATTCAAATTTGGAAGATTAGGAAGATTCTTATATTACATGTTTATTTCATTGCTCGGGAAGAATTAACTAAATTTCGTCATGACAAAAAAAAAAAAAAGGAAAAAGAACTTTTTGGCCTAAAGGTATTTTTTGACCATGCGTCTTCCGAATTTGTCATACAAGCGTGACTCAATTAATTTCAATTTTTTTTTTTAATTCTGTCTGTACAAATAAGCCAGTTCTGTTTAGATCAGAGTTTTTTTATTGTCTTCGTTTGCTAAAATGTTTTTGTATCTAGCAAAGTTAAAATGTTTCGGCTTTTTCTCACAAGTAGTACTTAATGCCGAACGTAGCACTGGGACAGTACATCAATTAGCAGCGAGCTTACAGTGGTACTGCACAAGGTGAGAGAAAAAAAATACACAGCGGAGAGATCAAAATTAGCACTTTGCAGCCGTGCATTTCTTTTTGCGGTCTCTCGTGTTGGATACCTGGAGTCTGGAATGTCATTACAGTAGTGCTTGTCATCTTAAAGACTTATGCCCAAATGTGTACAATAAGTACAACTATATGTGCAACGAGACACACCCAATAAAGAACACTGTCAAAGGATTTTGTGCCTAGTTAGACCCCATGAAGGTGCGCATTCTTGGGTGGGATGGTCTTCACTCTGGGAAGTATGAAATAATCGTAGGCAGTACAAGCCGTTTTAAACCAATAAAGTAACGCAAACCAACTTGTGTGAGGCTTTTATTGATCGCAGTCAGCGACACCGGCTATTGGTGCAATCCTACAATCAAAAACGGTATTTGTTAACACTAATTAGCTAACAATGAGCAATGAGCAGCTAATAAAAACAGGAATTTTCTCGGCTGACCTCCAAAAGGTTCATTAGATGCTCCTTTAGGAGCAGGAAGCGTTTTTTTTTTCTCTCTCAAAGAAAACACTTAACACTATGTCAATTAGCACGTCCAAGCCGCCAGATAGTTTCACATTTGTCCCAGTCCCTTTAACTTGACTGTACATGAATGTTGATATATCGCCTACATTTGTGAAACAAGGTATTTTGTATTTTGTTTCCCTGTATGGCGTTTTTGTTTTTACGAGTTGGTGCATTTAACAGAACCCTGTATGGCCACTTTAGGGCAACCGAAAATAAAGAATATTATAATATATCAGAAGGGCCTTCGAGCAAGATTCTGCTTTCCTTTAAAAACGCAACAACGCAAAAGACAACCTTTTGTGGGGATCGAAATCAATGCTTTCCGTATCATGCATTTGTACCTCACAAGCACCCCGAAGGGCATTCATGTGTGCTTCTTAAACTGGGGGTCCCGACCCCAAAGAAGGGGGGAGGGGGGGGGGGGGAGAGATCTCTAATTTGAGAAGACGAAAAACATTCAGCAGGAATTAGCAAAACAACAATTTGAAAAAAGAAAGCTAGCTTGCTTTTTTTGTGGCGGCGTCGATGAAAACAGAGTACAGGTCGCAGCTCAACAACGAGCTCGAACTGAGAATTGCGGTGGTGTACAAACTCCGCCCTTGTAAAAACAGTGCTCTAGCATACAAGCTCACTTTAATCATTAGGAGCAGTCATATGTGCTGGCTTGCGTTTTGTTTTGCGTTAGTTTCTAGCCCAGTTGACGCACTCCGACTAACTGACAGAACAAATTTAATCGTTAATGTTGTGTATAACTGTTCATGCACTTAAATTTAGAAACGGACGGAGGGGACAGGGGGGGGGGGGGGGGGGCGAGTCATGACGTGATATGACATATCTTTGATGGGCACCATGGTAGCAGAGCTTGGGAAGCAGTGGCCTAAAAAGGGGAAAAGTCAAACGTTAACATAAACTAATAACACATATATAAAACAAGAACTGCACATACAAAGCAATAAAAAATAAATATATCATACCTCCATCTGGCACAAAAATACGTACATCGATTTCCATGGCACATAGCATTCACAGCCTTGCATTCTACAGAAGCATCTCTGTCTCGTACACGTTACGAAAAAAGTAATACATTGCATTTACAATTACTCTCGGTTAAAAAAGTATTAAATTAGATCACTCGATTAGGTACTTAAGAAGCAAAGTAATTGGCCGTTACTTTTCCAATTACTTCAGATTTTCAAAGCGAGAGATTTTTCTACCGGTTTCATTACGGGTCTTTTCTACTGTTTATTATTGGATTAGAATCACCTAATTATAAACTACGTAATTTCTTAATCCACCAATAATTTCGGCAAACCTTCCTTCTGTCGAAGAAATGGTCGAGGATTCCTGGGCAGGAAAAGTTGTGCAAACAAAGCACGCCATTAGAAAAGGAAGAAAACAATAGTAACGGTCATACGTAATTTTAATACTTTAAAAGTAATCATATTACTTTTGCGATTACTTCCTAATGAATATACTGAAGCGATTACAAAATTACTCCAGAAATAAATTGATTATAAGTAATTTTATCACCTGGAATCAGCCTTGTACACGTTACTGAAAGAAGTAACCGATTACAATTACAATTACTTCACTCCAAAAAGTAACCAATTATAATTACAATTACAGCCTAAAAAATTAATCGAAAAATTACTCTGAAGTAATCGATTACTTTCCATGTTACTTTTCATTCAACTTTTTTTATTACGGTAGCATATTCCTTGGGATCTCACCCTCAGTTGTTCCAAAGAAAAGAAAGAAAGCCTTGACCGTATTTGCTTAGAGCTGAGTGAGTGACGCCAACACACCCAAACCCTCTCGTGAAAAAATAAGTAAATGAAAAGAGCGCTGTTTAAATGCAGTACTCGCAAGAGACTGGATAAGGTCATTTTTCATACCCGGACGTAATCTCCGGTGTATCAAAAACAAATGTACCCAGGAAACGAAGAATAGTGAAGTGGCCTACAAATCCTCAAAATTCCATGCTTAACGGTTCAAAAAAAAAAAAAAATGCACCGTTGCCTAGGACTGAGTGACTCCAGCACGTCTAACCCCTCCCCTCTTCCCTCCCCCCTACCCCAACAAAAAAAAAAGAATTTGAGAAAAATTTTAATGTGTAATTTTGTAATCGAGTGCAGCAAAAAAGTAATTCAATACAAGGATCGTTACCCCTTAAAAGAAATAATTGAAGCGTTACAAAAATACAGTAAAATGTAATCGATTACAGGTAATCCATTACTCGTAATTCATTACTCGTAACGCGTTACGTACAAGTCTGCCTGTAATGAGCGCCGTTCCAGTCAGGATACGATGTCGGATGGCATTCTACAGCGGAGCTGTTAAGGGCTAGGTTCCCCAGGATCGTGTCCGTGTATGTCGACACAAACCTGCCTGGACAGCTACCGCCATCTATAAGCGACGGCGGCAAGCACACAACCAGTATGGTTTCCGCCGTCGCTCGTAGATGGCGGCAACCTTTCCAGCTATAATAGAAGAATGGATACTTGGGCGCGTTGGTGGGAATTTATCGTAGGAAACAGCGCGAAAAACAGACGACGACGAAGAAGAAGCACTCAGTGTATCGAATACAGCTCCGCTGGTCTTCTTTCTTCACGAGAGTGGAAAGGCTGAACGATTTTGTTCCATACCTCCCCTGCAGCATGGCAGGCGGAGCAGTCGATTTCGTGGCCCCAAGGGCCTCCGGGTTATCTTCTTTTGAAGTGGCTCCTTCGTAAACCTCATTTCCGCGTTCTCCCCTAAAAAGACGAGCCCCGTGTTTTTTCCGAGGATGTGATCGAACACCAGGAAAAGGAGATTATGAAACTCGCGGCTTCCTTCTGTGGGCTAGATTATACGAACCAAAACGTAGGAATCTTTTCATAGTTTTGCCACGTTTTATCTACATGCGTATCACTTTATTACCGTAGGTATCTAGTACATTGTGCAACATACGTTGACAAAACCTTGTATTTATCGCTTATCTATGCATAAGACAACACCGCGTCACAGTGCATGCCGATTCCTTCCAGAGGCACCGACCTCGCGACAGCTCCACACCGCTTGGCGCAGTCGCAGATGGAGAGTCATGCTCTTCCGTCTGCGTCGCCGCTCCCGCTTTTGTGCGCTGTGAAGTTCTATGCCCCGAGAAACTGATGTCGCAGATGAGAGAGTGTGGGGACGTCAGAAGGCCGAGCTCTGGTTGGAATGATTAGTGGGTTGACCTAAAGCTAGCTGCCGCTGTCTCCACTGCACACGTCGAACGCCTTAGTTTGGCTCTCGCATACGAACGCGTTCGACGAGTGCATAGGAGACAAAGGCCAGCTAGCTTTAGCTCTTCCCACTAATCATTCCATACAGAGATCGGCGTTCTGACGTCCCCGCGCGCTCTTGTCTCTTTCTCTCTCTCTCTCTCTCTCTCTCTCTCTCATTTTCTCGGTGCATAGTCGGTGACAGCTTAAGAACCCAGTAGATGCTCTGCCTCTAGCGCGGGGTTTCTGCCTTTAATGACACTTCGTTGCACACAAAGTCAAAAGGCGTCGCAAGGCAACGAGATCGTGCTGGTGGTGGAGCATTTATTGAGTTCTTGAGGTGTCACCAACCATTGTTTGCTCTCTGCCGTCGACTTTACGTTCTTGATGTACATTGACCTTCACTCGACTCCCATAGTCGCCACGCCAAAAAAGCAGCATTATGCTAAATACAATCTGAACATCACAAGCAGCGGGCGCTATAAGAGCACGAGATTCAAACGCCGAGACTTGCACCAAATGGCGTTCAGACAAATACAGGAAACAACCAAACATACATGGGGTTGGTGGTGTGTATGAATTTATGCGGCGACTCCCTTTGAATCGAACGTCTACAAAAAAGCCACGGCAAAAAAAAAAAAAAAAAATCAGGAAACGGAGTGTATTTATTCGTTGAGTTTCAGCAATCTACTGCCCACCAGGCCTCGAGTTTCTCCTTCGAGCACTGCACGCACTACCGAACTAACGCTTTTGCACATTAAAGAAAAAATAATACGTAATATTGAAGATCAACGTTTTACAATTGGTTTATTTATCGATTTTAGAAAGGCTTTTGATTCCATCAAACATGACATACTCCTTTCAAAGCTCGAGAAATATGGCATACGCGGGACTGCGCATAAACTTATTACAAGTTACCTTACATCTCGCACACAGTATACGGTTTATAATAACATAAAATCGCCTCTAGGGCTAATAAAATATGGCGTACCACAAGGCTCGATACTGGGACCTTTACTGTTCCTCGTCTATATAAATGACATACATAATATACCATTTACCGAAGATTTGATACTGTATGCCGATGATACGAATGCATTTTTTTCTGGGGCCAATCTTAGCGAACTAGAGACCACAATAAACAAATATTTAATTGAACTTTCATCCTGGCTGGTGGCTAGCGGTTTATCTCTAAATACAGAAAGAACAAAATATGTAATTTTTTCCTCGATAAATCGCGCCCTAAGTACACATATTGAACTGCAGTTCGAAAGAGCTCAAATTGAGCGTGTCGATAATCATAAGTTTATTGGAGTGTGGTTTAACGAACGCCTCAATTGGACACACCATGTAAATAAAACACGAAACGAAATCTCAAAATCAGTAGGCCTAATTTCACCTGCAAAGCATCTTTTACCGGAATGGCTGAAGTACCAACTGTATTATGCGCTGATATATACCAAGATTTACTACTGCTTTCTTGCCTGGGGTCAGACAACAAAGACAAATATCACACATCTGCATTTATTACAAAAAAAAGCTGTTCGTCAAATACACAATTCTGCTTATGATGCACATACAGCTCCGCTTTTTGAGAAGTATAAAATTTTGAGTTTTGAACAACTCTACATTTATAAACTTGCACTCTACATATTCCATGACCATAGACTTCAACAACCTAGCTATCCATCTGCATGCACTCGACCCGACCACCATTACAACACTCGAAATGACAAGTTTATACTCCCCAAAATCAGGACAAACATGGGCAGACAAACGCCCTTAATTCAAATTCCTAACTTCCTTAATACACACAGTTATCTTCATACACTTATGACGTCAAATATATCGCTGAACAGATACAAAAGCATAGTGAAAGAAACTCTCTTGCCCACAAATGTTGCAAACTGATCTGAAGTATCTGGTTTTATCCTCTTTGCTATCTTTTTCTTTCTTTTCTTTTTTTTTGTAGGTTTTTTGGGTTATAGTATTATAGTATAGTTTTATAGCATCAAAAATGTGTACTATATAAATTTCATTGATATGTATATTTTGTTATTCAATATATTTTATTTAAGAGCGCTTCTTGTTTCAGTGCCCTATTGAAAAATCCTGTATAAAATTTCTAATGGGTCCTGTATAAATATTTATACCAGCCTATTGGATATGGGTCCCATAAATTTACACAGGATCCATATAAATCTACGGGACCCATACATTCATACAGGACCCGTATAAATGTACGGGACCCATACATTTATACAGGACCCGTATAAATGTGGCCCATATACCGCACCCACTCAACATTCGGAATCTGTATCGGTGCGAGACGTCCATATGTGTAGATGAATAGACCATTTGCTATATCCCCCAAGTGCCCCGGCACGCGCTAAAAGAATCATGGGAACGGTGTGCCTTGAGCTCTTTAGTGATTAGTAATTTCAGACCTATTCTTGGTTACACAGGCTTTGAGAGTAATTCGGAGTCACCCTGAACAAGCGCCTGATATACCCAATGACCTGTCATATCGCTTTTAAAATTTCTCCTCAATGTCAGCGTTTGTGATACTGTGCTTTCTGTCCACCCTTCAACCTGGATGAGCTGCAGAAATCTCTTACATTATTATCATGCTGATATTTAGTTAGAAACGCTAAAAATGCTATAAACAGCCCCGCGGACTCCGAGCTAAATCCTAGTTTCTGTTTTTGTGAATTATCGGCCTTTTAAGCAATTCCTGCTCAAACAAGAATCACCAGAATGATAATATTGTAAGGGATTTCTGCAGCTCAGCCAGGTTGAAAGGTGGATCGCATGCGCAGTATAAAAAATGCTGACGTTGACGAGAAATTTTAAAAGTGATATGACAGGTACTTGGGGTATATCAGGCGCTTGTTCAGGGTGACCTCGAATTACGCTCAAAAACTGTGTAACCATGGAGTTGGTCGAAATTTAGTGATCACTAGAGAGCTGAAGGAACACCGTTCCCATGATTCCTTGAGTGCGGGCCGGGGTGTTTGGGAGTACTGCAAATGATCTATTGCCTCTGCATCGGATCTGTGGCAAGGTGTAGCAGTTGTGCCTGCCTTACAAGCCTTGCAAAAAATGCAACAAACAACAAAAGCAGGCTTACAATCGCTCGTGCTTACTTCAAAAGCACCGAGAGACAGCAAGCTCGTCAGAGATACCTTTGCGTACATTCTTCATTTGTGTTTGTGTGTGTGTTTATACTGCCCGACGTTAGTCTGCCTCAACTGTAGACTTGTCTCTCAGCTGTAGACGAACAATAGAGCCAGTGCAGTACAACCGCTAGCCCTTCGATGTGTCTGCATTTGTCTTGCAAGTAGCGTCAAATGCGACAGTGCAGGAGGCCTGTGTCTCGTGCGGCCCTTGGGAGCAGTTGTCGGCGCAGCACTGAAATGAGCGGCCCTTGGAAGCGAATGGCAGCGGAGCACCCGCTCCTGGCGCGTGTCTTGCGCGTTTCCACAAAAATGGTTGGCGGTACTTGTAAGCGTGAATTGCATCAAGGGAATTTCGTCTGCACTTGCCGGCAGCGCCTGTGAGGGTTCTTGCAGGAGCTCTCATGGCATAACGGAAATTGAACTTGGTTTGGCTTCACGTATTAGGACCTTACAGGATTCGACTTCCCATCATATTCCCGTAGACATAAATAGAAGATGAATTCTCGTTCGACTTCCTCTATAGCAATATATAGGAAATGCTTTCCCATAAGAGATCCTGTGAAAAAGGTATATAGGAAACGCGCCTTCCTTTAAGATTTCGTTTACTGAAAATGCTTTTCTTTAAGATTCCCTGTAAACATTTTTTACAACAGTCGGCTTCCTATAGGACTTCCTGTTGAAAATTGTACAGGAAACACCTTCCTTTATGATTTCCTGCAAACATTTTTTACAGGAGTCGGCTTCCTGTAAGACTTCCTGTAGAAAAATGTACAGGAAACACCTTCCTTTAAGATTTCCTGTAAATATTTTTACAGGAAACTGTTTCCTGTAGGACTTCCTGTAGAAAAGTGTACAGGAAACGCCTTCCTATAAGATTCCTGTATAAAATTTTACAGGATTTTTCAATAGGGTGTGCTCTGCTGTCGACGAGTGTCATTGTCTTTTTAATATTTCATTTATGTAGCGGTACCAAGGCCTCGTCAGACCTTCTGGTCTTTTGCCTTGGTACTGCAGACAAAATGTATTGTCTGAACAAACTGAAATAAAAAAAAACCCAAGGGTTTGCTCGATGCGAGCGCCGAGGTCTGCTGCCAATGCAAGTGCCGGACACACAAGAACCAAGTGGTGTATAGTTTCTTCCACTTCCCCACACGCACTGCATAGTGCGTGGTTCACGTTGCTGTCGTACTTTCGTCGACACAGGCGAGCACGCAAGGCGCCATCTCGGGTCTCAGCGAGGAGCCAGCTCCCCAGCGTATTTCCACACCAGAGGATAGGAGCAATGTTGCCCTTGAAAGACGCGTAAAGGTGCATGCTTGCGTGTTCTTGTATGTCTGCTCTCCATTGGTCCGCCTCGACGGTTTTAATTTGCTCTCTCACTTTGTAAAGCACTCTCTCTTTTTGTCTGAAGTTCGTCGGACATTGAGAAAGCCCCGTACTTTGTCGCCAGTCGGATGGTACGGCGTTACCATGTTAATTGTGTGCGCGCTTCTTAGGTGTTGTATGCACACGAAAACCCGCAGCGTCCAGCAATCTCCATTCATGTGTCGCAATCGGGCGAAGTACTTTAACTTGCCGCTGGCCTCCCTGTGCCTCAAAAGAGGACCAGCCAAGGTCTCCTTGGACCAGTTTGTTTGCGACTCTTCCATGACATCCTTGTGCCTGGCATCCGATTTCCCTTTGGCGCCGTTCAAAGTAATTTCGAATCTCGCTGCGGACACATGTAACGGCATTGGCGAAAGTCAAGCCTGGTACAGCAAACAGATTTTTAATGTTCGCGGGTTATTAAGTACATATCGCAGCTCCATAGGCTCTTTCGACGTAGCGCATTTCGCTTCTTCAGCGCTGACGCTTTGAGATTTTCATGTTGCTCTGCCAGGTAATCTTCTGCACTGGTCAAGGTCACTCCAAGGTATTTGTATCGGCTACCAACGGACATTGCAGTGTTCTGGATGGTGAGGGATTGAAGGCCCTCGCCCTGCCCGGAGAAAAGCACCACGGCCGACTTGTTGACATTGAATTGCTGTCGAAGCCAAGTCGCTTCCTCTTCGCAAGCGATCAGCAGTTTCTTCATGTCTGATACGTTGTCGGCCATCAGTACTAGATCATCTGTGAACAGAAGCCTGGGGACATGTCATTCGACCATGTCTCCGTGTTTCATGCGTCGCAGAGTAAAACCAATGCCTGTTTGTTCCAGGACTTTCTCCATGCCGGATGTATATGGCATGTACAAAACGGGAGTAACGGACAGCACTGACGTAGTCCGCTGCGCACCGGAACGTCACCAGATATAGCTCCGTTGAACTTTGCCATAACGTGATTTCTATAATATAGTCGCTTTATTAGCTCCACCCAGGGTTCCGGCATGTTGAGCTGCTGGAGCCGCTTAATCATCAAGAAATGGGGAACGCTGTAGTAAGCTTTAGCAACGTCCAAAAAGCAAATGATTACATTCCGCTTTTCGAACCTAGCGATCTCAATGCATTTGGTCAGGGTGAACAAGTTGTCATCCAGTCGACGATCTCTGCGGAAACCATTTTGTAGTTCGGTAAGAACACCAGCATCCTCGGCCCAATATGAGATGCGCTAATTAAGGATGGTCTCAAACACCCTGTAGGCTACAGCTGCGGCTGTGAATGGGCGGTAGTCGCAGCAGATGTTGTTTGTTGTCGCCTTTCTTAGGAATGAATGTGACTCGACCACGCTTCCAGTCCCTTGGAATGGGTTCATCACCGCAAATTATGCGGCTAAACAGGTGTTTCATTTTGGCACGGGAATCGGGTCTCATATTCTTCAGCACCTTAGCCGAGATTCCGTCTAAACCCTCAGAAGTGCTGCCGTTCACCTGCGCGAGTGCGCGGTCTACATGCACTGGCCCCACTAGTATTACAAATTCATCTTTAGATGCTGACGATGAAAATGCCTCTATGATCCGGCTTTGAGGTTTCCAGCTTCCTGAGGAAATTTCTACATCCGCAGCTCCAAAGAAAATGTAGACCTGTTTCTTAATGTGTTCTCTGATATTCTAAACAAGATACCTACTATCGTATTCTAGAAGTTCTGGAGTACTCTCTTTGCCAGCCAAAGATCACAAATATCGCCATAACTTTTCGACGGCCTTTTTTCCTCCAACTTTGATGTCACGCCATAACCTTACTGTCATGGGCTTGTATTTTTGCTTCCATTGTCTTGCATTTGTACTTTGCACTTGCAGTATTCTTCCCATAGTTGCAAGGTCACAGTAGTTTTCCAGGAGTCTTCAATGCTTGTCTATGTGGGCGATTAGCTTCTTGTCGTATTTGGATGGACCTCTTAATTTCAGCATCGCACCATGAGACAAGTTTTTGTTTTCCTCATGCGCTCTTGACGGTGAAGTGATTAGCGATAATGGTTCTGAGCTCTACTGCAAATTTGTCGTTGCTTAGTGCGTGCACACGTCGAGTGCTCTAATCAAAAGTTTGGACGACAGTGAATATGTCGACTTCGCGTAATTGGATTACAACTTTGCGCTGTGAACGGCTCGGAGTTCCTCGAACAGTGCTGAAGTGCAGGAAAATTCTGTTGTGATCGCTGCTAACGCTCCACTCACCCTCTTCTTCCATGACCACCTTTTGAAGATTCTGTACCAAGTCTTTTCGACGCGAGCGGATTGTCTATGCACGTCCGGCGGTCTCGCACAATCCAAGTGGTCTGTCCCTCACAATCTTCTCTTAAATTCAAGATATCCAGTTCGAGGTCCTCCGCAAACTGTCTCATCATCCTGCCGTTTTTTTATCTTCCCGTCCATCCAATTCGACCAGGTGGCCATTAATGCCTCCCATTATCACCACAGAGAGACCAGTGTGCAGGTTGTGTATATCCCGACGAACACACTGGAGGATATTGTTATTCTCTTCTTGGAAGTTGTTTTCCACAGGAAGATAAATGATACAGACAGCTGTTAGCACGTTACCTATCTTTCCGTGTGCCCATAGGTGCTCCCGGCAGTCTTTGCGTGTCTAAAGCCATGCTAGTTCATGACTTGACCAAAGCAGTACTGCGCCTCCACCTAGCTTCTCTCCTTCAACTCGATTGCAGCTAGTCCAGCACCAGGCTAAATCTATAGGAGCTTCTTCCATGTCCCGCAAGTAGGTTTCCGCTACACCGAATATAGAAAGAGACTTTGTATGGAGAGCCGTATACAATTCACGCCACTTTCGTTGACGCCGCGCACCATTCATACCCAAACAACCTACCACAACACCTCCTTGTTTTTGTTTGTTGGTTGTTGATCTCCGTTTCGGAACGTAAGCGCGATCAGCTGCTTCTTGTACTCCCACTCGCGGGCTCGCGGCCTTTCTACCACTTCTAATTTTGCATCGCTTCGACCTGCAATTGGAATACTTGCTGCACGAAGTGCAGCAACTCCAGTGATAGGGGAGCAGGAGTGGGTCGAAGAAAATTCCCGTTGACCAAAGAGCTTGGCCGGAGACTCGACACTGATGAAGGTCTGTTGGTCTGAGCAGTTACACTCGGATCTGGGAAAGCGGGGGCAGCTGGGTGGCGGTGGAAGTCTTCGGGGAACAAATTGTTCGGCGAGCTTTCCGACACAGGTGGTAATCTGTCCCAGTAATGAGTTTCCCTGATTGGCGTCATTGTAGAGGCTTGTCTTTGAGGGTGTCCAGGTCATACTGCGCAGGCAGGAGAACTCCGCATTTTGAGTCCCGCCAATGGATGGTATTCCCTCTGGTACTCTGAAGCGGACCCTGGGCCGATTATATACGGTGTTTGCTTGTGTCTGGGGTCCTCGGGCTTCGTATGTGGTCTCATGGTGTGCCACGAGACGCGGGGTGCCCCAGAAACCAAACCTGAGCCGTCGTGTTTCACATCTGGCGCGATGTACTGGTGCTTGTCTCCTGTGTTGCCTGCTCTTCACTGGCGGTCTTGTTCGTTGGCTTCTCTGTTGCCGGAACCCTAAAAAACGGTTTGCCGAAACCCCCAGCCGGTTTTTCACTGCCTGCACAGCTTGTGAAGAATAGTAAAGGCCATTCTTCTCGAAAGCAGTCGTGTCTTCGAAGTCTCGAATAGAGTCCAGAAAGCGTGATTTGACGCTCTTACTGTGCCTTAGTTTGACATTAAGCATCAAGGTCAGAACCTGAAGCGCTTTTCCTCTGCTTCAGATCTCTGGAACTGAGCAGATGGCTAAGGCGTCCTTTCGCTTCGCCTACTTCATCCGTAAGCATTCTACTATAGCATCCGGTTTATCACCCTGTAGAATATTGTTCACACCGACACGTGGTACAAGTCTTACTCGCTCCTCGTATGTGCCAGTCTGGTCGTGAATCTGTTCTACTATGGATTTTTTGTTTAATACTATCTCCAGGCTTTGGCGATCACCGACCTCCTCAGAGAGAGCTCGCGCAAAAAGGGCCACATTGCTGTCTCCGGCAACAATAACTTCTCGGTGCACCCCCGTTGGAGGTCGAATTGATTTCTCTGGGTCACCCTGCTCTGAAATGCCACTCGAGGTTTGTGGCATGCAACCCTTTGAACCCGCGGTCTACTGAGGCGAGTGATTGAGCCCAGTTTCGTTCTCTTCACTTGCGTGAGCTTCAGTGGACGCCTTCCTGGTTCAGGCGATCTAACTCTGCGTTCTCTTGGCCACTGTGTGAGGGCGATGTCTAAAAGCAGACCGATTTCCTTGACATCTTTTTTATGTCCAGTCCTTTGACATGCTGTAATGGTTGTGCGATTGTCACGCCCTTATCCTCCAATAAGTTCTCGATATGTATGGGCTCCTCGCACGGCAATCGAGATAAAGCCTCCTGGTGGTCTTGGGAAGTTTCCGGCGGCGGCACGTGCAAGCTCGTCAATTGCACATTCAGGAGTCTGTTAAGTCTCGTCTCCAGGCCTTCACAGCGGGCCATGAGATTCAGCAGCGCTTCCTGACCTTCTAACATCTCTCGCGCCTTCGTTTCAAACCTGTCTAGTGTCCATACCAATTTGATTTTCTAGCTTTTGAATCCTATTTTGTTGGTATCTTTGCGCACACTCTGCTGAGGGACATATAAGGCAGTTATATACAGCGCTTTCCTCCACCGCAATCATGTTCGCATGTGGCACCTACCCTGGCGTGCTGGCAGGAAACGACATGATGCAATTACTGTTATCATGAATTACTTCATCCCCGGGAAGATCCTTAACAGAAGTTTTGTATGTGGCGAAACAAACTTCATTCGAACAGCTATACTGGCGCATGTTCGTGTTTGTCTTGTCCTGCTGTGCAGCATTCAGGAGAGGGGTGGTTTCCAACAAAAGACTAGTGGCCTGGTGGTCCGGCCTACTCTCAGTCTGTGCAGACGGCATGTGGTCGGTCACAGTTCCCTGGTTGTGGAGCACTCGGGACGATGACGGAAGTCGCAAGCTGGAGAGCTCGTCAGCGCAATTCATTAGCTCTTCCGTATCGTCCTTGCAAGCCGCCAGGCTCGTCACGCTGTTCGCGGAGAACACCTCGTCTTCATTCACCACCACGTTGGTGCCCTGACGCTCCACTGCAGAGATATCACCCTGTACACCTGTCAGTAAATTGCTGGGAGCTCCCAAAAGGGCTTGCAACCGTTCCATAAACTCCCTCTTATTGCCGATGTTAAAAATGCCCCGCGAGATAAGCTTTTTTTTTTCAGGTCTTGCACCTTCATTGCTGGTATCGAGACAAAAGGCGATCAGGAGAGCACAAAGAGAGCAGCGTCATTTGTGAGGAAAGATCAGGCTGGCTCACCCTTAGTTTACCAAAGCTTTGCTAAGCCTACTCCCTCGGAAGTCTTGCGACTCTGGGTTTTTAGTCAAATGTCTCGAGTTTTTAGTCGCATGCGAAGCGATTCCAGTTCGTAAATAAAAAAATAGCTCGATCACATTATCAATAGTTAGCCACTGACACCCATTTGCATCCCTTTGAAGCCGATCTAATAAAAAATAGGTGCTTATAGCCAATAATAGCCACTTGAAGCCATTCTCATTCATAAACACTCAAATAGCAGAAAATTTCTTTTGTACTAACTTTAATAGCTATTAGTCGCCATTTGAAGCCAATCTAGTCAGAAATGCATTCTACTAGCCAACAATAGCCACCTGAAGCCATTCCAGTCCAATAACAGAAATAGCTCAACGTTTTCAATACTAGTTATTAATAGCCATATGTAGCCATATCAAGCAAATATATATAAAACTTGAGGTTGATAGCCAATAATCGTCAGTTGAAGCCACAATCATTCACCAACACCGAAATCTATCATTTTCAATTATCTCATCAATAGCCATTGGCAGCCATTTAAGGTCAATCTGTTCAAATATGCTAATAGCCAACCATAGCTACTTCACCCGTGTCAGATGTCGCTATGTGTTCTATGTTTGTTTTGTGAGTTCTTTTTTGGGATAGCTATGTTTTCTCAGTGCTTATACTTTTTATCTTGTCGGCATTTGCTGTGTACCACACAAAAGGCCCTGCACTGTTTGTGGACACATAAAATAAAGACTATTATTATTATTATTAAAGAAACAAAAAATTCACATAATTATCGATAATAATCACTTTCAGTCATATAAAGTCATATGAAGTCGATATCATCAAAAAGTTATGCTTCTTGCAAATTATAGTAATTTGGAGCTAATGACGTCTCTAATAATAAATGTCTCGGTAGAAATAAAACAAATAAGTTAACAAGCTCAGAAAAGGTAATTAATTATTCAGAGTGTACACAATCACTATGCAAATCCTGACAGGCCTATACAGCCCACATCGCATTTTGATATCAAAAAGACCAAGACGTTCAATATATACGAGCCTATGCTTATATATATATATATATACAGTAGACTCCCTTTAAGACGAACATTAAGGGACCCTGAAAATTTGTTCGACTTATCAGATGTTCGCCTTAACAGAAGTGCCCTAATTATCATTCTGGGCATGTCTAAATTGCTGTTGACCAATAAACACAGAATGAAAAGGCCTACAATGAAGAGATACTTAAAAAGGGACATTTATTTGGCTCACCATGCCAAATGAAGAAAAAAAATAATGTTTCACACACCACTGGTGGGGGAACCGATCCATTCGGTGATTTTTGACTGCCTCCTCTGTGCAAATCGGTGTCTAGCGATGAAAGACGACATGTGGCCCATGTTCCTGAGAAAACATAGGCCACATGTCATAATTGAACCTTAATCACTGTCATCACGTCCATCAGACTCCTTGTCCGACGCCTCCTCCCAAAGGCAGTAGTCTTCAGTGCCGTCGAGCGCATTTGAAATCGCGCACTTCTTGAAAGACCGAGCGCCGAGCGTGCGCCGACGCAGTGAAAACCCGGCACGGCGCATAAAGCGAGTAACCCAATGTCGGCTCACCAAAGTTCTTATGCAGCAGCTCGATGTTTACGGCAAGGTGCCGTTCACGCTGCTCTTGTACAAACTTACGGCGAGGTGCCGTTCACGTTGCTCTTCTACAAAGTCGCGGAGACTTGCCTTGACGTCGGCGAACACACCACTCTTCGGGCTCCTAAAGCTTCTTCTCGTTCCGTTGCACACGAACAGAGCTTGCTTTTGTCGTCTCCATCCGCGGATGCTGCCCTCATTTACGGCGAATTGTCGTCCGGCAGCACTGTTAACGATGTCTTCCGCAACCAAAAGAACGTTTCTTTTGTAGGCGACCGATGATTGTTTTTGCGCCGACGCCATTGCCGAGCTTGACTGTACGAATCAGGGGGGTAAAGGTGGGTGAGGAGGAGTGGCAAATCCTGTGCGCCGACATCCTGGGTCCCGAGTGAAAGATCGCGAAAGAGAGCGACAGAACACGAGAGAAAGAAACCAATGTTGCCAGCTGAAGGACGACAGTCGCAATGGTAATCGCGAAGACTGAAAACTCTCAGCAAAATAAACAGTGATAATTTAACGTTGTAAACTAAATTTCGAGCTATTCTAACGCTTATAGAAGGCAATATACTCATTACGCTGCATTAACTTCCTTTCTGTCGAAATCTCAGAAATCTGGTGGTTGCGCGGTTTCGCATTCCTGGGGCGCGGCCGCCCGCGGGCGTAGCCGATTATCTGGTTTAGTTTAGTGTTGACAGGAGGCCGTACATCTGCACGCTATGCAAAAAGAAAGCTTCGAAAGGAACGCGAATACCTTTCCATCGGTAAGTTCGTGGATTGTTGAAGTTCCTGAAATCGAATGCTGTCGACGAAACTTCGCAGAACAAATGGTATGGGACTCCCTTTCCGGAGGAGCGATCGGGGACAGCGGGGCTTCGGTTGCCATGGTAATTGTGTGTGGGACGCCGAGGGTCTGCCTGCATGCTCCGCCGCTTGCGGCAGCCAGAATGCATAGGAAAATGGCGGACCTTTTCCTCTAGAGTTAGTATATGATCTCTATGGTACGAATGGTGGCACCTCGGACATTGTGATTTTGATGATGATGATAGCTGTTTTGAGCGCCGTATTGCTTCGAAACCGAAACTACGTCAAACAGCGTTAAATCGCGCCTCATCGAAATTGAAAATTTGGAAAAAGCCTCGTATTATATGCGGGTTTTTACGGTACATCTGACATACACCTCGGCCGGCGCAATGCGCGGCGTCGCCCTCGGTGCCATCGCGAAGGGGACCTATGGAAGTTCGAGTTAACCGAAATGCGCGCGCAAAGCGGTTCGTGTTAAACGATTTTTTTTTTTTTTTTTTTTTGCATTGCGTTTATGAGAAACCAACCAAATGTTCTTACTTTGTTCGGCATATCCGAGAATTCCGCTTAAGCGAGTTCGCCTTAACGGGAGTCTACTGTATATATATACTTCATAGGCTAACGATTTTTCTACTTAGTCAGACCCACTTGCTGCATTTCCAGTGAAAATAGTTGCTATACTTGGTCTCACCTTAGTATGGACTATTGTTAGCCGCGCGGGCTAAAAGCGCGAGCTAGTCGCTTTGAATGAAGCCACGGCGGCTGCACGAGCGCTCGTGCAGCAAGTGCTCTAGTCAAGGCAGTCAAGGCTGGCCGCTCGCGCTAGCTCAGCCTTCGCGGTTAGTCCATGCTAGGGTGAGACGAAGTATAGTCCACTCCCTGATGCCAGGATCGCTTTCTGCTTCCGTCTCGAATTTCACTCCGGAGTTTTCTGCATTATGGCGAATTCCACTTGTCGTTTTGGAGAACGCCGGGATCGACTTTTCTGGAGCGCGCCTATTTCATGGGCGATCGGGATCGAGACGGGCGTGTCCCACTCGTCGGTTTGGATCAGCTCCGGATCCGAGAAACGTCGCTCCGTCAATTTCGGCGGATTCGACCGGAAGCCAGCCTGGCAAGCCTGGCCAGCCCTCGGCGCGCACACGTGCCTTCCTTTCTCGCCGGGCATCTCGCCAATCTCGCCTCGGAGGAATTCGTAAAAGCCGTTCGCGAAGTGCCGCCCACTCTGCGGATGCTGCTGCTTGATGACAGTTTGTCGCCAAGTTGCTCGAGTATAGCTCCTCTAGCAGCAGCGGCTCGGGTAGCAGCGACGACGAGGATTGCTTGTATGTCCCGCATGAATTCGACTGCCTTTTCGGACTTCCGCAGAAGAGGCCGAAAATCGAGACGTACTTGGACACCGTTCACGAGTATTCTGATGAAGAGGCAAATGGGCTACGCTGACGCACATCGCTTATTGACACGCATCTTTCACATATTGATTTATTTCGTACGTGAGTTGAACACGTGTTGTTAGAGCCGTTATTGCGAAAACATGTCCTTCGAGATTCAGGACCGCGGGAAGGGGATTCCCGGGAAGGCGGATGACGGTAAGGCATCCGCCGATCCCATTCGCGTCTCCAGCTCGACGTTCACCCTACCGCTGCAGAAACGGGAAGCGCTCTAGTGAGGGTCCCCGATTCCCCTGCTCGGGGGGCACGGCGGAACTGCTCGCGATCATGGCTCGCGAAATGTCATTTCCGAATGCAAAGAACACTCTTCACTGTCCCAACGTAGTGCTGCAGCCGGTATGGGATTGTACTTTACTGGAGAGTTTTAGTATTGCACATAGAAGCAAACGCAAGCGGTCTGCGTTTGCGTTAGAGTTGCGTGCCCCACGTTGTGCGTGCGCCTCATCGCCATGCGCCATCCAAGACCGCAATTTCGGGGGCTCCACGCACGCGCAGTGTGGAACACGCAAAGCTATCGCAAATACACAGCGCTCGTTCGCTCGTATACGCAATACTAAAACTCACTACAGTTTCACCGGCTTCCAACGCCAACGAAACGTGCTGCAGTGAGCAGACGTGCAAGCAGGTAGGCGTTCCTTCGAACTGGAAAGGCTGAGGTTGGCAAAACGACGGCGTGTAAAAATGAAAGAAACTAAATGTCATAAAAAAAAATTGGTAATTAAAAAAGAATGATATATATATATATATATATATATATATATATATATATATATATATTTTATTTTGGGCATTTGGTTTGGAAGGATATTGGCGGCGACTTTGGATGTTTTGCCGATTGTCAAAAGTCGCGACTTTGATAGCAAAATATACTTTACCCACAATTGATGTAATTTTACATGGATTTCTTACATTAGCTAGAATGTTTTCATTTATTTTAGACTATTTTTATTTTATTACTTGGTAATTAAAAACGCTGTAATTGGCACCAGTGGTGATACTTAGCACACTTTTGATTGTCATATTTGTTCGCACGTTTGAAATTAGATCATAAGCAACAAATTTTATTAGAGCTCGAAAAATTACGTATTAAGATATCTGAATTTTAATATTATTATTATGAATACAAATCGCGGCAATATATGCCCCCAATTACCGCCAAGATCGCGAAAATACGCCATTTAACCATAAAAGTCTTTCCAGAAAGGTATAATTTTGTTTTCTTTTTAGCATATGAAAAACTCTGACATCGTTATCAAGATAGACAAAGAGTCAAACACTGGATGTAATATAAAGTCCCATGCGTCGCGCGTTGCTAGAAATAAACACCCACACACACTTCAGCTGTCTGACTCGGATTCCGTCCTTGGGTTGTTGCAGTGAGAACAGCGTTTATTAATTTATACGTTTTGTGACCATATTGTAAAAATTGGAATTATTTTCTTATTTTTGCTGTGGGAATAATGTTAAACCAATTAATCATCTAAATACCCAAAAAAAAAAACATTAAAAAGCCCGCAGTTCATTATTTCCCATGACAATTTTCTGAGCGAGAAAAGGCAGCGAGAACGCACAAATATCACCACTATTTTTTTCAACAACTACAACTACAAATATCAGCCTGGATTAAACCTGTAGGTCACAAAACAGTTTCCACGAACAACTTCTCTAACTAAATAGTTACGATGTGAGACACATCTTGAGTTATGAAAGAATCTAGAATTACGACCTATATCGAGAAATTAAATCCAAAATAGAGGTTAGTTTCGGTTTGGCTCCAGAATTAAAACGCGAATCCTTGCATAAATATTACGCTAAACACCGTTCTTGTTTTCAGGGTAAAGAGGTGACCTGCGCTCATAACACGCTAGCTTCCTCGTATTAGCAGAAATAATTTGTGTCGCTCAGTGAAGCCAGCACACTAGACAGGCTCAACAGCGGCACGCATCTCCGACCCTCACTATAACCGCCATTTTGGAAAATGAGTGGCGCCACCTATAGTTAGTTGGAGTCGCGAATAGGAGTGGTCATGTTGAACTGGGAATCCGGTGGCGGAGCGACTCTGTTCGGATCGCGTGCTCCATCTCGGATATGGTCTACTGATCCAGGCACGCTCCAAAACGACCAGCGGAATTCCCCATTAGCCTCCCAGGTATTTGCTTGCACGGTAGAATCGGCCTCCAAAACGGAACGTCGCGCTCATAGCATTCCTTATATTGATGCACATTCATTGCTTCGCTTGCATCCTTGTCACCTGGATGCATGCTATAAGATGTTCACAAAACATGTGTTTATGTGTATGTGAACTGGGTCTTTCTTCTTAATAGAAAATGGGAAAATGAAAGGCTACGAAAACAGCTAGGAGTAATATTCAGTTTCATTTGGAGATTGGGGGCTTCCAGAGAAAGAAAAAAGGTGCTTGCGATGTTCAGAAGACCGCGTAATCCTCCCCTTGTACATACCTCACAATCACCATAATCCTGAGTGGCGGGCTGGCAGACGCACTTGCGAACGAGTTCTAACCTTTTTGTTCATCCTCGCGCACCATCCAGGGTAACGATCGTATGCAAATAAATATTTTTATGATTAATATATAGTGACCTAAACAGAAGGAGGGGGTAAGAATACCGTCCTGACTCGTGAAGAAGTTACACACAATTAGCAAGTTCTATCACGTGAACGGAGTCCAGAACGGTGCGAAAGATGACCCAGGCTTGTCTCCAGTGGGAAGAGAAGACGCATAGCTAGTGACTGTTAATCCACCTGTATTTTACACAACTGCCCACAGACGGGCGCCGTGTACTTTGATTTGTTTATTTTTAAAAGTAGTTGCAATGGCTGCGAATGCACAGATTGCGTATGCTCAGAACCCTTTGAAAGACAACAAGGTGACGCAGCACAAAACTAGGATGCATAAAGACAACATGTTTTTGTAGAACTCACATGTGTCGCTTGTCCCACACGCCTACACAGGACTGGTTGTAGGTATTCTTAGCGGACCAGTTCAACTAGTCCGACAAACCCAAATCCGTACCTTTCTAACCGATTGCCTAAATACATTGCAAGCTTTGTCATTCTTTAATACCAACGAAGGAAACATTCCATGCTTTAACACAGAATCTGATTTATCAGTCAAAATCAGCGAGAGAACCATCATAAAGACCTGTCATGAAGACCTGTCACGAAGTCTCGCCAAGAAAGACTGTGAAGTCGTGACGTTATGACGTCATTGTAACGTTATATGACGCCGTGACGGCATCACCGTTGCGTCTTGATGCTCACCGCGACGTCATAATGACGCTATGATTACGTCGTTATGCCACGTGACGTCGTAATTTTTTGCGACGCCATTATGACGTTACGTAGCACCATACCGTCACGGGGCGTCATAGAGTCACGTGACACTGCGACATCATTGCCATCGTGACCTCACAGTGTCACGTGACGCGATGATGTTACCTCATATGATGATGTCACGTGGCGCTATGACGTCATGTGCCACCATATTACTTCACCTGCAGTCATGAGGTCGCCTGACATCGTGGTATCATGTGACACCCTGACGTCACATTACTTCATGACGTCGTGTGGTGTCACAGCCATGTGACCTCATCACGTCACGTGACGTCACGCACGCATACACGCATGCGCCCAGCTCCTTCACAACACATTCTGTGCTCTTTAGCTTTGTCAGCATGATCACGATTGCGCCATTGTTTTGAAAAAAATCGTTTCTGGATCATCAAGTTACAAAACAATAGAACGCGCTTAGCTCTGATATATGCAAATGTTTATTAAAAAATGTTCCCAAGGCGAAGGTTAGCTAGCTTTCCGAGGATTTATTAGACACTATTTTGAATATCTTGCTTCTTCTTTATTGTATCCAAATGGCTTTACTTTAGCGCTCCGAATTCACGATGCTCAATATGTGATGTTTGTTTTCAACTAACCAACAAGTGTGCATAACATAAGGTCACTTTAAATATACCTATTAATAAAGTAAGAGCTTTATGCTAATCGTTTCAAAATGCATATTGAACATAAATCATTAACGGTATTTGGATCACTGACCCTTAGTTAGAGCACTTTTTTTTTCTAGGGCGAATTGAAAACGTTCTGGAACTCTCGAAGTTACTGCTCAAAATTAATTGAGTTGCGGTTAAAGTTACTGAACCAGAATGTAATTAGGTGGTAAATACAGTTACACGTTTTCTATACTAGAGTACAGATATATGTGACTGTACTTAGATAAATTTATCTTAATGCAGTAACAGTTTCCCGAATAGAGTAGATAAATTACGTTTTAGTTTCCTTTCAGCCATCTCATTATGTCAAAGTGACTTCCGATTGTTTGTCAAGAAGATTCAGTTTCCAATGCGGAAAACATGGAGGCACCATTCTATTTCCATTCAGCGGTTTCGTCACGCCGGTGTTCGATGTAGTCAGCATAAATTCAATGTTTTTTGTTTTTTTTTTAAATAGATATTGAAAAGAACTGTGGCTGAAACCAAGCTACAAGTTGCAATTCATTGTAATAGATGCTCGTGCACACCGGCCTTCTATGACACTAAGATTGTGGCAAGGCACAAAAAAAAAACGTTTCGCGAGAATTACATCAGGCATTTGAAATTAGAACCAGGGAGAAGAAATGTATAAGTCACACGTCCATATCTTTCTCCACAAATGAGTTTGAATTTTGAAACGCGGGCTGATCAGACAGGGTAAACAGGGTTTTCGTGGCTATATAACGTGTGAATTTTCAATAAACTTTAGTTGAGAGTGCGCCTTGTCCTGTTTCCCTTCGTCTGTGTCACTGTATTTTTGGCGCTTTTTGTTTGCAAGTTAGTGCACAAATGTAACTAAGTTATATTTGGAGTTACTGAACTTTTTTTCAACTTTGGAAGCATTTCATTACAGGAAGTGTAACTAACTACTTAGCCTAACCACATTTAGTTGATAATTGTGCAGCTTCATGCTTTGCCTACCCCGAGAAAACAACACGGAGACGGGGTTTGTACGAAGTACCGAATTCGACTTAGACTATGAAATGATGTTTCAACTTTTACTAAATGGTGACTCTAAGCGACCATGATTTTTCGTGAAAACGTGGTCAAACTGGTTTGGTTTCAGTTGAATCTCCCGTACCCTCCCTAACCCCTAAAATAAAATAGAAAAACCGGGAAAATCTGGTCGGTTGTTTTCTTGGTCACACCAGCGAAGCAAATTGTCCAGTGTGTCGTGGCAATGTTGTACCCCAGAAGCGCATTGGTGCCCGCCCTTCTGGCTTGTGCTCAGGACAAGTTGTCGTATGTTCTTGCACAGACTAAGACTTCTAAAGTTTATTACGAACAGGCAAATGCAAATGTATTGGCAATGCTTATGCACGTACTGTGCACGGACATTGTTATCACGGGCTGATTCTGTGGGCGTCTGCTGCAGTAATTCTTAAGGCGGTAGCCACTATTGGCGAGGTTTCGCGGCGTATATTCCGGTGTGTTCCCGTGTAAATAGGTGTAGATGGTGACCCGCAGCTTTTTGCGTGCAAACTTAGATGCTAAATTTAGCGGAGATTGACAGCGCCACCTGACGTCACAGTATATCCTTTGATATTTAGCAGAAAAATTAATCCGCGAAGTTTGGCGAGAGTTTATTGTCACATGACGTCACGGAATCACGTGACCACGTCGTTTCATGTCGCAATGTCACGTGACGGCATGATACCACGTGACATCATGGTATCAGATGATGTCATAGTGTCACGTGACGTCACTCTGTCCCATCCACACCGCTGTCTAACTTTGGCAGTGGCGTAAGTCCTCAAACGTTTATACAGTGCAGTGCGAGTGCGTGTCGCAGAGTGTATAGCACAGTGGGCAGCGCCTCGGTTACCACCGCAGTTTATTTACCAGTTCTTGCGAGGAACCGCAAAGTTTTTAAAGCAAAACCTTCTTTTACTTATTTACCTTATTTCTCAAGCGCACTCAAGCCAGTCGATTGCAGCAGGTGCAACTATACTTTTAGCATGCGACCTTCGTAACATATTTTTTGGCGCTTAGAAGTTTTGGAAATGGCCAACTGATTACATAGGCGATACCAGATATTCGCCGACGGGTCTCCTGTCATCAAATCAATTTGCCGATCACCAAGGATTTTCCCTTGGTGATCGGCAGTGGCGACCATTTTGTAACTGGGGCCTGTAACTGGTGATTGACATGTGTTTCAACGCCGGTCACCCACAAAGTATCACGCATCAACCACTTTATTTTTTATTTCCTGGACCAACAGAGTTTAGTTTTAAAAGTTTATGATGGATTTTAATATACTTTCCATAAGTATCAGTTTAACTTTGGCAAAGCTTCTATTTTGGCCACTGACGTGCAACCAGGAAAAGATCCAAAAGACAATTATAATGAATGAATAATATTGATCACCCTTTTTTATGAAAAGCAATGACCCGAATGTTATTTATTGATTCATTTAGTCCTATGGTGGCCACAGTCAATTTCAGCATTAGGGATTTCGCATGTGTGTATGTGTGCTGGCCTGGGGGGCGAGGGGGGGGGGGGGAGGGGGCACACAACAAAGAGATGAAGCAGCAGTTAATGGAAATAAAGCACGATAGATATAATTACAGTTAGAATATTTTTAGACAACAAAAATACGAACCGTTGACCCAGACATTTGCGAAAATATCTAACCACCTGCCAGTGAAATATCATGGTGCTACCCCTGAAACTTCCACATGTCTGTGGCGAAAATGGGACCGCCTAAACGCTGGGCCTCGGCTGCTCGCGGGCATACGGGTCCTGTGTTTGGAATGACTTGTCCCCATTTAAAATATGCTCTAAGAGTCGACGAAAGCGCACGACTCGCTGTCAAAAAGGGAAAGTGCTAGAAGGAAATTCCCAGAAGGGCATGCACTTGAGAACACGACTTCTTTCTGCGAAATGAGTGCATATGACGGCGTGGAAATGGGCGTGAAGAATGTCACGCAAGTGTTTCCGGAACACATTTTTGGTACCGCGTTTTAGTTCCTGAGAGGAAAAATTGAAGCTCAAAACACTGCTTGCGCGGGTTCGGTGCCTTCTTGTGCGCTGGTTTCTATTTACACAGTTACACAAGGAATACTGTGGCTATTATCTGTTAAGGAATGGGAAATATTTATTGTATTTCTTAACATCACAGTTATACACACAGTCTAGTTAATAATCTGTTGTGTTATTGTGAACTATACATTTTCATAATAACAAAAAACAAAAAATTATTATTTTCACATATATAATCACGGCAGGCCACAACAAATTAAAGCAGATGTAAAGGTCAGGACCGCACCTGAGGTACCCTAATTGCAGTCGAATCATAATATTGCTACAATTCTCAACAACAGGCGAACATGACTGGGCCTTTAAGGGCACCCTGGCATTCATTGTTCATTATAACTGATGACTCAAAATAACCATTAGCAACATTGCACAGGAGAACATCACGAAGCAACCTTCCATTAAGCGGGAAGTATAATCCAATTTTCCTACATATCCTATTATAAACGGAAAAACTATATTTTCAGAAAGTCATTGAACAAAACACGTATAAAGTGTCCGTGAATACTATATGTGTTTGTTTCTGAGATGCAATTTTAAACGACTGGGGCGAAATCATGAGCCGGCTTGGAATTAAAGAAAAAAAAAACTATTAAAAAACAAACTGGGATTAAAATGACCCAGTTCCCGTTTCATGATACCTGAAGTTTTGACAAACGAATAAACAATAATCGCTGCCTAGGAGCGTAAATATGCATTAGTGTGCGTAAACACCCCCAGGACAAAAGCCACTGACACAAGAACAATTGTAGTTCAATCTCGATGGCAGATTTAAGAACGTGAAACTTTGCGGTTAAAGAAATAACTAATATTTCAGCTCTTTCAAAAGAATTAATGCCCTTAGAAGTGCACCCGTGAATAATGGAAAGGACATAGTGCCAACTTATGCAATCATAAACTTCAACATGTTTTTGGTATTTGACGTGGAAAGCACAAGCATTTCACAAAACTCAAAAAAACCATAACGAATCAAAGCTGCTTACCGAGAGCTCACCCGACAGAGCCACACAACTAGAGTATAGAAGCACCAAAAATATCACAAGATGATCTTGAAGCAAGCAAAGAAACATCTTTACAGATGCAACTCTAGATATGGATGACACTTTAAAACAAATGTCAAACAAACTACGTTAGTGAAATATATAATCAAAATAAAAATATCAAATTAGATCGGAAAATCTCGTGAATGTTACGAACATATTTGTCACCTCTACGTTTGATCACTATGCGTTTGCACACACGCACACTTCAAAGATAATTTGAACAGCAGCCACTCCAAATGCACAACGACCAAATAAGCGGCAAAGAAGAGCAAGAACAAAAAACAAAAGATTGACATTGAAGTTTTTGATAAGACCGCTCTTTTGATAGACGTTTGCAGTAGAGCCAAAAAGCTCGCTTGAAGTGGGCCTTGAAGTGGGAACAAATTTGCATAAAGTGTCGTCTCTCGCTAGCTCACACAAACCCATGAAGTATCTATTGTCAATGTCAATGTTTTTATTCAGAGAACTTAAAAAAAAACAGTTGTGTGGGTGACAGTCAACTTTCCGAGGGGAGGGGTGGGAGCGTCCTGGTCCGGATGGTGACGACCGATGATGGTGCTCGCCCGATGACAACAGCCCCCGGGAAGTTGATATAAAAAAACTAAAAGTTGTTCGATCCCGCTGAACACATTGCGACGATGGTTGGCTTTACAGTGACCAGTGTGGCCACGTTTATTATGAAACAAAACAACTCAAGAGTCATGAGTTAAAGTCCCAAAATTAAACGCCATACTTTTGTCCCCAGTCTCCCAAAATCGAATCGAAGCCAATCCCCGAGAATCCTCTCCGCACTCCTTTTGTAGGCTCGTAGGAGCCTCCTTTCCCCTCAGGGACCGACCAATCCCTTCATATTTCACCACTCCCACGTGGTACGCTGTTGCCCAATGGTCGGCGAGCTGTCAACTTGGCGCTACAACCGCCAAATCCAATTTTTTTGTAGAATCGTCCTCTGCATTTTCCGCAGTCTGGCTCGCGCCAACAGCTAAATTATTACATCGGGTAAAAAGCGGCAATTTGATACTAAGCGGCGAAACCCTCTATACACAGGAACACTCGGTTAAAAGCCACACGCAGCTCAAAGCATGCGCTCTCCCGAAACCCGAGACGTTTCTTAACGACCGCGGGGGAAGCTCTCCCTCCTCTCGGCCGCTCTGCCCTTGCAAATGCCCTGTTGAAACGTATGGTATGGAAGCGGGCATCCCGACAACGAGGAAGAAGAAGCGGGAGCTCGAGAAAGGGAATGCTCGAGATAAAACGAGGTCTGGCCATGAGCGGACGATGCCGGACATTTTAATGTAAATATTTGTATATAAATGCTATTGTTGCCTTCATCTACTAACGACCAGTCAGCCGTTCTTACAACATGGTGCCGAAACCCGGGAGAAGCTCTGACGAAACGGTGAGAACCTGACTAAATACAACGAAAGGTCACAAAAGCCAACGTATACGATCAACCGGCAGCATGAACAAGGCATCAAGCAACGCCACGGACCGCCAAGGTATTATCACACTCAAGCATGCCGACATCGAACACCTTCTCCAACAAAGATCTGCTTTACGCACAAAGGTAACGAATCTCTTCGAATTTCTGGAGAAAGCAATGCCAGAAACAACGACAGTGAGACAATTTAACGAAATCATTGAGAAGCTAACAAACTATGAATGTCAACTTAAGTTCCTGGACGATGATATCGAGCCATTCATACCCACTGAAGAACTTGAAGAAGAGTACACTTTCGTCATAGAACTAAACGACCGCATCGTGGGGCATCTATCAATGCTGAAGATGAAAGCTCAACTAGTCAATCAGAGGTTGACGAAACTGGAACAAGTTGAGAAAGAAAAACTGCACTTATATAAACAACATAATACATCAGATACGAGCTCCATCAGACCTCACCTCGTGAGACAAACCCACCCTTACGTGACATCACGTAACAACAATTATGAGCTCGGAACGGTCACCGGTTTGACCACAGACAACGCCGACGATCGTCTTGACACAGAACATAGATTAAACCAGCAGACGAAGGACAGATGCGCAGCAACTGGAACGACAAAGGTGACCAATACGCTACTGGACGACAGCCACGTACAGGCGACTTCAGCGAAGAACACATTCTACGTGCTAACTGGCGAAGAAGTCATGTCTGGTTTCAAGAAAGAGTATGAAGCAGGCACTCACAGAAGTCCTCAGATTCAAAACGAAGGCGAGTTGAAAACAAAAAAGAATCGAGTCAGAAAAGCACGAAAAGAGAGGAAGAAACGGAACCGTGCCAAAGCAACTAAACAAATGAATGTAACCTTCTTGAACAGGAATCTCAAGCGACCTCCTCAACGAAACAATCAATTTAAGAAACAAGGCAGACTATACAGGGAACGAAGCACAAAACAAAGAATCTGGATACATCAGCGCCTAACGAGAGCTATAAAGGAGATTAGGAAAAGAGCGTATCGTACACTTCGTGCCTTGTCCCGTCCCCGTGGTTTTGATACACGTGACTGCACGATCCACTTCCAGATTCAATGGAATGAAGAATGGAAGACTAAACGCTCGCTCACACAAGGGAAGACATCGTCCCTGGATTCTATGCGAATGACAGACATGACGTGACACAGAACGACCTAAACGACAATAAAACAATAATCGCCAGGCTACCAACGCGACCTTCCGGGAAGCATGGACGTCCAGAGAAGGTCAGAATTATCTTTCTTCCAACTTTCAAGTTTAATGCAACGGCACATCAGCCATTTCTTCTTCTTGCGGGGGGAGTGTGTTGAAACTTATGGTATGGAAGCGGGCATCCCGACAACGAGGAAGAAGAAGCGGGAGCTCGAGAAAGGGAATGCTCGAGATGGAACGAGGTCTGGCCATGAGCGGACGATGCCGGACATTTTAATGTAAATATTTGTATATAAATGCTATTGTTGCCTTCATCTACTAACGACCAGTCAGCCGTTCTTACAACATGCCCCCTTCAAAACGCCGACACGAACATAGAAAGTTAAAAAGAAAAAACAATGCCGACGCAACTCTGGAAATATAAAATTTTCTAACAGAAGAAAACAGCTTAATTAATAAGTAGGATTTCTCCATACTTAACACCTCCCCACCAAGAATGTTGCAGTACTTCGCGCAACATCAGTCCCACTGTTCATCACTTCGGAGACACATTGCACCGAGCAAGACCCAGAGTCGTACATTCCAGATTCCACAATGTCCATATAGATATATTTAAACCCGCCAATCGCAAAGCTCTACAGTATTGGTGCAGACACCACTAGGCACTCTATTCCTAATAAAGTTCGCACTAGTCAAAATAAACATTGAAAATAAAACCAGAACTATATGACTTGAAAACAAGAAATGTAAAATGCTCCAAGAAAGGAACTACAGAAAACTATCATCTCCGTCAGCGCTTTCCCTAAGCTCTTTCGAGCCTCGTCTTGCACGTTTCGAAATATACGTGAGTACTGACAAACTTCTCCCACGGAGAATAAAGACTATGCACAAAAAACAATTAGGTAGAATATAAAATACTGAAGGGCAGACCGAAAAGCAAAAGGAAAATTAATCAGGAGGGCAGTGAAATAAACGTAGCCTAAAGGCGAAACGAAACACCATGTAGCCTTGCTAGCTACCCTCCTAATCTTGGCCGTCTTGTCGTCCAGCTCGTTGCCATTGTTCGAGGCGGGGTTTAAGCCGCACGTCCGGAGGCTTCCTGGCTCGTGACGACGACCATTCCCCGAAGTGAAGAACCCAGGGGTCCAGTGGAGGTGGGAGAATTGGTAACATAACGAACGGTTTAATTACATGGTAGCGATACAGTCGTCAAATCCAAGAGAACAACTGGAGCCGCCTCACGCCCCGCCTTATATAGGGTCCGTTTTCTCCCTCACTCTCCGCCAGGCCAGCAGGTGCGACCGCCAAGTGCGTAGCAGAAAAGTCCGCCGCGTCGTAGCCAGAAGTGCGTCGTAGCCATGGTTCTCCGCAGTTAGGCCAGGCCTCTCTCCCCTTCCGGAGCGCACGAACCCACACGCACACACACACACGTCCCGTTGACGTCACGGACGCGTTGAGACTCGTTTCGGGCAGACTTCGACAGGTGGGCGACAGTCCAGAACACGTCGGGACTCGTTTCGGGACTCGTTTCCGCAGCGTTGAAACTCGGAAAAGGTTGCCGAAGGTTCCATTCTTAACACCATCGAAGACGTTCTGAGAATTGCCTGGGGCGGCGCGCAATACACGACACTCGCTGATCCCGAGTTCAAACTAAAAGTCTGCTGTCCTCGAGTGCGAGCTCTGGTCACTGGCCGGAGTGGCTTCCTCTTCTCCGTGCCCATTTGGCGCCTGCCGCCCCCGCAGCTCCTTGCGTCCGGACTCCTCCTTCCGGAGTCGCTCGACGCAGCCTTCTTCCTGATCGCCACCCTACGATGTACCGCCGGCCTGACCTTCGGCGACGGCACGGTGCCGGTACCGGAGTCGGTGCCACTCCGCAGTCGGAGCTTCCGTCTCGACGCCTGGATCGGAGGAATCAAAGCCCTTTTCGCCGTCCTCTCGCCGTCGTCCAGGTTCTCGCCGTGGTCATCTGCGTCGCAGCCCGGAGCCGATGCAGGGTTGGACCCGGAGCACCTCTCGACCGCCGACTCCGACCTGTCGCTGCGCCCCTTGAGCAGCTGCTTCTTTTCAGCCTGGGACGGCCCTTGCCTGGATCCTTGCGCTCGATGTCGCCAACCAGATTCGTCCCCTCGTCGCCACCGTCACCACCGCTCCCTCTCTCGCCCTCGCCTCCTTGCGACACCGGATCACCGGCGGGTGCTTCAGCCTTGTCGGCGCCAGCTCTCCTCTCAATTTTCACTTCGCGGCCGCCGCAGTCATCGCCGTATGCATTCTCCTCGCGCTCTTAAACCATGCCGGAGTGAGGGCTGCGAACTCCGGCATCGGCGCGAGAACGGCGCGGGGTTTTTTCGCGAGCTCTCTCATTTTTGTCGAGTCCCTCGAATCCATTTCCCTCATCGCCTGAATCTGGGCCAGCTTTACTTTCTTAATTTCCAGTTGGAGTCTAAGAATTTCACGCGCTATAGCTGCCGACCCGCTACCTACTTCATCCTCTGCTCCCGAAGAGCCGCCCTTAGCCCCTGATATTGTGCCTTTGGACATTGTGAGCCTCGGAGGAAACAACCCTGGGTCTTACCTGGGAACGAGGGTCCTGCCGTGCCGTCACATTTCCCCGGGGCGTCTCTGTGGCTCCCTTGTGCTGCTTTCTTCCGCCGGTCTTGAGTCCTTGGCTCCCGGAGCCTCTCACTTAGATGTCGCTCCGTCCGCCGCACACGACGCAACAGGCTATTGCCTCCGTCTTCTCACGCAGATATTGACGGGGCTCACCATCAGCTGGCGTCGTGGCGTTCCTCTTGAGTCCCTTGACTCCCGGAGACTCTCACTTAGATGTCGCTCCGTCCGCCGCACACAACGCAACAGGCTATTGCCGTCGTCTTCTCACTCAGATGTTGGCGGGGCTCACCATCAGCTGACGTTGTGGCGTTCACGCAACTCGTCGCAGAAAGTCAGCGGGATCCTGTCGACTGCGCCAGTCAACTTTCTCGCGACCTCGTGGTGTGGCGGTGGGGTGGGCGTCCTGGTCCGGATGGTGACGACCGATGATGGTGCTCGCCCGATGACAACAGCCCCCGGGAAGTTGATAAAAAAAAAAAAAAAAAACTAAAAGTTGTTCGATTTCGCTGAGCACATTGCGACGATGGTTGGCTTTACAGTGACCATGTGTGGCCACGTTTATTATGAAACAAAACAACTCAACAGTCATGAGTTAAAGTCCCAAAATTAAACGCCATACTTTTGTCCCCAGTCTCCCAAAATCGAATCTAAGCCAATCCCCGAGAATCCTCTCCGCACTCCTTTTGTAGACTCGTAGGAGCCTTCTTTCCCCTCAGGGACCGACCAATCCCTTGAAATTTCATCACTCCCACGTGGTACACTGTTGCCCAATGGTCGGCGAGCTGTCAGCCTGACGCCCCAACCGCCAAATCCAAATTCTTTGTAGAATCGTCCTCTGCATTTTCCGCAGTCTGGCTGGCGCCAACAGCTAAATTATTACATCGGGTAAAAAGCGGCAATCTAATACTAAGCGGCGAAACCCTCTATACACAGGAACACTCGGTTAAAAGCCACACGCAGCTCAAAGCATGCGCTCTCTCGAAACCCGAGACGTTTCTTAACGACCGCGGGGGAAGCTCTCCCTCCTCTCGGCCGCTCTGCCCTCGCAAATGCCCCCTTCAAAATGCCGACACGAACATAGAAAGTTAAAAAAAAAAAGCAATGCCGACGCAACTCTGGAAATATAAACTTTTCTAACAGAAGAAAACAGCTTAATTAATAAGTAGGATTTCTCCATACTTAACAGTGACCGTAACCTAAGTCATAAATATACCTGACAAAGCGACAGCCCCCCTCCCGTCCCCTTCCCCGAAATCACACACTCTCCAAAACAGACAATATATGCATTGTGGTAAAGTCGTAGGTTTTGTCATTGCGTTAAAAACATAAAAAATGAAAGACGTTTACAACTCCCTGTAACACCGAATTAGAGCACAGCTCTTGAGCAGGAGGAGGGAAGGGTACTGAGGAGAGAAGGTGGAAAGTCCCCCACTACTAACATGGGTGTCGATCGGCGTATGCTTAAAGTGGCGGTGCAACAATTTTATGATTAAAAGAATTTGCATCTTGTCATTTTTAAGTTGTTTATCGTGTCCCGGAGGATAGAGAAAACACCTCAGTAGATGTTATAGGTAATGGTTGTTTTCCCCGAACTCGAGGGACCACGTTGAAGTTGCCGTCGAGGACCGGGGGATCGTGAATGAGGCTAGTTGCTGGAGGGCAGGATGCGTCGGTGGTGATGCAGAGGCGACCGACAACTCCGAGGGTTAACGAGATCAACAAAACTTTACTTCGATAAAAAAAAATCAAACAGTTACATAAAAGACAAATGCGAACAGAACGCGCGCTGTAATAAACTGCCGCGCACGGCTTACAGACTGCAGGGGACGCCTCGGCGTCAAATGGTCCTACCGCGCACGGTAAGGACGGCGACCACCTTGTAGCCGCGAAGATGAGGACGCTGTCGCGCACGACAGGTAACGCGGCGCACCGCGGGAGCTGAACGTCAGTGGGGTGGCTCACGAGCCCGTTCCAAAACTCAAAGATTTCCCTGTCCGGCCAGGGTCTAAAACATCGTGCTCGAACCCGTCCAGGCCAATCAGGGTTCGACCCTGGTCCCATTGGCTAGAGGAATCAAACTACAACGCCCACACACAACGCACTTTCGACCAATCGGGTGAGAGGTCATTGCTCCGAGAGTGAACCAAAAGCCAAGCCTTGGTTCTCAGAAGCCGAGGATAAAATAAGACTTATGGCTTTCCTATCTGCCACAGAAGATACACATTCGCGAACCGCGGCGAGAGCCACCGAGACATGTCGGTTGGGGCACTTCTATGCCACCGCGAAAGGCCGTTGGCAACGAAGTAAAAAGAAAGGCACGCCAGGCGTATGCAGAATATATGGGGAGAGCCTGGTCCCCGGGCGTCACGGAAGAGTTCCGAGACACGACTCCGAGAGCTCTGAAGCACTTTGTCTCCCAGCAAACGACCTGGCGACCGGTGACGTGTTAATGTCTCGGCCGTGGGTTCCCCGGCAATCTTTTACGTCTGGCCCCGCGTCTCAGGGTCAAGGGGTAGACGCACGCGGCGCTGAGACAGCAGCCTCTTGTCGGCAAGTTAAGTGTTTTCACGTGGGTTCGAAAACCGGGGTTCCGCATGAAATGCAACGAAGAGGGCGACATACCCGCGGCCATTTCGCCGATACCGGGAAAAGCTCATAAACAAGCAGGATTCCGACTCGTAACGGCACGGGACCCCCTGAAACGCGACACTCGACTCCCCAAGCGCTTCCCCATTCCCGACCGAAGCGCCGACAGGCGGCTAAACAAAACAGAGCGGGGTATGCCGTCCTGTCGGTCGAAAAAAAAAAGTAATAAATAAAAGCGACCACCTCTACAACCTCCTTCATTAAAAATGTCGCGATTCCGCTGCAGAATCGCAAAGCAAAAGTCGAGCTTTTTCGCCCACCTGCAGCCCCAAGTGGCAGCCGAAGGAACTATGGCGAGAAGATTACGTGACCTCTCTCGGCTCTAAGCTGCAGCATAACGCCCGCTAATAACAGCAGAGAGAGGGAGAGGAAGTGTCCTCCGAGATAGCACACGGGAACCTACACGGCACTCCGAATGACGTCACTGGGAGTGCGACCAGGTGTGACCCTGAAGACTGGGAGTGAGTTGAGGGGTGCCCGAAATGCCAATATTTATCTTTTTTTTACGCAACAACTAGGACACGAGGGTGAAATCGGTTTTCTGTTCTTTTACTTCAGAAGTGTCAGAGGGCAACTTCCACAAATCTTTGACCGAAGTCCGGAAATCGTTGCACCCCCCCTTTAATGCAAGTCGCAGAAAATGCACGACATTTTTGGTGAGAGCGTCGCGTGTAAATTTTGCGGGAATTTAGCGGGGCAATTTTTCCCCTAACTTTAGCGGGGAATTTTTTCCACTAGATTTAGCGGGGAAATCTTTTCCGCTAAATTTAGCGGGAAACTTTTTCTGCTAGATTTAGAGGGGAAATTTTTTTCCGCTAGATTTAGCGAGGAATTTTTTCCGCTAGTGACGTCACTCGTGATGTCACTGGTGGCCCCTGTGACGATGACGTCATCACGATGACGTAACGTGACGTCACTGCTGGTCTTTGTGACGTAACGTGTGACGTCCCGTGACGTCATCGTCACTGATGACGGCATCAGTGACGTCACGCGTCCTATAATGCACCGCGCGGTTACGCCGACGGCGACGGCGACGCCGCTCAAGCCGGAAACGGGCGCCTAAGAGCTGCTCTCTAAAAGCACTGCAACGATTCATAGTCCTACCGCCTTTCATCATGCGAAAGCAAAAGGTTTCTAGAGCGCGTCGCCGTCGGCGTGACTGCGCGGTGCATTATGGGAAACGTTCCATGATGCAACGCGTGGGTCTCACTTGTGACCCGCACGTTGCGTTATGGGACGTTTCCCATAATAACGTATCGCGTGACGTCACGAAGGTCCCGCGCGTTGCATTATGGGAAACGTCCCATGATGCATCACGCGGGTCTCACTTCAGCGGTGGAGGAGGTAGAGGAGGAGGAGGAGAGGAGGAGGAGGGGGAGATGAAGAGGAAGGAGGAGAGGAGGAGGAGGGGAGATGCCAACTACCCATTGTGCAGGCAAGTGATATCACCATTCATAAATCGCAGAGAGGCACGTATGAACACGTGGTGTACTCGTTATCCAAGTGGCCATCTACATGGGTACGGGTCTGTGTTGTACCCATCGATCTCTGTGGCACGTCAGACAAAGTTGGTAAATTTTGTGCCGCCAAGGTCGACCACGGCTTGCTCTGGTAGCTCTGTATCTCTCGCCTACGGCACTCACCAAATATTTCGTGCAAGACAAAGAAGAACTTCGTACCAGACATGCAGGAAAACATCTCGATGGCCCCGAGGGACATGCACTCGCTGTTCCGCTGTGCCATTTCGGGGGAGCACGCTCAAGACTAATGCTGAGGAAATCGAAAACGCCGAGCAGTCTTCAACAGAGCCGACAGCAAGTAGGATGACATCGAGAGTATCACGTGCTTCGTCAAAATGTTGGCTCTAACGCTGTCTCGTTCTCCCGCCTTGCTCCTCCTGTCCTCTTTCCTGGCGCCGGCAGAACTTAGACAGAGTGGAGCTTCCAGATGTGAGAACTATATTTCCTTCCTCCGGACAAGTGGTGAGCGAGAATACCACAATATATATATATATATATATATATATATATATATATATATATATATATATATATATATATATATGAAAGAGCAGTGATGCTCTCGATGTACCTGATCTGATTATATATATACAGGGTGTTCATTTTTAATTCGAACAGAATTTTTTTTTAAAAAAGGCGTACGAGTTACGTGGCTGCCGTTTTCACTGAGTGCTTGTGGGGCTCGGCGGACATTAGACAAGGGCATAACTGTCGCAATATATTGACTAATTAACCGAATTCTCTTAATTAACTTTTTAATTATTAACTTTTCGGGTCTAGTTGCAATTGTGGTTTTGATGACAGCCATTAGTAAAGCCAAAAAGCAATTGAAACAATTTCCGAAAAGGTAACGGGCTTCGAGATATTCACCGCTCAGTTTTCGCGTTCTTGTCGCATGATTTCGAAACTGAACGCGAACGGAGCGCTTCTAACCCCGCCCAGATTTTGCGTCACGAGCACGTGACGAGTGACATATTCGGGACGCGCGCCTCACCAGAGTCTCGTATACGCATTTTCTCGCAGCCGACAGCCATCTGGCGCCGACATGGCCGCTAGAAACTTACGCCTCGTATTCCTTCAGGTGATGCGGTTCGTGGCAGCCTTCCATGACGCTGCAGCGACGGGTGTTTCGTCTCGGATGACAATGCCTACCAAGAACAAGTTTGCCTGGCCTTTGTGTTCTGGGATGACTCCTCGACGCTGGACATGACAGCGCTACCGGCACTTCTCGACCATCACATCGACTGGCAACCCTGGGCATTCGATCACGGCAGAAAACTACAAAAGCTGCTGTCACACCCTGTCACTTCGGGATCTGGCACCGACATGGCCGCTAGAAACTTACGCCTCGTATTCCTTCAGGTGTGTTATTCTTACCTTCCTATTAACGGTAAACCTTTCAAGAAATCGGCGCCAGAACCCACTACGGTTGTAACTGTGATTGTACGTTTTGTGACCTCGTTTTGTTTGGGATGTACGCGTCTTGTCCAAAATCTACTTTTGCTTGCCGGTGACGTAGAGCAAAACCCAGGGCCCCTGTCTCCCGAGCAGGAAAAGCAGATGTTTGACGTTATCATGACCATACCGTCAATGCAACAGAGACATTCGGAAATTCTTGAAGAAGTCCGTTCTATTAGAAATCACCAGCAGATTCTCGAACAAAAGGTGACGGCACTAACAGACAAGATAAAGCAGGTTGAAGATGATGTAGCATCCGTACTCCCGATAAAGGCTGAAGTGGCACGCCTTGCAACTCAATCCGATAAGCTTGCTTCAAGTATCACGACCTTACAGGACTGTCATGATGACCTAGATAATAGGTCTCGCAGAAACAACTTTATATTTTTTGGCATTTCAGACGTTCAAAATGAAACATGGGCTACGTCGGAGGAAAGGATTGTGTCATTTTGCTCCGAAAAACTGAACATTCAGATTGATTCTGCTGCGATCGAAAGAGCTCATAGACTAGGGCGTTTTACGCTCACAAAAAAGCGGCCCGTGATAGTGAAGTTCCTATCATTTCAAGATAAGCAGCGAATACTCTCAGTCGTTGGAAGGCTAAAAGGATCTGAGTTTGCGATTAGTGAGGACTACTCGCAAAAAGTTCGCTTGGAAAGACAAAGGTTGCTTAAGTTTGCTAAGGACCGTGGAGGGGACTTCAAACTGCATTTCAACTAGCTAAAAATGGCTAATCAGACTTACATGTACGACAGCACTACAGACACTGTGACGAGGATGGAGAGATAGCCACTACCGACTACTAGGCACAAACAAAGAATTGTCAATAAATGATACTGCTTCACAGCGCAACAGATCAGACACACTTAAAAGAAATTTCACGCACACAAAGGAAGAACTCTCACACAGCACTGACTGACAACTCGAAATATATTATGCATCATCTTCTTCTTCCTTCACTCCAATGCAAATGGAGGTGAACCCCAAAAAAACGAGGAACGTATGAAAAAGAAAAAAAGGAAAGAAAAGAAAAATGGAATAAAAACAAAAATAGAAGGAAAAAATAATGAATTCTCTGTACAGCGGACGTTGCTATTGTGCTTATTCTAAATAGTTCAACTCTTTTTCCGTTAAGGCTAGCGATGGAGTGCTCACACATATCCTATCTAGCCTTACAATGTTAGCGGTTTCTACTATCTCTCTCGTCAGTTTGTTCCTGCTCCGTCCCAGAATGGTGCATTTGTCCAGGAGGGGAGAACATCCACACTCTCTGCAATGGATGCCTAAATGACCCGAGTTGGCATTTTTGGCGGTATTGTTATGCTCACGAAGTCGGTCATTTAGACAGCGACCCGTCTGTCCGATGTAACGCTTGCCACGTGTGAGGGGGAAGGAATAGATGACTCCTTCATTGCAGGACACGAACTTGGTCTGGTGGTTTTTGACGCATCCAACTGGTCGACTAGATGTCCCATTCACCTTCTTGCACAAGCTAGCAAGTTTATTCGGCGCGGAGAATACAACGTCAACGTTGACTCTATTGGCCAGTTTCTTGAGCTTGTGGGACAGGTTGTGGATATAGGGAACTATGACTGGCCTTGTGGTGCGGTCTCTTGTTCTGCGTGTAAAAGCTCCTTCCCGCTTAACCTCCCTGAGTAAGACTTCGGCCACTGAAGTTAATAAAGACGTGGGGTAGCCCGCTGAAATCAACCGAGATATTTGCGTGAAATTTCTTTTAAGTGTGTCTGATCTTGTGCGCAGTGAAGCAGTATCATGAATTACCAACTCGACCAAGCTGAAGTTCTGACCAATTGTCAATAAAAATGACTTGGTTTGCATTGTCGTGAATTGTCGGAGCCTAAAGAACAAAATAATAGAATTTGCCTCTCTCTTGGAAACCATAAAGCCACACGTGGTCCTTGGCACAGAGGCCTGGCTCGATAATACAATAATGGACAGTGAAATGTTTCCTCCACGTATACCACGTACAGGAAAGATCGCAGCGTGCACGGTGGAGGTGTCTTTGTCCTTATTCATAATAGTCTTAGTAGCCTCTCTGTCAATATCGAATGCAACGCATGTGAAAATGTTTGGTGTAAAGTTATGCTCCGGGATGGCTCCTCTGTAGCGTTTGGTTCCTTTTATAGACCACCCGGCGCAAACACTGCACAGCCCCTCCTTCAACTAAGCAATATCCTTTTGAGCCTTGAGGCAACATATACCATTCTTTCAGGCGACTTTAACCTGCCAAATGTACAATGAGTCTCCTTTCAGTCAATCATTCAGTCCACGTCTCTTCTTTATACAGCTTTTCGTGATATGATCAATGCACACTCATTATTACAGTTTGTGGAAACGTCCAACAAGGCTTGGTCCTACGAGTGCTAATGTGCTAGATTTGTTTTTATGCAGTGACCGTAATATTGTGTCCTCTGTTCTTACAATACCTGGTATACGCGATCATGAGGTTGTTGTCGCAAAAATATGCTGTAATGCAACGCGCCGTCGCAGTTCACAACCACGGAAAGTGTTTTTCTATGAAAGCGGGGACTACGGTTCGCTATCGCGTGAACTGGATGCATTTTTTCCAGAATTACAGCTGCATACTTCAGCTTTAGATATTAATTCAGCATGGAATATTTTTAAGACAAAAATTTTATCTTTAACCCAGACGTTTGTTTCCATCACGTAGCATATCGGCAAAGCGCCGAAACGATAAACCGTGGATGAATAGAGAACTTCGAACATTGATAAGCAAAAAGAATCGTTTGTTTCGCCGGTATTGTCAATCGAGAGAAACTGTGTTTTACTTTAAGATGAAAGAAATGAATAGGAACATAACAAAAGAAATGCGCAAGGCACAAAACAAGTACGAAGGAACTCTCTCTGAAAAACTCAAAAGAAACCCTAAGGAAGTGTGGAAATACGTAAAAAACAAGAAAAATTCTAGTATTACCCCTTAGCGAAAAGTCGTTCAAAATCAGTATACTAAAAGTGCACTGAAGTATACTAAAAGTATACTTTCAGTGTGGTCTTCGTACTGATTGTATACTTTAAGTGTACTTAAAGTGTACTTCTAGTAAAAATGGTGGTGGACTGAAAGTATACTCGTCCGTACAAAACTAGTACATGTAGTAGAATCGTAGTGCCCGCGGCTAAAAAGTAGTTCAAAATCAGTATACAGAAAGTGCACTTAAGTATACTAAAGGTCTGCTTTGAGTGCTTGCGGTCGGCGTACTCAAATTATAGTAAGTATATATATATCTATATATATATATATATATATATATATATATATATATATATATATATTAGTGCGATTTTTTAAGATCAACACATTAAAAACGCGATAGATATCCCGATGCCGTTTTCACAGGATATTTGTAGCCTCGGCGGACATTAGATGAGTAAACAAACGTCACAGTACGTTGTCTAATTAACTTTTTTAATTGACAGTGTAATTGACCATGATGAATTTACAATTTTAAAGGGGCTATGAATAAACTCTCGCCCAACCGAAACAATTTGCGAAAAGGCGACGAGTTTTGGGTTATTCATAGCTCAAAGTCTGCCTTCCGTCGCCTGATCAAAAAACAGCGCGCTGGACAGAGCGCAGGATGTTATGCTTACGTAGTCACTTCAGACGCACCGTTTGAAGTATGATGCTGGAGCATCCACCAAAAGCACGCTGTCAAAAGTGTGCAAGTTTGTTCATGCTGAATCCGACAGCACTTTATAAGGGTTGTAACTTCACTAGAAAATAAATAATGCATGGAACTCCGATATGAGAAGTTCTCACTAACACAAACACACATGCCATTAGCGACATGCCATGTCAAAACCGCTAAGTCACTCTCCATTTTCCCCGCCCCTGCCGCGCGTGGTTCTTGAATTGGGGAAAGAAAGTGAAAAATTTGATAAAGAAATATCTCAAAGCCCCTGGCTGTTTCGTGAATAGTTTTGATTGGGTTACGCTCTAATAATGACTGCCTCTAAAACAGCAATAGAAAAAAGCTAATTTACGGATTTCAGTTAATTAATAAAAATGTTGCCACGGTTATCCACCCATGTAATGTCCGCTAAGTCGCACGACACACTGAAGACTGCATCAACGTGGCAGCAAGCCCCCTTTCTTTTCTTTCTAAAAACCTGTTGATTAAAAAATATCACCGGGTATACAGCTGACATAATGTCACAAAGGGATGCTTCATTTTTCATTTCACTGCAGACCACGTGGTCCAAAAGTTCCCCGTGGAAACGACCGGCACTGGCACTGTCAGAGCATACTTACGTCGCAAATGCAGCATGGACTATAGCCCTAAAAAAAGCACAAATCGAAACGTTAGCTACATTGTACGCCACGGAAAGTAGCGTTATCTAACTTGTCAATAATTATTTTAGCTAGTCATTTCTATTATATTTATCAATTGAAAAATCTACTTTTATTGCAAAGCTAGCTTTTATTTTCCCTGAACTGTATTTGTTACCTTTATTGAAGAATAAAAGTTTACTCTAAAAAACTGTCAGCACTTTTCGGGAGCTAGACGATCGAGGGCAATCGCACCAAGTGTTTGATGCTGCTGATGCAAAAGCATTCACATGTCTTTGTTTTCAAAGTGCACCGCCACTTGCGTGCTGCCTCATAGGCTAGTAGACAAATAACGTTTGCAGGATGATCCAGTGTTTTTGTAATGCAGGTCTCAGCTCACTATACGCTGTTTCCGATATCTGCATCCACAGCAAGCAAAAGGACAGGAGGCAAAGGAAACCACGGCTAATAACGGGGACATAAGATGCTCCACCTTGCATCGTCACATTGAGCGCAAATCAACTTCTGAACCGCATAAGCGAAGTGGTGTTATGAATGGAAGCTCGCTCTGAAATTGGCTGGAGAAATTGGCGCCTTCATGTGACAACCTCAAGCTTTCACCGAAAGTGTTTCATTGTGTAGATTTATCTTGCAAAACTCGAAGACATCTCAATTCACGTGAAAAGAACTTGACAATTGCAACAACCAACACGCCAACACAGTGGATCGAGAGTTCCACGCTGTAAAAAATCGACGTAAATTTTACGTGTCTTTCCCTCGCCAAAAAAATCGGGCACGCTCATTGTTTAAAAATACGAGGTTGCCCTCATTATTCATTTGTCGCGAGAGCCGAGCCTTCCAGAAAAGCCGAAATCCCAGGAGTGCAAGCATGTGCAGATGAATCAGAATAGCCTTGGCGACGAAGGAGAAATTGCTTGATATAGTTTCGGTTTTACACTGAAAAAACCTAAAGTTTAGATAAAACCTAAGATTGACAAAATTTGTGTTAATTGTTTACAAAATTGATATAGTGACATTATTATCATTAATATATATATTGATTTGCTTAGTTTTGTCTTAAAAAAAAAAAAAAGACCAAACAAAAGAGACTTCTGAAAACTGCGCATGACCATCGCTATTGCAATCAGCTTCCGTTCGGCCAGTGTTGCCAGGTCTACTGATTTATCAGTAGATATACTGATTCTGTTCCGGGTCTACTGATTCACTGAAAAATAAGAAAATCTACTGACTTTTTTTTAGTAAACATATTAAAAATTTATTATTTGGCCCCTTCAGTTCCCAGGGTCGCCCATCAAAGGAAACTCATATTCTCCCATAATTAAAAACGAAGCACTGGCTGGATGACCGAGAAGCCCGTCTTATTCGAGTGATTTAGCCGTATGTTCATCTATCTATTCACTCAGAGCAGGTTCGACGGTGTTCGACGGTGACATCCGGGCCAAAGCCATATAGGAGAGAGTTTGGAAAGTCTATGATCTCGCCGTAACGTCCCTCTCCCGAGTGAGTCAATCAGCCTGCGGCGCAGAGCGAGAGGCGTGAGCGCATGCGCGTGAACTCTCGGCTGCCCTGCTCCCAGCTGAAAGGGCCGCCATTTTCATTCATTTGCCCGGCGGAATGCATGGGATCGACAACGAAATTTCGGTTCTTTACTTTTATTTGGCAGGCTCTGGCAAGAAAATGATATAATGTTGTTCCTCGGTGGCTTGAACGCAAACTTTAAATCAGGCGAAAAAAAAAAAAAAAAAAAAAAAAAGCTCGTACAGACGGCGAGTAGCCTCAACAGTGCTCCGCTCTGACAGCGTTGCGTCAAAAACATTTCACAGCCCAGTAAGGAAAGATGGCAGCTACGATGGCAGCTTGCAGAGGACTTACATTGGACATGTACGCGTGCACTTGCCGGAATGTCTTGTTTTCGTTTCGTTTCAATAATAGCGACAGGTTAATGTCGCACTGTCGCCTTCATCTGTTGATACCAAAAGTGACTCAGTCTCGATTTCAAAGAATAATCCTCGAAATAGCAACACTAGTCAATAATGATTAAAAAAAAACATTTACGGTGCCATTTTAATTTGTCCTTCAAAAAGAATTACTCGAGAACTGGTCTTTTTTTCATTTTTATTTGTGTTTATTACCATGTTATTTGTCACTCTATACTATTTCTTCGAAGTGTGGATGAATGGAAATAGCAAACATGGCAAAACACAGATTTCGTATAATCTACTGATTTTTGTGCAAATCTACTGACTTTTTGGGGATCAATCTGCTGACTTTTTTTTCCTCCATCTGGCAACACTGCGTTCGGCCGCCGTTTCCCGTTGGAGTTCCGGAGGCTTCGAGCATCGCCCCCTTTTGACGTTTTAGCCGTTTCAGCGGATATTTTAGATATCTTAGTTACGAATACCGTGTTCAAGAATAGCAAGCGATTACTGAGAGCTGGGAGACGCTGCCAACGCTGCGTCTTACCAACGCAAGTAAGTGGCGGACAGTGATGGCCGACTGGTGCAAGCCCCGGTGAGGAAGTTTCGTTTGTTTCTGCGTAGTACGCCGCTGTTTCAAACTTTGTCGTGTACCCTGTGCTTGCTAAGCTATGCTTGATTCTAACTATGCTCTACCCGGTGTTATTTCGTCATTTGAAAAGAGCGTATCTTCAAAATGTATGGCTCTCTCCGCAGAGTGAGAAAGATTCGCGTGCGGCGGAACCGAGGGCCAGCCGAGGGCCTGTTCGTGGCGCCGCGACGCTCGCCCGACGACGCTTTTGCGGAGCGTTCTAGTGCAGTCTGACGGCAGATAAAGCAATCACAGGTCATGCTAGTTCTGACGTGTGGTCTCAACAGCCTCTCGCCAACGATTTGTTTCATAAAGCGGGAGCGAGAAAAACGTTACAAGAGCGAGCAGCATGATTTCTTGCCTGTGCTGATGCCTGTGCCGTAGAGACGCGCGGTCTCTTTGCGTATGCCGAAGCGGCACGCTTTCCAAGTTTACGATTGCGTGATGTGAATAAAGTGAGTTTGGATGTCACGTTTTTTAGTGGCGGCGAAAGCCGCTACAAAAAGCACAGCAGTTGGAGAAAGCAAAAACGTGAAAAAATGCGAAAAGGACCTGAATATTCGATGGAGTTGAGACTACCAACGTACCAACTCGCCCAGTTATTCTTTGTGAAAGAATAATAGCCAATAGTAATAATTAAAATAAATGCCAACTTTTAATTGGTTACAAATTTGTAATTGATGCAGTACAACCCTACGCTGCTCAAGTGCTTTTATGATATCAGGTAATGTATAAATGTATGGGATAGTTCATAGCAACCATTTATGCACGACCCATTATATTGAATCTTTCCTCTAAAAGCTCGAAGTTATATAAAAAAAAGTGCAAATCATAAATTAAGCCGCACCACTGAATGTGTAATAGCATGTGACTTGTATGTATGTTCTCAGCAAAAGAAAAGGATGCATTCAAAAAGGGCTGATCATTTTGTTTCCTCTGTGTTAGAGCTTCTTTCAGGTACACGCAAAATGTGGGTGTCTACGTCCAAATGAGTGGAATTGACGTTTCCCGCAGGGCTGCAGGCCTGACTCAGTTTGGCTAGCAGGTTGCAACCTATGGGAACCTGCAGGGAACTGCATCACAAGAGTAAAAGTGACGTCCGCCCACTGATCTCTATTATGGGTGGCTGAATGCTGCATCGAGCAGACAGGTATGAAGCCACCGGAAATAAGCGGCCTGTCCTGATAGCGAGTGCTTAACAGGCTTTTCGATTCTCCCGAGTGCTGGTTCGAACAACGTTCAGGCACTGGGTTTTTTCTTGTCATCCCAGGAGAGCCTGCTTGTTGCGGAGTAACAGTGCATGCGGACCCGAGAAGTCTCCTAGGAAACCATTCAATGTGAAAATTTTGGGATTCTATTTTTTCAAGAAGTGCATATGTCCCACGTTCAGATGTCTTGTTCTTGGGATTTCCTCCAGAACTAATCTCTGCAGCGCACTGGCACATGCGGAGAAGCGCACTGAACAAAGCAAATCCATCGCAATGGTGACTTTGCGAGCGCTTTGAAAGGTTTGAATGGCATAAACGACTTTATTTTCGCGAGCTCAATATTTCATACATTTTATGAAGTGTTAGTGTTGGGAATACTTTGCAGGTAGTAAATTTCACAATCAGGAGTAATGTTCAATGCATTCGTATCCGTTGAATTACTTTTTTGCAGGACCAATTTTAAGCAATTTCGATGAACTCGCAAAAACTAAGCCTTCGTAAAAATTTAGTAGTTTACAGTAGTACAATTAATCTTGAAACCAATATCGCATACCGTAATATACTAAACTTCTAAAATAAAATGTTAATATTAGTACAGCCCTGAAAATGGCCATACTTCGAATGTTTTCGTTGTGGCCTTCATTAATCCATATGTGCTTAAAATGTAGCAGCTGCAACCTTGAATCTGGAAAAGGCTATTGTTTGTCACACATTTTCTTTATGGTGCCTAGGATTTTAGGTAATAAATGTTGTGCCCTGCAATGAACACTATTACTTGTAGCATAGCCCTGGGCATGCAAGGAAAGCACACCACCAATGTCTGACATGCTTTCAAAAATGCTATTGTCCGATTTTCCTCACCCTTCTGTCAGGATGAAGTGGTTACTATCTTGCCTTCCTCACATAGTGGTCCTTTGAGCGAGTTATCATAGGGTGGCATAGGGTACTTTTCTCTTCTCTTTTTATGCAGGATGTAATGGCACACCATCATCACAAAGGAGAGTGTACAGTGAGGCAGGCTCGGAAACTTGAATAAAGTGATAAGTAGGATTTCAATTTCTGTCTTGTCAATTATGTGAAGAACACTGATCATAATGTTTGTATGCTACACATGCATACTTTCAGTTGAAAAATGCAATGCATCTCTTCTTTATGGCTTTTCTCACACAGTTTCAGAAGACGCTGGTACGTCATTTTTATTAGGAATGTTTGGAAATAGGGCTGCCAAAGATTTCCTTGTAATTTTCACGTACTTAGCCGCAAATCAAAATGACAACTCTCCTAGTCAATGTTGGAAAACGGCAGTACATTATTTTCACGAGGGAAGATTTGAATATGATTCAATTGTCATTTTCACGTCTATACTCGCAACTTAAAAACGCTGTGCCTGTTTTTTTTTTTTTACAACTTTTTCCACATAATTTCATAACATGATTGTAAGTTATTTTGACGAGAAATGTTTGGAAATAGAGCTGCCAAGACTTTCCTCGGAAATTTCCTGACTCATTTTTAAGGGTGCATCTCCCGATAATGGCACCTCTGCATTATCATCAATTAAGTGTTGTCAACGGTGTTTCTTAACATTTTACGAGAATGGAGCTATGTGTCATGAAATTTCACAAGTTGGAATCCAGCCGTTCAAAGAAACACCTTTGAAAAGTCAGCTTTTTAAATGCAGGCGCCGATTTTTCTGGCCAATTTTAGACCGTTCTTTCCATTCAGAACGCCCGACATACACGGTGTCCCAGATAACTTGCACCATACTTAAAAAACACCGGAGCGCTCTGCAGGAGTGAAATCAACTGCCATTAGCAAGCGTTTTGCGAAAGTGCACAGATTTTTTTAATGTGCCTGGTTATCTAAATAACTAATATTAATCAGCTAACCTTTCAAATATTCTTTTAAGGGCCAAGATGTCAATTGTAAAGTTGCAGGGCGCATTGAGAAACACCCAATTAAAGTGTTTGCAACATAATACGCTTTCGTGCTTTTTTCCGGCCTTCAAAGAACGCACATTCGCGGCGCGCCCGCGCGCCGTGATTGAGTAAGCGAGTTGTCACGCGGTATTTTTTGTATTTCGCGGGCGTTTTTTGAAGGCTAGGAAAAAGGAGCATGCAAATTGCACCTTGTTGAAAATAGTTTAATCTGGTGTTTCTTAATGCGCTCTACAACTTTCCAATGCACACCTCGGCTTTTAAACGAAGATTTCAAAAGTTAGCTTGTTAGTTTTAATTAAATAACTAGGCGCACTAAAAAAATTGCGTGCACTTTCACAAGAGACTTGCTAACAGCGTACAGTTGCTTTCACTCCCGCAGAACGCACCGGTTCCTTTTTAAAGTTTGGTGCAAGTTATCTGGGAAACCCCGTATATATGTACTAGTAGTGTAAATTTAGTGCACAAAAATCGTACGTGTAGTGTACTACATGTACACTTATATTATGCTAGATGTACACTCGAGGTGCACTTATGGTATACTACATATGCACTTGTGCTGTACTAAAAGTATACTATTTTGTTTCATAAAAGTGTGAAACTAGTACGATTTCAGTACATACCCTAAGTGCACTATTAGTATACATTCAGTATACTGATTTCGAACGACTTTTCGCTAAGGGTATCCCTGATGTAGTGGATGGTATAGACTATAGCAACGATCTAGAAGGCAAGGCTGAAAGCTTGAACTTGTACTTCCAGTCAGTGTTCACTCAGCCAGGCAGCATGGTTGGTAGCCTACGGAATTTCAATGGGTTTTCACTTATGGATGACATAGAGTTTTCAGAGCACGGCATCACGTTGCTCTTACAGAAGATCAAGATAGGCTTAGCCCCTGGCCCATACCGCATTTCTAACTATATTCTGAAAAATTGTGCCCCCTCTGTCGCTTCATATCTAATAGTGTTGCTTAGAAAATCATTTGAACAAAGTGAGTTACCTCTTGATTGGAAAAATGCAAATGTAGTCCCTGTACATAAAAGTGGAGACAAAACAAAAACTTCTAACTATAGACCTATCTCTCTGACAAGCGTTTCCTGCAAGACACTAGAACACATTATTTACACTAACTTAATTAGTCACCTACAAGGTAATAATTTTTTTCACCCAACGCAACATGGCTTTAGGACGGGATTTTCTTGCGATACACAATTAGTAGAGTTTACCCATGATATCGCTACATCGATAAACCATGGTAGCCAAGTTGATTGTGTCTTTTTAGACTTTCGAAAGGCATTTGATTCAGTATCACACACTCTATTGCTGCAAAAATTATCTACCATTCATATTCCAAATACACTCCTTAAATGGCTTGAAGCCTATCTCGTTGGAAGGAAGCAAAATGTTGTCCTCGACGGTTTGAATTCGTCATATGTAAGCGTCTTATCAGGTGTCCCGCAAGGATCCGTGCTCGGTCCCTTTCTTTTTTTGATATACATAAATGATTTAGCTGTGAATATTTCTAGTCCCGTCAGATTATATGCCGATGATTGCTGCGTTTACCGTGACATCACATGTGAAGCGGTACTCAGAACTTTTTTTGCAAAATGACTCGAACTCTATTTTATCCTGGTGTCAAACATGGCAGATGACTCTGAACATAAACAAATGCAATCTGGTCAGGTTTACTAACAAACGACGACCGCTTCTCACGGAATATTTCCTTGGTGGCACAAGCTTATCTGTTGTTTTAGAATATAAGTATCTAGGCGTTCTCTTTTCCAGCGAACTATCCTGGAACTCTCATGTTAATTACCTGTCCTCTAAGGCCAGCCGCACATTGAACTTCCTTAAACGTAACTTTAGGCAAGCACCTGCAAACCTCAAAGAAACTTTATATATGGCAAACGTGCTCCGATTTTAGAATATGCTTGCACCGCATGGGATCTTTACACTAAGACAAGTATAGACGACCTCGAACGCATACAAAAACGTGCAGCGCGGTTTGTGACTGGCGATTATGATTTCTCTAAAAGCTCGTCTGCTATATGTACCAAATTAGGGTGGCCTTCGCTTGCTGACCGCCGAAAATATCTTAGACTGTACTTATTTTATAACATATTAAATAACAGAAATGGCATTAATAAAGAACAATACATAAAAGAACCAACTTATGTGTCTCCCCTTACAGATCACCCTATGAAAGTCCACGAATACAGGTGCAGAATAAACATATTTAAGTATAGTTTCTTTCCCCGTACAGTACATGATTGGAACAACTAACCAGCTGAAATTGTCTCTGCTCCACATTTCTCATTTTTTACAACGCTACAAAATTTTCTGTTAAATTAGTTATCTCTGTTTTGCTGTCAATATGTTATCATCTTTTTCTTGGTGTTTCTGTGGTAAAGTTGCTGAAGGGTTATCATCTACATAATTTACTATTGCTGTCATTGTCAATGTTCCCGCGTCACACAGCCTGCTGTTTATTATGTACTATGTATTTGTGTATATCTTGTACTGTCTTCCCCCCTACAATAATGCCCTAGCAAGGGCGCTGTAGGTAACCGAATAAATAAATAAATAAATCTGATACTCTCGGCTCTAGAAACGCGTAGTCACTGCATATCCGTCTTTCGTACACACGTTTCTCCTGCGTCACTGCATAGATAAGTCGCGGAGCGCATAAGCTTTGGTCATGCGTATTTGTATAAAAGAAAGTAAAATAATAACAATAGGCCACCGCCTAAGTCAACCTTCATTCCGGCTTTGTCTTTTTCAGCATAGATAACAATCGACAAAGAAATACTCTCAAACTTGCTTCGGGATCGATAAGTGGCGGAGAAGTTGTACCCTTGTAGGCGAAGAGCCCAACGTCCATTTTTCTAACGACATCAGCCAACAGAGAGTGTGGTGGTCTGTGACGGCAATAAAATGGTGTCCGTACAGGTAAAGTTGAAACTTCAAAATAGCCCAGATAATAGCCATGCATTCGTTTTTCAGTTGTGGAGTAATTACGTTCACACTTTAACAGGGTGCGACTGGCATGTGCCACAACTCTCTCGGGTTGGGATGGAGTTCATTTTCTTAGGGCAGCGCCTATAGTTCATACCCGCTGGCGTCTGTATGCATCTCTGCAGGGATTGAGGGGTCAAAGTGACATAAAACTGGATCCCCTGTCAGGCGAGCAGTTAGCTGATTGAAAGCAGACTGGCATTCTGGAGACAAATTAAAAGGTTTGGTTGTATCATGTAAGGCGTGTAAGGGGGCGGCGATTGTTACGAACCTCTAGGACAAATCGCCGAAAAATAGGAGCAAAGACCCAAGAAGCTGCGACATTGCTTAACTGCGGTTGGGATGAGACATTCGGCGACTGCTCAAATCTTGTCAGGATCAGCGTGTACGCCGTTCTTTGATACTACATGCCCAAGAACCCCGAATTCCTTTTGTTGCGAAATGGCACTTCTTGGTGTTCAGTTTCAAATTGGCGTTTGTAACACACGATAGAACAGCGGCTACACCATTCGAGATGTGTTTCAAACGTTGGTGCAAAATACAATGTTGTTTAGAGAGCAAAGCCAGATTTGCCATATCAAACCTCGGAGAACAGTATCCATCAGTCTTTCAAACGTGGCCGGGGCATTACGAAGTCCAAATGGCACCACATTAAATTCATACAAACCCTCTGTTTTGATAAGGACACTTTTGGGTTTATCGATTTCTATCATTGGGACTTGCCAATATCCGGATCGTAAATTCAGGGAGGTAAAAAATTCAGCGCCCTGGAAGCAATCGAGGGCATCGTCGATGCGTGCATTAGATATACATCTTTGGGAGTTTATGGTTACGACGTCGGTAATTTACACCAAAGCGGATACTGCCATCTTTTTTTTTTTTCACTACGACAACAGGAGAGGACCAAGAACTACAAGACTCTCGTATTACTCCTCGTTGTAACATTTCTGCGACTTGTTTTATGAGTTGTCTTTCTTTCATAGAGACCCTGTAGGGCCGTTGACAAAAATGAACTTGGCCTTGCGTGTCGATGGAATGTCGACCGGTTGAAACGGCGCCCAAAGGTGTTTCATGTAAGTCAAAAACTCTGTTAAACAAGTTTAGGAGGTGTTTTTTTTTTCTTTTGTTTAATGGTAAAGTTCCTATCGATGGCGTTCGAGAGGCTCCCAGACTCATCATTTTATTTGGTACAATTCGTTGATAGTGCGTTGGTCTGGACAGTGAACGCATCGTCGAGGGCAAATGCAATAATGTCAGCCGCTAAAGTGACGGTTGCCAAAACGGTCTGCTCCGGCATCAGTACAGCCTCGGACGTACCGTTAATTGCAAAGATATAAGTTGGCAAGAAGACAATATCGGCGAGGCCTTAAGGGACCAGCAAATATGTTTTGGTTAACAAGTTAACTGTAGGAGCGATGGAATAGTTTCCTGATGATAGTGAAGAAAACGTAATGCGAACTAACGATGAACTTTGAAGTGTAATTACAATTTCTTGTAATGAGCGGAGTTTGTTGTCCTGGACAGAGAAATCTTCTACGGTAATAATGAAATTAATACAAACGTGCAAACGACCTAGACAAGTTTTCTGCCCCTCTTGATCCACTTATTTACGGATTATTATCGTTAATCTTCTACGGGTCTAAGCAGTTCGTAAAGAGAAATTTGAGCTTTCCGCAAAAAAATAATTACATCACTAGCAGGAAGAAAATCCCAGCCTAGAATAATGTCTTGCGTGCGTGTTGAGAGTACGACAAACTGGACTAAGTACAACGCACCTTGTAAACAAATACGCGCAGTGCAAACCCCAGTGGGTTTGAGTAAGTTGGATCATGCAGTTCTGAGGTTAACTCGAAAAGGTGTAACGAATTTCTTGAGGTGACAACAAATACCCAAATGCATGACGGAAATCGCAGCATCTGTATCAATTAAAGCTTGAACGTTTTGACCATCAATATGAGTTATGACGACGTTCGATGGGGATGTACGAGGACTTGAACCATGTGATGAGGTCGCAGCTGGCGCCTCAGAAGCTGCGGTTACAAGATCCCCCTTGAGCTCGAGGAGTGGGCTCTGAGACCGTACCATAGGCGATTTGGATCGCTGGCGCTCTGGTGAAGGCGACTGTCGACGTGGAAGGCTTGGTGGACTTCCGGGGAACCTTGACGCTGTGTAGGACCGGCCGTACCGAGAAGTCTGGTAGGGAAGGGCAAAGTTCCCAGCATTAGTGTGTCCGAAACCTGCAGACGACTCGTCGGCTTGGGGACGACGGCACACATGCGCAAATCATGCCCCGGTATTCCACAATAATAGCATAGAGGGCGAAGATCGGTGACTTGGCGAGCATACTGCATGCGTGGTTGAGAGTAGCCAAATGGTTGGATATATATGGCATGCCGCCCGCAGGGTAATTGGTCGCAAAGATCGGCGCAGCTATTTCTTCATAGGCCGACTGCATGGTTTGCGCCGGCAGTGGGACCTGCGACGGCCCTGGGATGGAAGAAGCCACATCAATTTGGACGAGTGACCGACGTGCAGACTGTAGATGTAGGTGATACTCGTGTCGGGTGGAGTTGTCTGCAGGCTCGAGACGCCTCCTTTCGAGCAATCAGCTGAATCAATTGGCGCCAACTGGTGCTATTGATGTATGGGTACGTTGGTGATGCGGATATTCTGCTCATCTCAGGGAGACGTTGGGCTGTGGCAGCGACCACCAAACGTTGAGATTCTAATTCGTGAAGCTGCTAACATATTTATAGAATCATCTTTACGGTTCTTGGAGTATGCACGAGTAAAACTTAAAAAACGTCCATCTACCAGAAGGTGTGAGGCATGTCCTCAATCTTGGTCAAAGGTTTGCAGTTGATCTACGCTGTCAGCACTGGAGCGGCTTTCCATTGTCAGACAAGTGCCGAGACGCGCTCCGGAGTCTGAGGTCAATATATGCACCTCTTAAGGAGACTTACTTGTGAGATACAAGCCGTCGTTGTCACCTCTTCCAATCAAGAAGGTAGAAACTTACTCTAAAAATTACTCGTTGTCCCTTATGCCAGCCGATAAAGAATGGGGTTTTAAGGTCATGTAGAGGAAAACGTATGGTGTTAAGGCATTAGAATCGATTGAGTCAGTCTTAAACTGCCCTAGAGAGGTCGCCTTGAACAAGATTAAACGAGAGAAAAGAAAGACAATATTGTCAATTTCTCGATTTAAAAAAAGCTCTGCTCCTCTATTGATCGCAGGAAACATTTAAGCCTCGAATTATTCTTCAGCGCGAAAACCCAAAAACCAGGGTGTCCCTTTAGAATCATTGTCTCAAAAAGAAGAACATGGAAAAAATCTGTGGCATTACTTCTTCAGGAGAGGCTAAATCTACTAAATATTGACTGTCCCTACCAGGTTCGAAGTTCCCACGAAGATCATTGTCGTGAAGAGCGAAAGGTATTTTCCATCGATATCCGGGACGTGTATTATTCCTTACCCAAAGAATGTCTCCTAAAGTGTGTGGTGGTGGTGATGAATACGTTTATTTAAAGAAAAGAAAATATAGATATCTCCGGAGACTCGAAGTTTTCATGACACGGTGGCCTTAAGGCTTGGCATCGTCTCCTAGGTTAAAGGTGTTAGATGGAGTTTACCAGGCCTCCCTCAGAAGTATACTCTAAGAGAGATCTGAGGATCCTGGTCTTGCGTGGGGTGTCGCCCGCTGGGTGCGTCCAGTCCTGCAGTTTTGAAGGTCTTTCATCATTCGCCATCTTACTGAAGATGAGTGCTCTGAGGGTAGTGAGGGCCTCAGATTCCCAGAGTAGGTGTTTAAGTCTGGGAATGGATTCCTCGGCTTGGCATCGCTGGCATCTGGTTTGGGAGGGACAGCGTAGGGTTGTTGTTTCTTAAGTGTTGCCAGGTCCATTTGGTATCTGAACCTGGGTGTGACTGCTCCTCCTGTGCGTATGCGGCGGAGCATCACTGATTCTTTTCTCTTGAATTCTTCCCTAGGAAGAGGATGTTGTTCTGGGGCCGATGCTCTTACCAGAAGATGTTTTCGTGTCTTCTGGGCTAGCCTGAGCTCCTCCCTTAGATCGTATGGGAGAAGCTCAGTGTCTTGTTGCTGTGGTGTTGAGCCTGCCGTAGGGGACAGAGACAACAGGGACGGTTGCGTGAGATTCCTCATCGCCTGCTGTGCAGCCTCATGGGCTAGCTCGCTGCCCGAAATGCCTTCGTGCCCGGGAGTCCACCTGACATTAATTTGAATTCTCTTGGATCTGTATAGCGAGATCGCGAAGGCGAAGATAGCGTCAATGGTGGGACTAGAAGAGGACCTGTATTTCTTGAGTTCTCTGATGGTGTCTTGCGAATCGGTATAGACGATTAGCTGTTGTTCGTCTTGTAGGTGGGGTACTGCCCCTCGGATGGCTTGCAACACCGCCTCCCATTTGGCGAAGCGCGGCGTGTGGTGGCCTCAAGGGTTACCTTGGGTCTCTGTCCAGGTCACATTTCCTTGGATGTATGTGGCTGCTGGTGCCCAACCTATAGAGGAGATGCTGGCGTCCACATAGACGATCGTGTTCTTTTTGTCCTCAACAAGCTTAGCCAGCTCCTTCTTGTGCATGCGAGCGTAGTGTTCTCGTCTTTTTTTGTGCCGCGCAGCGTCCATGTTTCTTGGGAGAGGTTTGCACCCGTGAGTGACGTCAATGAGTTCCCACGGTGCCTTGCTCGGTGATATGGGGGCGTCTTCTTGTATCTCGATTCTCATGTACTTGGCAATTTTTCTTCCCTCGGTTGTATGCTGTAGACGGGAGAGTTGAGCCTCCTACTGTTGGTTCATGAGGTCTGGGAGTTCTGTGAGGAAGATGCACTTGCGTACTTCCTCTGCCGAAGTGTGGCGTGGGAGCCCCAGGATGGCTTTTCTTGCACGATTGAGCATGCTTTTAAATCTGTAAAGATGGGTTTTCGTGAGCCGGAAGAATCTCGCCGCATATGCTGTTTTGGATACTAGCACTGTAGTCACGAGGTTTTTGGCTGTTTTCTCCCCAGCTCCTCCCATTTTCGTGGATATTCTTCATACGAAATTGATACCTTGTTTCCATTTCTTTGACATCTCAGCCAGCCAAGATTTGCTTATTCTTAAATTGTACCCAAAGTTAATTCCGAGAATTTTAACGGAGTCTTTTTTTTTGGACTGGGTCTCCCGCAAAGGTAAGATCTAGGTTTTTGTTGTCTTGATCGCGGCCGTAGATGGTATATTTCTTTTTTTTTTTCTGGCGATGGGAACATTCCCACTCGGCAAGATATTCTTCAATGGTGTCGAGTCCCTTCTGCAAAGCGACAACTTGGGTTTCGGGAGGCCCTTGATACGTCCAGATTGTGATATCATCTGCGTACATCGTCACCCTAAGGTTGAGTATTTTATAAACTTGCCAGAGGAGTGGTGCCATGACGATGTTAAATAGTGTAGGTGACAGTACAGCGCCCTGGGGAACTCCAATGTTGCTTTCTTGAAGGGTTCCTTCTTAACATCCTTTGTCATATCCGGCTCGGATTTTGTAGACCCGTCCCGAGAGAAATGATTTTACGAGGCCTAGTTGTTTACCCGTGAGGCCTTGCTGCTCCATCTTGCCAATGACTGATTGATGGGGGACAAAATCGAATGCCTTCTTTATATCGATAGACACGATCACTCGCATTTGTTTTTTTCCTGGGTGCGTGCATGTCCACGACGTCTGTGTATATCATGTGCAGACTGTCATGTGTGCACAAGTTCGATCTAAATCCGATTTGCGTTGGATGAAAGATGCCAAGGGTTTAAGCGTTGTGCTGAATCCTTGCGAGTACCATTTTTTTCATAAGTTTTCCCATGATTGAGGTCAAGGAAATTCGTCGGACGTTCTTGGGGTCAGTTGCTGGCTTCCCTGGTTTAGGTATTGGTGTGACCAGGGACAGCTTCCATTCTTCGGGAAGTTGCCCGCTTTCCCAGATCTCGTTAAACCACTTGAGGATAACAAGACGGGTGGCCAGGGGTGCGTTTCTGAGCATGGGCACTGTAATTCCGTCTTCTCCAGGTGCACTCTTGCTTCTGCACTGTTGTATCGCCGCTTCGAGTTCCCACTCTGTGAAGAGAAGATCCTCCGGCTTTTCGGCAGGTCCCGAATGGGTTGGGTAATAAATGATTGCCTCCGGCTTTGTTGGGGGTTGTGGAAAGATGTCTCCTAATTTGTTGAGAATTTCTTCCACTTTTTTCATTGGAGAGGAGTGCGATGACCGGGACAGGGCTGACTCCTTTCTTTTTTCCTGACATAGATTTGAATGTCTTCCACACGTCTCTAACGTTGTTTTTTTCGTCGAAGGACTCGCAGTACCCTAGCCATCTGTCGATGGATAATTCTTTTGCGTATTTGCTTGCTTCTTCCGTTAGACGGTTGACCTTGTCTAAGGGTTTCTTCTGTTTCCCTTGTCGGTATTTTTCTAAGGCTCTGGTCCTTTTGTTCCATAACGCGAAGAGATGGTAGTCTGGTTCTTTCGTGCCTTCAGAGACTTGCCGTACTTCTGTGGAAATATTTGAAGCTGTTGCGAGTAGTGCGGTGATTTGACATGGTTCCAAGGCATCTCCTTGTTCTTTGAGGTTTTGCCCAAATTTGTCCAAAATTTTTGTTCTCGTTGGTCTTGCTTGAGATTATTGCCTCCAATGGCGACGTCCGTAATTATGGGAAAGTGGTCGCTGCCCCAAGCGTCCTGCGTCATACCCCAGCTTATCTTGCGAGCTGTTGTCGGCGTGGCCAGGGTGACGTCGATTATGGTGTCCACCTGACAGCTGGTTAGCGAGTGTCTCGTTGGTCTAGTAACATCGTTGATGAGTTCTAGACCACCGGCTTTTATTGCTTCCATAAGTTCTTTGGTCCTGCGGTTTTGCTGTAGATTAGTCCAGTCCTCGATTCTGGCATTGAGATCCCCTCCCATGATGAGGTAATCATCTGGATATTGCTGAATGGAAAGCGCCGAATTAACAAGGACGAGGAAGGGGGCAGAGACGAAGCGCACTCTCAACTGAAGGTTTATTGAAACAAACATCGGGGACTATTAATACCGTCTATCTGGCTGCTGGCTCAGAACGAAAAACTCCTTATCTGTCAAGTGCAGTGACGGCGCACTAATAGACAAGCTCTCCCCTTGTTCTCTTATGCAGGATGCCTCATGTATCTCTCGCGCTGTTTTGTTTGCGTATCTGCCCAGAACGGATTTTTTTTTCCAATTCCGGGCCACATGGGCACCTATCTGAATATTGATCTTTGAGATAACTAAGCCATGAGTGATCATATGGTTTCGCGGGACAGGCGTGTGCAGATGCAATCGTTAGTCTTCTTTGAGTGGTCTGGAGTGCGATTCGTGCTGCTACCACCTCTTGGCAGTCAGTGAACCAGTTTAAACTGAGCCTTGACCTTCTCTCCCCCATCACCGTTACGTCGCCCCGCAGGAACGGCGGGTTTTATTGCTGGGTTCGCTATCTTGTGGTAGCCAGAGAGGTGAATTTCATCAGTCCGAGTTTCTTGTAAGAGTAATATGTCGAAGTTGTATTCCTCTATTCTCTTAAGTAGTTCGGCTTTCCTTCTTGGGAGGCTGCGACAGTTCCATTGTAGAACTTTCAGGGGTGTTTCTTCTGTTCTTTTAGTGGGCATGTTGGGGTAGTGTCGTACTCATCCCTAGCTTGTGCATTACAAACTGTTGAAGCTGCTGTGTTTCTTGCATCTGCTGTTATATCAGCTGTATCTGTTGGAGGACGGATTACCCAATCGCTTGGGCTTGCGTTCTGTGTAGGGGTAAGTTGAGGTTGGGGTTCCTCTTCTGTTGTTGGTACGCTGCGGACAATCTCCTTCCTGGAGGTGTCGCGTTCTTGTTCTTTTCCTTCGCGGGCTGCCTTGCGCGCTTCCACAGTTTCCTGAATGCGTTTTGCTATGACTGCCTTTCTCGCTTCCCTCTTTTTATTGTCTTCTTCTTTTCTTTTGTAGTTAGCAAGTTCCACTTCAAGTTGAAGAATCATGGACTTGCCTGATTTGGCCTCTGCTTCAATGGCTCAGATTTCCTTTTGCCATGATTTTAGTTCGTCGTTTTCATCTCTGTGGTATCCCTTCTTGTTTCGGTGATGTAGGGCACGTGCGTAGTCGCCAGGCCTACTGCTGCTGCTACGGCGGTGCACTGAAGTCGACCAATTTTGGGACACCTTCTTTGGTTTGTGCGAGAGGGTTCTTGATGTTTCTCGAGCCGACGGCTGCTGCGATGCGCGGCTCGCGCTCCTGCTTCTTCCTCTGCCTGGAGTAGAATGTTGCAGTCAGGGTATTCTGTTATTGTGACTTCCGGGGGTCGATTCATAGCTGCGGCTTCACCTTTTTCTCTTGTCCCCTGGCTGCCATTACTTTCATTTTTTTTTTGGCTTTTGCTTGAAGTAGCTTGTTGGCTTTCAGGCGTGCCGGGCAGTTGGGATCTGTTGCTATGTGGGCGGACGAGCGGCAGTTGGCACAATACTTGCGTTCGCATAAGTGTCTTTCCCTTTCAAGGGCAATGCACCCGCAGTCTTGACACCTTGCTTTTCGTGTGCATACATTTTCTTTGTGGCCCAGGCCTTGCATCTTCGGCACACCATGGTCATCGGTATGTAGAGAGTTACTCTTTTAACCATCCCATGATAGAGAACTTGCCGTGGTGGCCTTGTTCCAGAGAGGGTGACGAGGGCTAAACCTCGACTTCCAAGAGGTCTTGCGTGCAAAACTTCGTGCGTTCTGCAGACAATTGTTTCAAGAAGTTCTTGCAGTGATTCTGTCGGGTCGGTCTCGTGGACCACACCTCGGCAGGTATTTTCGAGCATCGCTTCGTGCGCCACTACCTCCACAGCCTTGTCGGGGGCTCTGATAGATGTTATTGCCAGTAGCGGTGCCACAAGTTTTGTGTCGTATACTTTGACGGACATTGTATTCCCCGCCTTATTGGAGCGAATCGATGGTCTTTGTGATGGCTTGCATGCTTTGGGATTTAAGCCGAGCTTCGGGTAGAAACTTTCTTTCTAACACAGCTGCCGATATTTCCGCTAGATCGTAAGGTTCCTTCGAGTGACATGCAACGTTGAAAGGATATTTTTTCTGCTTCAGTTGAGGGTTAGCTGCCGCGGCTTCTAGAAAACTTGAGAGATTGCTGCTCACCTCTTGTTTCTTGCGCCTATCATAAACAACTGTTCGCCAGTTTATGGGATGCTCGGCGTCGTTGGTTTCTTCTTCGCCCCTTGAATTGCCGGCAGGCACGTAGCCAGGGGGGGGGGGAGGGCCCAAGGGGCCCTGCGCCCCCCCCCCCCCCCCCCGAAATCTTCTATTTTGCTGGGGCCTCCTCTCCCCCCTCCCCCTCATACAGCATTTTGTCATAGACGCCTCCCCCCCCCCCCCCCCCCCCCGAAACAAAATCCTGGCTACGTGCCTGATGTCGGTATTCATGATGTTGTCGGCCCTTAGTTCCAAACATGCAGACTGATTCGTGCAAATGCTGCTCGTGCTGGGTCGTTTCGATCTCTTCGAGGCGGTGTCTTCTTGGTCGTCAGCTGCCAGTGTGGTGTCCGCTGCACGTCAACGGTTGTGCTTTACCGTCGGGTGGCTCCGCAATGCCGGTTTCATGTACCGGTGTTCGGCAAAAATCACCGATGCTTCTTTGTTAGCTTCAGGAATGTTGCGTACGATTCCTTGGTCAGGGTAGGCTTCGGAAAGTTGAACGAGGGCAGGCTGGGTTGGCGCCGAGGCCGCGGGGCTCAATGAGGCCATGTCGCGCCAAGCCCGACCTTAGGCTTAGCTTTCAGCTCGCCTGCCGTTCTCAAAAGGGGTCGAAAAAGAAAGAAAAGTCGTCTTCTCTGTGAGAGTACTCACTTGGCTTGTTCCTTGGGTGGTTAGGAACATTGAGAAATCATTTCCATGTCGAAATTATCCTTTGGCATGTAAAAAGATGAGCGTGCTCGGCGGAGTTTGGAAAAAAACATAATCGCTTGCCACGGCAGATTGCGCGTGATCCCCTAAAGTGTGTGGAAGAAAGCATTGACGCTTTTGGTGTCATACCCTTAATGCGGCGGGTCTGTCCCAAAGTCAGTTTCTGGAATAACTCAAGATCTATCTGAAGTCTACCTTCATATCGCTTGGGATGGGCCTACGTACAAAACACGGGAGTATGTATAGGATCCAGCATTGATCCAGTACTAAGTGATATCTTTCTTGCACATCATGACAGGATTCTGCAACAAATATTGGATACATCGAATACAGTGAGAGTATGTAGATACGTCGAAGATTTTTTCATCTTTCTTGCTGCAGGTTATACCAATTTTACAACCATGTTGAAAAAGGTTCATTACAATTTTAAGAACAGCACGAATCCTCTAGAATTCGCCTACAAACTTCTGGTCGAAAGATCATTACGATGTTTGTAAATTCGACCGTATGTGCTACCCTATCACATATGATGGTCACAAAAGCCCAGGAGGAAGATACCTCTCTTACCATTCAACTCTGCACATTCCAAGAGAGGCATAGTGAGATCATGCCCTAAGACCTCCATCACCAGGTCATGCTTACATTCAATGCAGACGAGCTTCGACGGGCAGCAATCAAGGCTGAGGTCCGCTGGATATCCTCTTCCCGTATTGACGACGCTAACAGAGGTCCTCCTCAGAGAAATCAAGCTAGGTAGTGGCGCAAAAATACCCAGAAACAGGACAACCAGACCGGTAGTCGTGCCATATATGCATAATGTGTCTCATGGTCTAAAAAAAATAGCAAACAAAAAAAATGTAAATGTAGTTTATTTGTTGTTTTTTTAGCATTACACAAACTTTACTGCTTCTGCAAAAGAGTGAACACCTCTTTAATCAGCGCAGTCAGCTGCACAAAGAGGCACAGATCCAACTTTGTCACATGCGTTGAAGCAGTGGTGTTTTCGTTTCCCCTTTTCTGTGGAAAAGAGTGCATTGGACAGACTGAACGGTGTTTAAATGACAGCCTGCGTGAGCACAACAACATTGCCAATGCCAGCTCTGGTCACTTAGACGTTCACTATAGTGATTGTGGCTGTACTGCGCGACTGGACATATGTGCTGTGTTAGGCAAGAGTAAAAGCCAGCTCACCCGAGAAATTATAGAAGCGGAAAACATTGCACGACGGGATGTCCAGTGCGTCAGCACTCCGTCTTTAACCTTATCGAAAAATGAACTGCATTATTTAAACAAAAGGTGTATTCAACAGTTGGCCAGTATATCCACTGGTTTCTTTTTGTATTTCTCAGATTATTTTTGTACTTAATTTTTGTAACTCTTGGACGTTTTGTAACTCGCAGACTATATATACCACGAGTGTATTTAACCGTAGGCCAACATATCACGTGGTTTATATATTTTCGTGACTAATTTTTGTAATTATTTTTGTCATTCTCGTAACTCTTGGATTCGGCAGTGTTAGTATTATTCTCCTTTCGTTTCTTTTTCTTCTCTCTTTCTTTTTCTAGTCTTCTTTTCTTTTCTTTGTCTTTTACCTTTCCTCCCTTTGCCTTGTCTTTCACTTTTCCTTTCTCTTGCATGTTGGGCTGGCATCCTATTTCTTTGGGTCGAAGAAATGGAAGTTTGACTAAATACAGGTGAGTTGAAAGTTCAGCCTTGTGTGAGTGTATTTCTTGTGTGTTTGGATTTTTGAGTAACTGTCTACCTGTACGCTGGCTCGTAATTTATTTATTTCAGAAGATGACGGCCCTTTCCGCTTTCCGGCACGTAGATGTCCATTCGGCGGCAAAGACCAGCACGTCTTCAATGCAGGATTAAATGATTCAGTTGACTGTTGAGCGCGTGTACCAAGGTTTATGTCTGCCGCAATCTGTCGCGTTGCAGGCCTTCCAAACACTTCCCTAAGGCGGTTAGCAAACATTTGAAAGCTTTGAAAACCTTGTTCCTGATTATGAAACCAGAGTTTTGCGACATCACAGAAGTAGAAAATGGCGGTAGTCAATTTCGTGGCATCTTTCCATGGATTGTAACGACTGACGCGTCAATCCAGTCGTCCACGTCAGCGTCGCCAATGTCGGGTAAAATATGAGGCTTACATGGGCAATCAGTACCGACTCGGTTCCGATGTCCACTTGGGTTGCCGTTAATGTTATTGCGGTACTGCTATTGGCAGGAGTGGGAGTCATCGATGATCCCGATGTGAGAATGCGGCTTTCAACTCCAGACTTGATGCTGAGGTGATGAAGAAAGTCCCCCAACTTCACCAAATAAGGCGAAGGAAGATAGCGAGGCAAGAGTAGTAGTGTCAACGGTAGTACAACGGTAGTGTGAACCTGAACTGGCTTGTATATTACGAAAAGACGCGCGCGATCGTCGTCCTCTTTTCTGATGCCCAGGCTTGTCGTCTTACGTTCAAAATCTTTACCACGGGACCATCTTCTGGCTTATGGGTCTGAACCATGTTTTTCAATGACATTAATACGCATGTGGAAACTGAAATGTGGCATAAACCGTCCTTTCCCCGTTGTTGGGGCTATTTTCGCTATTTGATCGGAGAAAATAAAAGAAAAACCCAGTAAACTCGAGAGTTTTGAACTAAGTCGGGCTTTGAAGAACGCGATTCTTTTACTTACTACAAGTAATCTCTGTTCAATGTGAACTGCTGCAGGCACAATTGCGTGTTGCCTTAGACATTTTGCAACAAAATACATGAGCAGGTTCATGCATTAATCTTGCTTACTGCGCTATTATGGGAACTTTTTATCTCTTCCGCCAATGCCAAAGGAAAAAAGCGGAGCTGTATTGACTCAATAAATACGTGCTGCAATCAATCAATCACCTTTTGAATTAAATATTTTAGCTTGTGGCCTAAAACGCTGGGAGTCAGCGTGCATGAAGTTCAAAGAAGCTATCTTAGCCTAGGAAAGTAGAAACCCCCTTAGCGGCGAACGGTTAACTACACAGGACATAGTTTTTTCCATGTGCATTATACGCAGTAAGAGCTAAAAACGTATAACCTCGTCGCCCATTTGACAAACATTATCTTAACACTGCCGAACACATTGTGCAACCCTTATCTGTTTTGAGCGTTACAAAGCGGTGATGAAATAAAGCGTTTTTTTAAGAAGCCGTTTGCACTTGGAGTTAAAGCCGGTCATAATTTAACGAGCAGTTGTAGTCGTTCGTTCATTTTGCGTAACTTGGATATTATAACAATTTTGACGGTGAGTGTAAAACATATAGACCACAGGGGAGTTTCAGACTTCAGTAATTCCGAGCCCCCCCCCCCCCCCCCCCCCCCCCCCCCAACTTCTTTAGTCTTGAAATTGGGAGCGCATAATTCTTTAATGAGCAAAAACTGTCAAAATGCCCTTGGGGTAGTTTTAGGAGAAATAATTTTTATTCTAAAAGAAATAAAAGCATTTGCGCCAAACATCAACACTCCAAGTGAAATGAATACCGACATTTTGCACTATTTAAACCACAGAAAATAACTAGTGTCTTAGGGGTGCCAATTGATTAAAAAGTACTGAGCAAATAATTGTAAGAATTACAAGTTCCCAAGAGCAGACTTGTACACGTTACTGAAAAAAGTAACCGATTACAATTACGATTACTTCACTGTAAAAAGTAACCGATTACAATTACAATTACAGCCTAAAAAAGGTATCGAAAAATTACTCTAAAGTAATCGATTACTTCCCACGTTACTTTTCATTCAACTTTGTTTTATTTACTGTGGCATAATCCTTGGGGGCTCGCGCTCAATTGTTCCGGAAAAAAAAAAAGCTTGGATTGTTTTTGTTTAGAGCTGAGTGAGTGACGCCAACACACCCAATCCCTCTCGTGAAAAAATAAATAATAAATAAAAAGGGCGCTGTTTAGATACAGTACTCGCAAGAGGCTGGATGAGGTCATTTTTTATACACGGACGTAGTCTCCGGCGTACAAAAAAACAAACAAAAAACATGTACCCAGGAAACGAAGCAGAGTGAAGTGGCCTACTAACCCTCGAGGTCCAGTACTTAGTGGTTTCGAAAAAGAAAAAGAAGAATTGACCGTTGCCCAGAGCTGAGTGACTCAAGCACATCTAACACCTCCCCCCAAATAAATAAATAAATATACATATATATAGAAAACTTGTAATGGGTAATTTTGCAATCGATTACAGCAAACAAGTAATTAAATTACAAGGATCGTTACTCCTAAAAGGAAGTAATTGAAGCGTTACAAAATTACAGTAAAATTTAATCGATTACAAGTAATTCATTACTTGTAACGCGTTACGTACAAGTCTGCCCAAGAGTGACGAAATCGTAGTTATAAATTATATTAAAAACTACCCCGCTATTCGAGTGTCGTTACTAGCAGTACGTTATTGTAATGTCTAACTGTCAGTCTAACACTGCCACAAAAAAAAAAAAAAGAAAGAGAGATGCAAGAAACGAGCGCTTTAGGATTCCAATCAGTTCACTTTCTCGGTCAAAAATAGTCGTCTGTGCACACCGCTCTGATATTCGCTCGGGTACACTAGCCACCTCCTCGTTCTCTTGAACGAATGAACGGCTCAAGCAATACAAACATCAGAAATGCACCTTAAACGCAGTCTTGGGTAGTATCGCGATACTTGCATCACGATACAGTGTCGTTACTTTTTCTTGTAACTTTTAACTCTAACTCGATACATTATTGTCAATTGTAACGATAACTTAAATACTCTTTTTAAAAAAGTCACTAAAACGTACCTGCAAAGATACAGATACCCTTCGCGAACAAATAACGCTATTTCGTGAACACTACAGCGGGTTTGACCATGCACGACGGAGCTTAGGCCACACATGAGACGTGACAAAACAAAACAAGAACACACAGCTTTTTCCGTCGGAGCCAAGTGCCGCCGCAGAGGGCAGTCGTTTATCTGTCTCTGTTATTCTTTTTTGATCGCGCGGAAAAGTGAATTTAGCATTTTCTTCATTTCAACCTTTTTCTGCGTGACTCTCTCGTCCCGTCTTCAACATTTCCGGCTTCATCGAACACAGCCGCCTCTTCAGCCAAGCGACAGAGCCACCCCGCGGAAAGACGCGACGCGTAAACACCTAACGGTGAACAGTATAACGCCGAACGAGAGCCTCTGTCGTCGGTGTCGCATCAGTCGTGGCAATAGCCTTCTTTGCGTAAGCGAGTCGCCGCCGGTAGACACTGTCTGACCGGGGCCACAGACGATGATTTACTCGTCCACTTGCCCTTCCCCAGGGCCGGTTTGCTCATCTTGCGGACGCGGCCGCGGCTGCGGCCAATAGGGATTTGTCTGTCACGTGACCAGCTCCATGGGAACAAAGAAGTACCTAGCTTCCCTGCCCTAATGGCGGAGAAATCCGTAACGCTTCAAGCACAAAAGCCTAACTTCGCTCACAGAAACTGACTGCAGGGACTTTCAACCGGAGTCTAATTGGCCGCCCCTCTATACTGTAGGAGCGGCAGGTAAAGTTACGGCCAGGGAGGGTAAATATGAGCCAAAATAAAGAAAAAACCACGCGAGATAAAAGCGGTGGCAGTATATTTATATACCTCGGCCAGCGCCGGCGGCTGGGGTTTTTGCTGTGGTCGAGAGGTTAGAGCGCCGCCACTTGACGTCGCGGCGTGAAAGTCCCGGGTTCAAATCGTGCCAGAAACTCTTTTTTTTTTTCTTTATTTGGCTGCACTCCCACTAAGACTGTAGACAAGGCCCTATGAGCTCTATAAAATCATTGGGCGGGTAGTTCTGACTCACCAGTTCGTTGTTCATGACCTCGGAAGAGCGCATACATGTCTCTGGCTTTCTTTGCCAACTTCCGCCACGCCTCTTGCATCTGCCGTACACTCCGCGGAAAGTTGACAATATCTTCCCACGCCCGTCTCTTCGTTCGCCAGGGAACTGTGCTGCTGAATTTCTCTAGAATTTATTGTTTCCGTTTTCCAACTGCTCTAATGAATTCCATTTGTTGATCCAAAGTCATTTTAGGTGTTTGCGTTAGAGAGATGGTTTGCGATGTCGACGCCTCATTCATTTTTGAATTCGGTTGTGATCGTCTGCTATTCTAACTAAAATTCAACAAGTCATGTGTTAATATTACAAAACGATTCCCACAGCAAAATGTAAAGAGTAAAAATATACCTTTTATCACATTCCATGCAAGTAAAAGTATGATCTCTTTTATTTCGGTTTTACTACTTTCTCAGACGTTTGACTTGCTACCTTGCCTGTAGGATTTCGCTCAATCAATGCATCCACAGCTCCTAGTCTTTTTGTTTCTTTTTGCTAATTTTGTGGAAGTGTTTGTGTTTTTTTTTAATTGTCACAACTGCAGTTTTTATTAGTGCTAAATAGGCGTCTCCTGTTATTGAAATGAGTCGTAGCAAGAGCGTTGTATATTTAAAAACACATAAAATTATAGTTGCAGGGGAAAGGATGCTTGTTCCGGCTCCGTATGTGTGAAAGCCATACCGATGCTTTTACCTTGGTTTCCTTTTAATGAACATTATGAAACGATTGTATTAGCGCGTTATCTGGCCTTGATCTTTTTTTTTTTCTTCCCGGTGTTTCGATTGAACAGGTGGGACTAACAGTAAAAACAGTGTAAGGCGCAGTAGTGCAAGTGGACGATTCGTAAAAAGGATCACAGTTAAAAAATGAGACACGCGCAAAATACGCACAAAAAAAAGAAGTTCCTAGCGCGATGTGAACCTGGAACTTTCACGCCGCGACGACAACTACCGGCGCTCTAACCTCTCGACCACTACAGAAGGCGCGAGCCGTCGGCGCTGGCGGAGGTATATAAACATACTGCCACCGCTTTTATCTCGCGTGGTTTTTTCTTTATTTTGGCTCATATTTACCCTCCCTGGCCGTAACTTTTCCTGCCGCTCCTAGAGTATAAAGGGGCGGTCAATTGAACTCCAGTTGAAGGTCCCTGCAGTCAGTTCCTGCGAGCGAAATTCGGCTTTTGTGCTTGAAGCGATACGGATTTCTCCGCCATTAGGCAGGGACGCTAGGTACTTCCTTGTCCCCATGGAGCTAGTCACGTGACAGAAAAATCCCTCTTGGCCGCAGCCGCGGCCGCGGCCGCAAGATGAGCAAACCGGCCCAGGGGCCGTGAGCCTGCGATTCATGGTGTGTCCACGGTCGAGTGTTTTGTTCTGCGTTGCATAGAAGAACTTAAAAAAAAAAGCGGAACTCATTCCGAGAAGACTTTGTGTTGTCACTCATTTCCTTATCTTGTCTGACACTAACGGTATTTTCCTCTTTATTCAGTTCCAAATGGTTTAGCCTTTCGCTCTTCTTCCTATTATTGTAATGGACCAGTCTGTTTATCTCTCTGTGTTGTTCGCTGAGAAGGGAATAAGAGAGTTCTTAAGAAAAAGCGGAAGGGAGACAGAACGTCACAAGAAAGAGGAAAAATTGTTGGATGGTAATTAACCGTTATCGCTCAAACGAGAGGCTGTCATGAGAGACGAACGGCAGGTGTAACCGTGGTCCGGCTATGAACTGCACTTTGACCTTGTCGAATATAGTGGCGATAACTACACTGCTCGCTGAAAACACTTGGAAAATTCATACGCATCCGGGAGGTCCTCTTTCTCCAACCTTCACAGGCACCTCGGGATGAGTTTCGACTTTAATATCTGGATACTAACGCTAGGCGTGAAGAAGGAATGATGGAAGGCTGAAGCCTCGAGAGCGCTCTCCAGCTTTAACGACTTCCCCACTATCAGGAAAGTTTTTTTTTTTTTTTTTTACGTCCAAATACTGCACTGTTGTCTAGCGCATCTGTTGAGCGCCTCTTTAGCAACGATGTGTTCAGCATCAAAAGGTGAAAAGTTAAGTGATCTTTAAAAAACAGTTCCGCGTTACATCAGCTAAATTATTTATTATTTTGCCCATTTTGCATTGAAGCACCAAACGCTTTGATTCAATAAAGTCGCGCGACGGCAATGATATATATATATATATATATATATATATATATATATACAAAAGTTAATAGACTTTTATGAGAGCTCCAACGTCTTCATAGTCAAATTTTAAATTAAAAAAAAACGAAAGTATCTTGAAAGTGACTAAGTTGCTATGAAAAAGTAACTGTAACTTAAATACTCTTTTAACAAGCTATCTGTACCTGTAACTAATTACTTTTTAAAAGTAACTTGCCGAAGATTGCTTATAAGGAGGGGGGGGGGAGGGGGGCAACTTTTTAAAACAAAGTGACAGCTCACTCAGAATGAATGCTAATTGTAGGTTTTTGACGTAGCTGAAGTGCAACAGATGAACCCCAAACGACGACGTTCCTCAAAATCCAATTACTCCAGATTCGGAGAGCCTGTCGTCCTGCACGCACACGTCGGGTCACTGGGCTAATTCAAGCCGGAGCGTCCGCTCGGGCTTAGCTTAGATGAGTGATCGGTTGGGAAGCTTAAAAGCAAGCAATAAGCAATACCGACAGGGTGTCACTCTACTCCGTTTCACCTCACGACGGACCGCAGCGGATGTTACAGTACCTTTCCCAGCCAATGAGGCGCAGTGAACGTGCCACGTGACTATGCGCCCCGCTAGTCGTTGCGCCCCTGCCGAAGATCACGTTACACTCGTACGGCATTAGGTTAGATTCTATGGCTCGTAGCGGCCGCTGCAGTCCATCGTAAAGTGAAACGCAGTATACGACGCATCATTAGCAGAGTTGAGAAACGAGGAAGAGAAAGAAAGAGCGCTCGTTGCTACTAAACGGAGATGAATTGGCCCTCTCCGGGCTTGAGGAAGTGAGAAATAAAAAAATAAAAAAAAGCGTACTGACTCATTCAGTCGAGGAAACGTTTCTGCCTCCGATCGATACGCTTAAACCCGATCCGAATGTTTATTTGGAGAGAGCGCTTTGGCGCAGTTGCGATCAAACGTCACGCATTGCGTTCGCGTGCCACCGAAACCCCGCGACAAGCTTAAAAATAAGTTGAGGTGGGTATCCAACGAGGTGACCGACCCACTTTTTTATGCAAAACAGAATTGCAGTTGCCACCGCAGCCTTATTTGTTTGTTTGTTTTTCGCTTTATTGCGAACCAGTCCGGGAAAAAAAAAAACAAAAAAAAAACGCTCCCTCAAAAGCTGCAAATTTGCGATGACCGTCGTCGGGGCCTATTCCAGGGACGAAAAAAAGTTTTGCTATACGCGCTTTTGAAGTGGGGGATTCGGAGAGGCGGCCGAATGTCCTTTGGCTGTCTGTCACGGTGCCAGTGACCTCGCCCGCGAACAGCGTCCCCTCGAAGATGGGTGACACGACGGCCTTTCGCGATGCGGACGGCCTTCGTCGTTGACGGTTTAGAGTGGAAGTAGCTATTTCATGGGGGGGACATCCGCTGCTGTGCGACTGAGCTTTATTTCCGCGTATTACAGGTTGCGACCCGACGGTTGCCGTCTACCTCAGACAGGATGTTTTTTTCTATCGCTAGAGTGAATAAAAGAATTGGCAAACTTGTTGCTCGATGAGCATCGTAATCGACTTTTGTTGGCCTCTGGAAAATATAGTGGGTAGTACGCTGAGATTTTAGTAGAAGCTCCAGCACGCGCTCATTGCACGCCACCGGGCTTGGGCTGCGCGTGTGACGATGTGCTGTCAGGGGCCGTGAGCCCGCGATCCATGGTGTGTCCACGGTCAAGTGTTTTGTTCTGCGTTGCATAGAAGAACTTAAAAAAAAAAAGCGGAACTCATTCCGAGAAGACTTTGTGTTGTCACTCATTTCCTTATCTTGTCTGACACTAACGGTATTTTCCTCTTTATTCAGTTCCAAATGGTTTAGCCTTTCGCTCTTCTTCCTATTATTGTAATGGACCGTCTGTTTATTCTCTCTGTGTTGTTCGCTGAGAAGGGAATAAGAGAGTTCTAAGAAAAGCGGAAGGGAGACAGAACGTCACAAGAAAGAGGAAAAATTTGTTCGGATGGTAATTAACCGGTATCGCTCAAACGAGAGGCTGTCATGAGAGACGAACGGAGGTGTAACCGTGGTCCGGCTATGAACTGCACCTTTGACCTTGTCGACTATAGTGGCGATAACTACACTGCTCGCTGAAAACACTTTGAAAATTCATACGCATCCGGGAGGTCCTCTTTCTCCAACCTTCACAGGCACCTCGGGATGAGTTTCGACTTTAATATCTGGATACTAACGCTAGGCGTGAAGAAGGAATGATGGAAGGCTGAAGCCTCGAGAGCGCTCTCCAGCTTTAACGACTTCCCCACTATCAGGAAAGTTTTTTTTTTTTTTTTTTTTACGTCCAATACTGCACTGTTGTCTAGCGCATCTGTTGAGCGGCCTCTTAGCAACGATGTGTTCAGCATCAAAAGGCTAAAAGTTAAGTGATCTTTAAAAAACAGTTCAGCGTTAATCAGCTAAATTATTTATTATTTGCCCATTTTGCATTGAAGCACCAAACGCTTTGATTCAATAAAGTCGCGCGACGGCAATGATATATATATTACTATAATATATATATATATTATATACAAAAGTTAGAATTTTATGAGAGCTCCAACGTCTTCATAGTCAAATTTTAAATTAAAAAAAAACGAAAGTATCTGAAAGTGACTAAGTTGCTATGAAAAAGTAACGTAACTTAAATACTCTTTTAACAAGCTATCTGTACCTGTAACTAATTACTTTTTAAAAGTAACTTGCCGAAGATTGCTTATAAGGAGGGGGGGGGGGAGGGGGGCAACTTTTTAAAACAAAGTGACAGCTCACTCAGAATGAATGCTAATTGTAGGTTTTTGACGTAGCTGAAGTGCAACAGATGAACCCCAAACGACGACGTTCCTCAAAATCCAATTACTCCAGATTCGGAGAGCCTGTCGTCCTGCACGCACACGTCGGGTCACTGGGCTAATTCAAGCCGGAGCGTCCGCTCGGGCTTAGCTTAGATGAGTGATCGGTTGGGAAGCTTAAAAGCAAGCAATAAGCAATACCGACAGGGTGTCACTCTACTCCGTTTCACCTCACGACGGACCGCAGCGGATGTTACAGTACCTTCCAGCCAATGAGGCGCCGTGAACGTGCCACGTGACTATGCGCCCCGCTAGTCGTTGCGCCCCCTGCCGAAGATCACGTTACACTCGTACGGCATTAGGTTAGATTCTATGGCTCGTAGCGGCCGCTGCAGTCCATCGTAAAGTGAAACGCAGTATACGACGCATCATTAGCAGAGTTGAGAAACGAGGAAGAGAAAGAAAGAGCGCTCGTTGCTACTAAACGGAGATGAATTGGCCCCCTCCGGGCTTGAGGAAGTGAGAAATAAAAAAATAAAAAAAAACGTACTGACTCATTCAGTCGAGGAGACGTTTCTGCCTCCGATCGATACGCTTAAACCGATCCGAATGTTTATTTGGAGAGAGCGCTTTGGCGCAGTTGCGATCAAACGTCACGCATTGCGTTCGCGTGCCACCGAAACCCCGCGACAAGCTTAAAATAAGTTGAGGTGGGTATCCAACGAGGTGACCGACCCACTTTTTTATGCAAAACAGAATTGCAGTTGCCACCGCAGCCTTATTTGTTTGTTTGTTTTTTCGCTTTATTGCGAACCAGTCCGGGGAAAAAAAAAAAACGCTCCCTCAAAAGCTGCAAATTTGCGATGACCGTCGTCGGGGCCTATTCCAGGGACGAAAAAAAAGTTTTGCTATACGCGCTTTTGAAGTGGGGGATTCGGAGAGGCGGCCGAATGTCCTTTGGCTGTCTGTCACGGTGCCAGTGACCTCGCCCGCGAACAGCGTCCCCTCGAAGATGGGTGACACGACGGCCTTTTGCGATGCGGACGGCCTTCGTCGTTGACGGTTTTAGAGTGGAAGTAGCTATTTCATGGGGGGGACATCCGCTGCTGTGCGACTGAGCTTTATTTCCGCGTATTACAGGTTGCGACCCGACGGTTGCCGTCTACCTCAGACAGGATGTTTTTTTCTATCGCTAGAGTGAATAAAAGAATTGGCAAACTTGTTGCTCGATGAGCATCGTAATCGACTTTTGTTGGCCTCTGGAAAATATAGTGGGTAGTACGCTGAGATTTTAGTAGAAGCTCCAGCACGCGCTCATTGCACGCCACCGGGCTTGGGCTGCGCGTGTGACGATGTGCTGTCAAAGGCTGAGAGCCCGCGCTGGAGGCAGAGCATGTACTAAACTCCTAAGGCTCATTCCCACTGCCTCATTTTCTTAAGTTAAGTTACGTCACAAAATATTACGTTGAAGTTACCGGGACCTCTGTGCTTCATATTAAGCGAGGCTACCAGTTCAAAGAAAAAGCATGACACGCGACATTCGAGACACGAATGTTTCGGTGACTTATACGTAACGTAACCTTAACGTAAAAAATGGGGCAGTGTGAATGAGCCTTTAACCTGCACGACTATAACTTTCATGCTCGTAAAGAAATTATTATTTGATGTCAAAAAGGTATTTGACAACCGCTAGCAGTTGCTTTGTATTGAACGCATTTCAACAACAGTATTGAAAGACATAGTTCGCTTGACGGCCCAATAATGTAGGTCGCGCATATTTTTAGCTGTGATTAACTAACTCCTGAGACTTTCGACAAAAGGAATGTTTGTCAATACAGTTATGACCCGATTCTTTTACACAACGAGCTATAGAAGAATGTATTTATGAAACAAGTGTGTCTCTATACTACCGCATATTAATCACGCCAACTATTTTTTTACGGAAAGTGCTGGTCAGAAACCTGCGGGGACATCTCAGTTTTATACTTTCTTATTTTTTTTTATTAAACACGTGATGCCTCACGAAACAGTCCTAATATGCTAAGGAGGGGGGGGTGGCTGACTGGAGTTGGGGGCAAGCTTTTTTAAAAATCACAACAGACGTGACAAGCTCACTCAGACAGAAATGAATGCTAAATTGTAGGTTTTGACAGGTACGCTGAAGTGCAACAGGATGAAGTCCCCGAAACGACGGACCGTTCCTCAAAATACAGATACTCCAGATCGGAGAGCCTGTCCGTCCTGCAGCCCACACGACGGGGGTCCACTGGGCTAATTCAAGCCCGGAGCGTCCCGCTTCGGCTTAGCTTAGATGAGTTGATCGGTTTGGGGAAAGCTAAAAGCAGCAATAAGCATACCGACAGGGTGTCACTCTACCTCCGTTTCCACCTCACGACGGGACACGCAGCGGATGTTACAGTACCTTTCCCCAGCCAATGAGGCGCCGTGAACGTGCCACAGTGACTACCCTGCGCCCCGCTAGTCGTGTGCCGCCCCTGCCGAAGATCACGTTACACTCGTACCGGCATTAGGTTAGATTCTATGGCTCGTAGCGGCCGCTGCAGTCCATCGTAAAGTGAAACGCAGTATACGACGCATCATTAGCAGAGTTGAGAAACGAGGAAGAGAAAGAAGAGCGCCTCGTTGTACTAAACGGCGATGAATGTGGCCCCCTCCGGGCTTGAGGAAGTGAAAGAAATAAAAAATAAAAAAAACGTACTGACTCATTCAGTCGAGGAGACGTTTCTGCCTCCGATCGATACGCCCTAAACCGATCCGAATGTTTATTTGGAGAGAGCGCTTTGGCGCAGTTGCGATCAAACGTCACGCATTGCGTTCGCGTGCCAACGAAACCCCGCGACAAGCTTAAAAATAAGTGAGGTGGGTATCCAACGAGGTGACCGACCCACTTTTTTATGCAAAACAGAATTGCAGTTGCCACCGCAGCCTTATTTGTTTGTTTGTTTTTCGCCTTATTGCGAACCAGTCCGGGGGAAAAAAAAAAACGCTCCCTCAAAGCTGCAAATTGCGATGACCGTCGTCGGGGCCTATTCCAGGGACGAAAAAAAGTTTTGCTATACGCGCTTTTGAAGTGGGGGATTCGGAGAGGCGGCCGAATGTCCTTTGGCTGTCTGTCACGGTGCCAGTGACCTCGCCCGCGAACAGCGTCCCCTCGAAGATGGGTGACACGACGGCCTTTTGCGATGCGGACGGCCTTCGTCGTTGACGGTTTAGAGTGGAAGTAGCTATTTCATGGGGGGGACATCCGCTGCTGTGCGACTGAGCTTTATTTCCGCGTATTACAGGTTGCGACCCGACGGTTGCCGTCTACCTCAGACAGGATGTTTTCTTCTATCGCTAGAGTGAATAAAATAATTGGCAAACTTATTGCTCGATGAGCATCGTAATCGACTTTTGTTGGCTTCTGGAAAATATAGTGGGTAGTACGCTGAGATTTTAGTAGAAGCTCCAGCACGCGCTCATTGCACTCCACCGGGCTTGGGCTGCGCGTGTGACGATGTGCTGTCAAAGGTTGAGAGCCCGCGCTGGAGGCAGAGCATCTACTAAACTCCTAAGGCTCATTCCCACTGCCTCATTTTCTTAAGTTAAGTTACGTCACAAAATATTACGTTGAAGTTACCGGGACCTCTGTGCTTCATATTAAGCGAGGCTACCAGTTCAAAGAAAAAGCATGACACGCGACATTCGAGACACGAATGTTTCGGTGACTTATACGTAACGTAACTTAACGTAAAAAATGGGGCAGTGTGAATGAGCCTTTAACCTGCCACCGACTATAACTTTCATGCTCGTAAAGAAATTATTATTTGATGTCAAAAAGGTATTTGACAACCGCTAGCAGTTGCTTTGTATTGAACGCATTTCAACAACAGTATTGAAAGACATAGTTCGCTTGACGGCCCAATAATGTAGGTCGCGCATATTTTTAGCTGTGATTAACTAACTCTGAGACTTTCGACAAAAGGAATGTTTGTCAATAAAGTTATGACCCGATTCTTTTACACAACGAGCTATAGAAGAATGTATTTATGAAACAAGTGTGTCTCTATACTACCGCATATTAATCACGCCAACTATTTTTTTACGGAAAGTGCTTCTTATTTTTTTTTATTAAACACGTGATGCCTCACGAAACAGTCCTAATATGCTAGCAGCGTGACTTACAATACTGGTAGGAATTCTAAATTCGTAAGTATTCGCTTCTACAAAGAAAAACAATGCAGGCATCGTAACCTTTAAAGTGCAATAATGCATAAAATGCAGTACTTAAGAAGGGGTACTTTTTTTCCGTTTTTCCTTAACTAAATCTGTGTATAGGTCACATGACGTCAAGTCACGTGACATACATTTTCCACCAAATTTAGCGGGGAAACTCAATTGGAGCATAGGTCACGTGACGTTACCTAGTTTCCTCGCTCCCAATGGAGCGCAGTGAAGCCGAAATCAGATGGATTTCGGCTTCGGTGCCATTGCCTGGCGCGCGTCATAGTTTCAAGGAACGAGGCTCCCATTAGCCGCTGCGCGTCAGTCTCAACGACCGCCAACCCGTGGCGCTGTGTGTCCGCGCCGCCAGCGCGCCGGTAACACGAAGCGTCTGGCCGCCGAGCAGGCAGCGTCTCCACGCCCAAGGTCAGCGCGGCAAGGAGAGCGCGCTCGGCCGTCGACGCAAGTACGCCGCAGACGAAATAAGGGAACGGAAGTACGACATGCATTCTTTCGCATTCACAACTCATAAAAAGTGCTTAGGTGTACCTCGAGCCTTTTTTTTATTTCATGATCATTGCAAGATTGTTTTGCGAATCTATGAAATCACCAAACTGGAAAATACGGCCCGCGTTCCTTGATAGACTGTATTTCTAGCACTGGACACAAGGATTGATGTACGCGGAGGGATGCTTTAATCACCCGCCTCTGTCATTGGGAAGGAAAAAGGTTGACGGGAAGAAAGTAGTTTTTGCGTTATTTTATTTGTCCCGCAACTTGCATTCATTTTCTTGTGAGGGTGCCATCCAGAGTTTCATCGAGACTGGACCATCACCGAACCTTTTCTGCCCTGGTGGGTTTGTCCATTGTGGTGTCACCGATTGGTTTCAACTGCCGCCAGCAGTAAAATGTTCCGAAGAGAAAATGGCAGACGCTATTTGTGGCGTAGCAAAGAGCTTGTGCTAAGATAGCATTTCGTGGGGTTCTTTCCTCAACCAGCCAAGATAATTAAGCAATGCCCCAGATGACGTTTGTGAAGCGGCCAAGCGCACGGCATACACATAGGGGCAAATAAAGGTGCGTGACATCCATTTTCCAGCCAAATTTAGCGGGGAGCCTGAATCTGTTTGTAGGTCTCGTGACGTGGGGTTGCGTGACATCCATTTTCCAGCCAAATTTAGCGGGGAGACTGAATGGGTGCATACGTTACGTGACGTCAATTTCTCCGCTAACTTTAGCGGGTAACCTGAATTCGTCTGTAGGTCCCGAGACGTGAGGTCACGTGACATCAATTGTATCGCTAAATTTAGCGGGGAAACTGAATTCGTGTATAGGGCGTGACATCAATTTCCCCGCTAAACCTAGTGGGAAATACACGGACGGACAGACGGGCAAAATTTTGTGATCGGGAAATAGAGTTAAAAAGCACTCATGCTTTAAAAAGATTAACGAATTTCCACAAAATTAGGAAACTGTGAGCCACGGAAAATTAAGACACATGTATTCTTCAAAATGGAAACGTATTAAGAGATTATCTTTGTGCCATTTTATTGCGAAAACATTAACTGTTCCATGGAGCGAGCCGACGTCATGAGCTTCGAAGACGCGCCAAACGGCACCTAATCTCCTTTCTCCAAGCGAAGCCAAGAACTGATGGCTCTCAGCTTTGAATCCACGCGAAAAGCCTAGCCAAACGGCACCTAGTTTCCTCGCTCCCAATGGAGCGCAGTGAAGCCGAAATCAGATGGATTTCGGCTTCGGTGCCATTGCCTGGCGCGCGTCATAGATTCAAGGAACGAGGCTCCCATTAGCCGCTGCGCGTCAGTCTCAACGACCGCCAACCCGTGGCGCTGTGTGTCCGCGCCGCCAGCGCGCCGGTAATACGAAGCGTCTGGCCGCCGAGCAGGCAGCGTCTCCACGCCCAAGGTCAGCGCGGCAAGGAGAGTGCGCTCGGCCGTCGACGCAAGTACGCCGCAGACGAAATAAGGGAGCGGAAGTACGACATGCATTCTTTCGCATTCACAACTCATAAAAAGTGCTTAGGTGTACCTCGAGCCTTTTTTTTTTATTTCATGATCATTGCAAGATTGTTTTGCGAATCTATGAAATCACCAAACTGGAAAATACGGCCCGTGTTCCTTGATAGACTGTATTTCAAGCACTGGACACAAGGATTGATGTACGCGGAGGGATGCTTTAATCACCCGCCTCTGTCATTGGGAAGGAAAAAGGTTGACGGGAAGAAAGTAGTTTTTGCGTTATTTTATTTGTCCCGCAACTTGCATTCATTTTCTTGTGAGGGTGCCATCCAGAGTTTCATCGAGACTGGACCATCACCGAACCTTTTCTGCCCTGGTGGGTTTGTCCATTGTGGTGTCACCGATTGGTTTCAACTGCCGCCAGCAGTAAAATGTTCTGAAGAGAAAATGGCAGACGCTATTTGTGGCGTAGCAAAGAGCTTGTGCTAAGATAGCATTTCGTGGGGTTCTTTCCTCAACCAGCCAAGATAATTAAGCAATGCCCCAGATGACGTTTGTGAAGCGGCCAAGCGCACGGCATACACATAGGGGCAAATAAAGGTACGTTACAACAGCCTAATTAGACAAAAGCTAACGATGACTACATCAATTACGCTATATTAAGATTTAAGCGTGTGCGCGTATTTGATGACGCATGAGCGGTCTTATTTTTCCCCAGTGCCAAAACTGAAAGTAGATGTTAAAAAAATAAACTTACCATTGAAAATGATAGCGTGACACTGGTAACAGCGACGATTGACTGACTGTACTCGGTGACGCCGGCCGACGCAGACGTAAACGTATACGACATATTGGTATGACCCACAGATGCATCAATGTAGAGCAGTGCATCACACCGTTCTGGAGGTTAACTCCATGTGTCAATATTTAGGTTGAGATGGCACCTTAAAGGGCCATAAAGCGATTTTCAACTTGTTATCAATGTGAAGCGAATAAACCACGAATGTTCTTAAAACTCGAAATGTTAATCGGCTTTTATTTTTGCGTTAGCGTTGACATACAGGTATACATGGTTTTCGCGTAACGAAATCGCTCCATGCTCGTGGTCATCCCTATTAGTTCTTACCGAGAAAAACAAAACTGGGCGGTGCGTACCGTATACTGCAAACGGTACGCTCTCAGCAGCAGGGCGAGAACAGTGGCAGCTGATGTGACGTCAGTGGGCGTCATGAATACGTAATTTTGAGTGAGCGTCCCTCCTTGTCTCACCATCGAAGCGTGATGTCCTACGCTGTGACAGATTGTGACCTAGATGCGCTCTGCCGTCCAATACTTGGGAACAAGCTGGTGGGTGTTGTTGTTTTTTTTTTCTTGCCAATGCTCATGTCACAGTCACGCGCATGCATTGGAATTGCTTCTTGCAAGTGTATGTTATACTTCCTCGGTTTTCGTCACGGCACGAATTGCCAATAATCGTAAACCCTAATAATCATGAAAGGATTAATTGTTCCTGCGCACAATCCAATTGACGCAGTGCTCGGATAAAGCCGATACCTGCATTAATCAGGCGTGGTTGAGAACGGCGGATTAACCACGGCAAAACGACAAGAAGTTTTGCGAGGGGGAAACATATTCAACTCTTATTTTCAAAATCGGACTGCGAAAACTATTTTTCTGGCTTCCTACACTCGAGTGCAAGTTCTTTTCCCCATTAGGCTATATTCAGTTCGTAAAACTTGATCATATGGTTTCATGGCACCTTTATTATGTCCAGGTCAAACTTGTGCGGTGAAATTTCTATGACATACTACAGAACTGTTGGAGACATGTTTTGTTTTGTTTTTTTGTCACGGACATTTTATGGGAATAGTACGCTTTCGTTTACGTTGGATTCAAAATTTTAACGATTGCGAAACCCGTCGTCAACTGCTGAAGATTCTACCAACATCAGCTCTAGTACGAGTCCTGCGCCTAGATTCACAGGGGTGGCCAAGCTGCGGCTAGCGAGCCGCATGCGGCTCTTTGCGTGTCAAAGTGCGGCTCGCGGCTTCCTCCCCTACCCACCCCCCCTCCCCTCCGGACACACGAGCACTTCCTCAAAAAGAAAAATGGAACGCGTTTTAGATCAAAAGACAGGTTGCAACTTGGTAGTCGTGTCATACTGCTACCTTACGTAGAGTCTGACTGCTTTTGATGCGGATAGGTTGAAAGTAGTGCAAGTTTAGTTTATTGCACTGAACAAAAATTTACACAACTACCCCCCCCCCCCCCCCCCTGCGGCTCTTGGAAGTTTCGTGGTTTTGTTTGCGGCTCTAAGGAAGGGTCAGCCTGGCCACCCCTGGCCTAGAATAATATGAGCACACCCCTGCACATAACGTTATCAGACTTAGATGGTGCTAACTCAGCAATATGCACCTCGAAAAATCGAAGCAATATTAGCGGGGTAGTATCATGCAATGCATCTTGGGAACTCTTTGGCGCTAAGTTGCGGTTTTGATTTGCTAACCTCATTTCACAACGTCACGTCACGACCAATGACAACGCTTCCTTTGGAATATGTCACTTTCCTTGAATTTATAATATTACAGGTGTTTCCTACCAATGCGGGAAGAATGCTGGTGCATATTTTTGGGGGCTTCCGACATGCCAGAGTTTGAGCGAGGGTAAACACAGGACTGCGATGGCATATAGAATAATACGAGTATGTATACTTGGCCGATCATCATGTCCAATCGTCTCCTCAATATCCTAGGCTTCTTAAGTGATCGGTGAGCTAGGAGGGAAGTGCTGCCTTCTGGAGTTTGTGGGAGCGAGGGTCGGCCACCACGCCCAGAGGCCGCTGCCGACCCCCCAGAGTGGACGACGTCCGAGGCGCGCAACAGCGCACGAAGGACAGGCACGAGAAGCTATAAAAGTGGGGACAAGCCCACAGAAGAGGGGAGACGGACCGGGGTCACGGAGGCGTGTAGATCGAACACTACGGCCTTGTTATACTTCAATACTAACAACCCTTTGCTGTTACTTTAATAAATGTAGTTTCTTGTTTTGGAAACCCCGGCTTCGTGTTGTTCCTCCCGAATGGGCATGCAGCGAGGCAACCTTACCACAAGTTTTAACTAGGCCGACAGAAAGGAACGGGACGCGGCCGGCCCTACCACTACCCAGACGTGATTCTTTACAAGTAACCATATTACTTGTAATCCTTTACACTTATGCTAATTTTGCGAGGGAATAATTACATAATTCATAAAGTGATTGCAAAGTAATATCTTTACTAATTTACGGGAGGGAATGATTGTAATAGTTACATTTTCGTTTTCATTCACGAAGAGAAAAGTGGAAAGATAAAACACCAACCAAAAAAAGCGTTTCTAAAAAAATGTTCCTTCTTTCGCGTAAGGGTGAGCTTTAACGGAATCACACTGTCACCTGGACATAGAAAACGCAAGTCCCGGCATTCTACAAATATTAAAAACCTCTTCACGTCACCTAATGCCTTAATTCAATTTTTGTTTTCTCGTGGTTCGGTTGTTTGCGAATTGTAACTCGTCAGCTTGCTCGCCCACGGTGAAGGAGGAGGCACACTGATAGAAAACCGGACTCTCGGTGCAAGCAATGCGAAGCAAACTCCCAGAATCAAAATGTTTACTAAAAAAAGAACTGTCAAATTGCAGGCAAGCTGGTGTAGTGACTCCATGCGCACTTGTTCTTATTGTCCCTTTACTCCTTCTTTGCTTTCGATGACGCGGAGAGGACACAAAATGATAGTCGACTGCGCGCCTTCCAAAAGCTCTAAACGATACACAATGCTCTCCTCCGTTATAGTGACTGTTTTCATAATGTCGCAACAGAAGGGGACGCTCAGTTTTCCGCTGGATAAAGTTCAACAGAAAAATCGACAGAAAAGAATGTGACATTAACTGCATGCGGCTCAAAAGATCTTAAAAAAAAACGTATCATCTTTGGGAGATACGAATTATTATTTGATTTTGTGCTGCTTTTCACCTAATATTCTAAAAGCTTCAAAGTGACTACATCCTCGTCACCGTTGTATTGCGCTAAGTTTTTTTTTTTTTTTTGTTTTTTACAAAATTAGGACACATTTTGCTAATATATGGCAACTTTCAGCAATGGTGGTACCGCCGTGTCAGAATAGCGCTCTTTAACTCCTGGGTGATCGGCTTCGAATGAAAGTGCCTGCTTACACCTTCCGGACGTAGAAGTATGAAGTATGACCCTTACAAAGCGCGTATTTCACAAAATTAGAATTACTGCTCTCGCTGTGGGGGGAGGCTGCCGTTGCCTCTCCTGGCATTTGGCTGTACACTGAGCTGTGGTACGGCCTACCCGTGCTACATGCCTTTTTGGACAGCATTAAGAAACAGTAGGCAGAGCATACGTGCCTCTACATTTTAGTTTTAATCGCCATTATATATTTTTTTAGAGATTCCCTGATGTGTTTTGCTGGTTATATATGCAAAAATATCCGATTTCTTATTTTCCGACGTTTCAGCCAAGGCAGGACATGTGTTCAGAGCCAATAAAAAATTAATCTAAAACCATTCTCTATAATTTAGTTGTTATGTGCAATTACCTTATCTTGCTATTTCCTATACCACCCTTTGGCGATATTTGCCGGCTAAAATATGTTCATATAATATATTCGCATACATTGATTTCATTCCAGGTTAGGTACCTTTATTACAATAGTCATAGCTTTGTAATTCTAACAGCGTCAAACTACGGATGTAACAACGAAGCTTTGGGCATTTATTAGGGCAGAGAGCTGTTCCCTCTTTCTCAAGAAGCACGTAATCAGTGCGGTTGAAAGGATGTACAGCGTGGCGGACGACATCTTCACTTAGAAACGAGACAAGACGTCCGACGAGACTTTCGAGAGCTAGCTGTTGCTCAAGGTCACAAAAGTGTAACTGGTGGCAACAGGAAACGCTTCCATAACACTTGTGTTTTGTGTCTTATACCTAGGATAGTAAGGTAGCAAGCAACGCCGGGAAAGTTACGTATTACATTTTGTGGTAACGGTCACTTACTTTCATAAAAGGGTAATTGTAACTGTAATTAGTTAAAAGTTTTGGCCCGTGTAATTGTAGATATCATTCCTTACTCTTTTCATGGTATGTACAAGTTTGCCCTTATCCTTCGCTTAGTCTAGGCAGGTGCTTACGGCCGCTGGATGTTCGTGTTTCAACGAGGGGTCTCACGGCGATGAATGGGTTCAATGCGAGCGAGCGCTGACTTTATTTTCCTGCACTGCTGGAGTGCACTACTTTGTCAACCATGCTACTCCTCTTCATGGTCGAATAGGTCCCATAATGCAAGACGCGCCGCGCCGCGTACAGGGATTTTCGGAAGTAGCTCATTGAACCCGAGCCCGACACCGAGCGACCTTGGACGCATTGATCGGACAGAAAGTTCCAGTCAAACGCATGCAGTTCATACTTCGGTCGTAATTGAATTACAGTAGTTGAATTACTGTAGTTTAATTACTTCTTAGTAATTTGTAATTGTACTTAATTACTCTCGTTTTAAAAAAAATGTAATTATAATTTAATTGCTTTCTAGCGTCAGTAATTGCAAAACTTCGGGCGCGATTACAATTACTTTTGCAAGACTTTGCGGTGACAACGGAACCTCTCTAAAAACCTCAGCGCTAGTATAAGCGGCCTAGAGCTTGGTGATACTCTCTTACATGTAGACACGAACGCACACACACGCACAACAAAAATAGCGTCGCGTTGATTCTTGTTCGCTTGCTTACACTGCGGGCTGAGAGTCAATTTTCCTTTGGGCCTACCTCAACGGTGCCGTGTTGCGGCGTCTGCGGTGCGAGCAGGAAACAGTAGCGTAAACATGCCAAAATGTTGAGAGAAAAATATGAAGTGAAGCTTCAGCTCTTAGCCGAGGTTGGGGATTTTGATGGTGTATGAAGTTATTTTTCTTTCTTGGCCACTTCGTTCATTTTCCAGTACTGTGACATATTTGCATCTTTATATTATTTTCAAGCTTATTGCCTGTTGAGTTTACTTTTTATATTCTGTTCATAAGCATTCTGGAAACTGACCTTGCACATGTGAATATTGTCACCATTGATTCGGGAGCCCCGATTCGGTTCTTATATATTTCTGAGCCATTATAATTGCAACTCAATGCAAATATTTTACAATCACAAGATATTTGTATGTGAATCTGGCCGTATTAGTGCGTGTGGATTGTAGTTATATGTAAACACTTTTAAAATATTTAGATAGACTATTTGACGCATTTTTAATTGCCTGGCTCACAAAAGTGTGTCAACCCAATTGTTTTCTTTAGCGATCTGGCGTCTTCGAGTATAAGAACTCATTTATTATTATTTATTGAAAATAGAAAAAACTTAGAAATTCGTTGCCGCAAACTGCCAATCTCTATAATTAATTTAACAAAATTCATAACACGGAAGTACAATATATGACATCGATGCATTGGGACAAGAAATGAACAACTCCGTGGCGTTTTATACAACTCGTGTGAAGTTGTATTGTCCAAGTCGGGTCGCTCTCAGAAATAAGTATTTGTAAAGAACTGCATTAATTTTTAAAAGTAATGTGAAATTATATTTCATCACCTTTCACGTTGTAGTAATTGTAGTTAAACTACTTTTGGAGCAAAGTAAATTGTAATTTAATTCTTTTTTAAAGTAATTTACCTATGTATGCCATGTGCTCGTGTCCAATCTGTGTCTGTTCTCCCTCTCATCGTGATGACGTCAAAATACTCGTGCACGAGCCTCGATTATTCCAGCTGGTGTTGGTCCTGGTCGACTCTGTGAACCTGCCACCGCGATCACAGCTTAAATGCTCGCCAGGGTGAACATGTTCGCTCGAGAAAAAAGTCTGGTAGAAGGCAGCGCCCATATTCTCCTAGGAAGTAGAAATGGCATCGGGAGACGCGTAACGAAGCTACAAGAAGGACGCACCATGGTTCTTTTGACAACGTCCGAAGTGTCAGATGGGTCACAGTTTTCTCATGATTCATTTATTTTAACCATACTGTATTGTTGAAATAATATTACTGTGCAACCCCTCAATTCACATTCGATAAAATGTATCGCAACAGCCTGCTTACGAATATCAACCTTCCGAAATAGCAATAAACGCCATTCTCATCTGATAAACGAGTATTACTTCGTGTCGAGTCCTGGTACTCCTTCCGTTCACTAAAGCCCTTACTGAAAATAAGGCATATTTATACGTTTACAAATTAGCATTGCTTCCAACCTAAAAAGACAAGCGAAGTTACGTAAAGAATCTGCAATTCTGTTTCTTCAATTGCCGCGTAAGCAACAAAGTAAACCGACTGTCTTTTTTCTTTTTTTTTTTCCTCAGGATGGGGAAGATTTACAATTTAAGTCGTGCACCGAAAACTACAATCTAAAACACTAAAAATGCCCTGAGCATGGGTGTTACCCGACACTTCACGTTTGTCACAGTTTCTATTATACTGGAAAAACTGAAGAGAAGATAGCCCGCAGCTACGAAGATAGCGAAAAGTTAAAAATATTTAATTAAGAACTGAATAAATGTAACAATCAAAACGTAATTTCATTTGATGAAAAGTTCACTCGAGTATGAGAAGGTGGCTTCGGCAATGAGGTGGGAGGAAGAAGGTTATTAATGGGAAGGGATGAATGACGCTGCGAAAGTGATGGACACTAGAGTGCCTCATGTAGCGTATCGGAGAGTCCAGGAATTAAACGCTTCGAATAACTACGCGACGTTCAAGTGTACACATTTAAAATGCCTATCTTTATTCATATATGGTATTTGCTATTTTTATACGATCTTGGGTTGTCTGCGTTGGTTCTCCAACTGTCAAATTTATCCTTTTTTTTCTTTTTTTTGTTAAGAGAAAATTTTATTTTTTCCTTCTGGAGCGAATTCGAGTAGACATATCTTGGTACGATTTTTATATATCCTCGGCGTGCCCCGCATTGGCCTTCTTAAAGGTTAGTTCAGACATTTACCTTTGACTGTGAACACTTACGAAGATGGAAGACGCTGGAACACTGACGCCATCTATCATTGAGCCTTGAAACACTTTTGACACGTGTATACCTGGACTAAAGATTTTGCAGTTTTAGGAAGATCAAATCTACGCACTATTTAGGAAGTTAGTCAGCCCTTCTGCGCATGCGCTCTGGGAAGCCCCGAGCTTCTCGAGGAACCCGAGGCTTTGGAACCCCCTTTTTTAAAACTCTGTAATGATTTTATTTCGCCTCCGTAAGCTTCATTGCGCTCCAAGATAAAGCAAAACAGAGCAATCCCAAAGCGCGTGCCGGTAAGATTCTGAGCTCGATGTAGGTTCTTTCGGCGTGAGGTCCACCTAGCTGCTGAGGTAGCCACCTTAATTTTCCTGTTTTCTCACTCTGAGCGACGTAAATGTTTGAAATAATCACTGAAGCCTCTCTTGTATTACAGATCTAGAAGTTTTCCATGATTCCGCGAGTAGTCCCTGTGCTTCTCAGACACGGCCATAAATTGTATGGAGGCAGTGTACTAATACGCGACTGCTTAACCAAGTTTTTAAATGGCCGCCAAAAAGCAAATATTACACGAGAGGCCCCGCACGACGGCACAACACTCAGCAAAATCAGCAGTTGACTAAAAGTGATTGATCATGCTTACTGAAGGAGGATATTGTATTTTTATTCACGCAAACCGAAAGATAAGAGGAAAGCACGCCACGCTGACAAAGAAAAAAAAATAATACAATTCTCACAAAAGGAAACTACTATTACAGTCTCGCATGAGCCTTCTGCAGAAAGGCCTCATGATCCAACTAAGGTATTGTTTCCGAATGCGCTAAAATGTGATGTTCCAGGGTTAGGCTGGCGTTCGGAAATATGACCATAACTTTCTATGAAAGCGTAATTACTGCTTTTTTGCCAAGATTCGACCAGACATTATGCCAAAATATTTGTACCTCTTCAACATCACAAGTATAGGCGACATTTTTACATGCGTATACAATCGACTGCTCCTACAGATAACTGCCAGGTAGCGAACGATTCGAAACTCAAATTTCAGTAAACCGAGCAAGAAATTGGTATTCACGCTTTCTATTTATTGGTATTACTCAGACATTTAAATTACCCACGTCGCATTGTAGGAGCCACTGGTTTCCCTTCCCCAGCAGGCGTATGCTGCGGACGTTCTGGCCGGAGTCGTCTGGCTTGGAGCCTGCTCGTTCCGTATCGTGTTGGAGAGAGATCGCCACTTTGCTGGTCTACTCTCCGCACTCCTCTGAGCGAATTGAAATACCCGCGACAGATCACGCGGGGGTCGGCGTTCACTCCTCCGAGTGGACGGCCGTCTGGCGTGGAGTCCTGGGTTGGACTTCAGGTGACGGGTCGAGTCGCGGCGTGAATTCGTCCGACCGGCGATGACTCCTCTCGCGATCCCCCTTGGCTGTCATAGACGGTGAGCGCTGCGGGCACCTTGTGTTCACGGCTTACTTGAACGCAGTCCATTGTTGGGGACCCCTGTTTCCCGATAAACGCTTTTGGATACAGGGATCACCAACAAGATACTGCGTTCAAGTAAGCCGTGAATACAAGGTGCCCACAGCGCTCACCGTCCATGAGAGCCAAGGGGGATGGCGAGAGGAGTCATCGCCGGTCGGACGGACTCACGCCCCCTGTTTCCTAATAGACGCTTTTGGATACAGGGGTCAATCATCATCGTTGGACATGGTGTTGGCGAACCCGGCGCGGCGATCTGACAGCCGTCGGTTGCGCGGTGGGACGGGCATCGGGTTTCCTTTGAGTACCGTCCCCGGACGTAAAGTCACGTAATCCCCACAACCTGCAACAAGAAATGGCATATCATGACTCATCCTCAATTTTCTACTACTATTTGACATTAATTTAGAGCAGAAAGTGATCTCTTAATCTTTCGCTCGCACTTTAGATGTGCTGCAGTGGTATAGCGATGTTTCGTTTATAGGGACCCCGTTAATATGGATATCCCGTTATATATACAACATTTTGGGAAACCAACTTGGTAAATACATGCATTTCTGCTTCGTTCTTATAGACAGCTCACATTATGAAAGCTTTTTTGGGGGAACGGAGGTGTCCACAATAAAGTGACACAATTATGTTCACCAATGGTTTTCTTTGTACATGACACATGAGAGCCCAACTACCCAGAACACAATTTGCGGCTCGTAATTCGTTTTCTTTCCGCCCGAAAGCCGCCGCTCGAGAACTGGAATTTTGAGTCGCACTCACTTTCTTCTCCGTGGTCACGTGTCATTTTTTATGGTTTAGACAGGACTACCAAAAATAATCAAAGTCGTGGGTCATCAAGACACACCCTCAATACTAAAAATAGACAGAAAATATAATATTCATTTTTTGTGGCTTCTAAAAAGCGGCAATACGTTGATTGGAAAAAAAGAAAAAGAAAACGTTGCACAGTCACGTGACTTCCGGCAACGCTCTCCTCTTCTATATTTCTTCTTCCTCCCCAATCCAGTTTTTTTTTTTTTACTTCATTAAACATATACGTGACGCTAGAGCAAAACATTGATTGGGTAGTCTTCTGACACCATGTTAAACCGTCTGGCAAAAAATAAGAAAAAATATTTTAGGGGTTGCCAGTGTCCCTTTAACGAGACATGACGGTACGTTCCTTCCGTCCCAAATACTTGTGTAAGGGTCTTCAATCATATATGGAGTCTCGGAAAAAAAGGCGCGCGCGACGTCGCGAAGACATCATCATGCCCTTTTACTGATGTCGATGATGACAATACCGGTTCCTAATCTCACACGCCTTAATTTTTTTCTAAGATTGCGTTACATGAAACAGTTTCTAAGAATAACGCAAGCGTGTCTAAAAACCAGGCTTAGTAGCACCTGTACTCCTCCAGCCAGTTAATAATAAATGTGTACAACATGATGAGATTTCAAACGTCAATAAGCATCAACAACAGAACAACTTCCTCGCTTCTCAAGATCTGACCCAACATCTCGCTTTGAGCACGTCCATTTTACAATCACGAGCCGCATCAACGGGTACAACGGCGACGCTGTCGCAGCGGTCCCATGACGTCAGTTTTCTACCGCCTAATCGCTCGCCAGACCTACACGAATTCAAATTTCGACACTGCATTCAGCGAGCCACACTTCCGCATTCGCAGGCGACCGCGACAACCCTCGACGTTCAATTCAATTAGCCTTCCAAATGCCCGGGAGAATGGCTTTGGCAACGCGAATAAGAGAAGGCAAAAGGGCCGCAACAGTGACCGAGTGAGCGCGACGCTGTTCCTTAACCTCCGTCTCGAGCGTCCGTGCCCGGATGTCACGTGACGCAAATGTCAGAAATGAAAGATGACGCAACCACGAACTTGGTTCGCTTCTTTCTATTATGGTAACAAGGAACGTGCGTTTGCGCTAAGTGAAGTATTAGATACCCTTTTTTTTTACCAATGAGCAAAGGCGGTTTCCTGTCCTAAGTAGGGGCCGGCAGTGCTGCACAAATAAATGGACAGAAGAGTCTTAAGCAAGAATAATTTGTAGAGGTGTCCCACGCCGCATCGAATGCCATGAGCCATTCCATCTAACCTCGCGCGCTGCTGCGCCTCTCCTAGAGGTCACGTGACGCTCACACGGCATCGGCATTGGTTTCGAAGGCTCGTAGCATTTTGTTCGGTCCATCGTAAGGTGAAATGAAGGACTGTGAATGACTTATTTCTCGTGGGCTCAATATTTCGCGATCTAGGTCAAAACTGAAGTTTTGGAATAATTCGCGGGTTATAATTTTCGCGAAGCGATGCGATCTCAATATAGATTACAATGTGTTTACATTTCTCCGGAATTGTTCGCGGGACCTATTTTTCAGCGAATTTTAGGCGATTCGCGAAATTCGCGAAAATTAAGTTGTTTAGAGTATATAAACAAAGTTGTTTAGCACTGCACCCTGTAGGGACAGAAAGGAGCACTGACAGAGTATTTGGAGTTTTGACGCATTACGGAAGTTAACTCTTTGTCACTGCAGATATAAATACATGAACAGGTTTCTTTGTTCTGAATCTGGTGGTATGTATGTGCCTTAACGGTGTATGTTTTATTAAATCTGCGTGCATAAAGAACACATAAATGACAAAAAACTTCATTTTTTTTTTTTTTTTGTTCCAGATTCTAGTAGACTGGGCGACACACGGGAGATCTAGGAAATGGAGCACTCGATTGATTGAGTGTTGATGCATGGTAATGTCCAGTGGTTGGTCGTCTTAACCTGGTTTACAGGGCATAGTGAACTTTAGTAACGTCGCTAAATTTCATTACCTCTCAGGATTGCAGCTTGGGCGAGACCTAGCTGGCCATCCCTCGCACACAACATTAGCTCTACAAAAGCTTTTTTTTTATTGTGTATGCCAGGGAATCATCTATATAAACAGTATTGAATTCGGTAGAAACACTTTTAGATAGTTTTGGCCCAATAATTTAATTTTAACTAACAAAATTTACAGGGATTTCTGTGACACAAACCCACTATGTATGTCATGTAAATCACATCCCATAATACCATAAAAAAGGCCGTATGACAGATCATATGCATTTTTACTCAATATAAACGCTTTTAATAAACGAAAATTGAATTTTCGACCTTAATTCACGGCCATACTTGGCCTACCAAATACTACCTCAACGACATTGGTTCCTTGCGCGTTTTGTTAATATTTTGTTAAAGGGCAATACTTAAATTAATCGAATGTTGCTCATCGCTATCTGTCGACATTTTTTTATGTGCTATACGGCATCACTATAGTCGGTGACATGTTAAGAGTTTAGGGGAAGCTCCTCCCGTCTTTCCCTTTAGCAGAGCAAACGCTGAAGAGAAGGTCACTTTCTCTCCAGCGTTCGTTATGCTAAAGTGGGAAGATGTGAGGAGCTTCTCCTAAACTCTTATATTGTCACCGACTATAGAAAGGTACTGTGACACTCGTAACTGGTTAAGGATAGTTTTCTTCTTTTTAATATTCTTTCGGATATTGCACAGAACAACCCATTTTTTTTTTTTAAGAATCCCGGAAGCCTTGGCGCCACTGGGTATCATGCATTGAATTTAAGTGCTCCTAGTAGGCCGAAGCACCTTCCCTTTTCCCCATCGAGAGCCTAAAGTTCAATGATATTTGGTCTCAATCATAGTGCGTATTCGGTAATCAATTCTGCTGGAACACCTTCCAGGAAGTCGAGTTTTATGTTGGCTGAGTCGGGTAATGATGCATTGTCATAGTGCAGCGAAATTTCCCTCAAGTCAGGTTTTGGTTGCCTTTCTTGATTTTTTCGAGGACTGCTGGCAGGCAAACCATGATATCGAAATGAGCTGTTGGGCTAGTTGGTTTTGCATATTTACAATGTAGCGCAAAGACAACACAGGAAGGAGACAGGGATAGGAAAGAACGCTCCTTCCTATCCCTGTCTCCTTCCTGTGTTGTCTCTGTGTTATATTGTAAATATGCAAAACCAACTAGCCCAACAGTCGGTCTCGTCGAACGAGGCTTACGCGATCGTCCAAGTGGGGACACTTAACACGTCGACGGCGACTGAGGTGGAGGGCAAGATGATAGTTGAAATCTCACTTCGTAGCACAAAAACTACCGAGCACAAAAGCGGACACCGGCAAAGCTCTGCCAACGCAAACCCAAGTCACTTCCAGAGGTCGGCGTCCCTCGGCGAGGACGACGTCGAAAGCATCCAGCGCGCGCCATGTCGGAAAAGGTAGTTCATCAGCCTCTAACGTCAAAGAACGAGTGGAAGCGATTGGCTGGCAGAGTGAATCCAAGGTGGCCAACTAGTGTTTTTGGCTTTCTTCACCAAACCTTCGGTATTACGTTCTGGCTTTCTTCACCAAACCTTCGGTATTACGTTCTGTCTTGGGTAATCTCTGCTAGTGAGCGGGGCGCAAGCTCCCGCGGTATTCGCCGCGTGGGAAGTCAACTTCCACCTGCCCGTGGTGCGCTCTGCCAGCTTCTATGCTGCAACGGAGGCTATGGCGGACACCCCCCTGGGGGAAGGAGCCCTAACTCTGAGGCTCCTCTCAGGAAAGGGGGGACATAGAGGGGAGTAGCGTCCCCTAGCCTTCCCCGCTGGAGAAGGGGAGCCCCTGGATCGGAGTGGTCAACCGATGGTCGAGGCGGCCTTTTTAAGGGGAAGGCTGACATAAAGGTTAGCGTCCTCTCGAGTCTTCCCAAGCAAGGTAGGAGGGGGCCTTCCCCCCCCCCCCCTCCTTCCGGAGGGGCCCTCGCACTGAGGCACCCTCTGCGTGGGAGCCGAGAGATATCAAACTAATCACTGCGGCGGGAACGCTCAACGCATGGTTGCCTTGCGGGTCCGTCGAACCCACTGTGATTCACGCCTATGGCCCAGTAGCGGGGTCGGACAGGGGTCGAACACTGAAGGGCTCTTCCCCGCTGGTCTTTCCCTGGCTGTTCCTTTGGCCAGTCCCGTTTTCTTTCCTTCCCAAGTGGCTTTTTGGTGAAATTTGCACTTGAACCTAGGATCCAATTAATTTACATCTAATTGGCTTTAAATCGGCTGTGCCCTTGAGGCGGTACCGATTGAGGCATCTTTATTTTTCAATCTTTTTCACAAGCCTCGCTCTATCAAATGTACTAGTGAGCGTACTTCCCATAAAGCGGCGCTTCCGTCGGAGGCCAATGCCGTCACAACATTCCATTGAAGCTTCATAACCAACAACCAGGTGGTTTTTGGTTATCGTTTATATAGTTTAAAATATGTTTCGTCTCGCTTTGTCCAACAAGGTATTGGTGTTTCAATGTTGAAGCAAAGAAATGAGCTCCAGAATGTTGTTTCTGTACGCCTTTAAGTTTCTGTACGCCTTTAAGTTTCTGTACGCCTTTAAGACAGGAGTCCCGCAAAGTTCATTGCTAAGACAAATCCTTTTCTCTATTTACATAAATGATCTAGCTAATGTTACGACCAAACTGCAAACGATAATGTATGCAGATGATACTGCTATATTAGTCTCTGGAAACTCGCTAGAATTATTTCAGTCTGAAATGACACACGAACTTAAGCAAATAGAGAGATGGTTCCTAGACAATAAATTAGCTCTTAATTTAGAAAAGACAAAATACATTGTGTTCTCGTCGCCCTCTAAGGATATTTCAGCTGGGTTGAGTGATATTAAAATAGGAAATAAGCATATTCAAAGGGTTGAAAGTATTAAATATCTCGGAGTGATACTTGACTCGTGCTTTAATAGGAAGCTGCATTTATATGAATTGTGTAAAAAAAACTAGGATATTCTATATACACGCTAGTCAAAACACGTCAATACTTTGATAGTAAAACGCTTAAGCTGATATACTTTAGAATCTTTCACACTCGCCTCCAATACAGTGTGGAATCCTGGGGATTCACCTATCAAAGCTACATACAACCAATTATGACACTTCAAAAGTGAGCTATCAGAATATTAGCCAACGCAAAATATAGTACTCATTCTGCTCCACTATTTCAAAGCCAACTGATACTGCCATTTCACCTGGTACGAGATTACAAAGCTGTGGTTATGATGTATCATATTTTGACAACAAATACACCACTACCATCAAGCAGTTTCTCATAATCAGGGAAGAGTCACTAGAAATGTTTTCGCCAACAATTTTAACATTCCATTGTCTCGTAATGTGTATGGTCAAAGAATGATACAGTATACTGGAACAAAAATATGGAATTCCTTATGCATCCCAATAAAAGAAAGCAAAACGTTCAAAAGCACACTTAATACATTTTATTTGGAAACAATGTTTCGCTGACTATATTTGTACGGCACATGCATGGGTGCCAGGTAACCGCCGCAATATTTATTTTTGTACATTTGGAATGGAGCCAAGACTAGCCAAATAGGCTACGGATCCAGATGGTTTATGCACTGTGAGCTGTGATTACTTTGAATTTTGAATAAAAATTGAATTGAATTGAATTGAATAGACATGTCGGCATGAGTATTTGTTGAGTAAATCTGCATGCATGTTCTTTTCAGGTCGTAACAAAGGCATCAGCACTTCATAGGGCTGCAGCTGTTCGAGGGAAACTGGTAGTAAGAAAAACTGTATTTACTCATAGCTCTCCCTGTTTCTTGTTAAGTTAGGTTTGTCTGACATGAAGTAAGCGCACTGGATAAATCATATCTCTCGTTCCTTTCAAGTCGCAGCACAAACAAATCCAGGCGGCTGTAGCCTTCCTTCGTCTTGTATCTAACTCAGCTGTATCCTCGATTCACATGACTCTGAGTCCTCTGTGCAGTGCAGTCACATTCCTACCCACCAAAAAGAGACCCCCGAAAGTGGTATCGGAACCGTAAATGTGGACCAGTTCCAGGCCAGAGGATTGAACGGCTGCGAGTCTTTATCATCCGACGATGAGCACATTAAGTCCTAAAGAATCTGACGGGAGTCTCGGCCACCTGCATCGCAGTTCTGCTAGCGATGCTGACACAGGTATGATCATCTGCAGTACTAACAAGAGCAATCAGTTTGTTTATCTTTCACCTAAGGGCTGGTTCAAACGTTTACATTAGCCCTGTTTGCAGCAACCAAAATGGATGAGCCAGTGGGCAAACTTGCATTGCTTGCCACATGCCACCTATCCGGAGAATAAGGTGGTTCAATCACATCACTTTCAATTGACGAATCAAAGACGAGGAAAAGCATGGGCACGGAGCATTGTAAGTAACGATTGCTTCCGGTCATTTCCTGGATTTCTTTCTATCTTTTGCTCAGTTGGCCTGGTGATTCTGTCATCGTTTCAGCCGCAGTGAATGCAACTGGTAGAAATGTATGATCCAGTTATCAGACAAAACACAGCAGCCCTGCTAACGCTGCTATCTTGTACGACTTCTTGCAATATTAGATTATACGGAGCATCCAACACCATGATATCTCCTGCGGACATTCCACTCACCCAACTGCCAGATTGATGTTACGCTCTGGTGCGATTCGCCATCCACTTCCAGCACTTTCGTATTCATCTGTAGCTGTGATCAAAAGTTGATCCCATTTCACTACAGAGTAAAGGAGTAAAGGCTTCATACATTGGTATCAGGTAAAAAAATCTGTTCATGCCCTGCATTGCTATACTATCTATGCTCTCACGTGATATGACCCACTGAAATAACTCGGATCCAATTGTGTGAATGTGAGGGCACTTCGTCACGCTTTATTTTGTCTCCTTTTCCATAGAGTTTTTCAGTGCTTTGTGCTCAAGAGCTCTAAATTACTACTGGACAATATTCACCAAATCAACAAAAGAAGCACGTATCGCTCTTCAATTTCTATGGTCGCTCTTTGCTTGCTTTCAGAGTGGCAAATATAACAAAAAAAAGAGGTGATCACTGCTGTTACCACAATTTTTGCTAGGGTGCGAAGTGGCTTCATGTTCTCAATTCCTGCTTCTAGTGTAAAAGGGGTTAGCGCCCATTGGGCCACATGTTTCATGTAGCGTGGTGCACTAACATGATTTAGAAACTATGGTTGACAGTTCGGCCATTGCTGGTTTCTGCGCTTTCGCTGGTCTAAGAGGTGTGGCTATGACTAGAAGTTGAAAGATTGTTCCTGGCAGACAATCCTTGTAATTATTTGCGCGTGGCAGTTTCTGTGAGACATTTCGAAATATCACGAACTTGTTCAGTCAATATCAGAGTTTCGCCTTTCCACACACCGAGTCATTAAAATGCTGCTGCTTCCTACAGTAAATTGTCCCCAAAAGCATGTGATTCCGACTTATTTGAACCAGTGATTCCCCCTTATTTAAACCAGGCTTGAAAATGTATCCCCCTCGCTTAGATAGCGTCTCTCGACGTCGATCCGTAGTCAAATACGAAAGAAGGGGCGTGTCGCAATATCTCAAAGTCCGCGGCTGGCACTATAGTGCGCGTTGTCGTAGCCGATCGAGGGCTAGGTTTGCTAGGAAAATACGAGGTTTCGTGAAGCCACGCCTTATTTCTGCATTGACTTAAAACGAAAGAAACACACAAGGGGACGAAACAGACGACACAGCTTTCGACTTGCAACGACAGATTTACTGGGGCGGTTAGCCGCTCAGAGCTCGACTTGGGGAGGCAATGGGGAAAGGGGGGAGGGGGGGGGGGAAACAGAAAAGGCCTCCGCCTTTTCTGTTTTCCACATCTCAAAACGTTTTTGTGACCCTCGTATGACGCAAAATACAAGCGTATCTTGGATGGCAGATAGTCTTGAAACACTTACAATCGTAAAAGCCGATTAAAACGCGTTAGTTTATTTTTCATGTGGGTTTTTCATCATATGATGGAATATGGGTCATATCACTGCATTCGTACTTGGTTTTCTGTTTTTCTTCTTCTTTTTTTTTTGGGGGGGGGGGGACATCGAATATGTTTATTAACATAAAATGTATGGTTGGCTTTCACGCGAAAAGCTTTGCGTTCGAGTGTAAAGTAAAGCATGTTACACGCAGGCCAAGGAAACATAAAAGCACGCATATGGCAGGCAACGCATAAGTTTACAAAGCATATAAAAGCACACTTAGTTATAATTAATCATAATTAATGTCAATTGACGAAATTCACCAAGCGGCGACGAAAGAATCAAACCGGGGGATTATGTGATCAGCAACCCTACGCCTTTGCTCGAAGAACGGGGCCGCTAGCAGTTTGACCAGCCGAATGCAGCTAACGGCGTTCCCGGTTGGGCCGATAGGTGGCGCCGCGTCGCTGGCTTCTCTCACGTACGTCCATCCAACCGACTCACACCAGACTGTTATGCTTGTATTCACCGCTGTGCTTTTGAGCGCTGGCGTCGTGTAAATGATATTTGCTACCGAAACCGAAGCACTCTGGGCTCTTCCGACCAATCATCAACTTTCAGTGTGAGGGCCGTTTTTGTCTTTTCTCTTTGTTTGCGCTCGTCACTCCAAGCTTTCAAACCGTTCCGCGCGTGTTGCAATCGGAAGTGTAGATTTTACGGAGTACGGAGCTGCGCGTCTGCGCACAGAAAATGATTAGAGGGATCAGAGACGTCTCTAGTTTGACAGAGATTATGCCGAGTGTGTTGCGTGCCTCATGACGGCGTATTACGGAGTCTACTGCGCGGCGAAGTGATGTAACAGTTCTTAAAAACAAAAACTCGGAGTGCTCATTCTTCCGGTTCCAAAAGACTACAGGTGAGCCTCTATATCAAACTGTTTTGTCAGCGTTCAAAACTAGAAGCATTGAAATACATGATCTTTCTCAATCTTCCTATTACAGCATCGAAATGGATTGCGTATGCAAATCGCCAAGACTTCGGAAGCCTGCCGATGAGCAAGCTGCGCCAGCGTCGTTTGTGCAGGGGAGCACTTCGGCGCTACCGCGTTTGCAAGCTGTAGGATGATTCGTTTGCGGAAAAACGCGTGCCCCACCGTTCTTGTTACGAATCCGTTGCTGCAAGGACTGGTTCCTCCACGTGAGTTGCTGTCAGAGCAATCTTCAGTTAATTTGACAGCTTCTTGTTTATATCTTAGGATAGAGTACCTAAAAGCACCCACAGTCAGATATATAGTCTCTTCAAAACATTAGTTTCTTTATTCTTCTTTGCGTTGTCAATTAAAAAGTTTGTTCGTGGTTTATATATTAATTATTCGTATGCAGCTCGTCTGCAACCCTGCCTTAATTAACTTAAATTGCAAGCCTTTTGCGTTATTTCGGAGTTGATTTGTTTGTTTGGGTATCAGCATTTGTGTTTGTAGGAGTTGTTTATAACGCCATTTAGATAAATCGATGATAAGTGCGGTTCTGTTAGTTTGTACATTAAAGTAATTACTTTCGTTTTACATATTTGACAACGTTTACTGCGTTTACTGTCTACTACAGTTCTTGGTTCCCCTTGGAGGGCGGTGGACTGCCAACGGAGTTTGTAAATACTTGCTTGAAATACCGCAACTCATTTGAATGGTGTTCAATAAAAAAAAATACATTTAAATGAACGTGCTGTTTCTGTTTTATTGCCCTGGTAATATCACGCGAAGCGCACCGCAGCTCGTCTGCTGAACCGGTGCCGTGCCGGCCGCTGCGAGCGGCCAGCACGGCACCGGTCCAGCAGACGAAAAACGTGCACGGCGCAAGAAAAAAAAAAAAAAAAAAAAAAAAAAAACGGGGCGTGGGGGGAGGGGGGGGGAGGAAGGAGGCGAGGAGGGTACACGGCTCACGCCAACAACAGTGGTGGCGCCACCTATATTTTAGTCTCACGCCGTACGTATGTTCGCCTTTCTGCCACTAGCGCCTTGTGGCGCTAGTTTCTCCTTACCACGGTGGAGGCTGCAGCTGCACTCGGCTGGTTTGACTAAGTATGACTCAAGGGAGACTGCTGTAGCGGCTGACTGCCGGCACGCGCAACGACCAAGCGAGCTCCCCACGTGATCTCACGGCGTCACACGTCCTTTCCTAAATAGAATTAAACTTGTCTTTATAATTCTGATAAGCCTGATGTGCACAAATGTGTCTCGTGAGTGCAACGCATCTGTAACCCCCCCCCCCCCCCCCCCCGGCCCAAGGCATTCCGTAAAAAAAAAACAATTCATGACGCACGGATAATCGGATGATGCATGCACGACACATTCTGTGCTCCACGGGTTTATCAGAATGATCGAGACATGTTTACATTTTCAGTGGAAATTCGAGAGGGCATTTCAAAAAGGGCTCTCCGAAGCGGAACAGGAGCCACCTCTCACTTTCGGCAAAGCTGTTATTCCTTGTTTCATATAATCGCAAAAGTGAAAGAGGCGTATTACCGAGTGCGCGCAGAACACATTTCATAACAGGGTGGTATGGCTATCCAACAGGTAGCGTTACACGGGGCCATAGCACAACAGTCCACTAGCAACCTCCCCGCAAGGCCGGGAAGCAAAAACGAGCGTGCACAGTTTTGCATTTCGCTAGAGGCCGAAGGAAGCAAGGGCGTTGCAACGGGGATCAGAAACACGGAGAAAAGACAAGGCGAGAGGGCGAGCGACCTCTTTCGGAGGTCCGGGAATTGGGCTTTAACCACGTCGGCCGCCTTTTTCTTTTCCTTCTTATTCCAGCGATACTTCCGGAGTTCGGAGATTGAGGTGACACACGCGGGACAATCGAGGTCTGCCGGCCCCCTGACTCCTGGATCCGGGCTTTGCCGGCCACGGAGACTGCACGGGCCCATTCCGACGTCTCGAGCGACCAGACCGACGGGCCACATGCATACGAACCCCGTGGCTGCTTTACTACGCCGCCCTCCTTGTTCTCGCCTGGTCACGATGCGGGGAGCTGTCTTGTCCGGCCACGACCGCCGGATGCATTTCCGCGTCGGACGTGAAGTCTCGCATGACACGGGTTTTCTGTAAGCCTCGTCTGCTTCTGAGTGACCGCGGTAGGCGAGTCATTCGTTATTTTAATCACCAACGAATAAAACGTGCAGAAAGAAACTAAAAATCTAATGAGAGACCATCTAGTCGCTGACAGCTTAAGAACTGGAGAACGTGGCGAGCCCCACACATCTTATTATATTGCAGCCAGTCAGATTTCAGCATCAGCCAGTAAGAACACCGGGAGTCACGAAGCAAGGTGCATTGTCATTATAGGGTCCGCCACGTTTTTCTTAAAGTGAGCTTAGTTTCTCACAGCTCCAAGAAACACAGGGCGTAACCAGTCCCGATTATGACACCCAGCAGTCAACGAGACATGGCAATGGACACCGAAGTACAGATCAGGAAGCAAGAAATGTGATCCTATTATTCCATGCCGCGCATCTCTTATGTTCAGTGACTATACTCTAAAAAAAGCCCGTTCGTCTACTTTCCCGCACAACACTCGGAGAGCCAATCACCGCAACTTACGGAAGCAGCTCAGCGAATGACGATGCCGAAACATATGTTTAGACCAAAAAACACAGTCTGAGTTGTGACATTAAAGGGACAATGAAGGCAATTTCGGATATACTTTTGGCAATTGAACTGGGTTCCCGGCACGTCTCAGGCCACGTTGCCCAAATTTCAGTCGAAACCGGAGCTTGTGTGCCGCACAAATCAATTAAACAGTCGTGGTAATAATCGTACCGGGATCGATCGAGGCGACGCCCCGAGCGTTGCGGAAGAAACCAGCAGAAGCGGAGGTCACGAGACCCTGCGGGGCCTGGAAGCGTGACGTCACAAGAGACGCGTCAGCGATTGGTCGAAACGAGAAACGTGCCCTCGGTCACGCTTTGGTTCGTGGTTTTTATAAATACTGTTCTAATTCCACTTGAATAACCATGAAAACTATAAATCGAACCGAAAATGATAACTAAACCGTAAATAAAACACCATAATTATTTTTTTCTTTGCTACACTGCACGCGAAACGGGCAACGAGCAACTATGGGCAAACAAAATATATAAGATAAAGAACACAGCGCGGAACACGCGCGAGACTTTTGGTTCTGCTTTCAGATGTCGGTGTCGTGTTTACTTTTGGAACACGGCAATCGAGGGATTCTGCAAAGCGGTAGTCATGCCGAATTTGTGCGCTGTTGAAGGATGATCAAACGGTCGACTGAAGACCCGTGATCGTTCGGGCGACGCTAGTTTTCACCTCCTCCCAAGCGATGAAGCATTGCGAAGTCTCTGGTTGAACAGCGTTGTCTTGCGCAGAGGTCTCGGCGATGGCGTCAGAATTTGTTCGCTACATTTTCGGTCAGGAGACTTTGAACACAACCTTCAGGTTATGTTCAAATTCTGGGGCGTCCTCAAAATTCTGGGCGTCCTCGTAAAGAGGCATTCCAGAGTTCCGCGTCCTCAGGAGCATTTTCCGTTCTGTTGGTGTCAGGTCACTAAACGGGAGCCCGAATTCGCTCGCGAGAGCGGCATTGCCGTCCATGTTGGTCCGACGAAACGACCGCGCCACCGCGCTGCTATAACCCACCGCGGTAACCAGAGTCTCGATGCCCTAAATGCTACCGGTACCGACTATTCACATGTGACGTCACTCCTACGTCACCTCCGTTTTCGGAGGCCCAAAAATGAGAATGCAGATAGTTAAGTTTCGGTTTCTTCAATTGTTTCGTAGGTACAAAAGTGCGCGTCACAAATGTCTATAAAACATTGGGCAGTATGCCAGGTTCCTAAGAAGCCTAAAAACACCATTTAAAAAAAATTAAATAAAATCGTCTTCATTGTCCCTTTAAGCAATAAAAAAAGTCACGCTTGCATTGCTTAATGTCACAACTCAGACTGCGCTTTTTGGTCTAAACATATGTTTCGGCATCGTCATTCGCTGAGCTGCCTCCGTAAGTTGCGGTGATTGGCTCTCCCAGTGTTGTGCGGGAAAGTAGACGCACGGGCTTTTTTTAGAGTGTATGGTGTGGACGACTGAGAATATCGAGCCGCCAACCCCTGACGCAGGTGTGGTTATATAGTGTCACGAATGGAAAACGTTACAGTCACTCACACAGCTTAAGAAAGGCGGTTATTATTTACATGGTTCTGCTTGCTTGGTCATTGGTTCTTGGACATACTTATCGGCGAATGCCACCATCTTATTTGGTTCCCAACAAGGCACACGGGGCTCGCCCCACCCTTCGGTTCTCTGTGACTAATGTAAACCTGGAAATAATGTTCGTCGAGGTAATCTCGTACCTACAAGCTAAAAGGGAACGTATCGAGCGTCCTGCGTTAATCGCAGAAGGGCGACTTCCGAAGCAGCGTGTTACTGCAGCTTTTCTATACGAGCGGTATATTCAGGGTGTCACAAAACAAAATTACACGTTTTTTTTTTTGTTTTTTTTTTTGCCGCAAAAATAAACTAGGCATCACCGAACACTCATTTTCCGGCCAAAGGTAGCGCTAGAGTTCACAACCAGATGCCAAAGTTTCAGCCCTATCAGATAGCTTATTCAAAGGTTATAAGGGATTTTCTGAAAATTTCAATGGAAAAATGGCGGCCGACGGAGTTTTCGAATACATGGGGCTCTATGGCACCAGAAACCGAAAACGGGCAAAAATGGGCTCCATTTTCCCATTGAACTTTTCAAAAAATCACTTATAACTTTGTAATAAGGTATCAGATCAGGCTGAAACTTTGGCATCTGGTTGTGACCTCGAGCGCTACCTCTGGGTAGAGAATGAGCGTTAGGCGATGCGTAGTTTATTTTTGCGGTACAAATAAAAACCTGTAAATGCTTTTTGTGGCCTTCTGTAGTTCGGAAATATTCCGAACCAGAACACTCGATGACCGCCCAGAATGGGCTGGAATTTTCCTGAAGACTACAGATTTATCGAGAGAGGTCCGGGCCGAGTTCGAACCGAGTACATCCGAGGGGCAGCCGCGTGCGTTTCCGACTCCGCCACTCGCGCGGCAGTATTGAGTTGAAAAGGACGAACGGACCACCGTGGAGCGCCCGCAACAACGTGCAACGTGTACGCAACAGTGGTCGATTTTCTGAATTCGTGGCTTTAAAATCGGGCTTGAACTTTGTGAATTGGTACTACGTAGACAAGAGCGATTCGGAGATTCAAGTTGCGAAACCCGTGGTTTCATCCAGGCAGCCGCTTGCACCGTACAAACTTCTTTAGATGGGGTATGGTAATGGCCATAATATTTTTTACGAACAATACCAATAATATGTTGAATATAATTCTTCTTCCAGGTGGTGTGGTCGTAAGAATTATTGCAGCCTTACTACAGGGTGTGGCCGTAAAAACTTTCACATTTGGCACGCCTAGCAAAAATCGAATTTCAAACGTACATACCTGAAATTGGGCACACGAACGTCGTTTATTCCAAAGATTTTTGCCTATTTTTTTCAGACGTCAACTCGGGAGTAGAGAATTATTAGAAAGATAACAAAACTGGCAGACGTGCATTTCCTATGGCCTATACCCGCCCGTTCGCTGTCTGCAATCTGGTTCGCGACGCCGCTCCCAGGTGGCACACTGAACGCAAACGCGCGGGAAACTCCGCACGAAAGGCTGGCGTCGGGCGAGATAATCGCGTTAAAAAGTGATTTTAACGAAATATATGAACGATTGTTGAAATTACCTGTCTCAAGTCAAGTTTTGACAGATCGTCATGCAAGCAAAAAGGCACCATGATGTGACGAGATCATTTATTAACAGCCTGGAATAGCAAGTGGTGTTGCTACCGTTGCAGACAAGTTCGTTCTGAGTTATCATTTCATCCTGACTCTTACAGAGCCGCTGCAACTCATAAAGTAATATTTCTTTTTCATACAGCTAGGGTATAATTAACACACATGTCGCAAAACATATTTGCAAAACAAATCATATTAACTGGAGCAATATTTACGGCGCTAGAGCCATTTCGGCGGGCCGGTGATAAAATGGCTGGTATTGGAGATAGATAGTCGTCTTTTTGCTGGTTTCCCGTTGGTACCTGTATCAGCAGCATCTGCTTTGCTCTCCGCGTGCCGCAAGCAGCACGAAAGACAAAATTAAGAGGGAAACTAGCAGCTTAAATTCCGTCAGGAAGTAGAAGTTGTGCGTTCATTCTATTGTTTATTCTTGAAAAATACATCTTCTGATACGCCTCTTCTGTCACGGCGATTTGAAACAATTATGATGCTGCAGCGGCCCTTTTAAACGACTAGGGTTCGGCCGATTCAATTTTCTCGCCGTTCACAGAAACGCAAAGCCGAAGTCGAGCTTCGTACTCCAGGAAAGCCCTTTCGCGCATCCCATCGTCGATCTCGAGGAACGCGCCCTCAATTTTTTCTTTCAGCTCTTCCATGCTGGGGTCCTCTTCTTGTAGACAAGTCCTTTTATAAATCAAAAAAGTCGCACATATTTAAGTCGGGGGATCGTGGAGGCCAGTCCATATAGTCTGATCTCCGACCCATCCACCGCCGAGGGAACGTGTTATTGGGGAATTGTAGTAGACCGTTTCCGCAGCCCGCTAAGCACCCGGATAACGCTCCGTAATCCGCCACAAGACCTTGAACTATGCAGACAAAGCTGGCGGCACGCATGCGCAACTGCAGCGTTTTCTTCAGGGATACCGTAGCGAAGGAGAAAAACGGTCTACTACAATTCCCTACTGAGCCATGTCCTCACACTCTTTGCGTAATGGGGAGCCGCCCCATCCCGCATGAATATACAGTTTTCTTTTGTCATGTGGTACATTTCAAGGTCAGGCAGGGGCGGATCCAGAACTCCGTTTTTTTTTTGTTTTTTTTTTTTGTTTTTTTGGGGGGGGGGGATATTTTGGGGAGAGAGGGGGGGGGAGAGGGGGGGATCTAAAGTAGCATAAACAGGACTCCGGTTGCGCCTTTTGTTTTAGCCGCCGCAGAACCACACTGCGCCGATGGCCCCGTGCGCCGCTGTGCCGACTTATTGGCTCCAAGCCGTGCTTTGAAACCGCCACCGCGGACTTCTGTCTCGGTTGAAACGAGGGAGTGGTCCTCTAAGTTCAGAGTAAAAGTGTGCCTGCTAGGGTGCGACCGACCCTATTTTGAACCCTCGTCCTTGAGTACAGAGCCTTCTACCACCTGGGAGGCCAGTAGTCGGTTTTATTTCGAGGGGGGTCCACCCATGTCAAATTGCCCTCCGAAAAGGGGGGAGGGAGGGTCGACTTTGTTTGGGGGAGGGGCGGCCGCCCCCGTCGCCCCCCCCCCCCCCCCCCCCCTTGTATCCGCCCCTGAGCTCAGGGAGCATTTCCGTTTTCAGCATGTCCAAGTAGGCATCTGCGTTAACTGTGCCATCGAAAAAAAGGGGCCCACTATGCCTTCACGCCAAATCCCACTCCACACTGTCACCTTCGGTGAATGGAGATGTCGTTTCGTCCACGGCATGAGGGTTACCGCGAGCCCATATCCTGCTGTTCTGGCGGTTCACACGTCCATCAAGGTGAAAGTTTGCTTCGTCACTAAATAAAAAGTTGCAGGTGCCCCGGGTTGCTCTTAATTCGCAACAACTCCGCCTTGCAAAATTCCTAAACGTCGGACGTAGTCGCCGTCGTACACGGCTTAAAGGACTTGCATCCTGTACGGGCGCTAATTATTTTTCTGTAGAATCCGTCGTACGTTTTATTTTTTTCCCGAAATTCCAAACAACCTGGCTGCTCGTCTTCTTGACAGTTGCGGGTAGCTCTCGAAGACAGAAAGCACCGCTTCAATTAGCTCATTTTTCAGCAGGCTCTCAAGTTCACCGACTGGATTCTTTTTTTTTTCTTTAAGTCGTTTCCTAGCTCTCGCAAAACGATCCGCCCAAGTCAAAATTGTCGGGCGTGAAGGCGGGCGTGTATGAAATGCATGTGCGGAAATTGTCGTTGTGCTGTGGCCACCGAGTTCCCCTCCACGTACCACTTCACTGCCTGGGCCACACTCATTTGCCCGAGTATTGCGGCATCGCAGGGCGGCTCGGAAAATATGTTTGATAATAACTGCAATAGATAGTGCAACAAAAACAATAAATGGGAGCAATCAAGATGCCTCAGCAGCGGCACTCTTGATTCGAAAGTTGAGCTTTCACCTGGAACGGACCCGTCAACAGATAAGCAGACGACAAAGGAAGACACACGTTCGTCTGCTTTAGAATATATTTTTATTAAACGAGGGCGTCCGCCAGTTTCTAAATTTCAAGTAAAATTACATAATCGTTCATATGTTTCCTTAAAATCACTTTTTATCGCGATTATCTCGCCCGACGCCAGCCTTTCGTACGGCGCTTCCCGCGCTTTTGCATTCAGTGCGCCACCTGGGAGCGGCGTCGCGAACCAGATTGCAGACGGCGAACGGGCGGGTATAGGCCACAGGAAATGCACGCCTGCCATTTTTGTTATCTTTCTAATAATTCGCTACTCCCGAGTTGACGTCTGAAAAAAAAAAATAGGACAAAAAACTTTGTAATAAACGACGTTCGTGTGCCCAATTTCAGGTATGTACGTTCGAAATTCGATTTTTGTCAGGCGTGCCAAATGTGAGAGTTTTTACGGCCGCACCCTGTAGCTTCGTTAGATGTTTAATAGGTTTATTTATGCTAGTCTGAAGTTGTTTCCAAATATACTGTCAAAAATGACAAATGATGAGGTGGCTAATAACTGGAGAAACTAAACGTTTAATGGGGCGAACTTGTACCCAGAACAGAATGGAAGAAGGTGGCGTCTCAGGCGTCGATGTCGGCGAAACAGCAGGATCAAGCACTGGGGCAAGACTAGCCTCGGACCGCCACGCGAAGAACCTTTTGTAACAATTGAAAACGAGCGTGTTGGTTAATAAATACAAAAACTTGAAAGTATAAAACAGCAAGGACGAAAACAAAAACTTGAAAGTATAAAACAGCGAGGACGATACTAAAACTTGAATGTATAAAACAGCGATACATGACAATTATCTCCTTTCCCTCTTTGAGAACGTTGAAAACTTTGGGGGGGCGGTTCTATCGTTGTGCCATTCTATGTTGTTGCTAAATGAAAGATGTCCTGTTCCCGTCCTCGTCCTCGCTGTTTTATACTTCCAAGTTTTTGAACCTTTTGTACCCGCGTGGGCTTCTGGAACATTCGGCGTAGAACGCTCGGCGCGTAGAAAATTCACACTTCCGATTAGACGACAAGGTTCTCGAACTCACGAGAACGCTGAATTGGAAGAATAAATTAAACAAGTGGCCACACCCAGGAATCGAACCTAGGGCCGCCGCTCGGAAGCCAAGCACAATAACCATTCGGCCACGCACTGCACTCGCTCGGCAACGCGCCTGGCAATGTCAAGGTCCCCTGTTCATCCCTATGGTATGGTTTACGTGGAAGCTCCGGGTCAACAATAAAACGACAAGTGCTGATTGTTGGGAGAGTTGGTATTGTGCGTGAGAAAAAATGATTGCGCTTTAAGACAAGGACAGAGGAAGAACAGACACCACAGAGCGCTAACTTTCAACTGATTTAATTCAAGAGCTTCAGCGTAGATACACACCACGTCACCGCTCCACATCTCAACCAATCCGTGGCCCCGCCACGGACCGCAAGTACACTAACTCTTTTTCCGCCAAGTCAATTGAAGCCACACTGATACAACACGTGCCGGAACTAATTATGGCGTCCGCCGCAATAATCTTTCTAACAGTCTTATCTTTGTGCCTAGCGAGAACAGTGGAAGAAGCAAATAATGGTTTGCACCGGAGTCATGAGAGTGATACGAGAGATGGCCATCCCGAACCCCGTTCACTTTCTGGTAGTGCTCTCTTAGCCGTACAATAAAACGACGATTTCCACACACACACACAAACAAAGTGATTGTTAACTGAATGAAAGAGCCTCTTCGTGGCAGTCAGGGTAAGATAGAAACATAAACAGACAAGACGAGCGACGACACCAATACCTTTTTCAAAATAACGAACAAGAGTTGGTCGCGTCGTCCCTTGTTAAGTTTTCTTGTTCTTTCTACGTATCCTTGATTTTTGGGTCAGGTAAACATAGGGCGCAATCCACGCAGCGAGCAGCGACTTGAAAATATCTATTTTAAACTTCCTGCAAGCTAGCGCAGGTTAAGCCAGAGACCGCAGCCTGCACACCTACAGCTTATAGTAGGGTGTTCTTCCCGGCCCTCGTGTACCTTCTTAGATTGCCTCCGACGACACGGTTCAATTGTGGAAGAGGACGCCAGTTGCTGGATGGACTTGAGGGAGCCTTGAATCATTTTGTCTAGAGCTAAGTGTTAACGATACCCGGAAGGCTTGCCTGTGTAATACAATAAAGAATATATTTTCTGAATCTTAAAAAAAATTACATAAGAACAGCGCATGTATTAAAAGCTGCACCTACCCGCTGCGCAAGGCTCAGGATGTTAAAAAACTTGGAAGGTGATACTTCTGCACCAAATCGGGCGGACAGCAGCTTCACGTAGCTATTAAATAAAAGTCGCTGATACGCAAAATAAACTAAAGGATTTCTTGTTAGGACAGGATTTAAGAACAGCTCTTCGCCACCTGGCTTGTCCAATCAGAGCTCTGCTGATGACCCATTGGACGCAGGAGCCGAGGGCTTCTCGACGAATAGGAACCCCATCTATTGGAAACATTCCGGCTTTTCGAACGCAGGCTTTAGAGCATCAGGCTTGCTGCTATGGACATACGCTCTAAGAAATCTGGAGCGTCCACTCTCGCGCAAGGCTCTTCGGATCGCTGCAATCTACGAGGGTGCTCGGCAAATGACGGGGCTGCTAATATAATTAGACCCCCCACAAAAAAAAAAAATGGGCTGCGCTGTGGCACTTAGCATGGTGAACGATGCTTCAACCCACAACGCACACAGTTTTTTTTTTTTTTACGTGCTATTATTTCTGTGTTTTGCCAAGTCCCCTCCGTAGATTGCAAGGATTGTCTCGCCCATGTGCTTTGCGGCCAAGTAAACGCTCGAGATTTCTTAGAATGTAGAAAACTTAACGATGATGATTAGAACCTACCAAAGTACATCCAGCGTCGCGTCGTGGCTTATGAAATTCGTTCCAAAGAAACATTCCAGCCAGCAAAACAGAAAGCTAAGGTTCCTTTCGCACGCTTGCAGCGAGTAGCGACAAAATATTAGACAGTTCAGCGGAATGTTCGAAACTTCACCAAGATTATCGCCGTGACTCGTTGAACCGAAGTCATTTTTTTTATTTATTCTCGCACAAGGCCAAACACAAGTTCCTTTCCGGGTCACGGAGTCAAGGCGAACGGAAATCGCACAGCGTGCAAATCAAGCATGCAAGACGCATCGGGAGCCTTGGTTGCATAAAAGGGTCCCCCATAGGAACAATCAACCGTGGCCTTCACACTGTCGCCTGTCGAAGGACAATGAGTCCGCCAACCTCGGCGCTCAACGGCTCGAAACGGTCGCCATTTAAAGAGCGGCGGACAGGTGACTGTCCTTCAGATCGCCGACGAACCGAGCTGCCATTGTGTTGAATGCGACAAAACGTCGAGGGAATCTGACCGAGTCTTTGAGAAAGACCCTTTTGAAGGCGAGACATTTCGTTTTTTAAGCGAAGGGTCCCCGAGAGAGGCGCTTTCCACAGAACGTATTCTTGACGCCTAATGTTGCGCTACACACGATATTCTCATTGTTCCGCTAATGTTGTTGGCCCGCATGCGCGGGTATTGGTGTTCCAAAGGGAGCATCCCCCAAAACAGTTTTCGTCCGGTTGCGTGCAGCTCTATGCATACATTTCTTCGCACTTTTTTTTTTTTTGCTTTTGTGTTGTTGTAGTGCAGTAATACGTTGTAGAGCGGCTCGATTGCGCTTCACGCAGTCTCGATCATGAAGGTCGGAGATCGCAATCTTGGCGTGTGTGTGCGTGTGACGGTGTTGGTGGAGGTATACCCACGCTTCCATTTCGGACGGTTCAGCGCTGTTTCCCCGAGGGAATCGGTCTCACTTAAGAGAAAAACTCGAACGCGCATAACGGTGTCGGGAGCATCTGGGGCGCTCGTGTCCAAAGTCCGCCGCAGAGTTGCGCGGGCAAACGCCCAACATCGAAAGCGCAGCGTTTTCTCCCAGCTGCTCTGTGTACCGGATCTGGAGGGAAACGGACGCTGCGATCGCGAGAGGACGACAAACTAAATTATCTAACTATAACGCAACCATTAAAAACAAATGAAGCTTCCCCGATTAATAAAATGCTATTTTTTCTAACTATTGCGGAAGATTATTTCAGAGGCAATTAGTAGCTGGCATTCGTCATGATATCAAGATGTAGACAATTATGCAATTTGCATCTTTGTTAGTTAATCAGAAAACTTCAAGGGCCAAACGTATCTATCGAAAAGCTGTTACCACCTACTCGGCAACCAATTACTTTTACTCGGCCCTTTGAATGTCGCCAATAAAACGATCGGAAGCACGACCAAAGCTATACTCGAGGACAACTTATCTTGCTAATGCTGTTAATGATACAGGCACGCGTGCCCTCCTCTATTTTTAGCGTTGACTAAAGCTGCGTGCGCGCCCTTCTACTCTGCCCTAAAATGCCAAAAACGTTCCGCCATAGCCTATGTTGTGCCCAATTATAGAAACGGAAACACGCAGAAGAATCAAAACTGCGAGCCTCTACTGGCAACGTGGCGTTTTCGAAAAGAAAAAAACAAAAGCCTACGGAAACGTATATGGTTGAGTGTGGAGTTTTCATAAGTCTCATTAACAAGTTGTGTACTTTGGAGAACCCGAGAAGATAAGTAGATTTCATGAAGTAAGGTCAAGCTACAGAACAATATAAAAGCGCCCGGAAATTATAGCACTCCTTCTGTAAAAGCTTTAGCGATACAAATAAAAAAATTATCGTGTTTGTTTTAAATAAACTAAAGTAAAGAAGACGGGAACAGCAAAGGCAAGCAATGGGCTTGACAGAGTATCAGATAAATCAATTGTCAAGTTGCGATTTTCTCAATAATCGCCGCCTTGTGTACGGTCATAGTCAACGTTGAGATGACGTGCGGTGTCAGCTTGGCCGCGCATCTCTCTAGTCGTCACAGTGCTGGAAAAGGAGAAGATAAGAAATTGCTTGGAAGTTGCGACAAATTATTTGTCGCCTTTTAACGCAGAACTTTTTTTTTTTTTTTTGTCAGCCGAATATTATAGAACAAATACGGACACATTTATCTGTTGTGTTCGAGTATTACACTAAGTTTAAAGTCATACACGAGATGTTTGCTAAGGCTGTACAGATTTCATTTTAAAAGGCAGTGTAAGCTACAGTAATACGGTTTGTGAAGGTGAGTTGTAGGGGGAAGAGGGCATAATATAGTAAAAGAATCGTCACGGTAAAACAGAAATTTTGTAGTTAATGTTTTAATTTTTAAGATAAACATATGTTTCCAATCAAGAACTTGCTGAGCGTCATTGAAAATCACTAGATAAGTAAATATTTAGAATTATCGGGTGTTTGTGAAAAATTCGAAGCTGGCTTTTGGCACTGCAGAAATAAACTAGACATCGCGGAAAGCTCAAACTCCGCCAGAACGTAGCCCCAGCAGTTCGAGCAAGATGCCAAAGTTTCAGTAAAATCCGTTTCTGTGTTCAAAAGTTATAAGTGATTTGTTGAAATTTTCAATGGGCAAATGGGCCCATTTTTGCCCGTTTTCGGTTTCTGGCGCCATAGAGCTCCATGTATTGGAAAGCTCCGTCGGCCTCCATTTGTCCATTGAAATTGTCAGAAAATCGCTTATAACTTTTGAATAAGATAACGGTTGGTGCTGAAACTGTGTATCTTGCCCAAACGGCTGGGGCTACGTTTTGGCGGAGATGGAGCTCCCCGCAATGTCAAGCTTATTTTTTGCGGCGCGAAAAGCCAGGTTCAGATTTCTCTCAAATACCCAGTATTTGTAGCGCGTGGGGAGCGCGGTGGTGAGCTAAGGTTGCCATTCTTGCAACAGGCTCAAGGCTAATTATGCGAAAACGGGCCAGCGCGGTTTTTTCGCTCCTTATCATCCGCGTGTTTACACCGCCAGCATTAAGCGTAATACACAAGTGGTAAAGCTGTGGTGCGCTAGAATTTATATAATTTAATTCTCTAGTGGGGGTTTTGAAGACGCTCAGGAGGTTTCTAATTTATATTTATATGTTTACTTATGCTAATTAAAAATGGTTTTAAAAACTTTTGGCAAATTATCTGACTTGTCCTTACGATAAGCCCCTTATACTATATCCCTCTTGACGTATAACAAACACACCTGCACAAACCTGATTAGTGTGGCTTTCATGGCTTCTTTTTTTTTTAACAAATGAGATGGCTTTCACGGCTCTTTAATAAAAAAATGAGAAACCTAAAAGGAAACACCCTGCTTATTAAAGTATGCATATATGACCCGATAGGGATTATTCAAACTGAACATAAAAAGGCTACCCCGACGGGAATCTAATCAGCCACCATGTGATTCTTAGGCGGGAATCATAATGAGCTAAGCAAGCATTTTGTTGTATCAGTACACAGACACTTATATATATATAAATATATATATATATTGTCACGAATGACAAGTGAGGAAGCGGCGAGTGACTGAGTGAACTGAACGTTTAATGGGCGAACTTGTGCCCAAAAAAAGAGCAAGAAGAAAGATAACAACAGAGCGTCGCGGGCGTCGAAGGCGGCGAAGCAGTGGGATCGAACGCTGAGGCGAAACTGAGTCCGGCTGTTTACGCGGAGCCCCTTTTGTACACGCGTGGGCTTCTGTAACAATCGGCGTGGAAGGTTCGGCGTGTAGAACATTCTGACCTCGAACAAGCAACACGGTTCTTGAATTTGCCAGAACTTCGTCAGAGTCAGAGTCAGAGTCAACAAAAATGCGTCCCCGCGGCCAGGGATCGAACCCTAGCTTTCTGCGTGGAAGGCACGCGCGATAACCGTTAGGCCACGAGCGCGCTGCCTGCTTGGCCAGCTGCGCTCGCGGCATTACTCCCCTCTTTAAAAAGTGCATCGCCCCGATGCAACACAAATCAAAAAAACGAAATCCACAGGAAAAGGACAGCAGAATTGCGAGCCGCAGTTCACAGTTCACAGTTCACAGTTCACTCGTCGACGAAGTGGAAAGTTCTATCGTTCGTAATACGGCTTCAGCCGGACGACGTGCACCACCTCGGGTCGCAGCTGACGTCTTGCAGATGGGCGCGTTCCGTCGGGAAGGACTTCGTAGTTCAAATCGCCGAGGCGTCGCATGATCTTGTAGGGTCCGAAATAGCGTTTCAGAAGCTTTTCGCTGAGACCGCAGCGCCGTATCGGCGTCCACACCCATACCCGATCTCCGGGTTGAAAGTGGACGTCCCGGCGACGAAGGTTGTAGCGGCCAGTGTCGATACGTTGTTGGGCTTGAATTCGGAGTCTGGCGAGCTGACGGTCTTCTTCTGCACGTTGGGAAACCACCTGGGCGTCGTCGCTTCCGTCGGCAGCCGGTTCGTGGGGTAACATCGCGTCCAGCATTGTCGTCACTTTGCGACCCTGAACCAGTTGAAAGGGGGTAACCCCGGTGGTCTCTTGCACGGCCGTGTTGTAGGCAAAAGTGACGTACGTCAACACCTCGTCCCATGTCTTGTGCTCCACGTCGACGTACATGGAGATCATGCCCGCGATGGTCTTGTTGAGTCTCTCCGTCAGCCCGTTGGTCTGCGGGTGGTACGCAGTGGTGCGACGATGGCTGGTGCGGCTGAGACGAAGGATTTCTTGCGTCAGCTGGGCCATGAATGATGATCCTCGGTCTGAGATCAGAACCTCGGGAGCGCCGTGCCGGAGGACGATGGACTCAATGAAAAACTTGGCGACTTCCACAGCAGTCCCAGAAGGAAGGGCCTTCGTTTCGGCGTACCGCGTGAGATAATCTGTGGCGACGATTATCCATCTGTTCCCTTTCGTCGATGATGGGAAAGGACCAAGTAGATCCACTCCGATCTGCTGGAACGGTGCGGTTGGGGGAGCAATCGGCTTCAGGAGACCTGCCGGCTTCGTCGGTGGTTTCTTGCGTCGCTGGCACTCGTGGCACGATCGTGTGTAGAGGTGAACGGTCTTCGACAGCTTGGGCCAGTAATACCGTTCACGAATCCGGGCCAGCGTACGGCTGTAGCCAAGGTGTCCGGATGTCGGGTCGTCGTGGCAGGCTTGAAAGATCTCCGCTCTAAGGTCGGTAGGGATTACCAGCAGCCATGGCGAGCTGTTGTCTCCGAAGTTCTCCTTGTAAAGTACACCTTGTCGGAGGACGAAGGTCGGCAGGGTTCTCAAGAAAACACGGGGTATAGTACCCCCTCGTCCTTCGAGGTGCTCGATTAGCGCGCGTAACTCAGGGTCGTTTCTTTGACGTCGTGCCATGTCGTCGGTGTTCACTGCACCTAGGAAGCACTCGTCGTCATCGTCGTCACTGCTGCCGGAAGGTGTTTCGACGGGGGCTCTGGACAGGCAGTCGGCGTCGCTGTGCTTGCGGCCCGACTTGTAGACCGCAGTCATGTCGAACTCTTGTAGTCGGAGACTCCACCGAGCAAGGCGTCCTGACGGGTCCTTGAGGTTCGCAAGCCAGCAGAGCGAGTGATGGTCCGTGAGTACGCGGAACGGGCTCCCGTACAAGTACGGACGAAACTTCGTGATTGCCCAGACGACCGCAAGGCATTCTTTCTCAGCCGTGGAGTAATTTCTCTCCGCTTTGGACAGTGTCCGACTTGCGTAAGCGATGACTCGCTCGGTTCCTTCTTGTACTTGAACCAGTACCGCGCCAAGTCCTGCGTTACTTGCGACCGTGTGAATCTCGGTTTCCGCATCCTGGTCGAAATGTCCAAGAACAGGAGGCGTCTGCAGTCGTCGCTTCAGCTCGTCGAATGCCTGCTGCTGCTCCTCGCCCCATTTGAACTTCTCGGCGTCCTTCGTGAGGTTTGTGAGTGGTGCGGAAATTTTAGCGAAATCCCGAACGAAGCGTCGATAGTAGGCGCAAAGTCCAAGGAATCTTCGCACGGCCTTCTTGTCTGTCGGCGCTGGAAATGCCGCGACGGCGCGAGTCTTCTCGGGGTCTGGGCGGACGCCTTTGGTACTAACCACGTGGCCAAGAAACTTCAGTTCGTCATAGTCATAGGCGAACCGGCACTTTGACGGCTAGAGTGTGAGTCCGGCGGTCTGAATGGCTTGGAGAACAGCTCGGAGTCGTCGCAAGTGCTCGTCGAAGTCACTTGAAAACACTACGACGTCGTCAAGGTAGACAAGACAGCTCTGCCACTTCAGCCCTGCCAGTATTGTGTCCATGACACGCTGGAACGTGGCCGGCGCCGTGCATAGGCCGAAAGGCATGACCTTGAACTCGTACAGGCCATCTGGCGTAACGAAAGCTGTCTTCTCTCGGTCCCGTTCGTCGACTTCAATCTGCCAGTAGCCGCTCTTCAGGTCCATCGATGAAAAGTATCGAGAATGGCGAAGGCGGTCTAGCGTGTCATCGATTCGGGGGAGTGGATAGACGTCTTTCTTCGTTACCGCGTTCAGCTGCCGGTAGTCCACGCAGAACCTAAGCGTTCCGTCCTTCTTCCTAACCAGCACGACTGGAGAGGCCCACGGACTGCTTGAAGGCTGGATTATGTCGTCGTTCAGCATTTCTTCCACTTGCTGTTGGATGACTTCCCGTTCTTTTATGGAGACTCGGTACGGCGATCCGTGCACAGGGAGCGCGTCGTCGTCGGTGACGATGCGATGCTTCGCAACGGTGGTTTGGCGCACCTTCGACGACGTCGCGAAGCAGTTGCTGTATCCTGTGAGGAGGTCACTCAGCTGCCGTCGTTTCGGGCCTGGAAGCTTGGGGTCAATGTCAAGCTGCGCTGGCGGCGTAATGTCTTGCTGAGGTGGCGATGATTCTTCATCAATTGCGGCGATTTCGGCGGAGTTCAAAAGTTCCTCGACGTAGCCCACAGCGGCACCTTTTGTGAGGTGTTGCGTTTCTTGTCGGAAGTTTGTCACGAGGACCACGGTGCGCCCATCCTGAAGTTTAGTCACTCCTCTTGCGACGCCTATTCCTCTTCCCAGGAGCAAATGAAGGTTGCCTTCAAGAACAACTTCGCCGCAGGTAGCTCCATCGGTCACGACGGGTACGACAACACTTGATCGCGGCGGCAGGTTCACGTGGGCGGCAGCGACTCGGACGGCGGCTGACGCTGTTTGGGGTTTCTCAGAAGGCGGAACAGGTTTGCGCAGCGTCAATCTGTTCTCACCAAGGTCGATGACGGCGCCGTATTCACACAGAAAGTCCATGCCGAGAATGACGTCTCTGGAACAGTCTTGTAGAACGACGAACTTCAGAGGGCACGTCTCACCGTGGATCTCGATGCGAGCAGTGCATCTCCCGACTGGTGTAATGAGGTGTCCTCCGGCGGTTCGTATTTGAGGTCCATCCCACGGCGTCATGACTTTTCGAAGGCGGCGGGAGAGCCTCCCACTCAGAACGGAGTAGTCTGCTCCGGTGTCGACCAGTGCCGTCGCGTCGTGGCCGTCGATGATAACGTTGAGGTTGTTGGACACCGAAGCAGGAGCGTCGTTGCGATGCGCAGCGTCGTGAGAGTGGGAGCGCTCCGTCGTTCGTGGAGGCTCTTTACTTCGGTCGTCTTCGGCAACTCCACCTCCAGGGGTTGCCGCGCCTAGTTTTCCCGGCGACGCAGGGGAGACAGGCTCTCTCGGCGGGGTCGTGGCGCTGGAGACGCTGAACGTCGTGGTGACGGCGAGCGAGATTCACGGCGGAGAGACGGCACTGAAGAGGGCGAGCGTCGAAGGTACTCCTCGATATCGCGAGGGCGATCGCCGTACCTCGGGCGTGGGTCGTTCGGGTGGAAACCACGCAGCCCAAGTCGACGGTAGGTGCAGCTGCGGTAGATGTGGTCGGCTTCCCCGCAGTGGTAGCAGAGCGGGCGTCGGTCGGCCGTTCGCCAGACGTCGGTCTTCCTCGGCGTCGGGTGTTCAGTGCGGACGAACTCGGGTTGCCCTTCCCGACGTCGGAAAGTCTGTGGCTCTGGTAGGACACGTCGAGGTGGCGTCGAATACTGCTGGGCAGCTGGCGCCGGTCTCCGAGCTATGGCGGCATAGGTCAGAGAAGGCTCCTCGGGTACTGCTGCGCTGGCAGGGGCCTCAGGATGGAATGCCCGCTGAACTTCCTCGCGGACAACTTCGGCTATTGACAGCGAGGCAGGCTGGGGGGCAGCAGGCAGGAACTTCTTGATTTCTTCCCGAACGACGTCCCGGATGATGTCACGGATGTCCGGGATGCTGCAGCTGGACGGCGAGAGGGCAGCGAAGCCGGGAGGTCTCTGGTAGTGTGAGACCCGTGCGTGAAGGGCGCGTTCGATGTTGGTGGCCTCAGTGATGAAACCTTCGACGGTGGTAGGCGGGCTCCGCACGAGGCCTCCGAAGATGTTTTCTTTCACGCCCCGCATTAGGACCCGCAACTTTTTTTCTTCGGAAGCGTTTGGGTCGGCGCGGTTCATGAGGCGGAGAACGTCTTCAACAAAGCTTGTGACGCTCTCATTTGGCCCTTGGTGTCTTGCTTGGAGAAGATCTTCGGCACGCTGTCGTCGCTGCTGGTTGGCAAAGGTGCATCGCAGCTCGGCCTGGCATCCTTCCCACGACGAAATCGACGCTTCGTGGTTCTCAAACCAGGTGCGTGCCGTGCCTTCCGGAGCGAAGTAGACGTTCTGAAGGCACTGCTCCGGTGTCCATTGGTTATGGCGGGCCACTCGTTCGTAATGTTGTAGCCAATCCTCAACGTCCTCGTGGATCTCCCCGTGGAATGGCGTCGGAGTCCGGGGTGCGACGGGCAGGTATACGACGGCAGAAGCGGTCGGGGTCTCCGACTGGTTGGCCATCGTCGTCCTCCTTGTTTGCCTGGTCTTTGGTGGTAAGGGTCCTAATTCCGGGGGTAGGCCAAGGTTCCGGCGGCTTGATCGGATCCCGGTCTGGTCTTCGTTCGGTTCTTGGGGGCTTGGCGTCGGACTTGCACTGCGGGCCCTCGGAGGGGTACGCGGCAGGGGCATCTGATACCCCGCACCTCCACCAATTTGTCACGAATGACAAGTGAGGAAGCGGCGAGTGACTGAGTGAACTGAACGTTTAATGGGGAGAACTTGTGCCCAAAAAAAAAAAAGAAAGAAGAAAGATAAAACAGAGCGTCTCGGGCGTCGAAGGCGGCGAAGCAGCGGGATCGAACGCTGAGGCGAAACTGAGTCCGGCTGGTTACGCGGAGCCCCTTTTGTACACGCGTGGGCTTCTGTAACAATCGGCGTGGAAGGTTCGGCGTGTAGAACATTCTGACCTCGAACAAGCAACACGGTTCTTGAATTTGCCAGAACTTCGTCAGAGTCAGAGTCAACAAAAATGCGTCCCCGCGGCCAGGGATCGAACCCTAGCTTTCTGCGTGGAAGGCACGCGCGATAACCGTTAGGCCCCGAGCGCGCTGCCTGCTTGGTCAGCTGCGCTCGCGGCAATAATATATATATATATATATATATATATATATATATATATATATATATATATATATATATATATATGTATATATATATCTTGCGGAGTTTCTATGCTAGGAGTTGTTCTGAACTCGGCCTCTCAGCTCGTTCTCCCTTGTCCACCTCTTCTTCCTTCGTCCGAACAGCCGGTTGCTACAGGTACTCCCCCTCCAACAAGGAGGTCGCTGGAAAACGCCGAGTTGTGGTGGTAGAGGTGCCCAAGTGACATGGCGTTTTGGCCGGTCAGGATGCCTCTGTGGCTTGTTATCGGACACAATTCGCGGTAGTAGTAGGGATAAGTGTTGGGGTATGTCCTTCGAAATTCCCGGTGTGCATGTTCTTGATGCAAGTGAGGTGGTTGGAGGTGTAGAAGCAACAGGGGTGTTAAGGTAGGCTGGCTTGAGGCGATCGATTGACACGGTGTCTCTTCGTCCCTTTAGATCAAGAAGAAAATAGAGAGTTTTAGTAGACCGTTTTCGCTTTCTCGCTTCGCCCTATGGAAAGCGGAGTTGCCATCGCGCATGCGCGACCCGCTCTGGGATTTGAGCGTGAAGCGTCAGCTCCGCTAGCTCCGCTTTCCTTGCCATTTCAGGAAGCGCGTTCCACTCTCAGTAAAGCTTCAGTAGATGGTGTTGTTTTTTTTTCGGAAAGGAATTCAAAATGGGTGCTCGCCACTTGAAAGCATGCTTGGGAGCGCGTTTGACCGTTATGAACTTCGCTGTACTAAGATGGCTGAGCAGACTTTGTTTGAAACGGCGTCTTTAAGAAAACGTTCCACGGTGGTCGAGAACCTCTGGCTGCTTCGGGAAATCGTTGGCTGCAATCTTTTCACGGCCGCTGAACGGCAGGGAGAGGTGCTGCCTTGTCTAAGCCAGCGGGCTCGATTTTTCTATGCGAGATGACGACGACGACGTTGAGAGGATGACACACAGGGCGACGGCGGTGCCTGAATCTGAGCCCCTGGGCCTCGGTTCCTCGGAGGCGGCAGCTTCTACTTTGGCTGGGCTACCTCCTTGAAGCCTGATGCTTTGACCCCAGTGGACCCCAGTGAGCAACAGCGCCATCATGTTCCCGGGGCTCCTTCATGCACCGATTGAACGGCGTGCCAGGGGGGCTATGTTGCGCTTTTTGGACTCCCAGGAGACTAGGGAGAGGGAAGTGACGTCAACAACGCAGCAAATGCAGATTGGATGTTGATTTTGTTTTCTTCTGTCAACATCCAATCTGCGTTTCTCTAGTCGTTGACGTCACTTCCCTCTTGCAAGTCTCCTGGGAGTCCAAAAAGCGCAACATAGCACCCCAGGGGGCTATGTTGCGCTTTTTGGACTCCCAGGAGACTAGGGAGAAGGAAGTGACGTCAACAACGCAGCAAATGCAGATTGGATGTTGATTTTGTTTTCTTCTGTCAACATCCAATCTGCGTTTCTCTAGTCGTTGACGTCACTTCCCTCTTCCAAGTCTCCCGGGAGTCCAAAAAGCGCTACATAGCACCCCTGGGGTGCTATGTTGCGCTTTTTGAACTCCCAGGAGACTTGGAAGAGGGAAGTGACGTCAACGACTAGAGAAACGCAGATTGGATGTTGACAGAAGAAAACAAAATCAACATCCAATCTGCATTTGCTGCGTTGTTGACGTCACTTCCCTCTCCCTAGTCTCCTGGGAGTCCAAAAAGCGCAACATAGCCCCCCTGGTCCCCATGGCTCGCTGCTCACCCGCCCAACCCGCCTCCACGAAATCTCGACTTCTGCGAATCGGACTGCCATCTTCCCCAATTGCAACAACCCATGTCGTCATCATCTTGCATGTTCATACTCATCACATTATCATGTTTCCTAGACGCGGCACCGCGGGCCTCCATGGTACGGGCTGCTGCCTTTCCGCAGTGCCGCGTCTCTCCAGAGCCAAAAAATGAAGACTAAAGACTAAAACAGTCGGCAAACGGACAGGTATTTTGTTAGGTTGCTTTAGGCAGCAAGACAGTGCAAATTAGCGAAAGTGAGTGCTCCATTTATATCTCTAACTTTTTTGTTTTTCCAAAGAAATGAGTTTTTTCTTCTTCGTATGCTTCGGTTTGTGATAGGGTACCTTGGTGTTTCTGTACACTGCGCGACATTGTTACCGGGAACAATCAATATCCTGTTTCTATTTTTCACCTCAAATACGAGGGGCTGACATCAACCTATTGGTGTGGAATAAAGCGCTCGTTTGGGGCACTAATCTGAGCGACAAACTTTCAACTCTCTCAACAGTTGCCAAAGAAATAAACTGCAAATAAAAGCGATTTTATCGTGTTCGTGTTAACAGTGGAGCTCAGTGTATGTATCTGCCTTGGGGGATGAGATGAAACCATTTTGCTTGGCTACACTTCTTTTCATTTCTTTTTTGTGTTTTTGAAATTGCGGTTTTCGGTTTAAGCTCCTGCCTAGTTTCAGCCTCACCTGTGCTACGGTGTTTTCTTGCAATAGAAGGCCACGCAACACAGGCTACTTTTACAATGCTGAAGTCAACAGAAACACCGTAATTTGATTATGTGCAATATTCACACGCACATCTGAGAAGTAAAATGGGGGTCGTTAGTAAATACTTTTTTATTAAAATATTTCCAGACGCTTTTCAGCCTAGTTGGACGAGTATTTCGCTCAGTACAACAGCTTGGATATGATTCACTGTGAAAAGTTTAAGCATTCTAATATTAAAAAAAAAAAAGAATCATGCCCATGGTCTTTGTAGGGTTCGTCCAGCTGACAAATTGTACCATCTGCGCACATCACTGTTTGGTGCTTCACGACGAGCACCCTCTTGTGACCAGAAAAGTATGGCTTCTGATTCTTTGATGGACGGCATGGACGTGCTGTGCGGTCAGCAAAACCCCAACAGTTGTCCAGGGGTGCTCCCTTGTCTTTGACGGCCTAATAAAAAGAAGAAAAAGGCACTCTTACAACACGGCATTATTTAAACACTACCAAAACATGTGATGTGGGACTTGTTACTCATATAAGATAGAGTATTTCCATGGTAGGGTTGCAAAAAAATGTGTATCGTAAATTAAAAAAAAAAAAAATTGTTGTTTCTTAATTTCGCTAAACTCTGAGGCCGTCAAACTGTGCATTCAAAACGAAACTTCTGAAAAGCGTTCTAGTCTACCGCTATTGCTTAGAAGTCCAGTGTTGTGTTTGGTAAATTTTGAATAGTTTATGCCTCTCTGGTTTTCACCAGACAAAAACTTGACATAGAATATTCTTTCGACCATTTTTGGTAACTCTTTTCAAAACACCGCCGGGTAACATATCCGGCCGCCATATTTTGGGAATCGCTTTTAGTGCGAGACTTGTGACTAGAACTGAGTTCATATTCAGCATGGACGCAGCATTCGTGTCTAATACATTTAGACTCGTATCCGCGACAAACAATGACGCAGCTCTCTTGCTCCCTAGACGCTTGGCCAAAATAAGGCGGCCTTGAAGAATAGGGGCAGCATGGCATGCACTTTTAAAAAGGCTGCATTAAAGTCTCTATTATTTATCTAAATCTACCAAGGAAATCCAAGGCGAACAGTTTCGGAGGAAAGTTAAACAATTCAGAAATTGCGAGCGAATATGAATAAGTAAAGTTGAGAGGAATGGTTTGTTTGGTGCGGCTAGCGAGCGCTATGCTCGTGGTCAACTTTCAGTATCATTTTCGACAGGAGGACGCGTGTACAGGTATAATTGGCGTTCAAGCACGCGCTCCCGTATATCTGATTGCATAGCCATAGAAGGCCCACAAAAACGAGACGACTTTACCGACACCGTGTTGGTTGCAAAGTGATACTCGTTCACTTCGTTTGATTGAGCTCTTTTGTGTTACATAAAACTCAAATGGGATGGTTTACTTTTCACGCGTGGGACGTACGCTTATCTTCTTGATTCGGCCTCTTTCAAGCTGAGGTCAAGGTAAAAACCATCGACGCGTATTGAGCAAGTGCAGCCATCTTGAGATCTAAGCGATCACGCTAAGAACGCTGAGGGCAGCCCGCTCTGCAACTTGTAAAGCGGAGCGCACGCTCTCTCCGCTAACTATACGCTCCAACTCAGAGCGGGCTGCGCATGCGCGGTGGGGGCGATGCTTCTTCAGAGCGTAAAGTAGAGCATAGAGGGCTCATAAATGTGGCCTACTAAAACTCACAGATTACAAACGCACTCGTCGTAACTTGTCCTGACACTGCCCATGTACACCTTGTTTTTTTGTGCCGAAACAAAAGTAAAGACGTAAATTATTGGCGTATCAAAAGTAGTAACTTTTTACTAGACAGAGCAGCTGTGCTAAAAACAATGAAAACACGAAATTTACACAAACCATGCAGGGTCTCACCTGTGAGCACAGCTCCAGTTTCGCCAGGGTCAACCCCCTATGTTTGTTCATGTCAGCGAGCAGGTGGCCGAACCTCTCGTTGATGTGAACCACGATGAGGTTCTCGATACTGGAGAACACCGACAAGTTCCGTCCAAGCGCTCATCCAAGTTCGAACAGACGGTTGCGATAGGCCAGTCGACAAAGATCCATGTACAGCGTCTGGCCAGATTGGCAACATCCTGCGCCGATCTATCGGATGCTGGGATTTGGAGGCCCACTTGCAGAGCAGCCAGGTCCTTCTTTAAGCGGGATTGCCTCCTAAAGGGTTTCCAGCAAACCGCGTTCGGAAAGGAAGCTTCGGCGCTTCATGACATGAGGGATACAAATCATTGATTCGATGTCTCGCCAGCTTAATCTCGTTAGTAGAAGTCTCCTTCATTGAGAACCGCGGGGATTCATCGTGCAGGTGTCTTGCTAGCCTTGAGCAACACTGTACTCGTACTTCGCAAAAGGGTGTACTCGGAATGCGGAAACTTCGTCCTTTTCTTTCATTTTTCTACTTCGAATACGTTAATCTGTTTCAGTTTTAATTCGAGTGGAGCAGAAGCTACAAGAGCGAGTGCTGCCCTTTCAGCGTCATTGACCAGCACGCGCGCTCGTGCAGTGCAAGTGTCGTTTAGAGCAACATGCTCATTGTTATACCTTCGGCTTCACTCGCACACAGGGTGGAACGATTATATTTATATTTTATAGCGTAATATGCTTCGGGTGTGTTCCTACTCTTTTGTGTTCATTATTCTCGCCTTCGTTTTTACCACCTTTACAAACACGCTCCCTTCCACTTTCTTGGTGTTAACGTTTAGTTTTTCTGTCTTACTAGTACTATAAACGTCCACTTGTGGGGCTACGCAAGCGAATTTTTCGAACGCTCTCAAAACGCTCTTACGCTCATGCAAAACGGTCTACTAAAACGCGTTTTTGGATCTCCGCTTGCCATTCCGCTGAAGCAGGCCGCGCATGCGCAGTTTGGCACCCTCAGAGCGGAGCGGAAGATGAAAACGGTCTGTCCCGACGATCAATTACTCTGAATTTGCCGTCGTACGGATGTTGTAGAGATTGGCGACTCGCATCGTGGTGGACGAATACGTGAGTGCTGTGGGCGAGCTCAGTCGAAACGTACGTCGATTTACGCTGTTATGGACGAGGAGGGGTCGCTCGGAGGGCCCGCATAGCCGTCGTGAGTTGCGTGGCATAGCTGGCGGGATCGCTATTGGCGCCGTATACGAGCTGGGCAGCACTACAACCGATATCTTCTTTGAAAGCGGTCCGGAGTCCTAAAAGCACCAATGGGAGGTGGATGCTCCAATGAACACGGTCATCGTGTGCTATTAGAGAAGCCTTGAGCGTGCGATGGAAGCGCTCTACGATGCCGTTAGCCATGGGATGGTATGACCTGGTCCGAATACGCGAGCACCCTAGTAGTCTCATGAGCTCTCGGAATAAAGCGGACTCGAATTGTCTCCCTCGGTCGGTGGTAACCGATGAAGGCACACCAAATCGAGCAATCCAACCTTCGACGAATGTCCGTGCCGTGGTTTCGGCGGTGATGTTAGGAATGGGAAATGCTTCAGGCCAGCGCGTGAAGCGTTCAATGCATGTCAGTATATGTGTGTTTCCACCAGATGTTGGTAGAGGACCCACAATGTCTAGGTGTACGGCATCGAAGCGCGCTGTCGGTGTTGGGAAGGCATCGTATGGTGCTGACGTATGACGTTGAATTTTAGACCGCTGGCAGGCCAGACAAGAGCGAGTCCAGTTTCGTACGTCCTTGTTGACACCCGGCCATACGAAGCGTTCAGTGATTAACCGCTGAGTTGCTCGAACTCCAGGGTGTGCCATGGAGTGTAGGGAGTCAAAAACTTGACGACGGAAATGCAGCGGTACGAAAGGTCGGGGTGCGCCTGTGGTGTGGTCGCAGATGAGTGGTGTACCACACATTGGCAAGACTACCTCGCGCAAATTCAGGCTGCAGTGCGATGAACGAACTTGTTGAAGCTCGGTGTCATCTCGCTGAGCTGAGGCCATGGCTTCAAAATCAATTGTCACGGGTACCATGCTGCAGCAGGGAGTGACGATAACCCGCGAGAGCGCATCAGCTGCCAGGTTGTCTTTGCCTTTGACATGGCGGATGTCTGTCGTGAATTCTGATATGTATGACATTTGACGGATCTCACGGGGAGTAAATTTGTCGCTCCCTGATTTCAGTGCGTATGTTAAGGGTTTGTGGTCGGTGAAAACGACGAAAGGACGACCCTCGAGGAAATGCCGGAAGTGTTTGATGGCTTGATGAATCGCAAGGAGCTCTTTACCGAATGTACTATAGCGTGACTCTGTTGCGCTGAGTTTTCGGGAGTAGAGCGCGATGGGCTGCCAGTTCTTGTCGGAGAGCTGCTGCAGGACAGCGCCAATAGCAATATTGGAGGCGTCGACCATGACATTCACGGGAAGCTTTTGGCAGGGGTGAACGAGTAGGGTAGCGTTAGCGAGATCTCCTTTTATGCGGCTGAAAGCTTGGAAAGCCGAGTCGCTCCAATTTAACGGTGTTGAGTCCTTGTGTTCGCCTTTGAGCATATCAGTGAGTGGCAGGAGTGTTGAAGCGCAGTTGGGAATAAAACGCCGATAGAAATTTATGAGATCCAGGAACTCTCTGAGTTTATGAATGGTTGTTGGTTGTGGAAAACCCTTAATGGCTGCGACTTTTTCGGGAAGTGGACGGACCCCTGTGTGATCTACTTGATGGTATAAAAAATTCAACGTCGGGACTCCAAACTCGCATTTTTGCTTGTTGATTATGAGGCCGTGCTCTTCAAGGCGCTGAAAAAGCAGTCGAAGATGCTGAATGTGTTCTTCATCGTCATGGCTGTAGATTAACAGGTCGTCGACGTAGGCATAGACGAAGGGAAGTCCTCGGATGACGTGGTCGACGAAGCGTTGAAATGTTTGAGCTACATTTCGTAACCCAAAAGGCATGCGAAGATATTCAAATAAACCGAAAGGTGTGATGATGGCCGTCTTGGGGACGTCACTCGGCTCAACTGGGATCTGGTGGTACGCCTTTACTAGATCTATTTTAGAGAAAACCTTTGAGCCATAGAGGGAAGTCGTGAAATCCGCGATGTATGGCAGCGGGTACCTGTCGGGGACTGTGGCGTTGTTCAGAGCACGATAGTCCTCGCACGGTCTCCAGTCACCAGGGTTTTTCTTGGGACCACCATGTGCAGTGGAGACGCCCATGGGCTTGATGATGGTTGAATGATGCCAAGCTCTAGCATGTGATCAAATTCATCTCGCGCGATCTTCAAACGGTCTGGTGGAAGCCGACGTGGTCGAGCATGAGTAGGTGGCCCAGTAGTCACAATCTAGTGGGCAACATTGTGCTTCACTGGACGCTGAAAGTTGGTAGGGCGAGTGATAGACCCGAACTCTCGTAGCAAACTTTCGTACGGCGAAGTTGGACGGGAGCAGTTAGGCCTGTCCGGAGGTCGTGCAGACTTGCATGCGAGGTGTGTGACAATATTTGTAGTAGCATCTACGAGGCGCTTACGTTGCATATCAACCAGTAGGTTAAAATGTCGTAAGAAATCGGCGCCGATAATAGGATAAAACACGTCCGCGACGAGAAAAACCCAGCGGAATACTCGACGCAGTCCGATGTTGAGGGACAAAGCGTGCTCACCGTAAGTAGCGATTGGAGTCTTATTGGCTGCTTGTAGGGTGGTAAGTGTCTGCCTGCCTTTTGTTTCAACGGCAGAAACCGGTAGTACGCTCACCTCCGCGCCGGTGTCAACCAAGAATCGCAAACCGGAGCCGCGATCAGTTATGAAGAACAAGCGGCTGAGCTGCGTACCTCCACCACTCGCCGCCTCTAGTGGTGGGTGCAGGCATTTCCCGAAGCAGAGCATGGTCCTACGCAGTTTCGGGCGCGGTTGCCGAAGGTCCGATGGTACCAACAAATATCTGAATGTCTTGATACTGCTCGGGCTTGGGAGGGCGAACTGTATCGGGGGCTGGACGTGGATCGCTGGCGATGTTCCGATCGTGAACGTGAAGTGAGCGCGGCTACTTGGGCGGTGAGGGCCTTGATCGCTTGTTGGATATCCGTGCGAAAAGAATCCTCCGTTGTTTCAGCAGCAGAGATGTTTGCCGATGCACCGAGCAGATGTGATTGCATGGCCGCAATAGGAGCGACTTGCGGTGCAGCGACTTCCATCACGGTGTCGGCCAACTGGGCGAGCTGAACTAATGCGAGTCCCGATGCAGAAGTAAGAACCATTCTTACGTTGTTAGAGAGTCTTTGCAAGAAGAGCTCCCGCAACAGGGCGGGGTCGAATGTCGCTGCCCGCTCTCCAAGAAGTTGTTGAAGACGTCGCAGTAGCTGGGATGGTGTGCGTTCGCCCAGCTCTTCAGATGTTAGTAGCTGCTGGAGCCGTCGATGCTCGGATGCCGAGGTGCTTTTGATGAGCTCAGCCTTCAAAGTGTCGTACGGGTTAGTTGTTGGTGGTTCGAGGATGATGTCTCGAATATCAACGGCAGTTTCGGGAGGCAACGCCGCTACCACATGGTGGAACCTCTGTGCTTGCGAGGTGATGTGGCTGGTTGTAAATTGGCTCTCCACTTGCGCGAACCAAAGTTGTGGCTCCGCTGTCCAGAATTGGGGAAGCCTGAGCGTGCGGACGACGGTGATGTCCAGCGGTGTTGCCTCATCGGTTGCCATGACGGAGGTGGCTTGCGGATCGCGTCCGGGTCACCAATTGTAGGGAACGAAGTTCCCTGCCTATATTTATTACAAAATTATATACACGTCCAGTCCGGTCGGGAGCTGCCGGTGTTCTGAGCTCGGCCTCTCAGCTCGTTCTCCCTTGTCCACCTCTTCTTCCTTCGTCCGAACAGCCGGTTGCTACAGTATGTATTACGACAGTTTCGCCGAGAGGCTCGGCTCCTGACGAAGCCGAGCCTCTCGGCGAAACTGTCGTAATACATACAATAAACTCCTAGCATATAACAACTCCGCAAGTACGGATCTCTGACTTATTACATTTTCCCGGTCCATTGTTCGCAAACTACACTGCCTCACATATATATATGTATATATATATATGTATATACAGGGTGTTTCACGAAGGTGGACAAATTCAATAATGTGAAAGCTACGCTACGCAACGAAAAAAGGTTTGTGTCGTTTTGGTCCCGGGCCAGGGGCCTATTTAGGAACATTAATTATTTTTGCGTAATTACCTTTTTTAATATTGGGTTTAAGGGCATGGTTTCAATTAGAAAATTGCTCCGCATCCTCAAAAAAAAAAAAAAAAATCAACAAATTGCAGAACGATAGAAGGCACGCGAAGCATTTTACGGCTTTCTGAAAAACCGTACACATTCGACGGGTTTTCAAGTTTCGGTTTGGGTTTGCTATCGGAGCGCATCTCGGCCCCGGCGGCACCGCGCCCCGAGGAGAGACAGTGCAACTTGATGCAACCAACCTCTGCTGCGCTGTCATCGTGCTACACAGAAGAGGCTGGTTGCACTATCTCTCCAAGGGGCGCGGAGCCACAGGGGCCGAGATGCGCTCCGTGGAGTCGCATCTCGGCCCAAGGTGTGAAGTCGTCCTGTGATGTGATACCACGATGCGACGGGACGTCAACTCCCACACTGAATTCAGTGGGGGAAATGTACGAACGAACAGATGGAGAAATTTCTGGCACATAGGTTTCCATCAACAAATCTGTTACGTATTAATAACATAGAAAGCGGAGTTCAGTATGGCTCACACAACTCCCGGTGGGCGGGAGGACTCGCTCGTTTTCATGCCTCGTCGTCCCTCCGTTGGCTGACTTCACTTGTTCCGGCGGAAACGCATCAAGCCCACAGAAGGAAAAAAAAGCGAGACAACATTCCTCCGAGGCTTCCTGCTCGACTTCCTGAATGCTGGCCCGGTGAAGAACCGCAGCGGCCAGTCCGCGTCATTTTCCTCTCGAATCTACCTCTCGGGCATCTTTTTCCCGGCCTCCGAAAAAGCATGGGCAGCGCATCTTGCCTCCCATGGGCTTCTAGCGCGCCACGCACAACTCTTCGGCTCCCGAGAAATCTGAGCGAGCTCGCCAACTGTCAGGGCTATAGTGAAATCAAGAATCTGCCCAAGTTTGACTTTTCTTTTAATTTCAACTCCAAGCTTACGAAGGTTTGGAAGAATATCCATTATTATCACTTATTCGAGTATAATTAAATCAGTGTGTTGGGGCCTGGCGGGGAGGGATGTAGCATTCTAACAAATTAACGCAATGAAAGCTCTAATGCTTGCTTTTGTATTGTACACACATTCGTAATTATTCTCAAAATTTTAAGCGAGTAATATTGTTAATGTTTTCACAAGTTTCTTCTTTTTTCTTTTGTTGAGGCTGGTCAACACTGTTCAAAAAGTCAAACTTCGTCATCTTTTGCCGAAATTTCGAAGGTTTGTCGAACCAGTTGAACTTTGAGGTTCGATAAAAGTTCGCGACATCCCTAAACTCCATTCAAGCTAACAGTGCGGTGGAAGCTACGTTCTCCTTGGGCCAGTGGTACTTCTGCCTGGAGTTAGGTGATGAAAGGGACGCGGGTGATCGGTCCTCCAAATATGTATCCCCCAACGCACTTTCATCAGCTTTGGAGTGAACGAACTATGCAGAGGAGGACATGGTGCTGTAGACGCGCTGTCTATACTCGTTTTAGCCTCAAAAACCGTAGTAAATAAAAAATTAAAAAAGTCCGGCTCCTTGCGGTGCATTGCTAATTTCCATCTTTATGTAGAGTATTAAGGTACACGTAGGCGCACTTTAAATTATATCTGTGTTATCTTAACAAGACGTACCCATTTCAAAGGCCAAAAGCCTAGCTTCTTTCTCCAACAACCAAATCTTGTAAGAAGTACTTCCCGCGGCGGATGAGCAATGCGCGAGACTTCCTGTTCTCTTGAGGTGAAAACAAATATAATGCGTAAAACTTGGGTTTAGACGAGTTGGGCCATACTGAAATAAAAGGCTAAAACCGCGAACAAAACCAGGACAATAAAGACAGAAAGACGACAGAACAGGCGCCCATTCGGACGTCTTTCTGTCTTTATTGTCCTCGTTCTGTTCGCACTTTTAACCTTTTCAATGAGTATAAGACGAACGAGCGGAGTACAATGCTTTCTCCCATATTTCGTATCAGCTTCAGTCCAGGCGCAGCCGACCCTACGAGGTAATGGGACCGATCAAGCAGCGTCAAAAGCGCGAGTCAATAGGCCTTTTATGCTTATGCTTGGTTCAACTACGAAAGGACACGCACGGAAACATGACGAACACTAGGATGGTGAGCTCTTGACGTTGTGTGATTGGCCCCACCCGCTCGTAGCGTCGGCTGCGCGTGGACTTGAGGTGACACGAAGTACATAGTAAAATGTTTGATGTCGGTAGGCTGACGGCATGCTGACTGGTGCGCGTTAACGACTCCCAACTAGCGGTTGTACTGCACTACCTAAATTTTTCATCTACAACTAGCAGTTGTGTTGCACTGGCTGAATTGCTCATCTACAGCTAAAGACTGTACTGTTCTGGCTAAATTTCTCATCTACAGCTAGAAGTTATACTGTATTAGCTAAATTTCTTATCTACAGCTAGCGGTTGTACTGCACTAGCTAAATTTCTGAACTACAGCTAGCGGTTGTACTGCACTACCTAGATTTCTCATCTACAGCTAGCGGTCGTACTGCACTGGCTAAATTTCTCATTTACAGTTAGCGGTAGTACTGCAGTGGCTACATTTCTCACCTACAGCTAGCGGTTTTACTGCACCGGCTAAATTTCTCATATACAGCAAGTGGTTGTACTGCACTAGCCAAATTTTTTATCTACAGCTAGCGGTTGTACTGCACTGGCTAAATTTGTGAACTACAGCTAGCGGTTGTACTGTACTACCTAGATTTCTCATCTACAGCTAGCGGTCGTACTGCACTGGCTAAATTTCTCATTTACAGTTAGCCGCGTAGTACTTCAGTGGCTACATTTCTCATCTACAGCTAGCGGTTTTACTGCACCGCCTGAATTTCTCATATACAGCAAGTGGTTGTACTGCACTAGCTAAATTTCTCATGTACAGCTGAGACACCAAACGCCCATTGGTGCTGACTAACTTCCGGCTGTATAAACATACACACAACACAATTAACTGTAGACTTTTTTCACGTACACTGGTTCCCAGCCACTTGGTAGGCATTTCCGGTAAGGTCGACGATAAAATAATAAAACATTTCAACCTGCAAATAGTAAAAAATAAAGGGGAGACAAAACGAGAATGGGTGACAGCTACGCTCGTACCTTAAATGCATTCTATTTGCGTGGCGACGGCAAAACAATGTTTTCGCGCATACTGGAAGTGACGACATTTCAAGATGGCGGCACCCTTGTGAAATAGGTCTATAGGAAGTCCTGATCGTCATGGCGTTTTTGTTATGATTCTAATCAAAATAAATTGTCAGCCAGCGCTCCGTTTGTGTACTTCTGCTCGTTTTTCGTTGGCCTTTCCGTTGTATTTTTAGTCTCTTAGTGCAGCCTCCCAGCACTGTCAGCGTAGGAGTGAAGCGAGTATAATAATCAAACCCTCGAACACTGCACGGCCCAGGAACCAGTTAGGCCCATTTGGAGCCCGAGAGGTCGGCCAGGAGCACGTGCTCGACCGACTCAAGATGAGGGGACGGGAGGCATACGAAGGTGCGCGCGTTGTGTGTATGCCATCGACTGTCAATCAACGTCTAGAGTCTAGACGATGCGCCGGCAGTTTTTTTTTTTTTTTCTTCTCTCTATGTTTACCTCGACGGGAGAACTTGTCGATTTTTGTCAGGTCGCTTCTCGACGCGCGCAAGCATTCAGCTCGTGCCGAGTCTGGTAGGCGACTCAAATAAAAATGTTTTACGCGTCATAAAAACAGCAATTTGAATATTTTTAATGCAATAGCAAGGACGAGAATAAACACAAAAAAAGGCTGTCTTTTTGTTTCGTCATTTTTCCTGGCCGTGAACGAAGGTAACGAAAGCTAAGTACTTATTCGCTTCATCCAAATCGGCAAAGCCGAAGCAAACTTTAAGTTAGCGTTTTTAAATCGGGGTGCTTGTTTTTAATCCAAAAAAGTCTATTCGAGAAATTGGGTAAGGAGTATATCGCCTTCGCCGAGAATTGTGAAGGTTACCTCGATAAGTGAGTTCACTGTTTAATTCTGTTCCTTATTTAGGGGTGGCGCAGTCTTTAGACCGCACAATACTTATTTCAAAAGTTTGGCAAACAGAAATGTCGTTTGATATATATCTGTCGCTATAATCTATAATCTCTCTCTATATATATATATATATCACGCAAATTTTTTATCATCGTACGGCGGTCTCCGAAGAGAAAATAATTGAAAGTATGATAATGATTGAGCCGTACTTGATCGAACGAATCAATGTCTTACAAAACCCCCGAAGTCCAAAATATCCTGGCTCCGCCGTTTATTTTGGCTTTCGGGGGTTTCGTAAGACATTGCTTCATTCGAGCACGTACGGTTCAATCATCATCATACTTTCGATTATATATATGGCCGGTTTCATTTGGAGTCAGGCAACGAGGTGCAGTCGTATTTTTTTATTTGCTTCATTTTTTTATATATTTTGTGGCGCATGTTCCAAGACGAACAATCCTTTTATTTTAATGTCCTGACATGTACTTCAGTGGCTACATTTCTCATCTACAGCTAGCGGTCGTACTGCACTGGCTAAATTTCTCATTTACAGTTAGCCGCGTAGTACTTCAGTGGCTACATTTCTCATCTACAGCTAGCGGTCGTACTGCACTGGCTAAATTTCTCATTTACAGTTAGCCGCGTAGTACTTCAGTGGCTACATTTCTCATCTACAGCTAGCGGTCGTACTGCACTGGCTAAATTTCTCATTTACAGTTAGCCGCGTAGTACTTCAGTGGCTACATTTCTCATCTACAGCTAGCGGTCGTACTGCACTGGCTAAATTTCTCATTTACAGTTAGCCGCGTAGTACTTCAGTGGCTACATTTCTCATCTACAGCTAGCGGTCGTACTGCACTGGCTAAATTTCTCATTTACAGTTAGCCGCGTAGTACTTCAGTGGCTACATTTCTCATCTACAGCTAGCGGTCGTACTGCACTGGCTAAATTTCTCATTTACAGTTAGCCGCGTAGTACTTCAGTGGCTACATTTCTCATCTACAGCTAGCGGTCGTACTGCACTGGCTAAATTTCTCATTTACAGTTAGCCGCGTAGTACTTCAGTGGCTACATTTCTCATCTACAGCTAGCGGTCGTACTGCACTGGCTAAATTTCTCATTTACAGTTAGCCGCGTAGTACTTCAGTGGCTACATTTCTCATCTACAGCTAGCGGTCGTACTGCACTGGCTAAATTTCTCATTTACAGTTAGCCGCGTAGTACTTCAGTGGCTACATTTCTCATCTACAGCTAGCGGTCGTACTGCACTGGCTAAATTTCTCATTTACAGTTAGCCGCGTAGTACTTCAGTGGCTACATTTCTCATCTACAGCTAGCGGTCGTACTGCACTGGCTAAATTTCTCATATACAGCAAGTGGTTGTACTGCACTAGCTAAATTTCTCATGTACAGCTGAGACACCAAACGCCCATTGGTGCTGACTAACTTCCGGCTGTATAAACATACACACAACACAATTAACTGTAGACTTTTTTCACGTACACTGGTTCCCAGCCACTTGGTAGGCATTTCCGGTAAGGTCGACGATAAAATAATAAAACATTTCAACCTGCAAATAGTAAAAAATAAAGGGGAGACAAACGAGAATGGGTGACAGCTACGCTCGTACCTTAAATGCATTCTATTTGCGTGGCGACGGCAAAACAATGTTTTCGCGCATACTGGAAGTGACGACATTTCAAGATGGCGGCACCCTTGTGAAATAGGTCTATAGGAAGTCCTGATCGTCATGGCGTTTTTGTTATGATTCTAATCAAAATAAATTGTTCAGCCAGCGCACCGTTTGTGTACTTCTGCTCGTTTTCGTGGCCTTTCCGTGTATTTTAGTCTCTTAGTGCAGCCTCCCAGCACTGTCAGCGTAGGAGTGAAGCGGAGTATAATAATCAAACCCTCGAACACTGCACGGCCCAGGAACCAGTTAGGCCCATTTGGAGCCCGAGAGGTCGGCCAGGAGCACGTGCTCGACCGACTCAAGATGAGGGACGGGAGGCATACGAAGGTGCGGCGTTGTGTGTATGCCATCGACTGTCAATCAACGTCTAGAGTCTAGACGATGCGCCGGCAGTTTTTTTTTTTTTTTCTTTCTCTATGTTTACCTCGACGGAGAACTTGTCGATTTTTGTCAGGTCGCTTCTCGACGCGCGCAAGCATTCAGCTCGTGCCGAGTCTGGTAGGCGACTCAAATAAAATGTTTTACGCGTCATAAAAACAGCAATTTGAATATTTTTAATGCAATAGCAAGGACGAGAATAAACACAAAAAAAGGCTGTCTTTTTGTTTCGTCATTTTTCCTGGCCGTGAACGAAGGTAACGAAGCTAAGTACTTATTCGCTTCATCCAAATCGGCAAAGCCGAAGCAAACTTTAAGTTAGCGTTTTTAAATCGGGGTGCTTGTTTTTAATCCAAAAAAAGTCTATTCGAGAAATTTGGGTAAGGAGTATATCGCCTTCGCCGAGAATTGTGAAGGTTACCTCGATAAGTGAGTTCACTGTTTAATTCTGTTTCTTATTTAGGGGTGGCGCAGTCTTTAGACCGCACAATACTTATTTCAAAAGTTTGGCAAACAGAAATGTCGTTTGATATATATCTGTCGCTATAATCTATAATCTCTCTCTCTATATATATATATATATCACGCGAATTTTTTATCATCGTACGGCGGTCTCCGAAGAGAAAATAATTGAAAGTATGATAATGATTGAGCCGTACTTGATCGAACGAATCAATGTCTTACAAAACCCCCGAAGGCCAAAATATCCTGGCTCCGCCGTTTATTTTGGCTTTCGGGGGTTTCGTAAGACATTGCTTCATTCGATCACGTACGGTTCAATCTTCACACCCTTTTTTTACCCAGAATACATTTCGTTAGAGGTATATGCACTAGTTTTGAATTTTAAGCCTCTAAATAGGCTAAAAAGGAGCAAAGGCCGATGGTGGGTTTTGACGATTGTCGTGTGTGGCATTTTTGGACCACTCTCAATCTCAAAGTATTCAAAAGAGAGCTTTATATATTTTTGTTGTTATATATATGCTAGTCGGTAAAACGTCATTTCAACTACTATTTATTATTCGTCGATCCAATTTTTGTAAAAATCCCCAAACATGCCTCCGCAAACAACTGTGACCTAAACTGCGGATTTTTTTGAGTCGACTATGTTTGTATCGCTTTTAAAATAATACCACGTGTATAACCTTTCATTGCCTTCCAAAATAAGTAAAGTTTGTGCCTTTATTATATACGAGTACTGAGAAATAAATTATGAAACAAAGAAGGTTTTCACTTTTCGTTCTATTTCAGCACGCTGTATAAAAGAAATTACTTTTTTTTTCTTTTTCTCGCGTTGCGTCCTCTTCACACCCTTCTTTTACCCAGAATGCATTCCGTTAGAGGTATATGCACTGGTTTTGAGTTTTAAGCCTCTAAATATGCTAAAAAATTATTCTGTTCTGTCATCAACATGAATTTCGCATTAAAATATAAAATTTCGCATTTAAAAATTTAGGTTTCCAATAGGAAGTGTATTTTACTCTAATGTTTTACAATATTATACTTTGATATTTCTAACGTAGTATAAATTATGTAGCGCATAGGGCTTAGGCTTGAGGCCTCTCCAATCATGGCACCGGCGGAAATTGTCTGAAAACCCGCTTTCGGCAGTTGCGATTTTATAGTGTTTAGACGTTTGGAATTGTAAACTTTTTATTATACGCCTAACGACATCGATGTCTTTTATATGATTATTTAATAAACGTCCCTTAGATTATTATAATAAAGAATAAAATATACAGCTATAACCCATAAACCCACCATCAGCATTTGCTCTTGTTTAGCATATTTAGAGGCTTAAAACTCAAAACTATTGCATATCCCTCTAACGGAATGTATGCTGGCTAAAAGAAGGATGTAAAAAAACGCGACGCAAGAAAAAATGTAAATTTTTTATTTTTTTTTAATTTTTTAATAAAACGAAAAGTAAAAACCTTCTTTGTTTCATAATTTATTTCTCAATACTCGTACACGATAAAGGCAAAAACTTTGTTTATATTTGCAAGGCAATGAAAGGTTCTACACGTGGTATTATTTTAAAAGCAATACTAAACATAGTCGACCCCCCCCCCCCCCCCCCAAAAAAAAAAATAAAAAAAAATAAATAAAATAAAATCCGCAGTTGAGGTTACAGTTGTTCGCGGAGGCATGTTTGGGGATTTTTACAAAAATTGGATCGACATATGATAAATAGTAGTTAAAGTGTCGTTTTATCCACTTGCACATATATAACAATTAAAAATATCGAAGCTATTTTTTGAATACTTTGAGATTGACAGTGGTTCAAAAACGCCACACACGACAATCGTCAAAACCCACTATCGGCATTTCCTCTTTTTTAGCATATTTAGAGGATTAAAACTCAAAACCAGCGCATATACCTCTAACGGAATGTATTCTGGCTAAAAGAAGGGCGTAAACAGAACGCGACGCGAGAAAACGAAAAAAATAAACAATGTTTTTTTTTTTTTTTTTTATGAAGCGTGCTGAAATTGAACGAAAAGTGAAACCCTTCCTCGTTTTATAATTTATTTCTCAGTACTCGTACATGATAAAGGCATAAACTTTGTTTAATTTGGAAGGCAATGAAAGGTTCTACACGTGGTATTTTTTAAAAGCAATACTAAACGTAGTCGACTCAAAAAAAAAAAAAAATCCGCAATTTAGGTCACAGTTGTTCACGGAAGCACGTTAGGGGATATTTACAAAGATTGAAGCGACGAATAATAAATAGCAGTTATGATGTCGTCTTACCTACTTGCATATGTGTCACACTAAAAAATATAGTTGCTCTCTTTTGAATACTTTGAGATAGAGAGTGATTCAAAAACGCCACACACGACAATCGTCAAAACCTCGTCGTTCTTTCCCGCTTCTTTGAGATATTTTTTTTTTCTCAGAAACTAAACATGTCGGGACATTAAAATAAAAAGAATCGTTCTTCTTGGAACATGAGCCACAAAATATAAAAAATTGAAACAAAATAAAAAATACGACTGCACCTCGTTGCCTGAATCCAAATGAAATCGCCCATATATGTATATATTAGTTCAGGCCCTCAATTCTGAAAGTTTAGACTAAGGCGAGCACACCCGCGATGACGCGCAGTTATGGTAACTAGCAGCTTAAAAATGTAATTCGCTCTACAGAGAGTTCTTATTGGCGACCGTTGTCATTTGATAGGCCGCGCAGCATAATTAAAATGCTTGCAACTCACCATGTACTGTGTTTTCCAAGCTGTCAGTCACCAAGTTGTTAGCCTTTAAAAAAAACTGTCACAGAAAACAAAGAAGTGCATTTCAGTTTTTGGAGACACCCACCCGTCCTTTTCATCACAGTGCACGCAATGACCCAGTCCCTGCAATCTATGGAGAGTTCACTGCCTCGCGATACAGAAAATGTTTCGACAGCGAAATCCGCACATCTGCACTAGGACACTGATGGCGTGCATTGTTGGGCCCGGTGTCTCGGCAGATATAGCGCTCCTGCGTCAATTTGTTCTCTAGGCCTCTTTATTCGGTAGATTCTGTCTCAACTCGCTTGTACAGCGAATAGAAAGACGTCCAGACATTTTATAAAATGCGCAAAAAGCAAATCTTAAAAAAAAAATAGAATGGCGATGTGGGTACTAATTTTTTTTATCTGAAAATCACTGGAATAGAAACCGCTCAAGTGTCCGCTCTAATAAAGAACCGATCAAGAACCGTGCTTCTCGGGGCGTAGGCAACTTCCCGGGACAGCAACCAAAAAAAAAAAAAAGTTATATAACAAAACGCGAGCCAACACACATCCATGCACACCGTGCGTGACATCGCACGCAAACGACATCGTCCGGTGCTCCGTTATAAGAACCGGAAATCGGTAGGAAGAAAAAGACGGAGGAACTCGTCAGCCCCACGCCAGACCAAAAGGAACGAACGGCCGAGGCACGCAAAAAAAGGGACGCCGCAAAATGGGAGCCAGCCGCGGAGGTCCGGAGTTACATAGCCGCGCTGAAAAACCGAGACATCGGATGTAGCTCGATCGTGCTTGTCCCTCTCAAAGCCTGCAGCCAGCCAGCGCGCGCGATTGTGATCCCACATACCCAAATGTTCCGATACCAAAGAAGAAATAAAGAAGAAGTCACGTGGCACGGGTCCCAGGGTGTACGGTTCGACACCTCCCGGTCGGCGAGAGTGGAAGGATACCGCTGGCTGAGCACGGTCCCCCGCTTCCTCAGCGAGAGAGAAATCTCAAAGTGGACCGTAGCTCCCGCGAAGAAATAAAGACGGCAGCGTTACGGAGGGGGGAGGGGGGAAAAGAGGCCCAGCGCCGGATGGTTCGTCGACTGGATGCAGCAGCGGCGCTCTCCCTCGCCCCTTGGGCTGTAGGTTGCTCTGTCCTGATTTCGGGTCGGCAGGCGAACAGCCCGTCGCCGCGCCGGCTCCATTCCAGTGCCCGTTCGTCGGCTCGCCGTTTCGGCCCTCGCTGGACTCGTTTGCACCCGAGAGCGCGCCCCACGGAACGCCAACAAGAACCCCGAGGATTCGCGACGGGCCGGACAATTACGCCGGCAACCGCCGGACCCTGCCTCTCTTCTCCCACCCCCCGCAACGCTTCTGGTGCACTGGTGCGCGGGACGGTAAAAACAAATAGAAAGGAAATTGGACGGGGGCCCCGCGTCGAGGAGTCGCTAAAACGCAGCTGTAATACTTTTTTTTTTTTTTTTTTAAGAAGTTTGATTTTTGATATTTGGTGTGGAGGCGCGACAGCGTGGAAGACGGTGTGGTTGATGGTTGGGTCGGTGAGGACCGCGTCGTCGTCGTCGGTTGTGGTCGGAGTCGCAGGATCGCCGCTTTGTGGATTTCCCTTCGCTTCGCCACGCGGGCACTGTGCGAACTCTGGATAACGACAACGGTGAGTAGGCGCGGCATGTATACTCGAGAAATAGCGATTTTTGTTTCTCTATTCCTTCGATTGTACTGTTTGCTTTTGTACTCGACAAGGCACACGTGTTTCAGGCTCACGTGTTTTTCAACTTTTACTTAAAACGGTTATACTATTTAGGCAGAATATTTTACCAGCTAATATTTTGTCTTGTTGTTAAACTGACATTTATCGACATTGTGTTTGCCAGGCGTGGACTCAAAGTGCCCTGGTTAAAGGCGAACAGTATTAATAATAGTGTAACCGTTCGATACACAAAATTAAAACTGAAGTTATATTAAGACTATTCTACTAAAATAAAATTAAACTTTACTTCGTTTCATACTTGTTGTTTGTGAAATATTAACAAGCTCCTCCTCCTGCTCGCATTCAATGCCCTCTGCTGTGTTTCCGTTGCGCGTGCGCCGAAGTGTTGCTGGAGGTAGAAAGTTCGCACTAGAGGCAGAGCTTTCGCTACATTCTTTACCTGTCACCAATTATTAGCCACGTGCGCGACCAAAAGCGTTGCTGTGGTCGGCCTTCCGCCATCAGCCAAAAGCTAATTTCGCCGGAAATAATATTGCTTTCATCGACAGAAAATAACAAAAACAAAAAAAGAATACCAATGTCAGACTGAACTTCGACGGTGTTGGTTTCCGAGCGCGATGACTCCGAGCTTCTAACGTACTTTTCACTCACACCATCGAACAAGTCGTTCGCAAGGGATGACAACTAGCCATGATCAGAAACTCGTGACATCACGGCGAAGCAAACCCTTGCCGTGACGTCACGGATAGGAACGATAAGAGAATGCCACCGAAACATCTCTGCGCTAGAGCGTAAAACGCTGCCAAAGGTACTGGCACGAGCGCGTTACTTCGTCTACAGTCGTTAATAAAATAAAAACTGCATAGCGTTTTTCTTTTCTTTTTTTAATGCTTGGTCTCTAGTACGTTTTCGTTGCCTTCCACCGTGCTTTGGCTGCCCGTGCACTCTCGAGTCTCAACGCTCACGGGAGGCTGAAGTTTTAAAGAAGGTAAGAAGATTGTGCTGGAGGCGGATCAGCTGAAAAACTTCCCCTGCCGTTTTCGTCCTGTGACAGCGCTCTCACACTCGCACGACAGCGCATTTAAGACAACCGCAACAAAAATTCACGTACTTGCCCCAATTAGACAGCGTTCTACATTAAGTATGAAAAGGAGCTGCTGCGTTGCTGAGAACGCTTTCGCTGCAAATCATTAGACGTGCGCTCGCATATGTAACCTCTTCGTAAAATTCGTCACTTTGTGTTGTATTGTCGCGTCCTTACTTCTTCATTACGTAAAAAAATTAAAAACACGCGGACTGAAGTTGTATTTACAATATATTTGCAATATGTTACAATGCGAGCTAAACATCGTTTACGTCGCGTACGTCTAGCACGTCACGAGATCGAGGGTGCAACACGACCGACATAGTGCGAGTGGCCACCGAGGCGCTTGCACGCGGTCTCGCGAGTCGTTGACATTGAGTTCGCAGCAAGCGCCTGGGTTTCGCGAGGGAGATCGAGGTCTGTGTTGTCATTACCGTCGGCTTGAGCGACGTGTCAAGTTGAAGGACGACAGCACTCTCGGTCGACAGGTTTTTGACCTGCTTCTGCTCCGGTCTTGCGTTCGCATCCCCGTTTTCGCCGAAATTTTACCCTGGCCAATGCACGCTCGACGTTCAAAGATGGTCGTGTGAATGCCGCTGCTTCGCTACTTTCACGCACAAGTATGTGGAAGTTACACAAAAAAGTACGAGTGTCTCATATCGCGAGTACTTAAGTAAAACTGCAAAAAAAAAAAAAATAATTAAGTTGATTTTATTTTTTTCACGTTTTATTCGTAACATTGTATCATGTAACTAAAAGCTTTACGCTAAAAAAAAGATGAGTGAGGAGGTCGGTGATTTCATTTTACGTTGGCAAGTGCGCAAAGAAAGCAACGAGCGCGGTTTTCTCGAATATTCTGACACCGCACAAACATTAAAGCATAAAAGAAGCAGACTTGCGATTTTACTACAGCGTGAGTAATGCCTTCATTTCACTTTACGTATTGTTATAGTGCAACGGGCGTGTCATACATGGGCGCTGCAATACGACGTTTTGCGAGGTCTTCATACATATTCGTGGCGAATTTAATATGTCCCCGATATGTGTGGTCCAAGAATATCGTGATCCTTGAAAACGCTTCAGGTCGATACTGAACCGCTCCAATTGGAGTCTTCCATGGATGAGAGACAAACTGCACCTTCTCGGCTGTAGCAGCAAGTAGCAGTGCGCGTCCCGATGTCAGCCCCATTCTATACGAGCAAACAACCTCCTAAAAACTCAAAACCACTTGGCTGGTCGGGACGCTGCGCTGCGCTGTAGAGATTGAAATGTGTCATATTCGAATCCTTGTAAATCACGTCTAGCGCTGGAACGGTCTAGAATTCAAATATTTTCAAAAACATCGCTCAGCTCATGCGTCAGTGTTTATTTACTAGACATGTTTTTTCCGCTGGAAGACGTCGACGATGTTTGCGCTCCGGTCACATAAAAGCGACGAAGCCGCCACCTCAAAGTGGAGAAATTTACGCTCGACTTCCTACTCGATTTCTGTTTCAGACACTTCCTTCGAGACGATCGTTCCTTGTCAGCAGGAAAAAAACGGTAGCGTTTCGAACATTCCGGTCTCCGGGCGCTATGATAGCACCAGCCTGTGACCTGGTTCTCGGCTTTTCCCTGTGACTATGACCTGCGTATTGCGTGATTAGGCTGGAAGTTCAAAGAAAAAGAGATAGAAAAGTATTGGCCTATGAGTTCACCCTGGTTAGACAAAGTCAGAGTCTCAGCATCGCTTGAAGCCCTTCTTTCTGATATTCAAGGATATGCGCTGCTTTAAGGACATTACGTCAGGAACAAGGGCTCCCTTAAAATGTTTAAGCGTTCAACGAAACAAAAAATGCACGCAATTGGATTTCTTTTTTTTTTAATGCTGCAGACAGCCGTTGCTCTCGCTCCATTTGTCTACCGATGAAAACATAACGGGTCATTGATCTGGCACCGGCATTCAATTAGAATATTGCAGAAAAACCATTAAGCCGTATCAGAGCAAAGAAAACTTATTCGCGAAATTTAAATCTTTAGGATTAAAAAAAAAAGTAGAAACATCATAAAAGTGAGCGTCAAAACTTGATAATTGTCGAAATCTCATAAGCGCTAGTCTGGCTCCCGGCTCTCCCCCTCAAAAACTTAGAAATTAGAATTATAATTTGAGATAAGCGATAGGATGCAAAATAACTCCATAGCATTAGACCGAAATAGCACTGAAGCTTGCTTATGTTTGTATAAGGGGCAGCGAATAACTTTAAATATAAAATTAATAAAAATATAATTTACATAGAATAGAAGATTACAGATACAATATGGATGCTTCGAAAACAAAATGTCTCAAATATTAATTACCGAACAATATTAGAAGTTCTCGCTGCCTTTCGAACTGTCATGGAATCTATACATGTTAACTGAAAGGAGCTGATTAAGAAAGAGAACACAGTCTGCAAGAAACCATATAGAAAAGTCCCACTTAACTTTGTGATTATATATAAAAAAATGTAATAGTGTTCAATGCCTCTCAATTTTCAAGCAGCTACGCGAATGCATTTTTTAGCCGGCTCAGGGGCTGTTGTTATGGTTACTGCTCATACTAACCGGTAACTTTTTCACTCCTTTGTCATCTACGCAAAACAGGGCAGCTAATACAGTTGATTTGGCGAATGGCAGATTGCCGAGTTGAGGTCAATTGTGAAGTATGTATGTCGCCCAACGATGACGTCAGATTTGCGGGACACTTTACATTCATATTACAGACAATTAGAAAAGGAGCTGCTGTGCATTTTAATTCAGATGTTTCTTCAATTTGGAATTGGGTGGAGTAAGAAGACTAAAAAATGCGTTAACTTGGAACTTCTTCCTCTGAAAACTTTCATGTTGAACACTTGATCAAAATTGTTTTTTTTTTTTTTTATTTGTATTAAAATACCTGAAGTTTTTCTGGCCTCGTAATTGACTGTAAGCTTGGTTACTACAAAAGTTCAGACTGACTCGCTGATTCCTCTCTACTACAGTGGGTTAGACGTATTTTCAGATGTCGTCAGCATATTTCGAATTCTGCCCGAGATCTGATATTCTTTGTTGTAAAAACAGCTCACACCGAAACAGTGGGTACAGCGACAACTTGCACAGCGTAATGGCGGCATTTAATTGAGTCCTGAACTTAGCTCTAGCTATAGTGACAGTAGCTAGAACTAAGTTCTTCTCAATGAACAATGTGCGAAACCGAGGCGCCCCTCGCGGCTCAGGTGAATTTTGAGTAACATTTGTCAAAAAAGATTTAAGTTTCGATATCCTTCATGGGTCCGCAACCAGCCGCAAATGGACACCGCGGACCTGCACCACGCCACTCAACGCAGCGTACCTCGCCGACTCTTTGTAGTTTGACCTAAGTGTGCATGCAGGCACGTAGCCAAGGAGGGGGGGGGGGGGGGGGGGGGGCGCCGGGCCGAGCCTTTTCCCAATATTTTTCATTTTGCTGGGGCCTCCTCTCCCCCCTCCCCCCTCATACAGCATTTTGTCATGGGCGCCCCCCCCTCCCCCCCCCCCCCCCCCGAATCAAAATCCTGGCTACGTGCCTGTGTGCATGTGATGCACTATGTATACTTCTCCTCTCGTGACTTTATCAGGCGGTAACTGATTCAAGGCGAAGGCAAGCCACGTCGCTTCAGCGAAACTAAACCTAATGTCGATCGGCGTGCACTGCTCTACACCCTGACTCCTTGTGGGTTTTTGTTTCCGACTTCGACAGACTACGACGAGGTTCCAGCACTTAGGTTAGTACAGTCATGTCTCGTTAATATGGACCCCGTTAATATGGATACCCCGCTATATGGATACCACTTTCGGGGACACATTGGGAAAATACATGCATTTTTGTCTCGTTATTATGGACAACTAACATTATGGACGATTTTTTACGGGAACGGAGTTGTCCATATTAACGAGACATCACTGTATCGCGCTTTCGCAGTGTCTTCATGTCGTGTTCTATCCATCGTTTTTAAGCCATCTACTTTTACTTTCATTGCCCCGATTCCTTTGGGCTCTTGCTGCCACCTCGTCTACCTCTTTCCCGAACTTTCCTTCACCTTGAATCGGCTGCCGTCTGATAAAGTCGCAAGAAGCATACTTACAGCATCACATGCACACGTAGGTCATCCTACGAAGACTCGGCGAGGTACGCTGCGTTGAGGGGCAGTGGTGCAAGACCGCGGGGTCCGCTTGCAGATGGCCACAGTCCGTTTGAGGAAATCGAAACTAAAATCTTCGACATAGTAAAAACACCCCGAGACTGGGAAAAAGAAAGGACGGACAAACACAGAGGTTTCAAACACAACTTCGATGAGAAATGTTTCCCAGAATGCTCCTGAACCGCTAGGGGCGCCTCGGTATTTGCGCATTGTTCATTGGTTAATTACTCTCGCTACCATCTTACTCGGGAATCACAAAGGCAGAACGTAAAACAACATGAGCCAGTTCACTATTGACAATCTCTGGAAAAGCATTATACCTGCAGTGATCTAGTGTTCCTTTAGCGTTCTTTAACATCATGTTTCTGGAACGTTTGACTACTCAACACACCCTGTACTTCATCCTATTGGCGAGGAGATCGAACTATAGGGGCGCTAGGTCCAGCTTGTTTTCCCTGGAGTTTTGTGTTTACCAACATAAAAAAAAAACGTGCACTAGATTCTTTACTTCATCGCTCTCGATTGAGCGGGGGGAAAGATTGGACACGGACTCGTGCCCAATATTTAGCTGCGTCCGCGATCGGCTTTACTGACTGATCACGTGTGTCAGTCGAATGCCGACGTAACATTCGGCTACATGGGTCGAGTACTGCGTCAACACGCGAATAAATTATCTATGTTATCATTGTCCCCATCGGTGAGTTTTCAAGTCAGCCACTAGGGGCACGACGGTTGGATCTATTTCCCAATAGATACTGAAAATAAATTCAAATTTCTGCATCAACATTTTTTCTTGAGAATGTGGGAACACAACAGACCACATTATGCAAGTCTCGAGGGACGGTAGCCTCATCTGGATATAACAGTTTTTAAATGAGAGCTGTTTTTTTTTTTTTCGCAATACCGTTTTGAATGAAATGAAACGCGTTGTGGAGTGTTCCTTCAGGACATTCTGATACCGGGGTTTGGCAACGTTCGCGATATGTAGCGAAAAGATATTTCATTTTTAAGGGCAAAACATTTCCAGTTTAAATAAGTATTCCCGCGTAAAACGGCAATTTTTATGTCGTCAAAAATGCTGTAACAATAGAAAGAAGATCCAGGCATTATTTATTTAAAAGTTATTTATGTTTTTGTTTTCTTTTAATAATTGTATTTTGTGTATATTTATCAGACTTGTGCCTATCCCAAATACTCTACTCAAGATACTGTATCTTAAATACTTTTTGGAGTATCTTGGTATCTTGCAAATACCTTTGATAGAGAGTATTTAATACTCTATCTTAATTACAATTCCGAGTATCTTGTACTCATTATCTTAAATACATTTTGACATTCCGCCATTTTCCGAGTTTTTCGGTATGAAGTGGGGTGGGCGTGGCACGAGGAAACGTGAACATTTTTTCGAGCAACCGAATCCTGTTTCTAGCTCCGATTAGCTACGGTGACTTAGATTGAGCTCGTGAAAATATCGCTTTCTTGCCGACTGTGACTCATATTTCAGCCGAAAGTTCGTACAATGAAGGTTCTCCCATCGCCTCCCCAAAGGAGCCTTTTGTTCCCCCCAAAAAATCCTCAAACCAAAGGTGTGGTTTTACGGAAGTAAAGATGCCACCCGGAGGCGAAAGCAGACCGGGAAACGACCTACGAGAACAATGCAGACTTGAGTGTCAAGAAATAACAAATAGAAGAAAATGAGAAGTGGACACACACAAAAAAGAAGACATTTTTGTTTTGCTTTTTGTATATTTGACCCCGCTAGGGCAAAACGTCAAGGTTATTTTTTTTTGTTGATAAGCAGAGAACAGGACAGGAAACTAACTGCGAGCAGGGTGACGTGCCGTGGCTATTATGTGGGTTCTCTTTGTCACCCATTCACTCATATCCGTGTCTGAAGTTCGTTTATAGTGAACTCCCCGTATAGGGAATATGGATTGTAGAAACGATGCGTCTAAGTTGCGCCGCAGGATGTGATATTCAGCGATGTCATTATCGGCGAGGCGCTCTATCCCGTTTGTTGCCCCCACACCTCAGTGTTTACCCAACACAAGGCCTGTGCACGTGCTTACAGGCCTTGTGGGAATGTCCATGACGTTAGGTGCCGGATCTGTCCCAAAAGCAGTCTTCAGAGGATGCGAGCTTGACCCACTTCGGCTTTTGTGCTTAGCTGAGGACCGTGCATGCTGCATCGTTCATGCAGGCCGGAATGGTCTGATCTTCTCCCCAATTAGCCCCGTGCGCGACCGAAAGCGTCGCTGTGGTCGGCCTTCCACGATTGGCCGAACGCTGACTATGACGTCGGAAAGGGGATTATCATCGAAGGAAATAAGAGGAATGAAAGAACTTTAATTTTGACGGTGTTGGCAGTGTTCCTTTAAGAGCGCAATGATTTCAAGCTTCCACCATGCTAATAACAAACACCATCGAACTTGTTGTTTGCAAGCTAATGACGTCACAAAGGGGAACCACAGGAGGGCGCCACCGAAACATCTCGCCGCTAATAGCCAAAGCGACCTCTTTCTTGTTGTCCCAGAAATGTTTTGTAACATCTATCAGTGAATCAGTGATACTGCCACGCGCGTCGCCCAGCGAGCGCGTGGCCGGATGGTTACCGCGCTTGCCTCTCGCGCGGAGGCTCGGGGTTCGATACCAGAAAGCGGACTTCTCTTTTATTTTATTCCTTCAACTTGACATTCTGGTAAGTTCGAGAATTTTTTTCGTCTGATTGCGTTACGAAAGTTCTACGTGCCGAACTTTCTACGCCGAATGTTCCAGAAACACACGCGGGTACAAAAGGTGCTCCGAGTGGCGGTCCGGAGTCAGCCTCGCCCCAGCGGTCGATCTTGCTGTTTCGCTGACATCGACGCCTGCGACGCTAGCCTTTCTCTCTTTTGTTTTGGGAACAAGTTCGCCCCATTAAACGTTTAGTTTCTTCAGTTATTCGCCGCCTCATCATTTATTATTCGTGACAATATTTTGCTCTTATAGCCGGACTGCATAAAATAGCCCTACGATACTTTTTTTTCGTTTTCTGTTATTGCGTGCTAATAAACCATTCTGGTAACCCAGGTTTGCGTAGCTAAATAACTGCCGTTGTCAATGACGTCGATACAAATTAAGCAGTGCGGAAGTATCTTCAAAAGTAACTGAAATACATTTCTAAGTATCTGTACTCTACTCAAGATACTTTACAGTGAAAGTAACTTGAGTAGTATTTTAAATACTTTATGATGCAGGTATTTAGTAACTTAACTTAAATACTTTTATCGAGTATTTTGTCCAACACTGATATTTATGCAGCCCCAATGGGCGTCTGGTGTCTCAGCTGTAAGATGAGCAATTCAGCCGGTGCAGTACAACCGCTAGCTTGGGGTCTTTAACCTGCAACACGCAGTAGTGATTCACGACCGCACACCGGTACAATGCTCCCCCAAATCGAAACGGGAAGGGGTGGGGATTGAACCCAGGATCCCTGGGTTCTGCAGCACGAGCTTTCGCTCCGCGTGCTCCGAGCTGGTGTGTGTTAGCCCACTCGGCAACCGTAAAAATACGTAAAAATTTATTATTTAGCGCTCTCGACGTACCTTAATAAATCCCCCTTCCCCAGAAAAGAAAGAGCGAACTTGGGGTGTCAAGAAGACAAACAGCATATAGCATCGCTGCTTATATCGCCCAACACCGTGCCATACCCGTCAACGACAAGCTGCTCTCACTCCTAACGAAAAGATATCTGCCCTGCATTCCCTTAACTGCGCCGCTACGGCACTACATTGAACTTGATTTTCATCGTGGGGCACAGTCAGACCTTGTTTTTGCCCAATAGATGCGACTTGGCATTAGGCTCTCTGCTTTCAATCAACCGATCGCGTTTATTTTGTTTTGTTAGCCATGTTTGTTTCCCCGTGCATTCGCATCTGTGGTGCTTTGGAAGGGATCCGTCTCGCGGACGTCTGACCCAGATGCATCTGGAAGTCTCACTCCCGGTCTGGACAATTCATCGCTGCCAAGAAGGAAGAGGCAGCATTCTTATTTTTATCAAAACCCGTCCGACGAGACGTAAAATAACGCGTCCTGCTTCGGAGATGGCAACGCGTCAGATAAGCATGCGCATCGCTCGTGCCTTCCAGCTGGCCACAACAGCGACGCTTTGCCTCCTCGGTCACGCGTGCTGACGTCGGTTTTTTGCGACGCCCCGGGGGGACAAGATAGCGCTGCCCGCATGGAAAGCTCCCAACCTGCGATAGAGAGTTGGCAACTTTAAAGCGACTGGGATCAAAAACCGAAGCGTCCACGCGTGGTTCGTACGACGGGGTGACCGTACTGTGTTTCACATTGAGTACGACTGCTGCAGCCCACGCCACGTTCCGGTGGCATGATTGGTTCAGTTGGCTATCAACAACTAAACCAATTACGCACACAAGAAAAAGAAAAATACACGGGTTTCTGGTGATATCCTACACAGCCTGGTTAAAGTTAGGGGAAAAAAATTGGCTTAGAAGGGTGGGCGGAATCATACGTTTGTCTTTTTAGACTTTGGCTAGGTGGCGCAAGCTGCCGCCCATTACAAAGGGTATAGCCATTAACATCCATCCATCCGTGGGGAATTCATACTGTGTGTGATTGGTTCAACCAAGGTTGGGTTCAACCAAGGATAGCAAACGCACAAAGATGACCAGCTCCGCGAAGATGCACTTTTGATGCTGTTTGCTTGGCTTCGTCAAATCGTAGCGCCGTCTGCGATCGTAGTGGGAGTGAGACAAATTGAAAATTTGGCTAATAATCTCAAAACGCGAGGTCATGAAACATTAGCTGTACGGATATTAAGATATTTTTATTGTCGCAGGCAAGATTGGCTATCAGTTCACGTTCACGAGCGTATAAGGGGCTTTTTCGTGCGGGGAAATATGGTAGAGCGTACGGCTCGTAGTGGTGATCGGGCACTCGTGTTGCCTGTGACTGCGTGAGTCGTCCTTGGTGTAGAACTTACACTTTTCTCTTTGTACGAGGAGTTATCAAAGCGGAGCGCAAGTTCGTCTGCATCTTTTATCGGGGTTTCGGTAACGTCAGAACGCTGAGCAATGACTGGCTTTGATTGAAGGATAGTGGGTGGACCTCAAAGCAAGCTGCATTGAAGGCTACCCACTATCCTTAAATCAAGGCCAATCAGAGCTCGGCGTTCTGACGTCACCACAACCTCCTGCAAAAAAAGCAGACGAACTTGCGCTCCGCATACGTTTTTATTCCTAAGCTGTAAGCTTTTATCTTTTTTATTCAGCCATAGAATAGAAGATGTTTCATTCGAGTGAAAGTTTGGAGTCTTTGCTTTCCCAGGAGCACATAACGTTTCCACAAAATTCTCATCAGCACTTTCGTTACCGGTGCACCAGACACTGCGTGCCGTCGTTGAAGAATGATGGGGGCTGTTGACGAGACCAACGCCGTGCCGGAGAAGATGCAGCTCCAAGATGTTTTGCCTCATTCACTTTACTGCCCGGAACTTGCGCCATCAGACTTCTGGTTGTTTTCCAAGATAAAGTAACATCTGAAGGGTACACTGTTTACATCTGACGACGAGGTTACCGATGCAGTGCACCGTTGGTGTTGTCAACAGCCGCCTTCATTGTTCTACGACGGCACGCAGGGACTGGCGCACCGGTAGCGGAAGTGCGTCGCCGTCAGGGAACTTCACGGAAAAGTTATGTGCTTCTGGGAAGAAAAAGAGTTCAAACTTTCATTCGAATGTATCATCTTTCAATTTCATCACTGAATAAAAATGTTATACCCTAGAAGGCAACACTCATTGATGACTCCTCGTGTTTTATTCCGCACTAAAAAGCTTTCCGAGCTAAAACTCCTTCACACACTACTCGAAAGAAGATAGTGCCAACATAATATTTACATTGTTTGATGTTTTGCTCATACGGGACAACGTATATCACTATACATCTAACGCCTAATACGACGCCCCATACTACTACATTCCACTACATTAGGCGCTTTGACGACAGTTTCTCCGCTTTAAAAAAAAATAGAAAAAAAAAACGGTGATCGTGTGCCTGTGCCAACTGTTCTTTGGTCCATCTTATGCATTCGTTGTTACTTTCGTACGTGTTAGTTTGGAATGACAGAACGGTGTCGCTCTGATAAAATAATAGCTCCTTCTCTAACATGCCGAACTTGGCGTACGTCGCGACAATCAAATTATGGTCGTTTCTACGGAATCTCGTGGGCATAGCTTAAAAGAAAGTGACATGCCTTCGCGCATGATCATCGAGGTGGCAGGAATACGAGATGCGTGTAAACAAGAAATACCGAATCTTGGCGGTTGGGTTATGTGGGTTGATGGAAGACTTACGTATAACACATTATCTAAGGTTCTCACTAAGACGTTTAGGACGTCATACACAAAATCAAGACTGTTTTAGTGTTCCGAACCACTGATCGCACTTCCGACTGACCCATAACTTCGCAGGGCACGTTTTGGACTCTACATAAATTTGTTATTATAAAAACAAAACCGTTAGGTGATAGCAAAGATTGCCTTGGTTTGGGAATTTAACATTTTCCCCCGTCCCCAGTCTTTAAGTTGTGGTACGCCACACATACAAAAAAAAAACGGCCATGGTCAAAGAAACAGTTTCTTTTTGTGTGCATGTTTTAGGTAATAGTGAGGCTGAGCGAAACCTTTTACATTCTTCTGGATTAAAACGCGCTTCCTGAGGGCGCAGGCACGGGTGCAAGGAATAACGACTGAACACATTGACTGACTCACTGCTTAGCACTACTGAAGCACAGCAGACCACATAGGGGCCTTCTGATAGTCTGCACCGGCATTTGTTAAAAAACAAAAACAATTATTGTATGAAATATAAGCCCAATAACATCTGATATAGTAAATATTTATACAGAAATATGTTTATCTCTCTTTGAGATCTGAAATACAGGTTGGTTTAAAATGGTCATTCAACCATACGACTGTGAACCTGGGGCGTTTAACGTTCGTTATGTACAAATTATTACAAAACTTCACGCCGCCGCGGTTTTAATCATTATGAAACAGATCTGGATATGGTTTCCAAAGGTCAAACTTCCCTTTAGCAAGTCATTCAACCATACGACTATGAACCTGGGGACTTTAACGTGCGTTACGTAGATACTATTACAAAACTTTACGCCGTCGCGGTTTCTAATCAGTATGAAACGGGTCTGGATAGGGTCTGCGAAGACCAAACTTTCCTCCAACAAAACACCCCTCGCCCATCAGCCCCACCCAACCCAATTTTTGTTTTTATGGCAAAAAGGTTTACAGGTAAAAATTGCATCAGGTACAAAGAGCAAACATTTATGTTCCTAGAAACTATAGCACTATAGTACGTAAACCTTACTTGACTAAAAAAAAGAAATCATTCTTCCATTGAGTCCGCATGAGCAACCATCAGAAGATATTGTCGCATTCTCAGATACAAGTGACGAGAGTAGCGCAACAATTAGCCTGCCTAGATCTCACGTGGCAGTGGCGGGTGGCAATCCCAGCCGCGAACTCTTCTTTTATTGTTTCGTTACGTTTCTGGAAGGGACCGGAAAGAACTCGCAAGTTCCCTTTATTTTACGCTCGCGCATAGCGTTACTCTCGTACGTTCTGGGTGGTACGCGATGTGCGCTACCCTTTGCCGCGCGCGCAGCTGGCCTGGTAGGCAGCGCGGCCTAACGGTTATCGCGCTGTCCTTCAACGCAGAAAGCCAAGGTTCAATTCCTGTCCGCGCGTACGCATTTTTGTTGACTCTAATGTGATGTTCCGGTAAATTCGAGAACCATTTTGCTAATTCGAGGTTAGAATGTTCTACACGCCGAAACTTCTACGCTGATTGTTCCAGAAGCCCACGCGTGTACAAAAGGGGCTCCGCGTGGCAAGCCGGGGCAGTTTAGCCCCAGCGTTTGACTCTGTTCTTACGCCGACTTCGGCGCCCGTGACGCTCTGCTGTTATCTTCTGTTTCCTTTTTTGTTTTTAGGCACAAGTTCGCCCCTATTAAAAGTTTCAGTTTCCCCAGTTATTCTTTGTTTCACCTTATCATTCGTGACACTATAGAGGAGCCTTCCCGTTGCTGCAGAGGCGCAGTCTTTCGCCAGCTCTCGATTCAGCTGTGACGCCGCCGTCGACGCCCGTGACGTCTGGTTTTGTTTTGGACACAACTTCGCCCTATAGACCTTTCCAAAAAGCGCCTTCTGCGCGCTGCCATCTTTGTCTGCTGAGCTGTGGAACGCCTTCTGAGTATGCGCTGTTGGTCTGCTGTGCGGTATATCGGATGCTGCGCATGCGTCCACAGCCCAGTGACTCAGCATTTTCCGCCCGGGCGCTTCGTTCGAGGCTGCCGCTAGAAAGTCTATTAAACGCTTGGTTTTCTACTGCATTAACTGTCTCTCTTCCTGTCATTCGTGACAAAATATTTTGGAATTTCCGAGGATTCGCGAACATTATTCTGAAGCAGGACCTGACTGGCCGGGCAACCACCACTTCTGGTTTATATAGACCTCAGTGTCGTATTTGCGTTCTTTTTGAAAAAAACAATTGTCCCCAAAATACAAGAAGCACAAGTAGCAGTTGCCGCAATAAATTCATTTATACCTGAGGCGAGCTAATCGATTCTCCCGACTAATTCGTTTTCCGTGTACGACCTCTTGTAGAACTCGCGGCCAAAGAAGGGTATACAAACCCAAAACGGCGGCGCGGCGTTCTTTTAATAGCAGCCATTTACCGCACATTCGTGTTCCCAGTGTCCGGTATGGGCCGTCCTTACGGAGCGCTGCTTTCCGTGCTCGCACACAAACACAATAAACAAAGAGGAAAAGTCGTGTAGCGCATTCGTATAATGTACTTTTTCGTTGTTTTTTTTTTTTTTTTACTTTGTTTGGGAGCGGTTTTAGCAATATCTCGAGGGCGGGCAAAGAAAATACAATTTTGTTTAAAGAAAATGGCAATATAAAACAGAATAATCACCGACGTCTTAACAAACAGGACGCTTGGTGAGTCACAATCACCTAATTATCACCATCTGACAAATAACACTGCGGTATTCGCCGATAAGAAAGCCCGAGAAAGAATTGTGAAGCAAACATTGTGAACAAAATAAGTATTCAATACAGTGTTTATTTTTAACGTGTTTAACAACAGCTCGAAGGACTTCGCGGTAAAACATGAAACGAAATATTCACCACAAATGTACATGCTTAGAGGGGCTATGAAATGAATTTTGGGCTGAGATAAATTATTTAGATTAAGATCTTACCAATCGCATATATCGTTTAGTGGGCCAAAAGAAAAAAGTGTAGAAAATTAAAAGCCTGCTTTTCGGTACGAAAATTTGAAAATATAGCGGGCTGTGTTGTACCGCTTTTTGCCTTCGACAGCTCTCCGTATTTTCACTGTGATACATCCACGGTACCCAAGGCACGTTAGCCGATTCGCGGTGAGAAGCTCACTAGGGGCGCCTCTGTTTTCCTCCCTCTAAAGCCTCTTCATGCTTCAAAAGTAGCGCAAGCTGCGTCGATGCACGAGGCACGTGCAACGTGCAGCCCTTGGGAAGATCATGGCGGCACAGCGCAGCGCTGAGCTAGATTTTTTTTTGTTTGTTTTGTTTTTGCGGGTTTGCCGCGTAGGGGGCAGAGATAAAGGCATGGTGCCTGACAAAGCCTCTGCCCCCTAAAGTTCAGCAGCTCAAAGTAGTTACATAATAACAGATTCAACAAAACATTATACAGTTAAAATAAAACAAGAAAAACAAGTCAAAGAAACAAGGGAAAATAGACACTACATCCATTTGCATAAAAAACACCATAAACGTCAGTAAGCGTTGGTCGTGAAAAACCGAAAACAATAAAAACAGACAGTAACAACAAACGAAAAATCTAGAATGCAATATTATATACCACCGACATATCAGCATCAGCAGAAAGTTGACATGAAGGAATACAATGAGAACATAGATCTTTGAAGTTAGCTATACCTAGTGATTATGTTCTTGGTAAAATACACTATCCAAATGAGAATGCGATTTCACTGCCAACCAAGAAGCTTCTACTATCCCTTTTGCAATCAGAAAACGTGTTGTTAAAGTTAATGTTGAGGTCCGTTCTATTTAGAGATTTAGTTGTTTGAAAAATTAAGGTTTGTTGACCATGGTTGGTTCTTATGGCCGGCATCCTTCGCTTTGGATTTCTAATTGGATGCACTTATGCTGTTCGCTGGTGTGGTGCAAAGTCTATTTTTATGTATCAATAGTAAAAGTTTGAAGTAATATATTTGATCTGCCTTAAGCATATTATATTTGATGAAGAGTGGTTGTGTCCTTAAATTTCTGGCATCCCCTTTATAATTTTCACACATTCGTAAGATCTTTTTCTGCAAAAGGATAATTTTATTATAATTCACCGCTGTCGTCGTTCCCCAGACCAGACTACCATAAGTAATTTTGGAGTACAATAAAAAATAATATAATGTGTGTTTTAACCAAGTCGGTATCAAATGTTGTATTCTATAAATGCATCCTGTTACCCGAGATAAATCAGCCTTTAGTTTGTTTACATGACAATTCCACGATAGATCCTCAGCAAACCAGACGCCCAAAAATTTTTGTTCTGCTACCTGCTCCAATGTTGCGCCTTCGAATATTACGTTAATGGAACTATAGTCTCGCTTATTTGCTGGTTTAAAAATGATATACTTAGTTTTATTTGTATTCAATTGTAGACGATTTATTTGCAACCATTTTGATAATTTCGAAAGATATTCATTAGCCAACTTCTTGACGCACTTTTTCGTCGCACCAGAAAAGAATATGTTAGTGTCGTTTGCATACATTATTAGTTCAGGGGATCCTGGTATTGCCGTAATGTCATTAATGTACACGAGGAATAATAGAGGGCCTGAAATGGAGCGTTGAGGAACACCATGTCGTATTTTCACTTTATTAGATGAATGGTCATTTATAGATACATATTGATAACGATCTGAAAGATACTTTTTTTTTTTCAGACGGCACTGTTCTTTCCAGAAGTGGCGCGCGCACGGCACATGCCTCGAGCATTTCCACAACAATGAATGGCGCCACTTTTCCCAGGGTAGGAGGGCTTTACCTCCCTCTGGGTAGCACACGTGCAACCCACACTGTTATGTTTTAAATATCATAGCGCATAGAAGCTTGGGAATGCACGTGCTTGCACCAGCAGAGGAAGTTAAAGTATCCTAACTCTGTGTTGTGAAAACATTCCACCAGGCGGCGATACCCAAGCTTTTCGCCGCGAATCCAAGGTCATGCACTGGACACGGGAACTGCGTCCCTTGGACGAATGCGCACGGCAACAATCAATCCGCCGAAGAATATTTGGATTCACGTTCGTAAACAATGATTTCTCAATTCACTTTTGAGTTGAGAAGGAAAGCTAAGGAGGACGAAATCTGAAAATAATTTCATGACCCCTTTAAAAGTAATACAAAAGCTTAAAGCAATACAAATGCTTCAAGTTCATACCCATGTTTAAAAGGGACATATCTGTGCAAAAAGGTACCAATGTTGCGAAACTTCGTGTTCAAAATATTGGATTTGTGATACCGGTGACAAATTGTGATGAAGATCTGGGTAAAATTATCTACGATTTCTAGAGCTTGTGCTAACAGGAATACGGAAGTGTTGAGAAGCAAGACGAGTAGCACTGTCTATTGATCCATGAACTAAAGTATGCGAAATCTTAACACCCCAGATGGACCTCCTGCTATGTAAGGTGCACAATCTTAGTCTAGTTAAAACAAAATTATATCCAAAATTATCTTTTCGATTAAAATATTTGTCGTAGATTATCCGTAAAATTGTTTTTGTTTTTGTATGTCTTCGATGCTTTCACTTGCTGTACTAGAGGTGGAGTTCCAAACGACAGGATTCAAATTTGAGTTTAGGCGTACATCGGTATTGAAGAGCCTCAACGGACAATAATGAGTGGTAAATAATCTAGTTAATGGAGCCATTATTCCCAACTTGCAGAGAGACTGGCTAACAATGCAGTTTATGTGAGAAAAAAAAAAGGTTATGATCCACAAAACACTTTCGATATCTTACTAGTGTAGTCCGAGCTATAGTTTCATTTTCCAGACAATATACATAAAACAACGAGCTATGCTGTCTTGACAAAGGCATCACTTGGGTTTGGCGGGGATTGAAAAGTAGATTGTTCGAGATGCACCAATATTGTACTGAACAGACATCGGCTAGCAGCAAACTACAGTCGGTGATAAAGTTCACAGATCACGCCCGGCATTTCTGGGTGATTATTGATGAGCGGTTCAGGCACGTGAGATCAATATTCAAACATTCGGCGGGTGCCCGCGAGCACACGCTTCTGAGATAAATCGAGGAAAACGCGCCGAAGTAGAGGACCCGGAAAATACGCAACTTTTATGGCTACGTCATGAAAATAGATTCAACGGCATGCGTGCGGGTCACTTTGTTTTGGCGGCAGGGGCGTGCTTTGCAGACAAGGATCACTTCTTATAGCCATTGCATGTTGTTACAGAGGCTGTATAAATTCGCTTGCTTCCACGGGAGGGCAACCTATGCGGCAACTTTAAAATTTACTCATACTCAAAGACCTCAAATATAGCCTCACAAGCCTCGATTTGCATAGCACTCCGATGTCCACCGACTTGTTACTCAAAAGGAGAGAAAACATCTGACTTTTTATTTAGAAAGGCATGATTCATGAATGATGCAACATGTGTATAAAAACTAGGTACACATCGCGACACTGTTAGCGCGAACACGACATCGGCGCATTTTCGCATTTTACTCCCAAATAGTATTAGCGAGCACAAAATTTTATCGCTTACCATATAGAACTAAATGAGCTCTTTCTGTAGCAATAATAACTTGGATGACATCCCTTGGTTTCAAAGAGAAAAACTGGAAAAACCGGCGATCGCTTGTTCGCGCTAACAGTGTCGCGCTCTGTACCACTATCCAAGGGCGGGCAAAGCTGTCTACAGCTTACCAAGCACGCCAATATATCAGGCGTAGAAGAGCGTGTTGCCGCCTCCCCCCCCCCCCCCCTCCTTCTCTCCCTCGTGATTTTCTTGTAGTATATATAGGATTCCGCGTTTTCGGTTTTTATTTTTCAAAATTCGGCGTACTTTTGTCGGTGTTTACTTTAAAATTCAATTTCCGGTTTTTTTCGGCGCATATCTGTGCCCACAAAAGGTTATCGTTTTTTCTTCGGTGAATATAAAATAAACACCAAAAGATATCGGATCAGGTGATCCTTGTAGCCCTGATATTTGTGATCACTCAAAGAATAACGGCACAGATACATTGAGAAAGAAATGGACACTTTATTTGGCAAATGTGTGCAACTGTAAAAGAAACAAGAAAAAACACAGAAGTACAAAGAAGTCAGATATGAAGCCTATACCCAAAAAACATGGAAATTCACCTTCTGTACTATCAGGATTACGTGATCTTGCTATAGTAAACACAAATGTACTTTCCCAGCTTCTCATCGTTGATCCGCACTCTTCCTTTCTTGCTAATGTGACTCTGCGCTCCGAAAATGCCCTCTCAACGCTAACACTGTACACTGGCAGGCTGAGGAAATGAAGCGCTGCCTTAGCCAAAATCCGCCAATCAACCAAATGTGACCGCCAAAAGAGACACGGTGCATGCAACATTTTGAAGCACAACACAACATGCGGAGCTTGCATCAAGTCAGTCTTCCTTACAACGAGTTTAAACACACGCTCGTACATGGCGAAGTCATGGAGCATTTCGCACTTCACGTTCCGATCGATGATGCGCTCATTAAACCAAAACGTCGTGATGGCATCAGTGTATCTTATACATTCGGACACGTTTCGATAGACACTGTCGTTCCACGTTTTCGCCACGGCTCTGCGGTACCACTGGAAGGTCAAAGTGACCTTTTTCGGTTAAAAGCGAATTATAGAAAATGAATTCGACGAACTTTGATTGGTTTTATAGGTTTAATCTGAAAACGCCTACCCTACAAACCAGGGTGTCGAACCGGAACCGAACCGAACCGAAAACCGGAACTGAACCGGTATTTTTTCCGGAACTGAACCCGAACCCGAACCGTTATATTGTTCTCGCAATGAACCCGAACCGGAACTGAACCGGAAAAAAAATAACGGTTACCGGCTCATGTCAAAACGGTTCGGCCACGCGCTGTTGACAATGGATGTGCTATCAATGCCATTTGTTTTTTAAGTGCCGTCAACTGACACACACCTCGCTTACATATTTTTCTTCTCCACTCAGTCTTAGGAATATAAACGCTGCATCCATGAATCTTGACAAACGCTGCATCTATGAATCTTGACAGAGGAACCAGTATTGCGCTGGTCGCGGCTTGCACGGAAGAAAAAGAATTAGAAGGCTGTCCAAAAAAAAAAAAATCGCGTCACGGGATTTCATTTTTCTACAATCTCGTAAATCCTAAATGCTGCTGTGTGCTCATTTCATAACACGTTTCTAGAACGCGCGAGTTCTTGAAGCTTGCTTCCATCGGAATGAGAAAAGAAAAGGTTGTGGAGTTTGATAATGTTTGAGGGAGAGAAAGAAATTTTATTTACAGTTGAAATGAGCATTCACGAATTATATCTGCTCTTCGCTGCCCCAACCACCGGTCAGAGTATATCGAGCTATGAAGTGTCAAGATTTACATGCCGTGTTTTTTCGTAGCGGAAACTCGATAAATGCGGGGAAAAAAACAGGGATACAAACCCTAGTCGCTCGCGGAGAAGCGAAGCTGCGCGCACTTTCGAATTTGACAAAGGATCTGCCGAGCTTCTGTTGCTTCCGTCGCCTTTGTTTGTTTTGTACCGTTTTCGGTGTGCCCTCCGGAATTTGGGATTTATTCTCCTGCGCATTCCTTACGTTTCTAATTTTATGACTTTGCCTAAACTGCAAATTTTTGCGCAGTAGAGAACAAAAGCGGGAAATGGAAAATTTCCCGGGTCGTCCTACGCTTTGTGGTATCCTTAATCTTTTTGTAGTTGCAGACTAGTGCTTATTTTGATTGTTGCAGAAGCTGTTGAAGGGGCCACGAAAACAAAAACAAGCTGGTATTTGAAAAAAAAAAACCGGCTTTATACCAATAACAATGATACCAATTTTAACGCCACTTAAATACAATTATGTATTTATTTTTGAAAAAAGATCAATCAGTGGCAAGTTCTTTTTTTTGCGAGAGAATAACGTACGTCATAAAGCAGCACCTCATAGTAACCACGTGGTCACTGGAACAGAAGTGGTTACCTTCTCCCGCATCCCTTTAGACGTCCAGGTAATATAGTGTGCGGTGTAGTTAGTTTTGTGCGAGTGGCGGCCGCTGACGAAAGCCAGCACCACGATGCATCCGGTTTCGTATAGGCACTTAGAAGCTAACATATTTGTGAGACAGCGAACTCTTCTTTTTTAATATTTATCCTATTACGTCCTTCTGGCGTTGCGTTCGGTGAAGTGTTTTTCATATTCCGTATCTTGTTTAATGAAAACTTCTTTAAGGGTCTAATTTGAGTTACCGAAGGCTAGTTCAAATAAAGAAAGCTGTATTTTCTCCCCACTGCTCCTTCAATTGCTTACACGCCGAGGTAGCGGGATAGTTAGCGAGTTCTACTTGTAAGTGGGTTTGTAAGGAGGTCGCTGATTTTACAGCTACTGCGTCGGACCCAATTAGATGAAGTCCGAATGCGTAAATGTCGGTGAGGTAACCTTTGAGTGCACATAAAGAAACCATTCCTGGTAGAAATCCCTGAGCCTTACACTACGATGTATCCCGTTTCGTATGTGCTGATTTCAGATGTTTTATTTGTAATTTATTTTGATGTTGCAATTTGTCATTTATAATTTCCGAACCGGTTCGCGAACCAGTTCAGCGCCCCGAACCGGTTCGCGAACCGGTTCGCGGATCGAATTAATCGAACCGGAACTGAACCGGAACAAAATAAATTTACCTGAACCTGAACCGTAACCGTACCCGTATTTTTTTCGGTTCGACACACTGCTACAAACTGATCTTTTTCGGTTAAAACCAAATTTTCGAAAATGAATTCGGCGCACTTTTATCGGTTTTTATCGGTTTAAACCAAAGACTCCGAACCCTAGCGCATATTACCCTAATCACGCACCTGTCCTGTTTCCTTTAGAGAAGCCCGCACTCTTAATCATTTGTAGGGCAAGACGAAATCATTATTGTAAAAAGAACAGGGGGTTGTGGTTGAGGGTATCAGGAAGCGCTGATTCTGGGTGACGTTCTCCGACTCGATCATTAACTCGAAAAGCTTTGTACACCGAGTTAGTGAAAGGACACCCGAAAGAAAACAAGGGCCGAACAGCGCACGTTTTATTCAGTTCAGTAAACAAAGCAACTATAACGAGTAAGTCGCGAAGTTGTCTTCCTGATCTATTAGCTTTTGTTGAACCCCGTGGCACAAAAGGCGGACGACCCGTTCGTCCAGCGTGCCTTATGTCTCCTAACGACATGCGCGAGCTATACACTCCACTTCACATTGCGATGGACCGCAACGAACGCGAAGATACCATCCCAGCCAGTCCGACGCTGCAAAGATATCACGTGATTGCGCCCGAAGGGCACGTGACACTCACACATCGTTGGATAGGTCGGGATGGCACATAGAATCCGCTGCACCTTATCGTAAGGTGAAAGGAGTATAGAGTATCACCAGCAAGCCCCGTCCAACAGTGCCCGCATCTTCAGCGCAGCGAACGCGGCAGTTTCCCGACACGGAGATGAGAATCTGGGTCAGCGATTAATTCGAGGTTCGCTGAGTCGGTCTTGGGAAGAACACTTGCCGTCAACCAACCGATAAGTCGGCACGTGTCGACGGCGGTGAGAGAAGCTTCAGTTTTCTTGTTTGTTTGTTTGTTTTTCTCTCGATCTTTGTGCCGATGAGAGGAGCTTCTGCGTAAGTTTCATAGAGCACGTTAAGAAGTCAGCGAAGAGCAGATTCATTGCTTCCGCGTAAATTCGAGTAAGCAATTGATTCTGTTCTGAATCACTCGCACTACTCAGCAGAAAATAAAAAAAAAAAAAATAAAGTTAATTTTCAGTGCGGTTTGGATTGGGTTTGGGGATAGGACAGTTTGTAAGTTCCTCGAATACTATGGCTGCCTGAGAATCCTTAAGAAAGGTAGTCATTGGCATCTTAACAATCGCAGAGAGTGGCGAGTCTCGGCCATCTTAAAGTTGCTCTCCGCAGTCAAGGAGATCGCGGAAGTAGCCAATAGGAACGCTGTAGGACGAATCAAGGAGCAAAAGGCATGACCATATTAAGCCTTGATCCGAGTTTCTTAAGCTGTCACTGAATATAGGGAGTATGAAGGTGAAAAGCCATACAGGGCGTTCCTGAGGAAAGAAAACCGTGTTTTTTTGTTTGTTTATTTTTTGTTTGTTTTTTTACTGTGAAGCGTTCTTTGGCTATATGTTCAGCATTTTGTGAAGCCCAGATAAACGCATAGCCGCGACGCTCGACACTGATTGGCTGACGGGTAGGAGAGGAGGAGTGAGGTGCTCGACGCTGATTGATTAATGGTGATGTCATGTGGCCAGAAGGGTAGGTGAGGGGAAGTGAGGTAGGCGAGGAGGAGCTCGACCACCTCTGCGCACTAAGGAAGAGGAGCTCGAGAGTAGGGAAAGATCTGAAAGATTGCCAGCTTTATCAGTCCGAGGGGCGCTATGGTGTCCGCTTCATTCTAAGAAAAACCATCGAGTGTACACATGGTACGCGTTAAACTATGCGATGAAAAGCACCATGAACGTAGGCGTTTGGCTTGTAAAAACTCAGAGTATCGATAAACGTTTGTGATGCTCGAACATTTCATGTTTGCAACGAAATCGCATAGCAATTTTCATAAATTTATAGGTCCACGGAAATATACTGTAGATCGCAGGAAGCTCCGCCAGAATGTGTCTATAGCGGTTGGAATAGCACTCAAAAGTTTGAAAACATGACGTTACCTGGAGTCGACGTACACCTATGCCTAATACCGTCGAAACAAGAAATGACATAGTGGACGCATGTGGGACTTATTTTAGTGAAAACAGTTGTCAGCCCCAAAAAAGCATATTGTTTTCTTTTCTGCAGACAAGCTTTTTTTGTTTTTGTTCTCACTGGAATAGATCCTACAAGTGCCGATAATGTAATTTCCTGTTTGGACGATATTAGGCTCAAGCGGTGGTCGGCTTAAAGAGAAATTTCGTCTTTCTCAATTATCTTTAGATACAGGTAACGTCTTGCTCTCGAAATTTCGTGTTCTATTCTAACCGCTAGCGTCAGCTTCCTGCGATGCGCATAGTATTTAATTTTGGTGCAATTGATTGTGAAAACCAAACCTGGCTGCATAAAGAGCAAAAACAACCATGGTCGCCGAGAGCTTAAGAAACGGAGGGCGTGTCTTGCTTCGGAGTTCGTTCTTCAGCGTTCTGATCAGGAAATGCAGCGCAGTCTCTTCGGCTGCGGTGCCGTAATGGTATGCTCGGGACTGTCCGGCATTTCTTAGGCCCTCGGTGTATATGTGGGAGCAAGTCGTCTGCTTCGTGCGCAGGTGTTGCGGTGACGTCAGAACGACGCCGAGCTCTGATTGGCTGTGATTGGAAGCATTGTGGGTAGACCTCAATGCTAGATTCCTTGAGGACTACCCACTAAATTTTTCAATCAGCCAATAAGATGTCGGCGTCGTTCTGACGTCACCGCAACTCCTGCTCAAGAAGCAGACGAACTTGTGCTCCGTGTAGGTTCCCAACTGTAACACTCAGTATAGTAGCCCTTGGCGAATGTCAGGAGTCCTTTTCCTAGGAAAGTTCGTCGGACAAAAAGAACCATCACCGATCTAAATTACGCAACGAAAAATACGCATCTCAGCAAAGTTTATGCATCCTTCACCTGAAAACAATCGGCAAACTTCTGGAAGCTCTCAGAAACCTCTTCGAAAATCACCTGAAAAGCGGTCGTCTGCGGGTATCGAGTAACAACAATAAAGCGTCGGCACAATCGATGATTCTAAAGAACCTTTAATCATCTTTTTGGACATTTTGGCGACAGTTATTTATCACGCCGAAGCTTTTTGGGGTTCTTTTTTTTTTTCAGTACATCACTGTTCAGAAATATTTCAAATAGACGGGATTGTCTTTGTGTGTGCGCGTGCATGCGTGCGTGCGTGGGCGCATGCGTGCGTGTGTGTATGTGTGTGTGTGTGACAGCAGGATTTCTGGCATGCCTTACAAGCAGGCAAACTGCGCGTAATCAATTTGTTCCAAGTTCAGACTTTTTCGAATCAGGTGTTATTTTTTATCTACAAAAATGACATTCAACCGATATTGTTTATTCCAAAATTACGAGACGCGTCGCGTATTATAGGGCTGGGCGTCTATTAAAAATTTAAACCCAATTAATCACCACCCTTTAATCGAATAATCGGTTTGGTTTATTTTTCTGCAAAATATATTTGAGTAAAAATTAAAAAAAAAAATTGTTTTGCCTTTGTTGATATTGTGATAAAAGACGCAATATACAATTTCGCCTACGAATCAACCTCGATGTGTAGTTGAGACTGGTTCAAAGAAACTCACTCACAGATTATTACTTCCCCTGCATGAGTCAAAGAGGTTCGTCGATACTCTCCGGCAATAGCGAACTCCTCTGATTTTTCGCAATAGTCTCTGCTGCGCTAGACGGACACTCGCACGGCGTTGAGGTGGCCGGGACACGTGTCACCCTCTGCACTTGTCTGGAGTCACAAATCTCTCCCCTCCAGTTTGCTTTGGGTTAATATGTCACCTAAAGTTTGCCCTTCATACAGGTGTATCCGTTCACGTCTGCGTGGTCAAAACGCTTAATTTTTACATTCTTTTTGTTCGTCGAAATTGTACCGACTGACCGATTAAAAGGAATAATCACGATTAAAGCAATAATCGATTAATCCGTAGGTTAATCAACCAATTGCCCAGCTCTATACATAACCAATGTTGTGCCAATAGTAAAATAATATTTGCATGACTCACTAACTCAGATAATAATGGCTCTACACGGACAAACTAGTAAAAAATGCCCAGTTACGTTTGACATCAAATTTAAGTGTATTTTTGTACGAAAAAGATTAAAAACATCAAATAAATACTTGTTAGTTAACTTCGATTTTTATTCTCAAAAACTTTTTTTATGCTTTCAAGTCTACTCATCACGAAGTTTCAAATTGTCTCGAGCTAAAATCTTGAAAAGTAAACCTTCAGCATTTAACAAAACACCTACATGGTACAAATAGTTTTGCTCCTCAGAAATAGTAGGCCGGGTAATGAGATGCAAAATAATTATAAATAATTCCGTCCGCGAAAAAAGATACGTGTAGTCAATAGAGAGTTTTAGAATTGCGTACAGGAGCAAACGCAAGCGATGTGCGTTTGCGTTACCGGTGCGTGCTCCACGCTGCGCATGCGCGTCGTCGCCATGCGCCGATTCAAGACCGAAGTTTGGGCTCCGCGCACGCGCAGTGTGCAAAACACATCGCCAAAGCAAACACACAGTGCTTTCGTTCGCTTGAGTACGCAATACTACAACTCGATAGTGTCACCGAAAATATAAGGAGCACAGGCACGGCTTACTGCCTTCACGCTTCTTGCTTCTCGATTCGCTCTCCGGCGCTCTCATATCCGCTAATGCCACGATCTCTTTAAAGGAACCCGAACCGATAAGAGTCCCGGAACTTCCAACGCCATGCTTTTCTTGAGTTGCCATTGACTAAAACGAAACCATATTTAAGAATTTGTAAAACAACACGCAAAAAAACACCTTTTTTGCTTTTTTTTTTTAAATTTATATCACTGGATTTTCTACGCTATTAATATTTTAAAGAACTCGTGAGAGTCACCGAATAAATAAATAAGCCATTTAAAATCAGCACAAGTATTCGGCAGGATAATTGTTGCACCACAACCGGGCTTCAGATAACTGCGAAGGTGTGACTCGCAATTTCGACAAGACGAAAGAGACAAACCGGAATTTTTTTTCCTCGTTTGTACGGAGCTGAAAAATGATCGGCACTGGGCCGTTCCGTACCCTGTGCCAAGCATGGACCCCGTAATACTCCAATGGTTCGGAGAGATTGTCCGCAACTTAGAGCACATTCCAGGTCGCGTACCTTCGTAGTGGGTTTCCTTATGCGTAAATGTTCTGTCTCAGCATACCAATAATATATGTATCATTAATGACGGTATTTTAACGATAATTTTGATTGTGTGTAATCAGAAATATAAAATTATTGGGTTTTACTTTTATCTAAACACTGTGATGTCAACAAAAGATCTCATTAGGGCGTCCAACTCAGCGGGGTAACAGCCCCTTTGAAAAATATATTTAAGGAACTCTCTTTTTTAGGTACGTTTGCCAACTTTTGGTTTTTTATGTTTTCTAGCTGTCAAGATAATATAATTTCCCATAGTGCATTACTCGTAATGATGTATACGAAATAAACTAGAATTTAGCGCGTTGATAGTCTTCAATTTTCTTCAGTTAACTGCAATACAAAATTTAAAAAAGGTTTAAAATATAAAGTTGTAGGTTACACGATTCACACATCAAGGAAACCTGTCAATTAAATCAGGTGCCTCAGGTCGAGCAAATTGCTAGATCGAAGCGCACATAAATGTTCCAAACTAAAACACAGAATATGAATCCACTTAAGCACAGGTGACTGCCCACCATTCAGTATTATTCAATCAGGCTTGTCCTATGAATTCAAATAGTACATATTCGTTCAGTTACAGGTGTTGATGAACAAATTATAAACTAGTTTATAAACACGAAACCATTTGATGACATAAAAACTGAAAGCGAAAAGTCATTGGTAGGCATTAAGAATTGCTGAGCGCTGCACATATGAGGTCCGTCAAAGCAAAGAGGACCTACTAACATAAAATCAATATTTATCTAAATAACAACATTGCTCTAGATTTAAATAAATAAAAACCAATCTTTCTGCTGTATATATAAGTAAGCGGCACCTATAGGTGCCGCTAACTTGCGTCCTAAGATGGAGGATTTGGCGAGTTGACTATATTCACACTCATAATTTACAGCGCACGCAAATAATTCCCACTGAAACATGCACGCAAGTAAATGAATGAAAGAATGAGTGAAATTTTTAATTTTACAGGTGTGCGTGTTTCCGTGTGAAGTGTTCTTGTGTGCTGTAACTTGTAAGCTAGTAAACCACATGCAAAATCGTTCGAACGTATAGCAACATTCTGTGCGCTGCCATCTTTTTTTTTTTTTTGCGTCGAGATTCCTCTGCGGTTTGTCAATTTCGTAGCGTTGTCAGGTAACAATCGAGGCCTACTGCTTACCGTCATCGATCCTCACCCATACCTGCGAGCTAAGGGTTAGTATTGTTCTGGGCTCTTCTTGCGCATGTACGTGCTCGTCGACCCGGCGGTCGCTGGTTTCGCGCCGCAATCAACATGGCTGACGTACACTTCAGCTCGAAGTTTGGCTTTGAGTGCCGGCAAAGGACCGGCGCGAACACCTGGTTTTCGAAAGCCCTTCTTTTTCTGCGCGAGTGCTTGTGCGAGCGAAGGATTCTTCAGAACTACGCTTTTGAGCCCTGGCTTCTGACAGCGCCGAAGCGTATACTGGTGAAACGGAGCCTGTTCCTCGTCGCACCACTAGATGGCGCTGTACATTTCGTACATGGCCTATTTGCAGTTTAATTGTGCAATTAGAAAAAGTGTCAAATACCCTTGCGAAAGTTTTCGCTCGGACCTTTAAACTAATTAAAGTATTAAAAATTGTAAAAAAAAAAAAACGACGCAAGTCTTTTGTGTTGTTTGTGGAAAGCACCGTTATAAAATATATATTTGTCTAAAGGTTGCCGAAAATGTAGCCTAGCTATTTTTTCGAAAACGTATGTGGCATGAATGGCAAAATATCTTAAAATTGTTTCCAGTGCTTCCATCGCCAATACCTGTTTTGTCACAATTTGAAATAGCTCCTTTATGCGGAAACAGCCCAGTCAAAGTCGTCTTGCGCGTTATTTTCTAACTCGTGCAGAGAGTGATCTCCCTCCGCAGCCAGTTTACCTTATCAAATCTATCGATCCTCACAGACTACAAGTGACTTGATCCGTGCCTTGGGCGATCGACACCATGTGGATACTTCCTGTATTTGCTCTGTCTTGATGGCGCCCGCATCTAAATTCAGCAGAAGCAAAGCATTTTCTCGTATCTGGTATTCGCACATTCAGCTCTCCAAACAGAATCATGCGTCAAAAATGTGCAGATATCCGGTAAGTCCCCTCGTGAAAATTCATCCTCCTCCATCAAGATTTGGAGTCACGCTGTTTATAAAGCGTAAAGTTATTGAGGGAAGGTCTAAAATAAGATACAAAACAGTATTAAATGTGTTGCTTCATTGCCAATATCGATCCGCGATATTTCTATAAGAAGGCATCAATTCGATCTACAGCATACAGTGGCAGGGGCGGATTTAGAGGGGGGGTCCGGATGTCCTGACCCCCCTCTTGATTTCTGCATGTGTAAAATTTAGGGCGTGAAACGAGGGAGAGGGGGAGGGGGTTCCTAAACAAATGGTACGCTGACCAACACCTGACCCCCCCTCAGGGAATTCCTGCATCCGCCCCTGCAGTGGTGACTTCGAAATATTACGTGCGTGCGGTGTATGAATCATTCGTACAGATAATCGAGAGAAATTTGGAAGCCACAAGTGGCCCGCGAGTGTTAAAAAAAAAATGGCCGGATCCAATTTGTTGATGAACAACAAATAGCGAATATCAGATCAACGTAAGTCTAGCATTGCCTATTCGCGTCTCCAGCTCGACACTCGCCCTCCTGCGGCGGAAACGGGAAGCGCTCTAGTGAGGGTCCCCCGATTCTCCTGCTCAGCGGGCGCGGCGGAACTGCTCGCGATCATGACTCGCGAAATGTCATCTCCGAATGCAAACAACACTCTTCACTGTCCCAATGTGGGGCTGCAGCCGGTATGGGATTGTACCTTATTAGAGAGTTTTAGTATTGGGTATAGAAGCAAACGCAAGCGCTGTGCGTTTGCGTTAGGGTGGCGTGCTCCATGTTCAGCGTGCGCATCGTTGCCATGCTCCGATCCAAGACCGCAATTTTGGGCTCCGCACACGCGCAGTGTGGAACACGCAAAGCTAACGCAAACACACAGCGCTTGCGTTCGCTCGTATATGCAATACTAAAACTCACTACTGTTTCATCGGCTTCCAACGCCAACGAAACGTGCTGCAGTGAGCAGACGCGAGAGCAGTTAGGCGTTCCTTCGAACTGGAAAGGCTGAGATTGGCAAAACGACGGCGAGCAAATACGAAAGTAAATAAATGTTAAAAAAAAAGTAATAATTATTTTTTTTTCTTTGGTGGGGGGAGGATTTGGTTTGGAAGGATATTGGCGGCGACTTTGGATGTTTAGCCGATTGTCAAAAGTCGCTACTTTGATAGCACCCTCAATCAATCAAATTTTACATGAATTTCTCACATTAGCTAGAATGTTGTCACTGATTTTAGAGTTTATTTTATAACTTGTTAATTGAAAATGCTGCAATTGGCACCAGTGATGATAATTAGCACACTTTAGATTGTCATACTTTTTCGCGCGTTTGAAATTAGATCATAAGCAACTAATTATTTTAGAGCTTGAAAAATTGCGTATTAAAATATCTTACGTTTAATATTTATATTATTATTAATGCATCGCGGCAATGTATGCCCCCCAATTAACGCCACGATCACAAAAATACGCCATTAACCATATTAGTCTTTACTGAAAGGTATCATTTTGTTTTCTCTTTAGCATATGAAAAACTCTGTCATCGTTATCAAGATAGGCAAACAGTCAAACACTGGATGAAATATAAACTCCTATGCGTCACGCGTTGCTTTAAAAACACGCACACTTCAGCTGCCTGACTCGGATTCCGTCTTTGAATATTTCTAATGAGAACAGCGTTTCTTAATTCATTCAGATTAATCATCCAAATACCCAAAAAGCAATTGAAAGGCCCGCAGTTCATTATTTCATATGACAATTATCTGAGTGAGAAAAGGCACAAAGAACGCACAAATATCAGCACTGATTTTTTCAACAAATAATTATATTCTATGTTACCTCTAAGGTGTATGGAAGACCCTGCCTTTAAAGGGACAAAAGTTTCCGCGAACAACTTCTTTGACTAAATAATTACGGTGAGACACACTTTGAGTTATGAAAGAATCTGAAATTAAGACCTATATCGAGAAATTAAATCCAAAATCAAGGTTAGTTTCGGTTTCGCTCCGGAATTAAAACGTACCTCCTGGGCCTAAATATTACGCTAAATACCGTTGTTTTTTAATTTTTTTCAGCATAAAAAGGTGACCTGCGCTCATAACACCCTAGCTTCCTAGTGTTACCAGAAATAATTTGTATCGCTCAGTGAAGCCAGCACACTATAGACAGGCTCAGCAGCGGCACGCATCTCCGACCCTCACTAAACCCGCCATTTTGAAAAACGAGTGGCGCCACCTATAGTGAATTGGAGTCGCGAATAGGCAACCTGCAATGCTGTTTGGTTTGGCGCCATCTAGCGACTGAAGCTAAAAATATTGGGTACCCCTGGGAGTGGCGGCTGCATTGTTCAAACGCGAGCTTTTACTCTAGTGGCGCCACTTAGCCTAGTGTCTGAAGCAAGAAATACTGGGTATCCCAAGAAGCCGTGATCGCGTAACATGCCAGTACAGCGGAAGCTAAGGCCCTGGCGGGCCAATGGAAACGTGACTGCGTATCACCGGAGCGCGCCTCTACTCCGAAGAAGTATCAGGCTTTTCGCTGCGTCATGCACCAATATGTGTGGGTTGCGCTCGTACACGTCGCGCATTTCAAAGCCTTCGGCACGCAATGTGGGGCTTATCGTTCACCCTTTGCCATGTTACAACGAGACAGGGTATAACCGTGGGCTCTCACTCTGCTGGCGCCGCCTGGCTGTTGCCGGCTGGCTATATCTCAAGAAACTGAGGGAGAGGAGGGGACGAGAGCGCACGGAAACGTCAGAACGCCGAGCTTTGACTGGAACAATTAGTGCGTAGACACAAAGCTAGCTAACCTTTGTCTCTATTCGAGCGCAAACGCCAAACGCCAGATGCCGGCGATCGGAAACCGAACGCGTTCCAAGAGAGAGAGAGGAGTGACAAAGGCTGGTATCCTTGCGCATAGCCTCCTTTATACTCACAAAGCCTGGCAGTTCGACGACGGAGCCATAGAGTGCCAGGTCACAGGTTTGGAGCGCGAGGATCTGGTAGCGCGGAGCATCAAAGAGCCAATTCTCGGGGAACCTGGACGTCAGCGCACAGCTTTTGCAGCGGCGAGGACCCGAAACATACTTGTTCGCTCGGGAGAAGTGTGTTTCGGCGTACTCGCCGCAGCGAGGCGCCAGTCACGTGGCTCTCCTCTCATCCGTTGTCCGCCGCTCCACCTTTTCCATTTCGGCGGCCGCTTCTCGTGGCGATCTTTCAGGCTTTGTCGGTATATAGGAGGCTATGCTTTGCCTCTACGCTAATAATTCCAACCAAAGCTCGGCGTTCTGAAGTTCCCGGGCTGTGGCCTCCTCTTGTCTCTCTCACTTTCTCGTCGCATAATCCCTGAAGGCAAAAAAAAAAAACAAACATGGCGTGGTGGCTCCCAAGAATCTCATTATCAATCGGCAGAAAAAGAGATTCAGGAATTAACTGATGAAAACGGCGAAGAACAAATCACGAAGCGTTTATTGAACTGCGAGCGACCACAGCAAAACCCGCGCATACCTTAAGTGTAGTCACTTTTTCTGAAGGTAGCTTGCCTCTGTATTATTAAGGGAAAATCGGCGATCCTAGTGTGTAGGCGCACCGGCCCTGGGAGCACGTGGAGCCAAAGCTCGCGCCGCAGAACCCAGGGATCTTGGGTTCCTTGACTCCTGCCCGTTTACATCTGGATGAGCATCGTAGCGACATACGGTCGTGTATCACTTCTTCGTGATGCAGGTTAGAAACTCCAGGCTGGCAGTGGTATTACATTGGCTAAATTTTCTCATCTACAGTAATGATACCAAACGGCCATGCAATTGGGCTGACAAACTTCCCGCTGTATAAATAAACACGCAACACAATTGAATGCGTGAGGACCAGTAATGTACTTCTCACACAAGTTGTATACGAATCACATTATTGGAGCAAGTAACAATGAAAGAATAAAATCATTTAGGGACAAAGACATATTTCAACTACCAACAAACATTTACTGATGTCTCCCGCAATGCTTACTTCCCTCTCTCCCAGCTTCTTAAACTGAAGAAGTTACATTAAAAAAACACCCGGAAATGTATCTTCTTCACTTTAAGAAGTTGGGAGGGAAAGAGCTAAGCTTTGTAGGAGACATCAGTAAATGTTCGTTGCTAGTTGAAAGAACTATGCTGCCTGTCCTTGTCTTTAAATGGCTTTATTATTTCATTGTTTCTTGCTCCAATAAGGAGATTCGTGTACAACTTGAGTGAGAAGTACATTACTGGTCTTCACGCAGTAACTTGTGTTGCGTGTTTATTTATACAGCGGGAAGTTAGTCAGCCCGAGTGCATGGCCGTTTGGTGTCCCCACTGTAGATGAGAAAATTTAGCTAATTTTTTAACGAACCCTCTCTTTGTTTTATTATTTATTTATTCTTGTATTTTAACCAACCCTCTCTTTTTTGTTTTATTTGAGTAGACTCGCTGTGTCCAATACCTGCTTTCGTTTCTGTAGGGAAGTGTTTCGTCCTGACTTTCGTGTGGGAACTTATATCAAGAGGTCAGATAACGGGACGCCTTCCGTCCACTCGGAGTACCAGGTGTCTGATGGGGAACGAACACGGGAAAGGTGCAGGTGCCCGTGTCGATGCGGGTCAATTGGCCCACTTGACCAAGAGGTGGCTCCAGGAGGGAGGCTGGACCGGTATCCGCGCATGCAGATGCCGCTGGCGCCCGAGATTCTTCGGACAGCCCAGATCCAGCCGAGATTCTTGCTTAGTGGGGCGCCAAAGTGTGCCAATAATTTCCTCGCGGAACGAGGAGGAAGCTCGAGAGAGAGAGGAAGAGAGAGAGAGGAGGCGAAAGCGCCGAGGGAACTGAACCGAGAAGTTGCGAAGAGAGCGCGCGGGACGCGAACACGACGAGGATGCTTATATTACAGTGGAGCGAAAAGGAGGTGGCAGAATGTTTTCGCCCATCTGCAACAAGGGCGAGGAGTACCCTGGTGCCGCTGTATCAGCTACGTTTCGGTGTAACGACACCTTAGCCGTCTTGGTGCTTCAAATCATTGTTGCCAGCGATCTGAAGTAATATCTGGAATCGCGGGAACCTGTATTCCGTCTTCCAGAAATGTCAAAATGTGTCTGCAACGGAGCAAAACGATACCGCCTCAGCTTTCTGACATTCTGCATCTCAAGCTCAGAAAGTCGCATTTTCGAATAGTCACCATCGACATTTGCGCCTTCTTTGTATCAAACATGGCGGCGAGTAAAGGTTCGTTTGATGTTAGGTGTGACAGCTTGGCACAGGCAAAGCTGGTTCACCAATAAAATGCTTAGACGGGCAAGTTGGTACATCATGGGAAACAAGCGCCGAACGAAAACGGATCAAGAGTAGAATAACAACGACACAGGGCGCACTCTCAACTGAATTTATTAGGAAAAAACGAACAAACTTATATACCAACGGAGTACACGAAACAACAAAAACAAATTGTCACGCGAGCTTCATGAGGCATTTGAGATTAGAAGTAGGGGTGAAAAATGCATTAGCGATACTACTCTGGCTCTATCTACGGATGAGTTTCAATATTTGAAACGTGTTATCTCTGATGGTGTGCTCCCCTTGGTATATAAGTTTGTTCGTTTTTGTCCTAATAAATTCAGTTGAGAGTGTGCCCTGTATCGCTGTTATTCTATTCTTGGTCCGTGTTCCTTCGGCGCTTGTTTCCCAAAGATGGTTCCTTTTGTTGGGTCGACAATCATCGAGGCGGAAGACGGGGACGAGTTGGAGAGATTCTCGATGGTGATTTTTTTCTCAGGTCTAGGTTTATAACATTTAGTTTTACAAATAATGGCCATTTAAATACTAGTACAATTTTTTAAAATTACGGCAGCATTGACGCACAATGAAGCGCTCAAGTCGGCACCGGAGCTACACTCTCTCCGGTCTCCCCAGCTTTTGTAGAAGTTCCCCTTCTTCCCCTCTGGTGAGAAATGGCCAGTTAGTTTACGCTTAGTTGGTGCCACGTGGTAACCCCCCCCCCCCCCCCCCCCAAATAATCGACTGGCAGACAGCGTAAACATATTCTGAGCCCTCAGCGACCATTGCGAAATTCCTCGTAGAATCGTTGCGTACATTGCTCACTGCCACTGCGGTGCCACGCCAGTACTACACGGATCAAATAGCGCGACCCTCCAAGCAACCGAAATAGCTGCAATGCATGCAATGCAAAAAAAAAAAAGAAAAAACACTGACTGGAGCATACAAAACACGCGCGGGCTGTATAGACCTTTTCCACAAGGGCGTCACCATCGCGAAATATCGTCACTTAGAGCATGGGCGAAAATATTGTTTTGCCGTCGCCACTCCAATAGAATACATTTAGAACATAAGCGTGACCGTCACCCATTCTCGTTTTTCTCTCCTCTATTTTTTTTTTCGCTATTTGCAGGTTGAAATGTATTATTATTTTTGTCGCCCATGCCGGATATGCCTACAAGGCAGCTAGAGACGAGAGTAATCAAAAAAGGTCTATACGCGGCACTAGTTCACCGAAATAAAGAAATTAATGGCTCAGCAATAAGGAGAAAAACGCCGCCAACCTTACAGGCGTCCGCAAGAAAAGTGTGGAATGGAGTGCCAATAATAATACTAATAATAAACGTTGTTAACTCAGCGACTCTAGAATACTTTATACGCCAAAATAGGATTACCATCTATTGCCCGCTAAAACTAAACGCGCACCCAAATACATCGCTTGCACGTGACGTCATCGTGTATCATGTCGGTGGTCATTCCTACTTGTTCTTCTCGAGAAAAACAAATTCGGTGATGCGAAATGCGTGCTGCAGAAGATATAACCGTTCAGATTCTTGGCCAATCCCCTCTTTGGGTAAGTGTCAAACGATCATGAATGACCAACAAAATGGCCGCTGATGCAACGTCAGTGCAAGCCATGCATATTGGTTTGGCGCAGAGCCAGTAAACTTGCATGCGTTGGTGGAGAATCAGCGAGCCGCAGCTTTCGCGCAGGCGAAGGGTCCGATTTCGTATGCCGTATTTAGTCGAGTAATAGCCGCACTGTTTATAAAGCAAACCTGAGGGTTCGCTTTTCTGCGGAGCACGGGGATTGCCAATCGCCGCTTTCGACAGCATGATTCCAGCGGTTTACAGGACAGAGATAACGTCTTCGCGCGAAGATACCATCTGTGAAGAATGCATTTGTATGGAGAATCGTGTTCTCGATCTGGTTATTCGCTATGTTATTTTTGCGCAACGCGATGATTGGTTGTATATGTGTTCTGCGGGAAAGCACACGCAAGGGCCTTGTTCATAAATAGCGCGGCTATTACTGGAGTAAATACGGTGAATATAGAGCTCGCACTCAGAATGAAACACCAAATATTCGGAATATAATGCTATATCTTACGAAAGCTAGACGCGATTCTCGGAAATGTTCAATTAAAAAAGGGCGACCAGCGGAAACCCCTCATACATGGAGACAAATAGCGTCAGACGTCAGGAATGTACGTCATGCATTTGCTTATTGAATGTGTAACAATATGGCTTCTAGTTTGAAGATCAAGGGACGTGAAGTTTTTCAACATTCATATCTTATTAGAACAAAAAGTAGCTATATTCAGGAGGAGTTTAAGCTTTTAGCGAACGTGGTTAATTCATGTGGTGTGAAAACCCAGGTTCGCTTTTCGCGACCGAACGCCCATAATTTACAGAGAATATCTATGTTACATGTCAATGTTACATATCTCAGTTACAAGTTACATGACACTGCCTAGTGCGACTACTATACGCAACTCGGGTGATACACATAATCGGGAAAGTGAGCACGTCATTTCATTTTCAGTTTATGCATGCCTTCACGTATCCTTGCCGAGTGGATCAGTCAAGACACTAAAAATTGGTTGCATGTTTGGTCATTCTGCCAAACGCGTTTAGATGCGGTAGCTTTATAAGGCCATCGTTGGCAAACATTTTCTGACACGAAATAAATTTTATTGAAATATCTGTAATGTTCACAGGTATTTCAACCTTAGGATTGCTGTTGTGGTGATTTCCGAATGTCACCGCATGCAAACACAGTTAGGCGATTGCTGGTGGCACTGCAGAGGCTGCCATGATTGTTGAAGCTGTTTTTGTTAATCTTGACGGTGCTGCCGCTGTCTTTCGATTTGGACGTTATACAAAGCTAAGGTTTATGTACCGAGGACTACGCTACAAAGTCTATGCAACCGTTGTCCGGAAACGCCTCGCGTGAAGACGCAATCAATGGTGGTGCCGTTGAAAGCCGCTGGTCAGAATTTCAAAAAGATATTGCAGGAACTAACTGTTTCAGTAGTGACAAGTGTGTACTGTGTAGTAATGGTGTTTACGACGAGAAAATGGAAAATTCAAGACACTGCAACAGACCACGAAGAAAAATACAAAAATATAGAGGCGATTTGAGGAGTGAAGGAAATACCCGAGGAACATGATGAAAATATTATATGGAAAGGAAAATTAAATTCAGTTATTGTGGAACTCAAGGCAATGAAAAATTGTAATAAAGCATATAAAGGAGTCGGGCGTATATGAGAAGTTTTGGTGCCTGGACTACGTTTTGGCAATGGGGTAGTGTGCATAAGGTAAGAGGTTAAATCGGGATTGGAAATTCGACAAAGGAGGCTGGTAGATTGGCACTGGGAATTTAGGGGTACACACCAAATGAGAAAATACAGTGGGACGTGTGCTGGTCGTGCTTGAGAGAATGAAAAAATACAGTGGGACGTGTGCCGGTTTGTAAATTCAAAGTTGAACCAATGTTAATTGGAATGTAGAATACGTGACAGGCACGGAAAGACTACAAGCAATTTTACATAATAAAATTCCAACACAAAATGGACGAACCGACCCCCAAAGCTTACATTTAAATGCCTGCGCATTAGTGATGGGGCTGAGCAGACTAGTTTAGTAGAAAAGCGATTAAAAACAACATAAAAACTTGGGAGTGAGGAATGCAACAGAAATCAGTTTTAGCAATGTACAGGTACTTGATAATTGCCGGAGCGGCTCTTTACTGTTTGAGGCAAGATTAAGGCTGAACTCCATGGGACGAATATACAGCGAAAAATCGACGAATTTGGCCTGGCGGCTTTTGCTCTGCGCGTGGAATCAGCACAGTGGCTGCTACTTCACGCGCAAAGCGAGCGTGCCGTCGGGCGGCGTTCGTCAGTTATTCGTCGCATAATTCGCTCCATGGAGTTCAGCCTTTATACTCTGTTTCATACTTAGCGTGCAACGCTGTCAAAGCTACTGGCGCGAGCATGGGGCTTGATCTCGTTGATCATTTGCACGCGTTCTCGCGCAAACAAAACCATTGATGAAGCCATGAGCTCGCGCCAGTAGCTTTGACAGCGTTGCACGCTAAGTATAAAAGAGTATAGGTGTGTTAAGGTGAGGACAAAGGCATAAGGGCTCAATTTCAAGTAATACACGTATATGAGCACTATGCCATAGTGACAGCGAGCCGGGTAAAACAATTGGCTGGAGCGTTGGGTTTCGGTGGCGAGGGTGGAAGGACGGAGGAACCAATTGCATTACAATCACAAAAAAAAAAAAAGGTTTTAACACTAGTGGGGAAGGCCTACAGAAGGCTCATAATACAAAACATTGGTGGGATAGATGATTTAGCGTAGAGAGGGAACTTATAGCAAAATTTAAAGAGGAGGGTGCGTAAATGTGTCTAGTCTAGGTGGCGCAAGCAACGACCCGATACAGAAAGTAGAGCCAATACCATCCATTTATTCTTCAATCCTATGAAAGAAGACATACACTTGCTGGAAGGGCTCTGGTCGTCTTTGCAATTGCATTGGAAGAAAAAGTGTTATACTGAGGAGGACTTCACAGAACCGAAGCGGTGACCCACTGATGCTCACGTATTTCGTGCCAGTGAGACGCAAGAAAAAACGCCCCCCCAAAAAAAAAAACAGTGTTTGTCTATGAACGGAGAAGCAAGCTGGGGTCGTTCTGCCACGACCAAAAGCTGAGTGAGAGGGGTCGAGGTTCGTCTCAAGTTAATCAGCGAAGTATGACCTTCACAGAAGTAACGTCCGAATTCTATCGTCTTTCGACTGGTTTTGCAGCAAACTTCAGCAGAAACACAGCCCTGATTGTTTAGCTCTAAACATCACTGTCACCTCGTCTTTCGACAAGCTTCCTCCGTAGGTGTCAGCGATTGGTTCGTTCAAGTGATTTTCGGAAAGTAGATGTTCGAGATTTTTTATTGGGAAACGCTGGGAATGCAATGCGCTATGGCATAGTGATTTCATGGCTTTTCTGTGTGCCTCTTTGTGGCTTCAAAGCGCTCACTTCCGTTATCTGCATAATAGTTATCTCGAGGATTATGTCAAGTAACAGTCCCTAATGTCAAGGAAACCATTTACATAAGAGCCAAACTATCTACCGCAAAACTCCAAGAAGTGCAGGAAGCTTCGACGTTGAAAACTAGTTCTAGAACAGAAGGAACCAAAGATCTTGAGATTGGTCCTGGGTAAAAAACAACAACACTGGTTTATCGTATTATACTCAACCATCGTGCTACACGAAGTTCGCATGCATGAACAGCTTCCGGTCCAAACGGGCGATGACACAGTTCAACGATTGCTTCGTTGTCGGCCGCGGTGATAGAGGCAGCGAGAAGCAGAGCTGAAGGAAGTCGGCACGAAATATTCGGGTATTCGGGTCTGCCCGGAGCACACTTACACCGTGGCCCAGAGCGACGAGCGCACGCGCGCGTCCGCGAAGCGCATCTGGTACGAGAGCAGCCGCAATTACCGTCACTCCGCCAGTGTTTGCTAACCGATCCGAGCAATGAGATGCTAACGGCCGAGAATGAGACAAGTGGCCGAGAAAGCCCGGAGCTTGCTTCGAGAAGCGAAAACCTACATTTGGGTAAGAGCGGGAGAGGACAAAACGCCGGAGGCTGCCCCGCTTGATTCATGATGACAGAGTCTTATACCGCCTTCGAGAAAGAAAAAAATAAAATAATGCCGGTTTTTTCCGTGTCCTGCAGATGAATTGAGGCGAAAGCCGAGACGCTGCAGATTCCGCTGCTCGCAGGCAGTAAGAAGTCATGCTTCGCCAGCATTCAGTATTCGGCAAAGCTGCAAAGATTACATATTCACACGATGACACATTCCCCCGCTAAATATACCGAAAACACGTCTCCCGTTAAGTTTAACGAAGAAATTGTGACGTCACATGACTGTGACGTTACGTAACATACCAATTTCCCTGCTATTGCCTTGAACCGAGGGACAGGAGGATATGAGAGAGCGGGGACACCTCACAAAGCCAAGCTCTGATTAGAATGCTTAGAGGGTAGACGTACATCTAGCTGTTTTCGTCTCCCCTGCACTAGTCGAACGCGTTAGAAAGCGGAACGTCGGCGTCCGGCGTTTGGCTCTCGCATTCTAACGCGTTCGACGTGTGCAGTGGAGACAAAGCCAGCTATAGCTTTAGGTATACCCGCTAATCATTCGAGCCCAAGCTCGGCGATCTGACGTTCCCCGCGCGCTCTCGTCTATCCCTCTCCCTCAGTTTCTCGGCACATATGTGCTCGCGTGCAAGCGTCTCGCGGTTCGTCGCAGCTGGGGACCAGTCGGGTGCGTGCTCCTGAGAACGAAGTCGAGAGACTTCGCCATCATGAGACCCCATGGTGCGTGAGTGCGGCACCGATGCCCAACGACTTTGCCATCACGTGTCGCAGCTATCGTTGTGACTGTACTGTAGATTCACACAGTTCTGCTGTTTTTTTTTTTCTTTCGTCCTCACAAATTGATTTTACATCGACGATTGCAAACACAGAAGTGATTCGTTCCCCAAGTCGGGGCGCCACAGAGTGCGGGCACACGCGCGCGTAGAATCATTTTGTTACTTCACCTCTAGATCGATAATGAATCTCAAGCGTTATATGAAACACTATAAAAAAAAACACTAACACAAACGCGTGGCTTAAAAAAAAATCTTTCTTCCACGAGTACTTTTGAGAACAGTATTTTGTAAGGAATAACCTCTCGCGCCTGAGTTTTTACACAATACTGCAGAAGACCTGTGCACTGACGTAGAACTAGAATACACAGTCTCACGAGTATGATCTTGTCCGCTTCAATTTCTGTGATGAGCAAGGAAATAATATTGTTATTGGTGTCTTATTCCACTTTGGAATGATGAAGACGTGATCAAGGAGGTGAGCGGCTCCATAGGCGACACAACTCGCACCTAGCTGTTGGGGAAAAGAGCGCGATAAAGAGACACAAAAAAAAAAAGGAGAAGGAGGATTATGTGACTGAAGGGTAATTCAGAAATCACCGAAATGTTCCCGGCCAACGGTGGGCGATAAGATAGGTGGTTGAGGGGAATTCATCTAATGGTTTTACTGATGGGCAGACGACGCACGTGTCGGTGACACATGCCGTATCATTCGCTAGTTGTCCTCACAACGGATGTTCGGAGTTATTGGCGACGAGCATCAAGCTCCCAACCCCAAAGCTCGAGTTGGCAGTCAGGGTCACCCCCAGTTCATCGTCATGCCGATAGGAGGCATGTGTTCATTTTGCCTCTTTCTAGTGGGCAGCTGCACGAAAGCGAAACCGATGACGGATATGTAGGAGCCACTATGCTCGTTGTCAAATCGAAACAAAATGAAGTTTTTCACATTATTCATGCGCAACACGAAGTAGTTGTTACAAGATCTGGTTGTCGGAGGGAGAAACGATGCCTTTCGTGTTTGAAACGTACACGTTTTGAAAAAAATGACGGTAAGCTAATCTAAAATTTACCCACATATTACTCTATTCACGACAATATATACAAGTAAATCAATAATGCTCCGCGAGAAGCCGATTTGTTTTTTACTATGTTCGTTGAGGTGAACAAGAGTATAAATAACCTACATTTAGAGTAACGACACTTAAGCCATCTTGGTACTTTAAACCATTGTTGTTAGTAATCTGGAGCATTATCGGAAATCATAGGAAACGGTCCTCCGTCCTCCTAAAGTGCGAAAAGAGTTCATAACAAGGCAATACAGTGTCGCCTGAGCTTTTTCACGCTGCATCTGAAGATCAGCAAGTCGTATTTTTAAATGAAACCGATCGTCAATTGTGCCCGCTCTGCACCAAACACCCATGTGGCGGTGCCCTCAAGAAAATTTGAAAATGTAGCGCTGAAACTTCATGCGTTGCTTGTTTAGTGTATATCTAGTAAAAACCAAATTAACTCTCCTTTACAGTGATGGCATTTGCTGAAGTCTGCCAATCGGATTTTCAGATGTACTCACCGCTGCGCATTCTTGTTCAGACAAATAAAACATATGTGTACACTTCAAAGTTTCACGAATCACACAAATATCTAGCGTACGTCTTTTGAGAAATTCCCAACATGTAGAGAGAAAAGCATACCGGGGGCGCGCCCAAACCGAGGCTGTTTTCTTTTGTAGAAAATTTTTCAAGACAGAATTTCTTGTTGACTATTTTTAAAGTTTACAAACAAGCACAACGTACCGCTATAACCACACCAAAAAATTGTTTTTGTCACTGGAGCTTGGTAGGCATCCTCACATTGGCTACATAAAAGGGGAAGCAGGGGGCGTGTTGAAGAGGGTAGTGGTAAAACTGAGAGAAAAAAAACCTTCTGGAGGAACAAATTGGGCAATTAAAGTTCTCAATTTGCAGCCACGATTTTAATAATGGCATCGTACCATGACGGCCTTCTCGGTGTAAGATAAAAAAGAAAAATAAAATAAAATAAAAAGACGGAAACGAGAATACTATGAGATCTTAGACAAGTTCGAAGCAGTGAAAAATCTAAAAGAGGGTGCAGGGACGTTCTTTGAAGATCCCCTCATCAAAAAAAAAAAAATATATAATAATCATTTCACCCCAGGACTTTTTCTTGCGTGCTCCAGAAACTTCGGTTAACAAAAAACGGGACTGCAGGCACAACAGGGGCGATCAGTGAACCACAATAGGATGGTAGGAATCAGTCGGGAGACTTCAAGGAAGTGCATATGAGGTGAACGTCAAGATATCTTCTAAACGGGGCGATGCATTGTCCACACACAGCTCAAAATCATAGAATCAATCAGTCATTCTTGACAGGAAACAATGCTTGTTTTGGGTGATCGATGGAACACCCACGAAGGAGGAGGCATTGTTCGCCCAAAGGAATAGTTGCTACTTTATCAGCCTACATGAGCAAACACTCGCGAATGCGCCATCAGTAACTCCAAAAAGTGCGTTCTTTGTGAAGAACGACCTATGATGTTGTTTTATGCGTGCGTGTGTGTGTGTGTGGGGGGGGGGGGGGGGGGGGGGGGGGGACAAGTACATTGCCAAGACATAAATCTGGTTCAATGTGCACCTTAGAAAGCAGTTCAGTTCCTTAATATATCCTGGACCTCAATTGACTCCTACCATGTATTGTGGTAGACGGTCGCTCGTGTGAAGCCCATTTCGTTGAGCTGAAATTGTTGAAGCCCACAAGAACAAGTATGGGCGAAAAATGTATTGAGTCTTTCATAAATAAGCGATCTTCAAAAAACGACTTTTTACTTTAATTCTATTGCCCGCTGTAGAACGTGCTTCAAGAGTTTAAACTATCGTAGTATATTTGATCATTTATTTTCCCCTTTAAGTTATTTTTTTTCTTTCTCTTTCTTATTTTTAACAGGGAATAGCTGGCATAGTGTGGTACACGTTAAAAACCTAAGCTAATTGCCATACTGTATTGGCCAAATTTATTATTACACTTTGTAACAATGTCGCCCTACCCGAAGAGATTAAACTCATGCTCTCTAAATATCTCAAGTCTAATTTGTGATAGTCCTCATAACATCGCTATTACTAATTGGAAAAGCTGTGAGCATCCGTTTTTCTCCCTTAGTTTTGTATTCTTATTGCCGATTAACCATTGGTAAAATTTTCTACAATATTAATTTACTGGCTATTATTAATCTCCAATAGTAATCCTACAGCTGTAAATGCGTGCTAGAACATTTCTGGGACATGGTCTTCGTAAGAAGCGAAATATTTGCATTCAAATTACCACTCTCAGCATTGATGAACTCACAAACTTAGGCAAACGTCTCAATACAGATTCCACCAGCTTATAAAACACAATGAAAGCAGAATATGTTTCTAGTGTACTAAGCATAAAAACTTGCACAATCATCCCACATTCCTTCAAGTTTCTTATTACGGCGAGTTCTATCCATAGGTGTCGAACAGAGTCATCCTACAGTATGTCCGCTGCTTCTAATAATCTAGTTCAGTGGTTCTCAAATGGGGGTCCGCGGACCCTTTGGGGTCCGCGAAGGCACTCTTGGGGTCCGCGAAGCCCAGCCTTATCAGTCAAGCCCGGAAGTAAAAGTTGTCTTTTCTCCGATTGAGAAGAAACGTTCAAATTTTCGGGTTGGTTTTCTCGTGTATATGTCAAGAAGAGAAGTCCACTTCACACTAGCCCTTAGTTATATTCATTTATTAAATCACTATCAAATTAACCTATACTTTCCCTTTCCTTCACCACGAACGGGGTCCTCCATCATCGCCGCCGATTCATAAGGGGTCCGCAAACTATCCATGGTTGAGAACCCTGATCTAGTTCAAGCTGTACAAATATTTAACAAAAGCCTTTTGCGTGCATTCCAAACACAGCTTGCACCAGTAAGCGACAAACAGAGCATATGTTTGTGTAATAGACTCTTGAAGGTTGCTCGGAGTGTTGTTGGTATAAAAAAAGCAGATAAAATTCACGTCCACATGAGAAAGAGCACAACACACGCGCCCTCTATGTGACTGGTGTGCAGCTAAAAATATTTCGCTTGATCCGAGCTTTCTTCCCGGGATCTCTCCAAGACCAGCTAACCAGAAGTTAGCCGTCAGTGGAACAAACACGTGCTAACATTTGCCACCAGTCTTGATCGTACGCACCACAAGTGTGAGTATCCGAAGTTGAATAGTTAAATGTTAATGATTGATGGTAAGTCCCCAAGGCGGAAAAGATTTACGGAAGCATAAACTGGATTCCACCTGAGATGCACTACGACTCGCTCCCTCTACGCGACTAATGTTAAGACAGGTACAAACACTTGAGACCGAGCACGCAAAATATCCGTGGAAGACGGGGGTTGTAAATATCCAGACCTCTCTTCCTAACGCGACGCCGTTGCGAGTAGAAACTCCGACTCAGTTTGCTGACGAGAGGGACATTTGCAGGAGCGATTCAGCGAGCCGAGTGTACTTACACAGGCGCACGATCCTTTGACCCCTCCGCATTACGGCAGACTTACGTAGCGCCTCGGCTTGGGTATCTCTACGTAACTCTGCCGCTGCATCGAGGACACCTACTCCCTGTCGTCGCCATAGTCGTCGTCGTCGTCACGGAAGCAGGAGCGCCCAGTACTGCTCCACTGTCGCTATTTTCAATCTCCCGAAGCGACCGCCGGTGGTGCTTCCGCGTTCTTGATCCAAAACATCACACAAACGGGGCGTAGCGAAGCGGAACTGTCCGTGTAGACTCTTGTTTTGTACGTTTCTCTCGTTTTGCTCCTTAATCTTGTAAAAAAAAAACTCGCTATGCGAGATCTTTTCTTTAAAAATAGTCGCGGCACGCGCGTACGTTCAACAAGAGGAACGTCGCAGGCGGCCGCTTGGGACCGAGGTTGTTCGAACGACACATCGAGTATCTTGTTCCCAGCGCTCAAGTGCTGGCTCAGCGGGCTGGCTGTTGCGAGAGACGGCTTTACGTGGCGCAAACAGTTAAAGACCACAGTTTTTTTGTTTGTTATTTTTGCAAGTATTGAATTGCTTACGCTCGTTTCTCGTACTTTTGCTTAGTCTTTATACATTTATTCCGTTTCCGAATTTATTCTGATACAGAAATTTACTTTGGACTTCGCCGAGATTCTTAATTCGGCTTTAGGGAGCACCACTTCAAAGAGGGTGCGCTACCTAAGGCCGACGTCACAGTGGAAGAGACACGAGTGCCGGGGAACGTTTTATCATTTTGTTGTGAAGCACGTTAGTTTATGTGGCGCGTTTATTCCTCGACCTCTGGGCACTAGGAATTTGTGAGGTCACAAAGGAGTAGGCATGGACGAAAAATGCGAAACTAACGCACAATGTTTGGGTAACTTAATTCCCACTGAAAAAAAAAAAAAAAAACATATGCGCCCATAAAAAACCATATACCATATTACCGTACAAAACAACCTTATGGTTTGTTTTTAATTATCTAGTTTTATGGGAGGACTTCGCAATTTTTAATGCTTCAAGGCTACCGACATTACCTAATGCACGTATTATGCACACAAAATACGCAAAATAATGTATGTGTCGTGCGCCCCATTCATGTATTTAAAATATTGTCACTAATGGAAAATGGTAAACGAATGTAAAACTGAAAATACATGTTTAATGAGGCAAACTTGTGCCCACAAACTTAAAGAGAGAGCTACCAGACTCTTGCATCGGAAACGGAAGGGCGACTGTCCCGAAGCAGCACCTTTAATGCTGCTCTTACACACGCGGTAGGCGCAAGGAATTTTATGAACCAGAAAACACGATGACAGCCACGAATGGGCTGGTAAGCCTTCCAAAAAAATTATTGATAAAAAAAAAAAACGAACCTGGCCGAGTAGGCCCCAACCCCGTTCCTCCGTGTGGCTGCAGCCTGCGTTGCCAACTCTGCCACGCACGTGGCAATATTGTTAACTTAAAAGGTTGTAAGTACAGGTGGAGAACAACTCTATTTATATACTTATGCGTCATCCGGCAGGGAAAGTAGGTAGAACACCACGGCCAAACGCCAAATTGACTTCCGCATTCTTTATTGAGAAAAATGCACGCATCTCAGCACGACGGCGGTTCTTCTTTTCTGCCACTAGATATCGTTCACCTTTCATTCTCTCTCTTTTTCCCCCTCACCTCTCTGGTCTTCTTAACGAAATTAAAACGTTGGGAGTAGTTGAAAAAGTAGCAGGCGGTGCATCTTTTCCTTATTTGTCTTTTCTTGCTCTGTATTCACTAACACCCCGTTCCAATTCGTACAACGAATTGAAACCCGTCGCTTGTTTGTGTGTTGCATCTGAGGCTGCCAGCGACCTCGCTGGTATATGGGTGTGAGAAAGCGACGCAGTTCCCGTTATGTTGGAACAATGACCCGGACCAAGCGGCTCCCAGTTCTACATCCGCGATCGCGTTTGAAAGGAAAAGCACGAGCGCGATTATCTGACCGGGGTCATATCGTTTCAGGTGCCCCGTTCTCGCGAGAACAAGCACTGCCCCCGATCCCCAATCGTGAAATCGTTTTGCGTGACAATTCTGCGACTCTCCCGAAAACGAAGATGGTCACGTCGCGCGAGTGGGCGGTTTACGTGATCAGAATGCCGTTTCACCGGAACCCTTTATCTTTTTATTTTCTATAATACTTTTATTAAACTAAACTTCCGAAAGATGTACATAAGCACGAGAATGCTCCAGTTCCAGGTACAGTGTTTTTTCTTCTTCTTTTTTTATGTAACTCGTATCTGTTTGCTTTGAAACAATATACTATCCTGTTTTGTGGTGCACACATTTCCGAGACAAAACACAACTCGATGCAGCAATAAATAAAAAACAGAAAGAACTTCTCCTACATTATACACTTATGTGTTTCCTGATGCAGTCCAAATTCATTTTCTAATTTGACAAGCGCAGTGTAGAGTTGAACTTGAGCAAACGCCATAAACAAACTCGGCAACAGCAAAATTTCGAATGTTTTCAGAAATTAAAGAGGAATATCATCCACAATCAAATAATAAAAATAGTTGGTAAATTCGTTGCTCGCTATGTTGTAAATGCAGTAAATGCTAGCCTTAGTTTCCACAATGCTGAAGCAGCGCGCTGCTGCGTGAGCACGGTCCTGCATCTCATTCGCGAAGCGACGAACACGTGCGTGCTGGGCTGTGAACGTTGAAATGGTGCATGGATGATACACTAGGCTCGTTCGATTTACCTGCGTCTCCAGCACTGGTGTAGAAAAGTGTGGGGCTCTGTGCTTCCTGTCGTATCTCAATACTTATACCGGAAGTACGCTGCCATACACTTTCCTGCGCTGGTGCAGGGAATACAGGTAAATCGAACGAGCCTAGTGTATCATGCGGGAGAAAATTCGTGTTGCCTACTCCGTCAATGAGGGCGTGTTGGTCGCAAAAACACTATAACCTGTTTGTCTTTTTTAATAAATGTTTCTTCCTTTCCTTCTTTAACGTGCTGGTGATAAACGGCCCACACGCTCATGAAAGGCTTGAGGTTAAAAACATGGCCGTCCGACAACGCGTGAAGCTTCCGGTGATTAAAATATGGTCAAGCGTTTTTCGCTCTCTAATCCCCATTATCGTGCACATGTATCTTGATTTGAATTGAGCTAGTATTGCTGGAGTCGTTAATAACCAGATATGCAAATCAAACCCGATATATCAAATAACAGCACTGATGCATCATTTACAAAGTCACTAAATATACATATAACTACTTTAGCAATAGGGACAGCCACATGATTTTTGTTACGCACGCGTCCTTAGGGCCCCACTAGTCTTCCTCAGCGGGGGAAGTCACTTGACTACAAAAAGTCAACGTGAAACGTTATTTTTTTACGAGAATAAGATTTGTGATTACGAGACTCCTAACTTAAGAACATTCTCTTATGAGTGCACGACGGGCTCCAAGCTAATAATGCGCCTGCCAGCAATAACTATTTCCGTGGAAGATTTGTGTGCAGCGGAACTAAGATGTAAAGAACTACCTCGCCGTAAAAATATTTGCACATTCGGAAGCCCATTAACATCTGAACGGCGGATACGGAAAGTCATCCTTTTCAGTCTTTGCTATTCCAGAAGGCGTTCATCATACTGTCGGGCTCATCCATCCGCGACATGACCGCGAAGCGTCCACCAAGGGTCTCCCACCTCCCCTCCTTTTACAGCCTCCTCCTCCCCCTCCAACCGGGCGCTACAAGACGGCGTACCGATCTAGGTCCCTTGGATATGTGCCACACAACGCAATGCGAGCACGAAAATAGCGCCGCAGACGCGATGTTAAAAACAATCGGAAAAGAGAACGCGCCGCCGAGGTCAGGGTTGTGTCCAGAAAGCGGTCAAGCGACGCACTGCGTCGTAAAACAAGGAGGCACGCCGGCCGGCACAGCCCGATAGAAACCGGATGACGGAGCGGTCAGAAGCCGCGGAGAACCCACCGAATGTAAAGTTCACCCATGAAATATTTTTGGCATAACATATACCAACCCAGCCACCACGGTTCCTAGACGTTACAAGTATTTAATTACCTCGCTTCAAAAGTGTCCAATAGATGTTATATTCTTTCATTTGAATACTAGAAGCCTTCGAAATAAAGTTGATGAGCGTGAATGTTTTATTCGTTCGCTAAAACTGAAATTTGATGTGTGGGCATTTAGCGAGACTTGGTTTAGAAATAGGTGAGGTATAGATCTGGGACGGATATCACTGCGAATCTGTAAATCGACCGCATAAGGATGGAGGTGGCGTTGCTTCGTATATCAAAAATACTGTTGACTTTGTTTTAATCACGGAATATTTAGTGACCACGCCCGATTATGAATGTATTGTTATTCAGTGTTCAGAAATTCTTGTGGTTCTCCTATATTGTCCCCTAGTGGAAATAGATCGGTATTTTTCATATTTCTGAGTTCTGTTCTTCATTATGCTAGCTATCTTCGACTTAAGGTGATCCTAGTTGGTGACACAAACATTGATATACTCGCTGAAAATACACAACAAATAGAATTTGTAACGCTCGTGCGTTATAACGTAATTCACACCCCCACTCGTGTCACGGCCATTTATTCACACTACTTGGTTCATGCACAACACATTTTCACTCGGACGACATACTCTTAGGAACCATCACCGCCGGGATAAGTGACCATACGCCAATATATTGTATTTTCGCCTAATATAAATGAACGTAACAGTCAAACTGGTTTCTCGAACTTATCGGTATATTTCGGAAGAAACGCTAAATACATTTTATGATTCATTAGTTGCACAAAACTGGAACGTTGTTCTGTCTGAAAGTAACTCGAATAAATCATACGACATATTTTTCGAAACCATGCTTAGCTGCTACCGAATAAAGGAATCAGGGAAAACTTGGATTACGGAAAATAACTTTTTCACAGCATAGAGAAGAAACCATATATGCGCTTGATTTGTCAAGACTCAAGATAAGACCCCTTTTTTCGAAATTCAAAAAATATATTAAAAAAAAAACAATTAAACTCCGATATTTAAAAATCAAAGCGAAATTTCTTTCAACGCAAGATTAGAAATGTACAGGATGACCCAAAGAAGATATGGTAAACGGTAAACGAAGTTGTTAGACTAAAGCCTCGTCATAACTAATTTCATAACTGCCTGCCAGACCTAATAACAAACGGAGAAACCCTGTCTGGGATTCAGCAGGCGACAAAATTCAACACACAATTCTTATCGGCAGGAAAGGCCGCGTCAGCGAAGCAATGCGATGGCCCGGAAACGTACTACTTTGAAGACAGCAACCCCAGTTCAATTTTCTTTTCTGTAACCGAACAACAAGCAATAACAACCCTCGTGTCTTTAAAAAGAAAAATAAGCCTGTGGTGTTGATAACCTAACAACAATACCTATTAAATGTTTATGAGCACTCATATCCCTCCCTCTTACTCACATATCCAATAGTATACTTCAAAGTGGTACCCTTCCTGATCAACTCAAAATAGCGAAGGTTTCAACGATAAGTAAGGGTCGCTCAAAAAATGACTCGGGGAAATTATAGACCAATTTCGGTACTGCGCTTATTCTCAAAGGTAGTTGAAAAAATATTTAACGAAAGGCTTCAGAATTTTTTTCAGCGGGTATATTATTATTATAAAACAACAATATGTATCACAGAAAGAGAAAACAAGCGAACTCGCACTTTTGCGCATTAAGAGAAAATCATAAAACATATTGAAAATCGGCTCTTCACAATTGGCTTATTTATTGATTTTCGTAAAGCCTTTGATTCTATCAAGTACGACATACTCCTTAAAAACTTTAAACATAGGGCATACGCGGCATATCACATAAACTCATAGCAAATTATCTTACTTCCCGTAAACAATATACAGTATATAATGACACAAAATCACCTTTAGGATCGATAAAACATAGCGTACGCTAAATACACTTAAGACTGCTTATGAGTAGGAATCGAAAAGCATTCCTACAAGCAGCTCATTTCTACAAGCAGCGCGCTACGTCTTCCTTTTTCACACGGCGCTCCGGCGGTGACATCACGCACCCCCACTGCGCAGGCGCGGCGAACTTCGCCGGCTCCACGGCTTTCATGACTATGCATCTGCGTTACTGTGCTTCCCTATGTGTTTTATTTCTGAGGCGCGTCCACTTTGACTTTGAGCACACCGCCGGCTTCCATGACTATGCATCTGCGTTGCTGTGCTTTCCTTTGTGTTTTATTTCTGAGGCGCATCGGCTTTGACCTTGAGCACCCCACCGGCTTCCTTGACGATGCATCTGCGTTGCTGTGTTCTTCTTGTGTTTTATTTTTGAGGCGCGTCCGTTTTGTCCTTGAGCGCCCCGCCGGCTTCTGCGACGAAGCATCTGCGTTGCTGTGCTTTTGGCCAATGAAAACTTAACTGCCGTTTCGCTGCTACAGACGGTTACAGAAAACGCCCGCTTCGCTCCATGGGACAGTTAATGCTTTCGCACTTAATATGTGACTCCCCTGGTCTCCATATTGGGACCGTTACTGTTTTTCATGTACATTAATGATGTACCTAACATACCATGTACTGAAGACTTAATATTACACGCTGACGACACTAATGCCTTTTTCATGGAGTCCACCTCAGCGAGTTGGAGAAAAAAACGAATAAATGTTTACGCCAGCTCTCAGATGTATTATTTTTAAATACAAGAAAATACATAGCCTTTCATCGGTAAACCGAGTAAATAATAATACTATTGAAATGAGATTTGAAGGCACCACATTTGAAAGGGCGATTAGCCAGAAATTTATTGGAGTTTGGTTCGACGATAATTTAAATTGGACATACCATGTAAGTACTGTAAGTAATGAAATCTTAAGATCAGTCGGCTATTTTTCATCTGCAAAACATATATGATCAGAATGGCTAAGCTGTCAGATATTACGTTTTAATATATTCAAAACTGCATTACTGCTTCCTTGTCTGGGGTCAGACAACGAAAACAAATATTTAAAACCTCCATCTACTACAAAAAGGCTGTTCGATTAATACAGAATTCTGACTATGACGCGCATACCTCCCCCTCTTCAAACACTGTAAAATATTAAATCTTTACCAACTGTACAGATATGAACTTGCAATATACATTTTTCAGATCTTGAGACTTCCGCGACCAACCTAGCTATCCTTGATTTTGCGTCCGACCAGACCATCACTATGGCACACTGCATTATAGGTACATACTTCCTAAAATTAGGACAAACAGAGCCACACAAACACCGGCGTTTCAAATCCCGAACTATCTAAACATGTGTAGTGACCTTCAAAACCTTATCACGCCAAGTACTTCAATAAACAAATTTAAATGCATCCTGAAAGAAACCTTGATAGGAATAGAACCATAAAGAGAAAATCAAATTGAAACTGAAGTGACTGTTTGGTACAAATTTTTCGTCTGCGACTTGTTATTCTTATTTTTGTTTTTAATTTGTTGTAATACTATTGTTTAGTACAGAAAAATGTGATTTTATCGGAGCGTTTCTGATATTTCGTTCCGTTGTCGGCAGTAACTATTCTTGTGTTTCTACTATAAAACGGCATCGAGTCCGCGTCAGACCATCTCGTCTTTTGCGCTGATGCTGCAAACAATCAGTATTGTCTAAAAGAGGTAAATAAAAAAAATAATTAAAAACGCCAAATTCTAGAACCATGATGATACTAGAACAAGACGAAATTGGCTGCCATGACGAACGAAAACAGAAGTCTAAAACAGTTGTGTGTGTGTGTGTGTGTGTGTGTGTGTTTCCGTGTGTGTGTGTGCGTGTGTGTGCTTATGTGTGTGCGTTTATCAACCTCGCTTATCCATCATCAATTTATACCATGTCGCCTGTCTTATTGCGAGAACCGTTGAACTGACAATTAATAGTAAACAGCGCGCCCGAATAACGACGCGTGCGCGTGTGTGTTACTCATTACGCGATGGAATTACGTCCTGGAGCTAGAATATGGCACACTGCCGTGAAGTTCGTTAGAGGTGACAGACGTGAGAGAAGACGTCATTCATCGTGACAATGTGACAATCGGGACCTTTCATGCCCAGGAAGCAGTAAACATCTCGAAATTTGTTCACGAGTGTGATGGCACACAACATGGCTAAGCAGCCTTGTCGGATATGCACATTTGTAAATACAGGAAATATATTAAAGAAGAAGTTCGTACGCTTCTTATGTTCGTCCTGCCACGACGTCCGTTCGCTTCCTACGAGACGATGCTCAGTGGCACCCTGCTGCTCGCACCATGGACACAACGAAAACGAAATGTTCTCTCCCATTAATTCATAAAGTTCAGATCGCGCCACAACACATTTTTATCTCTTCAGATTTCTTATAGTGTCTTGAACGTCTTAGGAAGGAAAACGTTCGCTTTCAATATGAAAATCATCGAATGTATTCAATAAAAAAATGCGCCTCAGCCAAAGCAATTGTTTTTTTATTGTTGAACCAATAGCGCTAATTGAAACTTGGTGTGTTAATTCGTTGAGAATAATGTGTGTGTTTTGAAATTCCTCATATTTAGCACTTAAATTAGAACGAGGCTCCTATCTACCCTTAGCAAAAAGAGGCCGTACTTGAAACGAATTTGAAATATATTGAATATGAATATTCATTTTGTATTCATTCTGTATTATTTTGTCCGCATTCGAAATACGCAAGTAATGTATTCAAAATATATCATAAATATTGATCAGAAAATATTTTATATATACCAAAAATATAATTCCTTCATTTGTGTCCTAAAAAGCGGCTACACAATTTTTTTTTATTTTTTTGTTAGTAAATGCATTTTTGCGTAGTATTTGAAGGCTCTACTAAATACATCCCACAACTACACATCAGAAACGAACACAAACACAAAGACCACGACGCACTGGACACCTGAATCACAGTCCCGTTGACTGCTCTAGAGCCTTATATAGCCTACATATTTAAGGTAATCATGTGGCCGGTGACCAGCTCTGCACTTATTAAGGTTCTAAGTATTCTATCTTCTCCTAGGGAGTCTGTCAAATGAGAAACAGTGTTTTGAAGTTCGTGGACGATATCTCTTACTAAAAAGCATTGGTACAACTAATAATAATTTGGCGTTTGGCGCAGTCGCTAAAAGAATATCCACAAAAACGGCTTCTAGAAGAAATGTTATTGCTTCTCTGCATAGCACCACTCAGGATGAAGCGAGTCAAGCTAGTTTCTTCACTTTAAAATAGTAATTTTGGTTTTCTTTACTAGTTGACTATTTAATACGGTCATTAACGTCACTATATTAAAGTCACTACTCACATCACATACAATGGCGAGTATACACATTCAGTGAACTAACGCATGCGCTAACACAATTCCACGCCAAACATATCTGCTCACTGCTCTTGCTGAAGCTTTCCAGCATCAGCAAGTATTGTGGTTGTAGTTCCCGAACCCCGTTTGTGATTGGTGTGCAAGAAACTCATCAGGTGTGTTCTTGATAGAAAAAAAAACAATAACATAAACTTCTCTGATTCATCAGTTTGATGCTGCACAACTCAATTGACAAACTAATCAAATGTTGTATTTAGGCAGTTCAATGTACTCCACATCTGCTTGAAGTGAATTTCTGATAGGCAAGCTTTTCATACTTTGGTAGTTTAAGTCAAACTACCAAATTATTGCAGTCAAAACGTACTTAGGGTATAACAGAACAGTATTTACGATTTCTTGGTATTTTAAGAGCATTCTGCACATATTTTTGATCGCTGCCTTTTTTTAGGGTTGTAGTATATTTTGCATGAAATAAACTAATATTTTAAGAAATCTTATTAAAAGGTATTTTGTGCCGACTAATTTAGTATTTACATATTTCAGAACGCATGAAGAGGACTTCAAATGAAGTTTAAATAAAGGCATTTTAAAACTATTTTCAGAAATATATTTTAGAACTAAGTAAAAAAAAAGAAGTGTGTATTTTCGGTATATTTTTTGTGTACTTACAATTATGAGCTGTACTTCAAATATACTCAAATTAGAATGTGGTATATTTCAAACGTCTTAGTTTTCGCTAAGGGTAGCTTCAAAACCTAAAGACTACTAGTAGTTTGTCGTTCAAATGAAGACAAGAGCATGGTCTGCCTCCGAGAAGTCGCTTCAAACGAGACGTCAGCAACATTTGCAAAACGTTATTATCTTTGCCTAAATGTAATAAAATATTTAAAACAGTTTATGCAGCATGGAGCCCATTTTTATCTATGCACAGACAAGTCTGTTCTTAAACTTTACCACACGGACGTATTGAACAGAAGAAGCGGCCGCTCTTTGAAACAGGCAGACAAGAAATGGCAGTCGAAACTGAATAGATCAAGTGCATTTGGTCCCAACGCGGAAGCAATCGCAAAAGAAAGTACAGTCAAGTTTGAAAGGTATCTTAAAAAAAGCGGCAGATTGTATTCCTTATTGGAAATATTTAGCCGCAAAATTATTGCCTTAAATCTACGTTGATGCTGTTGTGTTTTTTTTGTGTTTTTTTTTACAATAGGCTTTATTGTAAAAAGGTTGTGATATTTCTCTTTGTCACAGATGACAGGGACTGAACCATAGAGGGGGGAAAGGGGCGGGGGGATTTGGAGAAGGTTGGCATGAGCTTGTCTAAGATAGCCCTCTTCTGGTTCAGTCTAATTTATGTGCCTCTTGGTCCAGCGTCCAAGTAGCTTCGAAAACACTCAGTTGTTCAGCACCAACGCGGAAAACGTTCCCTTGTTCGCCCTCGCTTGGAGAAGGCTGCGGCCTGCCTCCTCGTGCCAGGAGCAGAAAACGACCTGTATGATAAACCCTTGTCACGCGAAGAGTCGTGACAAAGGTCTTGTCTGCCTCTTGTTTCCGTCGAATGTGCGCGCCTTGCTCGGAGAAAGGCGCGTGCTGCAGAGGGTCGCCCGCAGGAGAACCACCGCGCAAAGGAAGGAGCTGCGTCCCAAATTCAGAGCGCCACGCTCGCAGCTCGTGACAGTGGCGACGAAGGAAAGGGTTGGTGAGAAAGCTTTGGCACTTACCGGAAGCCGGAGGTCGGAAGGCCTCGAGAGGTTAACCGAATTTATTAAGGGGCAACAGGAAGTACCTTTGCCTCAGCAGACACGAGTGGGCCGGATAGACAGCGCTGAACTCTGCTGCTTGGTGGCGCACTAATCACTTGTCCTTCTTCTCAGAGTATGTTTTATTCAAATCAAAATTTGCGAGATGAGATAAAAAGCTATGAGACCATTATCGTCACACAATAAAAGCAATCATCGCGACGAAGTAAACTGGTTATCTAATTCGTTGTAGTAAGAAACTGTCTTACAAGGTAACGTCCCTGTTGTGCTTTGCAGACTTTAAAAAGAAACAAAAAAAACGAGATGTTCTCTATAATAAAGGCTTAGAAGTATAGTGATATAATTAGATTAACATTAGGTTCGTGCCTGATCGTTTACAGTGGAAGATTTAGGTTCTCGCCAGGAATGATCAATGTTGTTTTAGTCGAATTGATCAGTAATCCAGTTTTAAATTGTTTTAGTAGTATTTGTACTCATTTGTATTGATTTATTTACATTTATGAGTTTAGTTTATCTCACCATTGTGTCTTAAAGCACACAAGTTCGTGTTACAGTCTTGTAGCAAAGAAAGCTCGAATGGCAACCAATTCAATGGCATTCTACATTCGGTTTTGGGATGCGTGCCAGAGGCAAGAAGGCAAAGCTCCAATTACGTCCGAATAAATAGCACCACAGAGGCACTAGAAACAAGGAAAACGAAAATATTCAGGCTTCTCTCGCACATTCACTTAATATTTCTCCCTTACAAGAAAACCGGGTCCAGAATTTTGCTTTTGAACATCGGTTCAATGATGTTGGCATACTACAAGTTGGTATTCCACACATCATATCTCCCTTCCATGTGAAGCGATTAAAATAACGAGCGAGTGACTTTTATCTCTTCCCCGAAATGGGTAGCGCTTTGCCTAGTTGAGATACCACCTGCCGGATAGCAAGGCGGTATGGTGCTAAATCTTCGACGACACCTTCAAGAGGCCAGCGCGGGACACAAATTGTAAAAAAAACATGCTGAGTCAGGGTCCGAGCTCGGAGTCCTGCTTTCACTGATTGAAGCCGAGCCCCAACCGAACGCTAACTGCATTTATGTCTGATCCGTGTCCAATTACGTCCAATCAAGTTAGCGGTGAATAAAATTGTTTTTTTTTTTTTTTTTTTTTTGTTACCGCTATAATAAAATACTCATCCCCTGAACGCTCATTCTCCACACAAATGTAGCGCTAGCGGTCCAAACCGGAGGTCAAATTTTCAGAAGTAAACATTTCCGTATACAAAAGTTATAAGTGATTTTTTGTTTATTTGTTTTTTTTATTTACGATGTGCTACAGGTCATTTGCAGGCCCAAGCAGGGTGGGACAATATAGTGTGAACTGTGGACAATTGACAAGCATTAACGTTTATATCGTGAAAAAATGAACCAAAATATAAAGTAGCGCAGTGACAGAAGCGGTCAACAAATAGATAGAGCCATAACCTCTGCGGAATCAGAATAATGATAAAATATAACAACACGGAATTGCTCGTGACAAGTTTTAAAGCACTAACAAGAACTATGCTATAAACTATGACTTGTAAGCATTTGTGGGAGCGCAACACATTTAGAAGTGTAAAGAACAGGGATCGGCGAATTGTTCAACTGCAGCGCATTCAACTACCTCACTTGGTAAAATGTTGCAGTCATCTACCCTTATAGGAAAAAAAAATCAATATTTAAACACATTGGACGACGATCGAAAGGATCGGATGTGGTTCAGATTGTTTGTTCTTGTGGAGTGTTTGAACGGAGGGAGCAAGTACGTGGAAGGATCAATACCAGTCTGCCTGTTCAGAATACAAACCAAAAGCTTAAGTATATAGATAGCTTACGTCGGGAACACAACAACTGAATATTCGACAATGACAATATTTGAGACATAGAATCGGTCTTTTTGTAACTGCATATATAAAACGTAAACTCTGGTTTTGAAAACGTTCAATTTTAAAGGAGTCGATTTTGGTACATGGATCTCATACCGCAGTGGCGTATTCTAACACTGGTTGAATCAGAGTTTTGAATGCAGTCAATCTTGTTGATGCTGGTTCCAGTTCAAGTATCCTCCTTATAAAACGAAGTTTCCCAAAGGCCGATGAACAGATATTATCTATGTGCATACTCCAGCTAAGGCAAAGTGTGAGCGTTACAGACAGGTACTTTACGTGGTCGACTCTGGAAACTAGATAGCTATTAAAAATATAGTCATAAATTAGGTGACCTTTCTTCTTGTTGAACGTAATACAGGCAGATTTTGCAAGAGTAAGTTTCATTTGCAACTTTTCACACGAACCAGACACTACAGAAAGTGCGTTATGCAAGATAGCTTGAAGCTCAACATTTTTTTTTTTTTACTTTAGAGTGCACAATATCATTTATATAGACAAGAATAAACAACTGGCCTAAAACTGATCCCTGAAAGACTCCAGAAAAACATCCAAATGGGGGAGAATAAGTACTGTCAATTTCAACATCTTGCTTTATGTTGCTTAAGAAAGACATTATCCAGTGTGTTAAATTGTCGTAAACTCCGGCTGATCTTAACTTCACAAGTATTTCGTCATGGGGTGCGGTATCAAAGGCCTTTGAAAAATTAGTAAAGGCCGCGCGGGCTTGCCCTTTATCACTAATAATGCTGGCCAAATCATGCACTCCGTCAGCCGCCATCAATAGGAAGATGAATATGTGAAGCTGAATGGCGCCAGTTACCGAAAACGGGCAAAAACGGATCCCATTTCCCCATTTAAATTTTCAGGAAATCACCTAAAACTTTTTATTGAACAAACGGTTATTTATGAAACTTTCGCATCTTGGTCGGGCAGCTAGCGCTACATTTTGGTGGAGAATGAGCGTTCGCCGATGCCTAGTTTATTTTTTTTTTTTGGTAAAGAAAACACTTTTTTGTTGTTGTTGTTTTTTTTTTTTTTTTTTTTTTGGGGGGGGGGGGAGACTGTAGGTACCACAGATAATTCAGTATTACGGACAAAAACAACACTTTTTGTTTCTGGGGGGGGGGGGGGGGGGGGCAGACTGTAGGTAACACAGAAAATTCAGCATTACGGCCTCGCTATCCAGCAGGTGTTTGTAGAGAACCCCATATCTTTCCTGGCTTCCCCCCCCCCCTTTTTTTTTATTACTTTTTCTAAAGAAGGGGAAGAGCAAAGATGCGCCCAAAGGTCACCCTGAACAACTTCCGTCCGCAGTTCCGGCGAGAGTGGCCAACTTAAACATTGCCAAAAAAACAACCAACGGCTATTACGCATTACATGCTGATAGAAAGCAAATATACTGCAATTTTATGAACATGCCCCTCGTAAAGCATAAACGCTTAGCAAGCTTCCGCTTCCCACTTTTGTGTGAATTCGTTATTCGTCCCCGGTTTTTACAGTCGGCCTCTCTTGCCCGAGTTTTCTGGACACCAGTAGACATCGAATAAAGGCTTCATAAACCCTGCCAGTTATTTGAATAAAAATAAAACGCGGGTTCAAAAAGAAATGCTATATTTATATATTTTTTAAGAACTTTCGCTAGTCAATTTTTTTTTTTTTTTGCTAGAAAGCAAAAATATAAGAAAACCTGCCGGTTTGTACTGAAATAAACGCGTCTCACACACCATTCAGAAAGGCATCTTAAAGGAGTGTACGTGCACGCACATAAGCGCGCGAGGAAAATTCCCTACACAAAACTCATATACAAAACCCAACCCGGTCCGTGAACACAGCACACATCCGGCTCGCAGGAAATAGCTGCGCGGTCGTTCTCGCCGTAACCAAACTTCCTCGGCCATTACCAAGCATCTCCAGCTGAGCCTCGACCTGGATTGATACTGCGCCCCCTTACGCCCAAGGCCCCCTTGCTCAGTTTCGGGAATTCCTACTCGACAACGCGTGCTCCTTGCACAACGGGGGCGCGTGCACACCAACAAAACTCCGTTCGCCCCTAAGCTGACACTCTGGTGGGAGCTGCGAAGTCCCCGGACCAATGAACCACTTCCCCCCCCCCCCCCCCTTCATCACGTGACCCCGGTCTCCGCGCTTGTGTATGTTAGGGAGCGTGATCACGTGGCGAAAGATGGACGTTTGACTGGTCCAACGAGCACGTAATTTCTACCGCACCGTCAGCTTAGGAATGAACGGAGTAAAGAAACCCCTCCCCTTTTTTTTCTTGTTTCATTCTAACCTTTTTTTTTTTTTTTAATAAGCGGTCTACAGAGATTGCCTTATGGAAGATGCTGCCTGCACATGTTTGGGGCTTTCCAACGCTCGTCAGATGTCCCAGGTTATCTGGGCGGGTGCGCGCGTGCATGTCAGCCATCGAAACTTTCTGTTACTTTTCCTCGCTCCTGACCTACTGCTGAGAGCGCGGTCGATGGAGAAGGCGTTCGATGCTCTTTGGACCGGCGCCGGCTTGACCCCAAAGTATGACGCTGCTCAGAAGCAGTTCGGAGCAGTGCAGTTTTTGAATCCCAACAGGTGATGCCGCGATGTGGATTCTGGTCATTTTCAAGGTCCTTGACATTGCTCGTAGACTAAGTTCGCAAGGTTGCTGCGTCAGGTCGAATCTCAGCAGCCCAGGTGTTAGACGTCGGCGAATGGTTAAAAACTCAGTAGATACTCCGCATTTAGCACGAGCTTTCAGCCTTTGATTGGATAACACGTCGCCGCAAGAGTGACCGCCTACTGTGTGCACTGGAGACGAAGCATCTAATCGATCCTTAACCTTGCTGTGACTATATAGGCGATTGTACTCGCTCGCACCTGGCCCATACACAAGGGCGGTCACATTTGTAGTCAAACGTTTCTGGGTATGCGCCATGTGCGCTAATTTCGCTCAGTGATCTAGAGAAGTAAAACAACGGGTGAAACTAGCGATGGAGAATTCGCGGTAAAGCCCGTTTTTGATACATTCAGACGTAATTGGCTAACAACAATTTGGTACCTCTCATTGCAGAAAGCGGCATATTTTTAGTAACAGGAAAATACCAACATTGCTTACTCCGTTCCACACGGAGTGAACAGGCCGTGAAAGTTTGTAGATATAGCGCTGATACAGCTGGTTTGTTGTATGCATGTTCAGACAAAGGAATGCTGCCTGAAGCGGCGTCCAGTGTTTCCGCTATAGATAAGAAATCCGCCTGATTGGTGTTTTGAACGTGCATCACGCAGTACTAATTACACGGAAGCCTGCGGATATGGGCACCCTGCAGATCTAACTCAGTGGCAATACGCGCACCTCTCGCGGCGGCGTCGCGCGTACTCATCGAGAAGCTACCTCGGCAGTCCCAGCTCGACTGCAGTGTTACAGCGGTGAGGGTTGCAAGGTCGACGTGCCTGCCTGGGCTACCACATTGGCGTGACCGCGGGAGCAGCGAGGGTGGCGGCGGAGTTCTACCGCTCTCCCTACACCGCCGACTCAAAAGTTGCCGCTCGCGGCGAAGCTCGCTGGACGATCGATAGCGTCTCCTAGCGGACGCAGGTTGCTCATAATGCTTATCCTGATCGAAACGAACTGTTGTGAACTTAATCAAGGATCATAATCCCTAAGTTCTGAAGTGCGAATTTTCGCTCCGCATATTCCGAGTTTCGGTCGGGGAGAGCAATTTAAACAAAAAAAAAATCGTTTTATTTTCACATCTCTTTTTTTTTTCGTTTTTCAAATGCAGTCTAACATAGTAGAAAGTTTTAGAATAAAGTTGGCAATTTCAGCGCATGTTAGCACTACATTTAGCGCTTGCGTTAGCGCACACTACGCAAGAGAGTTTTAGAATAGCGTTTCTCCGCCGCGACGCAAAAGCCCAAAGCACCTCGCGCTTGCAACGCCACCAAGATACAGTCGCAATTTTTAAGTCACACACAAAATGATGTAACTTAAGAAAAAACAAGATATTTAACAAGAGTAACATTTCAGATTTGTTTGAACATGAGAATGTGACCCGAGCGGTCGACCGGTCGTGTCCGCTTGCTTCGCCTCGGTAAGAGAGGTCTCGTGTACTGACCTTCGCATACAATGCCTTCGCCTAGAAATGTTTGCGAGTCGGAAGCATCAAGTTTCCGGTGATCGTTGCCCACCTTACTGGGTTTTCTAAACCAAGTGCAATGCCGTCCCGTATTGAAAATCGCAGTGGCGAGGATGCCGCCAACGTCGCGCTCACAAAGCCGCCAAAGCGGACGCAGTACATGGTCCTGGGAGCCGCCATTTTTTAACGGCGCTCGTCTTGGCTTCAGCCAACTTCTCATCACGAATCCTCCTTGGAGGGAGGAGTGCAAAGACTCTTTGCGTAGGCACGCAATTTCCAAAATATAGCGTACGCTAAAATAGCACACGCAAAGCGCAGAACGTGTTAGCGTTCGGCGCGTGCGCAGTGGCGACGACGCTATTCTTTGCGTACGCAAAGCTTTATCGTGCGTTATTCTAAAACTCCCTAGTGCCACTTGGTTATGGCAGAGGCAATTACAGCGTTATATATGATGTGAGATTGGAAGCATAGGTGGCCGTTTTTATAAAAAAATGATTTGTCCAAATATGCTACTACGCATTTGCCCAAAACGTTTCCCAAACATTCGGCGAAGCTTCGCCGAAGGATTGCTGTCATATAAACGAAAACAAGTTCTTGGTCGGTCTCCAAGTTTTGGAAGGACAAAATCTTTCAAAACCACCCGATTATGGGAGCGTTGGGTACACCCCGCATGCTTTTAAAATGAAGTTTACTTGATTGTAGCACGTTCCTCGAATCCTCCAAGATCGAGGTTGGCATTTGCATAACATTTCAGAAAATATACTTGAGAAACAACGGCGCTCGAGAAAAAAATAAAGTGCTCGTCAGGAAGTAGCAAGTCATCTTCCCAAACGTTTTACTCGACTGAAGGTATGTAGTGTGGTGGATTAGAGATAACCACTCTAAACCTTCCAGTGGCCGCATTCAGGAAGGGGGAAAACGCAATCCAGTAGCTCGTCATAAAGATCAGTGTCGGGCGTGAATAAGGGACTCGCCTTACCAGGAAAAGAAATATGCTGGTGAGAAACAAGCACTGCGGACGGCTACGTCAAGTATATGCATTTTCGTAATAAACCTTTTATGCAATCAAACGCCGCTAATTGGCCGCAAAATAAAATATTTGTAAGCAAGCAAAAAGGAAACTCAAACGTTTGTTTCTAGACAGCCTGAGGTTGATCTGTCTTTGGGGTATGGAAGAGCAAGGTGCCAAAAAAGTTGAGTTTGTCTTGTCGATGCACAACATTTGGTACTTATCGCGTTAGGAAAGCTAGGCTATAAATGGCCAAATAACTAAGTCGGTGAGCGTGTAGCCGCCTGGGCCGGCAGTTATATTGCCTCCAATATTGTAGTGGATTGGAATGAATTGCAGTCAGGGTATAGGCCCTTGTCGGAGTTCACAACTGACCTTCGGCAGGTCAAAGGTACATCCAACGTTTCCGCTGATGCACTGAGCCAAGTTCACACCGCGTCGTCATCTTCTCCGCAAGTCGGCATCACATCCGCGTCACCGATTATGTGGCGAATGGACAAAGTCCACCCACAGTAATTTGAGACGTCGCCACAACTAACACTGCAGGATTCACCACAGTCTGCACCAACATTCAGGGGCCGTTCCAACCGTCCATGAGAGAAAGTTGGGAGCCGTCACCTAAATGAGACACACGTCGTCTTGGGTATCCTCACTTAAATTACTGTGGGAGGACTTTGTCCATACGCCACATCCTCTTTGGGTAGACAATTAGCTAATCTGAAAGATCTAGTGAAGCAGGGGCTCTGAATAGCTTTGCTTTTGCTAATTTAAACCATCATATTACACATGGAGAAGACAATCACGACGTTCAAGTCAAGATACATCAAACGGCGTCTCGAATAACTATGTATTCCTGATGTTCTTGAGGCCAGATGACATGATTTTTTAATTAGTAGTTATTAAGCGATGACATGACAGAATACAAAATTGAGCGATCTTGACAAATCGACGAGTCAGTGTAATGCATAGGTTCACTGTGGGGTCAAATGAAGAGCATACCCCCCCTTCTTATCTCCCCTCCTCAAAGACACACGAAATACATATTTTGGAGCTACAATGGCGGCATACGAAATCTCCAGATTAAGAAGGTTGAAACGCAGGAGTGTAACAATCAGGGTAAAATATTTACGTACTTGAAATTATGTTCCATCGCATAATATTTCTTAGCTCTACACGTTAACGGGCGGCAGAGCTCGGCTCCGAGTCCCTCCCGAGTTTTGAGAACGACGATGGAAATAGTCCCTGGCTCAGATGATAATAGTTCCGACATCGCAAGAAAAGTGGCCGATGCTCACTCCGGAGGCTGCACAACCAGCGATCAAAACCCTCCCACAGCCTGCTCTCTAGACCTTTGCATCGCTTATCACCCGGGAAAGAAATGCTCAGTCACTGAGCTATGGACGCGCGCGCACCGTCTGATATACCGCGGAGCAGAGCAACTGCGCGTGCTCAGAAGGTTGTCCACAGTCCAGCAGACAGAGATGGCAGCGCGCAGAGGGCCATTTTTGCAAAGGTCTTCACTTCCTGAAAACATCTCACTAGAATGACGGAAACTCGGCAATCCGGCCCGAGCCTAAAGCCGAGGGTCCTAGCACTGCACGGGCCGCTTTTGTCAGCCCGGGCCCGGCCCGGGCCCGGCATCATGGTAAGCTACCCGCCCGAGCCCGGCCCGAGGGTTTCCAAGCGGGGCCCAGACCCGGCCCGGGCCCGAGCATTATCTATGTTACCCGGCCCGGCCCGCCCGTGTTATAACAGGCCCGGGCCCGGCCCAGGCCCGAAATTTAGTAAAGTGCGAATTTACTGAGCAAGGCGTTTGCATTTCAGTACCGGATGGCTCTACGAATAACCCGCGTAAATTATTAAAATCGTGACACCAGAGTGTGACATCGGCCTAACATATATGGAGATAACAAAGGCGACAGGCCTAAATCCCTAATATTTGCGAGCCCCTGCTTTTCAATTAAAAATTCACGAAACATAAGAACGCGCGAAAGTGTCCGTCTTCAAGAGGTCAAAATCGTGACCTTCTAGAATTCGTTCAATGAACGCGCATATGTCCCTTGTACTGCCTGATATGCGAAAATTTGAGAGCTGCGTAAATAAAGGTTTTTACAGTAGATGACTTGACCGCCATCGACTCAATCAACAGACACAACCTGGACCTCGTTTTTTTTTATTATTCACAAGAAAAATGAACGGCAATAACAAAGGTGTGATGAACTATTTGTACACTGAAGTTGTTAGCGTACATGCACTACATGTTTTTGTGCAAGAACAGGAGGTTATCTAATGTGTCTGGTTTTAAGCACGTTCTCCTCTCTTGGATAATGTATCCCGCGGCGCTGAAATTTCGTTCACTAGTAGCACTCGTTGCAGGAATACAGAGAATCTTCCTTGCAAGGAAAGAAAGACGTGGATATTTCTTGCATTGGGACTTCCACCATTTCAGGAGGCCATCGATGCCCTCGCACGAACCTCCGGCATGGAGGTAGCTGTCTAGCTCATCGTCGTCAATGTCCGTCTCGGCGTGGTCGTGCCAGTCTTGAAACTCATCAAGGAGTCTCCGTTTTGGTGGCTTTGTACTGGTGCATTCTTCACCGGTCTCCTGTTCAGAAGGAACCTCCGGAACACGGAGCATCATTTGTCGCACCGTGCTGAAAACAGCGGTTCTCTCCGCTTCTTTCAGGGCCCGCAACTGGCGGAAGGGGGGCCATAACAGTGTGGCAACGTGGTGTATCTCTTCAAGCTGCAGCTTCGTTTCCGCGCCGCTTTTTGAGACATCTTGTATTTTCCGAGCGAGTCATGTGGCCGCTCACAGTTACGTGCAGATAAAGGGATAAAAAAATTTAAGACGCTCTGCCAACTGTACGCTAAGCGGGATGAAACTTTGAACGGCTGCGTGCTCGCCTTACCGCCTGCCCATGTTGCTGGGATCACTGAGCGCGGAATTCAACGGACGCCGTCGGCATCACTGACACGTACAGCGGGCCCGAGCCCGAACTAGGCCCGAGCAGGTGCTGACCCGAGCCCGGCCCGGGCCCGCCGTCAAAAGCCCGGGCCCGGCCCGAGCCCGCCAGAAAACCGCCTTACCCGGCCCGGCCCGTCCCGCGCGCCGGGCCGGGCCCGGGCTTTCGGGTAGGCCCGAGCCCGTGCAGTGCTCTAGGTCCTGCTACTCATCGATTGAACATGAAGCACAGCCGAGTGCTGACACGGCACCGCTGTCCAACCTGTGTCCGCGCTCCGTCTCCCTCTTACGGCGCAAAAACTCGATACTTCGTTTCAGCCCATGTCCGACTGCCGCCGACGCCACGATTCAATGCAGCCGGTCAACCAGCGCCAAAAGTGTGCCATCATGGCTCTCGTTGTCTTTGTGTGATTGCAATCTCTAACTAAACCAATCAAATACCTAAAAAAATATTCGCAGGAATTTTGCGAATTTACTGCTGTTGATTGCATAGGTTCACTGTGGGGTCAAATGAAGAGCATACCCCCCCCCCCCCCTTTTATCGCTGCTTTTAAAGTGAATCAGAGTATAGATTTTGTTGACCTCTGGCCCCGGCCCACCACGGTCACGGGTCTCGGTGCCACGGCGGTAAGGGCAGGAGACTGCCCAGAAACGAATCGGCAAGAGACAAGGAGAAAGGCGCCGCCACCGGGGCTCTTTTGGGCGTCCAACTGCCATTTCATCGCGAAAAAATAAAGCAGCGGGAATTAATTTCTCGGGTAGCCACTTTCAGAAAGCGACCGAGCGCTTTTGCCGCTTCTCGCCGGCAGTCTCGGCGTGAACCGAAACGCCCCATCAGTCACACTCTTGTCAAGACGGCCCGCGAGGTTGAGGTGAAGGCCCCCGCGTCTTCTCGAGCACCCGTCGTGCCTGGCGGGGAAGCGGGAGCGAGTAAGATGTATACCGGCTTCGCGCTTCGCCGCACGATCGCTCCTTTGGCTGATGATCGCGCGCGGACGCGCTCTTATAATGCCGATCTCTGACGAGGAGAAAACTGCCGCGGACAATGTGGGCTAAAGGCCCGTTCACACACTTGCGACTTCTTAAGACATGTGCCTTGGAACCTCTTAATATCCTTTACAACGAGAGGACACACTGGCGCCATTTATTGGGTAGCATTGGAAACTTGGCGGTCTTGCATATTTTCGATTTTTCTCGCGCATTATCCTTTCTCTCTTGGCTCGAAAAACTTCTGTCAACGTTATAAACAAGCCTTTCGCATAGGTATTACGCACATTTGATTTCGGAAATCCCGCAAAACCTTCGCTCTTATGAAATGCAGTTCCAGGGTCTCCGCACAGATGGCGCCAGCGTGCCAGTATGTTCTCCCGTCCTAAGAAATTTTAAAAGGTTTCAAGGCACGCGTTCTAAGGAGTAGCAAGTGTGTGAACGAGCCTTAAGACAGTCCCCTATGCATCTTCGGCTTATCTGTCAGATTTTAAAGAAGCTTTGGCCCAAGCATGTGTAAGCGTATGCCTCGGTCTTCGAACTCTTGGACAATTTGAGAGATAATTGAGTTTGCAAGAAGTGTAGCGAGAGTCACGATCGAGCGTTTCAGCTCATATTGTCCGGCGGTGTACGTTTTAAAAAAATCTCCCGTTGAGGGTCTTCAAACCTAAAGTACAGGATCCCTTCATGTCAGATCTTTTCAAACGTTACTTCTATCATTATTTTGAACCTCCCCACCGCCTCAGAATAACAGGGGCTTCGGATACCATAAGAGGCTTCGGATACCAGTTTGAAACATGACGTTCCTCTTCATGATCTTTCTGCCAGATTTTCCTCACTTCCCGCTTTCCTTAGACTAGAAACATGCTTTATATCTCTTTCCCGCAGTCCTCGCCATCTCTAATCAAACTAGAAAAATCAAAACCACTTAGAAGTCACACAAAACAAGCCTTTGTGCGGCGAAATGCGCTCAAGAATACATGTTCGGTGCCAGTTTATGGAACAGCTTTTTTTTAACGTCGAAAGTCTACAAAATATTTAAAAAATGATAATCACATCAAATTTTTTCATGTTACATTATTTCCATATATGTTACAGTATTTCTCTATATTTATATTTCTGTACATAATACAACGTAGTGGGTTGTCAAGGCTAAACTTGTCAGTGTGTGGCATGTAAGCCGAGTTAGTTCAACAGTAAAGTAAAGCTTAAGAATGCACCAGAACTTCCGCCTCTGGCGCGAGCTTTCTACCATCGGTAACTTCTGGCGCGTTCTTAGTTTGTACCTTACAATACCAAACTACGAATGTTATCGAAAACAAAGTTCATGAAGACGTACTCACTGGGCTTGAAATACTGCATCACGAGATGAGAAATAGTCTTTGAACACCATTGGTGGATTCAGCGCCGATGTGCGGCAGATGTTGAGCATGGTCATAGCTGAGCCGTTCTCGCTTCAAAAACAAGCATTGTATTGCGATAACTATAGTGCAGATAAGCATTCATGTTTACCTCAATATCAAACGTGGCCGGGATCACGCGTCTTCTGAGATCCGTACACGTCCACGCGCACCCTAGCTCAATTGAGCACATGGACGTTAAGACAAAGCACACCGACTATCGTCAATATGTATACCAACACAAAAACATGAGGACAACAAACTGGCCGCCGAGAACACCGTTTGGCATACAAAAAATACTCCAGGCTGACATACGTCCCCGTACGCTTCCGTGTGCACACGGTGACCAAAATGGTAAGACGTAACTTCATGTGAAGACTCCATTTACGTGGCTTTCTGTGCCAACCAAAAGACCCGGATTTGGTGCGACGTTTCTACATAATATAAGAACTCACAACAAGGCCTCTAGTTCCGTCTTTTGTCGGTGCAGATTTTCGTGCAAGTATGAAGCAGCCAGCATGCACTTCCTGCTCCTCTTTGTGCTCATTCGATGCATAAGATGAACAGAGTCCCATGACGCAGCCAAATTGAGGTTCATCTGGCATATATAACACGAACATATGTTGGTCTACTCAGGATTTATCAGTGCCGCCAAGTATCCCTAAAGCACGAACGTATTTTAAACATGTATAGAGGCGATACCCACTTTATATGATAAAACTTTTTATATAGACATTTTTCCCAAGGACACCGCGATATTCAAATCAATCTAGTGGCTTGAGGTTTCTAATTTTATTTTGTTTTCTCTTTGAAGCGAAGGGCTGACAGAAAAACTACTATAGTCGGTGACGATTATGGCTACAACACATTGTTGTAGGCGTTACCAAAAAAAATAACGAAATATGTTACTCCTTACTTGAAAATAAAAGGAACGCGTTAGCGACCTACGTTACCTCAAAATAAAAGGAACGCGTTACTGATACCGATAAAACGTAACCCACGTTACTTTGTTTTAATTCTGAATTAACACGCTTTACTATTTTGACTGTACATGTATGCATAAGCACCATATTTCAAGAAACATTATGTTCATGAAGAAACTGAACATAGTTCTACTTTTTTACGGTTTCACCGAAATAATCAAGAAAAAAAACGCAAAGAAAAACACAAAAACTAAGAAATTCACGTGGCCTGGCGCCTAAAAACACAAAAAATAATTTCTGTTGTGTTTTTGGAAGAAGTAAGCAGTAACGTAACTACGTTCCACGTTACTCGAAATAAGTAACGTAAGTACGTTATTCGGTATTCTTTTAAAAGAATTAACGAATACGTTTCTACGTTACCGAAAAAAGTAACGCGTTACCGGTAACGCCGTACTTGTAACGCGTTACTGCACAGCGTTTCGTTATTTCACAGTAACTCTGGAATGTGGAATGCGTGACGGGAACACACTTTCCTAAACCGCGCCACTAAATGTTTTTTTTTCCTATTTGTGCTTTTTTGTTTTGAGGACCAGGGAAGACTGCCAACTAAACCACGATGGTCTCGTTGCCAAGTTGCCATGAGGAAAATGTTAAACGACGCCGTCGAAGCACGTTACCGTTCGCCGCCGCCGTCAAGAGACATTGCACCTTTCACTTTTAGTGGAGACTTAATCGTCATTCCATCGTTCTGTCACTGCAACCTGCACGTTTAAAAAAGCACGGTCTGAAAAAAAAAACTTTTTTTTGTTCGTTTGTGAAAGACAACTTTCCGCTAAGTGAGATGTAAACTTTATGCCACCTCTTCCCCTCTTCTTCTTTCTTTCCCACATAGGGGGCAAAACATGTGATATAAATTAAATCAAATGTTCTCAAAACAAAAAAGTCCCTTTAAAGATATTGCAAACGACTCGCATTTCATGCTTCCTCTTTCTGTGATTATTGCGCATCATAAACAGCCGTAAACAATGCTCAGGCACATATGCAGGGGTCGGGTTTTTCTAAAGAGGGGGTTTACCGTTACTTGGCGATGTGTGCTCATTGTGATCTGCGCACAAGTTGGGGAATACTGCCACGATTAGTTGGCTGACTAACTCATCCCCTTTCAATGACTGTTTACAGTCCATGTTGAAATGACGTATTAAAACATTATCATTAATACTATGAGTATTTATTATTATTATTATTACTATTATTATTATTATTATTATTATTATTATTATTATTATTATTATTATTATTATTATTATTACTATTAATACCAAACGGAAAGTTAGGGGCATCACCTTTTGAATATAGCCTGCCCTAAACAGCCTTTGATCTAGTCCAAGCTAATTTAAAACAAACTTATTATAAATAAATAAAAAAGCTATCGCTTTTTGATGCAATATTTTATTGTACTTATTTCATAAGTTTGCAAACAGCTTCTAAACAAGGTTGGAAGGTACATGCGAATGTACTATTTATCACTGTAGCTAAATATTTGGGCCTGCATCTACGGAATGAGCCTAACTCATGAAGAGGTTTAGTGTCTCTTGCAAAGCTGTTTAAAGTTTATATGAGCGGATTTTATGTAGTTTTACACTATAACCGACACTTCAGCGCCGTGCATGTGTTATTTTTTCCGACAACTTCATAGCGTCGTTCATTCAACCAAGCAATATATTGTTTTTGATAGGGCTGCAGCATCCTTCAGAGGGACCACGCGATTGCGGAACTTCTCGTTATCATAATTATAGTAATAATTAAACGTACATGAATCGCAAGTGACTTTTTTCAATAAAATATACAATTTTCAATTTTATGTCATTATGGCCTGCTCGTCAGTAAATAGGACGTTCGTAGTTTTATTCAAGATTATTACCAAACGGGAGATTCCCTCTTCGTCAATACTTTCACAAACACCAGTGGGATGTCATACGCATACTAAACACTTCCTTTTCTAAGAATGTCCTACATTGTTCAGAACTGCCGAAGATATCCAACAAACCGCACTAAATATCCAGTGAAGAGGATATCTTTGACAATTCTCGACTTGATAACCCTGGTTTGTTGTCGCAAATGCGTCCTATCAAAACTAAATATAGAAATATGTAGTACTACTCAGGACAGTATCAATTGAACCATTCCAGAACTCACCTGTCTTCTTTATTTGAGCCAGCAAAGGACAAGGACGGTTTTGTCACTGTTTTCGTGGTAGAGCAGAAGAAAACGATGCTCTCGCGAAGGCCACAAACTATGCCAGTTTTTGAAACCCTCAAAGTCCGGGTAGCTAACGACCATTTTTAGGAAACCACGTATGTCATATTGGCCAAGCATTGTCATCATAAAACTTTCCCAGTGCCTATTTAAAAACACCATAATGCTAAATTAGCAGATCAAAAAATGTTTCGGAAGAATCGCGAGTGCGGATACCCATAGTCATCGTCACTATCATTAGAGCTTGGAAAGAAGGATGATATGCGCTTTTGGACACATCATTCTTAAGAAAAGGCACTACATGTGAAAATGCCTTTACCTTTATTATCTGCAGATCTCTTTAAGTTGTCTACTAAACTGTCATCCGGTGCGCTTGTCTCCGATCACCCAAGTACACGGAAAACTTAAGAAACTGTACAGCGTGAAACTGTTTTATCCCGACAGCAGAAATGCATGCTATCACTAGAAAAACAATAAACAATTACCTTTTTTTACAGTGAATTTATTCGTGATGTTGCAAACTTTCGCCCAATTTGATTTTCAACGTCGAACCTTGCGATTTCACGAACCTTTGAACTTTTAACGAAATTCGGCGAAGCTCAACTTTCGAACAGTGCTGCCTGACTTTTAAACAAAGATTTCAAATTTCTAGGAAAATAATTTACGCGCTACTGTGTTTCGCTTTACACAGTATGAAAGCAAACAAGTATATACTTTTAATGATTGAATTAGTCTCTTTAATGCAGAGCAATACGAGCAAAACGTCCCACGAATATTGCACCCCTCTTTCGCCAGTCCGCGTCAGGTCGCTTTCAATTCCCGCACGTGCGCATAATAGTTAAAGCTAGAAAAGTAATTGAAGAACTATCTAATCAATTTACAAATGCTTTAATCGCGAACATTTATTTAACTGGTTAATCGGTTGAAGTCAGATGCTTCGAGGGAAAGTATAAAATAAAACGTCTTTCTTTCCTTTGTGTTACTGCAGCAAAGTCCAAATTGCAAACGCCAGCCTGCTCGATCACGGTAATCACACAAACAAGAATAATATTAATCATAATGAACCCGACGAAAAATAAGCGCGGGGAGCACACACTTTTTGCCGGTTTTTCAGCGAACTCACGGAGCCTTGTTACCCAAGGTCGCCAGGACTAACAGCCATTGTCGTTCAGCAAAGAAAAAAAGAAAAAGCCGAAGTTTTTTACAATGGTCAAAGGGCCAGCCGCGCGTATAGCACCACTCAGTGGTGACGACCAGTAATAAACAAATATGTGGCTTAGCAATACTCTGTTCACCCCTAACCTGACACTGCAGTGGAGCGATGCGCTGGCCAGACCAATCAACCGCTTGCCTTTCCTCTCCCGGCTCCACTCTCTACGCGTGTTCCTAAACGAGAGCGTCTTCACGTGGGGAAAGATCGGCGTGTAACTCACCCATGGAGCGTGCAACATCTACTTTCCTGTCAGCTTAGGAATGAACGAAGTATAACTGATTTTGACGGACAAATATCTCGACAATTCGCCGACTCCTGTGAAATTCTAAAAAAAGACCTAAAACACCAAGGAGACTGGCGCAGTCCAGGTCCTCACGACCGGGCAAGACACAACAGTTGACCAAGTTGTGTCTTCACTCTTTGAAGACTCGAATCAAGCGAGTCAAATCGACATGATGTTTGTCAAAGTAAAAAAAGAAAAAAAAATCTTTGGAAGGTATTATTTATACGTTCTATTTACTTGATTACATCATTTCTATGGATACCCAGGTAACATATTCATGCATTTATTAATAAAAAATGGCAACCACTAGTCAGGTAAAACATTTTAGTGGGCGCCAAATGGTAATAACATTTCTGATTCTGTCAAAATATTGTCGAACTTAATGTTAGAAGATACAAAAAACGCGTCTCATCGAAATCGAGCATTTGCAGCTTCGTGACATTCCTACGTACGACTATTATACGAAAAATATCGTTCAAAAAAAGGTTTCATATATTTAAAACGGCGCATAGATATGTTTAGAGCCACTGTTTTCTCAGAGTACCGCGCTCTATACCATCGTCTTAACAAAAAAATAAACATAACCCAATCTAACTTTCTGGTTCTTCGATATCGCTGGCCAACGTGTCGGATGACCGCCATGTTGGCTGATGGGCGCACGAATACGCTCTGCATGCAAAAACGCATGCAAAGCGCATCCGCACGTGAGTACTCGGCAGCTGGCGGATCATCCAGCCGAAGTAAAATGATAGAGAGTATTAGACTAGGGCGCCCCAACAGTTTGGGTCCACCCAGCCGCTAGGGGCACCGCACCGCAGAAGCTCAGAATTTCTCCGCGTGCGCAGTTCTACGCTCCATGCTGCTTGGGGGATATCAAAGCGTTCGAGACCCCTGTCCTGAAACTCTCTAAAAAAGCGCTCTGGATTGCGGGCTTGCAAAAAACCCATTGCAAAAAACAAAACAAAAAAACGCGCTGGTTTGCGGGTTTGCAAAGGACCCATTGTCGATATTGTAGTGCAGACTGGCTTAAGGCAGATCTCCTCCAGCGTGCCTTTCCAGAACGCACCAGCTGTCGCTGTCAATTGTAGCACATTTTTTTTTTTTTTTGTGATCATTTGCAAGTTTTTGTTGTAATGTGTTACCCCAAGATCACATTGGTAGTTTTTTCTTATTGGTTCAGTTTTACCTTCTCAAAGATAAAAGCGTTATTTTATTTCACGACCATTTGGACTTAATGTTTAAGTAAATCTTCTATTTTTTATTTTTTTTTCGTCCGGTGACTCGCAACAAATGGAGTTGTGGGTGACACCACGTAGAAAAGAAAAAGCCCCTCCCAAAATCGTCTAAGTGCACCTTTCCGACAATCTAGCAAAATAAATAATCACTAAAATCCTCGAACCACGGTATGGAAGAGCCTGGTATAATGGGTGGTGGAAATCGAAAGCGTGCTGGGGGCTGCCCACTTTCGATGACACGACTGGCATCGTAAATATTCTAAGATTAGCCAGCCCGCAAAGTAAAATTACGCAAAATATAGTGACAAAAGCGGACAGAGCCGGCCGCTTGAAAGTTAGATAAAAATAGCGCCGAGGACCGCCGACCTTCTGGAAGCTTAGCATTCTTAAGACTGCGAAAGAAATCTTATCGCAAATGAGGCGGTGGTCGTAACGCCGCTAATAGAGAAATGACAGGGCGGAGGTGGGTTTTGGGTTTTTTTTTTTTTGGTTTTTCAAAATATGTAAAGAAAAAAGACACGCACTGGAAAGCGATAGCGAAAGTAGGCCATCGTGACCAACTGTTACGAAAAGGAAAAAAGAAAAGGCTTGAAGTCAATATGTCGCGAAGGAGGCTTTCCTTCATTTCTTTCGGCCTGGCACTTTTATGTCCCCGTTTTTGTTTTATTTTTATTGGAAAGCATTAAAGTCACTGGAGACTCCTGCCCGTCGCGGGCAACGGTCAGTGTCAGGCTGAGAGATGAGCATGCTGCGCTGTATGTCTGCGTGAGGTATTCCTATCGGTGTGTACGTACCTTTCTCTCACAGGGGAGTCTTCAAGAATAGCAGTAGGTTCATAAAGATTTTTTTTCTCAATTATATGACCCTCTCACGTTTACCGAGGACAGAACCGCTCTGCCTGAATAGTGAACTCGTGGTTAGAACTACTGGTGAACCTGGCTTCCGTTAGTGTACAGCGGAACTCCCCAAATATGGCATTTTTAAATGTCTCTTGTAACTTCTGCAGATCACTAAAACGACCAACTTGAGGCTACACATTAAACATGGGCCCTCTTACTAAGGACGACTTTTTTTTCTAATTTTAATTTGGCCCACGGCCCCTAACATTTTTGAGGGACGCGGTATCTTTTAGAAAAGTTGCTATGGATTCCATTCCTTCTCATTAAATATACATTTTTTTCTTCAGATATCCCCTTGAAAGAAACAAAAAGATTAGTCCCCGTTAAAAAAAGAAAAAAGCGCGCGGATCATATTTTTTCCTCATTGACAGCAAATCTCAACGCCCTTGTTTATTAGGGAAGATACAAAGTGAAGGGGCACCTACTATATATGTAGCACAAATTGTTTTATGTTGCAAAAAAAAAAAAAACATTTCTTTGATGATTTACAATAAGAACAATACTGTATCATTAAGTAAGGAACAACGTTTTTAGTATAATAAAAAGAGTATATCTGATACTTGGAAAACTTTAACGAATATATCCTAAAACAAAAGAAAAACCCGATAACATCAAATATGAGTAATAGGAATTACCTTTTTCTTCCGAGGCCTCACTGGAGACAATGTTCTCGTGTCTCAATTCATTTTTGCGCACTGAGCCACGTATCCTCATCGAACAGTTCAGCTCTACTCAAACAGAAATATTAACCGAGATATCAGTATAGAGCTTACTGTGGTGATACAGACCTAGTGCAGTACTTCCTTGCCGCCCTTTTCAGCTTCGACATCAAATATAATTTCCCCTTTCACGCCTCTATCTATACCTGAACGGCACTCTGAAAACAGTGATACCAATTTAGCGAATTTTCCGCTAAATCTGGGGTGGGAAGGGAGGGGGTGAGGTTTCTGACAAGGAAACAATGAGTCTATACTCCGTCTCATCCTGCGATGGACTAAAGCCCAGTGCTACAGGCCGCCGGGTCCAATCACGCACCTTGGGTATACTATCAGTGCGCCAATTGGCGCGTCATGCGGAGGCGAGTTTTTCGTCTGCTTATCGAGCCCTCGCGGCGGCTCCGTCTTCTTGCTGGGTTTTTTTCTCTACTTACACCTGTGTTCCCAGTTCATTGTCACAGTACGAATGGTTATGACGCTCTAGGAAACTCGGCTGCTGACACATCTGCGTGTGTTTTGTCCCGACCGCCATTAGCCTCATATGCGCCTCGGTTGGGAACTAGAAGACTGCCTGCGTGTCTAATCATCGGCAGGTCGTCTGGCTAAGTTTTCCGCTTGCCGGAGGTATTTCCGTATCACCCTGAGTCATAGCTTACGGTATTCGTGTTCCCACTGTGCCGGGGCAATCGACAGCACTCGTCAAGCGTAACCTGTGAGGAACGATGGGGAGAGGGGGCGCAGTGTTTCTGCTGTAGATTAGGGTCCTACGTTCGGACATGAGCCTGGAAGGTGCACTAACAGCCACCGATGTAAAATGATCGAATTATGAATAATGTTCACGGAGTCGGTATCATCATGCAACCGAGGTTCTTTTCTTCTTAGCCTTAGTTCCTATTTCCCTTTTTACATCGATTCCCGTCTGCTCATTTAGAGCTGCCATTAAGCCGCCGTCAGACTGCTCACACAAAAGACACGGTGTTCGCAGTAGACACGTTGGTAGAATCATCTGCACCTCAACCATGTTGGAAGCATTTTTGCTTTATGTTTCGAAGATATCTGCAAACAGTTTTTGAACGACCTCTGTGACCGGCATACAAGGAACAAATAACACTCTTAAGACTGTCTGCACATGGTCTTTTGTACCATGTGTGCCCCGAGGAGGTGCCGAGCTCTTGGTGTGTTGAACACAAAAACGCCGTAGTTCTTTTCAAAACCCCATAGTAATGAAGTGAAGCGACAATAATAATAATAAAAAAAAAGAAAACGCTTCTTAGGTATTCTGCATGGCTAGAAACTAATACCTCATTCACACGGCAGCGTAAAGGTACCTTTAGCTTAGGTCCCTTAGCTGAAGGTACCTGTAGTAAAAGGCGTTCTTGATCACACGATAAATAAACGGAGCACTTTAGGTTGATGTCGATTGCATTCCAACTTAACCGCGAGAGGAGCACGTGATAAATAATTATTCCTCGAAATCGGTTTGACGCGCAATTTTTTTATTATTGTATGTGAAATATCACATTTAAAATCGAAATATTATTTCTGTCTGCTTTTGCGGCACTATACTTTTTTTTCTCTAAGTCTAAGGGCGCACCTAAATGAGTCTTGCTTTAAAACGTCCGACCCGTCTGGCCACACTGGCCCCAAACGCATCTGCGTTTATGAGTTTGTATTGCGAGGTGGGCGACCTTTTTATGTTTAGCAGCTCCATTTTCTTGCAGAGGTCTCACTGAAGTAGCTAAATAGTGCCCGGCAGAAAGGAACCACGACGGAGTCTCATAGTTACGCCAGTCACGCGATCGAAAGGGATGGACGACGACGAAGATAAAGGGTCCTGGGCGGGAGAGTCGGGCGACTCGTCAACAACCTCGAAAAAGAGCTCGCAGTGGTCCATCGCGTTCGGGTTCGTAGCAGACATTGTTTTCCACGTGCCGCCGCTGCTACCTGCTAGCTAGAGTAAGCGTTCATCGTTATTGTATTATTCCATCACATTTGTGTTCACAATCATTTCATAATTTGATACTTATATGTATTCAATTTGTTATAATGCATTAAACAAGATATATTTATATATCTGTGATATTATTTTGCGTTCGAGGGTCCGAGGCTACTCCCTGTAGCTGTTAAGGGAGCTCGGCGAGCTCCGTTTAACACAGGACCTCCCTTAGCGAAAGGGACCTTTATGCGCCGTGTGATCACGATCTCCAGCTCCCTTTACGACAGGTACCTGGGCTAAAGGTACCTTTACGCTGCCGTGTGTTTTCGGTATAAGAGAAAGAGAAGGAGACAACGAGAGCGCACGGAGACGTCAGAACACCGAGCTCTGGTTGGAATGATTAGTTCGAACGCACTCTTCGAACGCGTTCGAACAATGACCGCCGGCGTCGTGCGTTCACGTTCGAACGCGTTCGAACAGTGAGTAGAGACAAAAGCAGCTAGCGTTGCGTCTACCCACTGATTCTTCCAATCAGAGCTCGGTGTTCTGACATCTCCTCGCGCTCTCGTCTTCTCTCCTTCAGTTTTTACCCGTGTAGAGCCGAGCAAAGAAACAGATCTCACGAATGCAGAGGCATATAAATACGATATTCCGCCTCGACGGGTTCCCGAATACAGTTAGGAACAACGAGCTCACGTTGGCGGACGGCGCTTGACACCGTGCCCCTTTTAGGCGCCTTGCCGGACCTAACCAGCGGCGCCTGACCACGGCCAGATGAGGCAACGCCGGCCCTCCGCTCGGCAGGTGTTCGCAGAGGCAACACGCCGGCTCCGGCACGCTCCGCTGCGTCGGCGTGCTCAATCCCCGGCAGCGGTTCTCGCTGGACGTGCGGCTGCGCCCAACGGAGTCGCGTGTGGAGCAGCGGCCGGCCAGCTTCGTGACGCGGCCAAACACCGCTCGGGAGTTCTGCCTGCCACGCTCTGAATGTCCGAGCTCCGCTGCCGCCGCCGCCGCCCCTCGATCCGTTCCTCGCGGTTACATTAGGCACGGCGCTGCCGCTGGGACGGAGAAGATTCGATACTTGGGAAAGGCAGCAGCGCCGACTGTGTTTGCCTCTGGATGTGCAGCAGAGTAGCTTCGCGCACAAGAACTTTTTAAAAGTCCCTTTTTATTTCACCTCCCGATCATTTATCTTTTGCAAAGTGCGCGCATTCTGGCGTTCCTGCGCGAGCGCCTTGCTTTGCTTATACTTCGACAAACCGCAAAGGCTATATTAGGTAATGGGTAACTTTGACTGGTACTCCTGCTACATTAGCATCGTGTAGCCCATGGAGGTAGGAAGCTTCTGGAGGTGACATGGTACCAGAGGTGAAGCCACGGTACGGAGGGACACGCCCCCAACGATGACCAAAACCACAGCTGTTTTCGTCATTGACATTGACAGTGAGGTTGACAAAGGTTTGAACTAACCGTTTTGAAAATTACCATTCGCTGGATATTTGCTTAAGTTTTGATTCTACTATTTTTCAATTTAAAAAGATGCGCGGAATATGTTAAAATGAAACATTACACTAAGAGCAGGTGTAGCGACTGAAGTAAAGATTTCTAAATCGTCCTCAGCATGTTTCTCACCATTACATTCAAACAAACCCCATGGGGTGCCTGCGTGATACTCGCTTTTGCTACCGTGACCAGCTGATGTTTTTATTTTCCCATTATTGTCTTCAGGCGCAGCTTGTGCTTTTATGTAAAAGCAGATACTGTGAAATAATCTACACCTTAAATATTCAATTGCATTTCATGGAAATCGGCTCCCAAACAGGATGAAAAAATTATTATTTTTTACATCAAGTAAATCAAATTTCTTTGATTTAAATCAGATTTTTTTTTTATTTTAGATCGAATTTCTATGATCCCTGGCACGTTTAAAGCGATAAAAATATATTTTGTTATCACAAAAATATTTTCAAACATGTGATTCATCAATCCGTCCGATTATTGAAAACAATGTGGAAGAAAAAAATACTGTAAATGGAAAGAACAGTTTAATTAACAAATTTATTGGTGTAAAAAAAAAACCCACCATCCTATAACAAATGCAGCTTGATTTCTTTTAGTAGTAAAAAAGTTTCATCTGTTTTTTTCTTTCGTGTTCTGATTTCCTTGCCGTATGACATTTTTTTCTCGTATTTGTTTCTTGCTTTCGCGTTTTTTATTTTCTTCAACACTCCGATTTGCGCTAAAGAGTACCACCTTTTGTTCATTTTCAGCCTACCATAGATACTTCTTGCTCGATAATTATTGGATTGAAATACAAAACAGATGCACTTGAAAGGCATCGAATGATAGACAAGCTGAACTTGTTTGGAGATTATTTGGGCGGGAAAGGTCAGATTTAAGGCATCATTGCAAAACTGGTGCGATTTAAATCGCGATTTAAACTATAATTTAAATCATGATTTGCATCATCTTGAGTTTTGTCCTCCGCCGTGCTCCCAAACGTGCCTCAGCCGAACTATGGTGTCTGAAATAGGCGCCTACAACTGGCGTGTCTACTGAACATCTCTTGAATAACGAGGCACTAGTGTTGGATCGTCTGCGTCAGCTACTGGATACCCGTGCGGGGTACAAATGTTTGGACACGAGCACTGCGTCAGTGTTCCACTGGAAGTCGTGTTCAAGTCCCAAACGAGTGCCAACACAACACTCCTTGGCTGTGTTCCAAATCTTACCCAAATAGATCCGAGTTACTCCGGCGGGTCGTGTCACGTGACAACACAAAATTGAAAAGCGCTGAACGCGGGTAGGTTTTGAACGCCAAGGTACTAAACCCTTAACCTGGATTAAGATCGAGTAAATTTTGGAACGCGGTCCTTATCTAGGTGGTGCGGGTTTACAGCGCACCTTCACCTGGTGCGCTCGTTAACTACCCAGTGACGTCCAAATATGAATCTTCTATGGGGTCGATGCTTTCGCCACGTTTAAAGCTGAAATAATTCTGTACTTTCCAAACACGTTCATGACCTTCCTTTTACAACAGTGCGTACCTGCGAAGTGAAAGGATTTTACGCGCATAAAAGAAAAAAGAAGTATCAAAGTTGAACGCAATGTTGAACATTCAGCCAGACTTTAGAAGCAGTCTCAATTCAAGTAATTTTGAAATTTTAATTTTAGATTCTCGTGGCAGTAATTTAATTACAAACTGCTGGTAGACGAATATCTTTATTACTCGTTACTTTTCTCTAAATATTAACATAATACGGTAATTAAGTCTATAACTTAATTCAACAGCATAAAATATATCATGAATACAAAATAAATATTATCACGCAGAAAAAAAATAGCCCCCCTCGCCCCCTCCCCACGCACACACATATATAAAAACTGAAAGTCAAAAGCTTCCTTTCCTTTCCTCAAGAGCTTTGATTCACAAAAAAAAAAAAGACATTCAAAAACTAAAATGTCAAATAAAAGCTACCTCTAAGAGCGCATCAGAGATGCTAAAAACAAACCTCTAAGTAGAGATGCTTGTCTTTCCCTTTCCCGTTTGTTTTAATTTTCCTCGGCTATGAGTGTGATGGTTGGGTTTGTGTAAACCTGTCACAGAAATTATAACGTTTTAATCACTGAAACTACGAGTGACGAAGCACATTGCGAAAACTGAATTGTCATAATTGGGGAGTTGACTTTACATCATAACATAAATATCGTCATAATTGGGGAGTTTACTCGCATACAAAGCGCCAAAACAATAAAAATTAGACCTTATTTCTAGGCCGTTGGCGTTCGGTTTTAACTAAAAGATACCAATAAACGTCCGCCGGTGTCAAGAGTACAAAATCGGTAAAATCCGAAAACCACCGATTTCTGAAAATCTTCTATTAGGAAGGACTAGTTTTCTCCAAAGCTTCTCCTCTTGAATGTCAAAGATCATGTTATAATAATTATGTGAAGGTGTACTCGGACTTCGGTCGTTGTTTTGACTCGTCCGTTGTTTACAAGCTCTGCCGTATTCTAGTAAGCGTAAACCTTCATAAAAGCCTACGTAAATGGTTAATTAAAATAACTCTTACTTTTTCATAATTTTTATCACTATTTTTTTTTATTTTCTACAAAACATTTTTGAATTCCGCAGATATTTTTTTAAATAACTAAACATGGAAAACATGCGCCGATTTTCCTAACTGAACACCGGAAAATCTGCATCCTGTTTATTTCTAATTTCCAAAGCTCCGCAACTTCTGGCAACGTATGCGGCGAGAAACTCAGGGAGAGAAAGAGACGAGAGGGGACGTCAGAACACCGAGCTCTGGTAGGAAGGAGTAGTGAGTAGACCTAAAGGCCTTTCGTCTCCCTTGCTCCCGTCGAACGCGTTCGAATGCGCAACGCCGCCGTCCGGCGTTTCGCCCTCGCATCCGAACGCCTTCGACGAGTGCAGTGGAGACAATTGAAGGCAGCTAGCTTTAGGTCTCCCTACTAATAATTGCAACCGGAGCTCCGCGTCCTTACGTCACCGTGCACTCTTGTCTCTACCTCTCGCCCAGTTCCTCGGCGCAAAGTTGTGCGGCTCGTAAACAGCAATCAATTTTCTTTCCGTTTCATTAGGTCGAGCTTACCACGTGTTTGTGGAACCTTAGACTGCGTTTCTTTCATGCATGTTTTGTCAACACTGCCTGAGAATGTTTGCGTAGTGTCTGGAGAGAAAAATTGCTCGACCAAAAAAGGCATTCGCTGGAGCTTTTATGGTGCCCCCCCCCCAACCACCACCACCACCAAAGCTCTCCTTCAACCTACGCGCTCACTTCATGTTTTCGCAGTGTTTAACACAGCTAACGAGATCGAATGCATGTCCTTGATAAGTTGCCGGTGGGGAAAATGTAAAGTAGCATTGCAGTATACATCCTTTAAAACAAAATCCGTGCCCATACATTACTCGAAAATTATCTAGTTGCGGATAACGCGAAATAAATTTGTATCGTTACGACTACAGTAGTTATTACAGTAACTACCGACCCTTCTCTCTTACATCTAGGACTGACTAATTTGCGACTGTAATCCAGTATACACTTTTTCGAGTAACCGACACAAGTCTGCATTTGTCCACTAAAAGCTATTCGCAACACGTGTTACGTTTACTAAAATATATTTATTAACATTAACGTGATCCAGTAAGGTAATCGAAGAAGTGGCAGTTACTTTTTTAGATCGGTGTTCAATTACATTGGTGACGCGTCGCCGAGATATTTATTCGACTATTTTTGATGAAAAATAAAGGTAATTGATAACTTAAACTCGTTACCGTAAACAACGGAAAAAAAATCCTAGGAGTGATGCACTCTAGCCGCTCTGCTAATATGCCGCGTGATTTACCGGCTTCGACTTTAATGCGGATTCCTATATTTCTAACGAGCCTGACCGACCTTTTATTGTAGTACCTCTCACAAAGTAGCAGAATGTGCGTGATGGCTTCATCAACGTACAAAAACTAACGTCATTTTGTAAAAAATAAATAAAGAAAAATCAACATTTGTTTCTTTAACTTGCTCCGTAACCCAAAGTACCACCGTAGCTTACCTTATAATTTTTTGTTATTTTTTTTACTTTTATTTTATCTTAATCGTTTTTTAAAATGATATTCAGAGTTACAAAACCAAGCGTTTTTGTTCTGGCTACTTCAGGACTAAGTGTTTGTGCGTGTCTGTGTGTGGGTGTGTGTGTCTGTCTTCTGTACAGCAAGGTCACTAACAAAACCCGTGGAACGTGGCTCTGTTCTTACCGCTGTAGTTTAGCGCCGGTCATGAAAAAGGCCGTTCAGAAAGGCCCGCGTCTACGCAGTATTTTTCTTATCTTTTTTTCTTTTAGATTTTTTATTCAAGTGATGGCAGGTCTTGACCGGAAGTTTGTAGAACGTCCCACCAAGACCTTTCCTGCGTGACGCTCCAGAATACGAAATTATTTTCAAATGGTTCTTTTCAAATATTATGGTATTTCCTAGGTGACGTGTGCTCATAGATGTTTTGTCTACGTTTGTCATGGAAAGGCCTCGCAATTTTCAATGTAGTAGAGAATTTAATGCAATAATATGAAATAAGAGCACGGTTAAAATAAGAATAAGGAACGATTATAAAGGCTTATCGCTTTCACAGTTTTATTCTCGCCTAATGATAAATATTGATTGCATTTGCCTCTGGCTAGGAGTACTATACTTCGTCTTTGCCAATCTAGTCTAGCATTATATTTTTGTTCTTTGCTTTTCAGTGGGTTTACTTGCCCATCGGCTATTTTCTCTCGATTTCGTATCTCCTGATTGTTCTTTTTTTCCTACTGTGTGTTAGGTTTTTTTAACGTATACTGCCAGAAATTACATATGCACTTCCTTATCATAGTTTAATAAAGACTGATATTTTCAATTAACACAAATAAAAATGAAAGCAGCTGTAACTGTGAGAGGCGAAAAGACTATAAATACAAAACCATAAATTAAATTTTTGCTCGATATTGTCTAAACTTAATACATTGATGTTCATGATACGTCAAACGCGGCTTAGGCTTTCTATTCTACCACTTTTCTTTTCGTAAGAAATTAATAGAACAACATTTAGGAGAGAGGGCATCTTCAACTTTCGGTCAGAATGAGCGGTCATGCAATTTGGAACGAGGCAATGCAAGTCAATAATGAAGAGGAACTGTTCTTCGGTCATCCTTTGCTATCGGTGATTTTCTCTTAGTTCGTAAAGTAAACGCGAGCATCAGTCAAACCGAGGCTGGTGTCAAATTCGTGAGCAGCATCTGGTCGTAGCGTTTTCTAGTGATTTTATATCACAGTTACAAGCGCCGGTTTAGCCAGTCCCGACCGGTAGCCACGAGTACGAACTTCTAATGGTTGCTACCTTGTCGCCCCTATATGGTCAGAAACGTGGCCCAGAAACCCCTACCTCATTTCATATCATACTCACACTTATTTTTTTATGAGTCAGCTCGGTCAGAGGCTAGAAGACAACTAAATATACACACACGCACGCGCTCACTCCCCCCCCCCCCCCCCCCCCACACACACACACGCACAAACTAAAGCGAAAGGTCACGCTGCTATCTCAACACGTTCTCAAAACAGAATGACGGCGATCGCCCTTACGCATGGCTTTCTGTGGTCCGTGACGGGCCGCAATGCTTCGTCGTCGGCTGCGCCAACACCACCTAGAATAATCAAAGCCTCCGCGTGGCCTCCTCAGCCTTCATGAAACGTCATCAGAGTCGGATCGCGCTAACTCGGCTATGGGGCCCGAGCCCGACCTTTGACCCGCTGGTTGGACACGAGCCCCGGCCGAACACTGACGCAGCACTCGTGCCCAATCTGAGGCCTCGATCCACTTGACTCTGATGACGGTGCGGAGGCCTTCAGCTTATCTAGGTGGTGTTGGCTGTGCTCTCAGTTGTTGGCAAAAACAAGGCACAGCTCTCCTTTCGTAATAGACTGATGCAAGTTAAAGGGGCAGTAAAACAATATTAAATTCAAATGGTTTTTTGTTCTGTTTTTTTCACTTTGCACGAGCATATTGGCACTCTACTCCGCTTCACATTGCGATGTACCGCGATGGACGCTACAAGCTACACGAGCCAATCCGTAGTTCGTAGCCTGTCTCGTGACTTCGCGCTCCCCGCGTCGCTTCGCCCAACCGGAAGGACGCGTGACATCCTCCGAATTATGAATTGGCTCCGGTGGCCCATTGCGTCCTTTGAGGTCCTTCGTAAGGTGAAACAAAGGATAGTGGGACCCATGCATACTCGCACGCAACCACACTCACAAAGAAACTTCTTGGCTGCGGAGTAATTTCAGGGACAAAAGCGAGCGTTTTCATTCAATCTCTCTTTCGCAAAACTTGATGACGTAGCTGGGCGGCCGCAGTACCGCCCAGGGACAATATTTGAATGCGGCTCATAGATTGAGCCCGAGCATTGCGTGAGCACTCGATTCGGGCTCGTGATAATCAATAGGTCGACGAGGATTTGGGTAGTGCCTCGCAATGACGACGATAGCCGAACCCTAACAATTGATGCGTGAAACTCAGGGCGCGCCCTATGCTTTACGAACCCCAGCGCGTGGCTATGAACATTGGCGGCGCATAACCTGCTCCAGGTGACGTGGCCACTTTTTCTGGTTCCGAGTTGAGGGGGTTAAACGCTGCTAACGGCGTGTTTCATGGGCTATAATAAGTCAGGAATTTATACCGAACGGTATTTGCGCTAAAGTACAATAATCGTCCCGCCGCCCTTTTAAAAATAGCGGGGCAGGCTCCTCCCACCAAGCCCTGCACTCTTTGCGTTCTAGCAGAGCTTGATAGGACACGAATGGAGAGGAGGATACCACCGATCATGGCGAGCAGAGAGCTTTGTGCGATGGGTTTTTTCCCTCTGTTCTAAACACGCAACAGAGTACTCTATACTGTACACCGGCGCAAATCGTGCCGCCGCTTTATCTGCGAAGCTCCGATCCGCTTACGGCTGTCCGTTGGCCGGTGCCCCCAACCAGGCCGGCGCGGAAGGCGACCTTCCAAGGACGGCTCCGCGGCCGAAGAAAGGAGAGGCGCTCCAATGGGTCAGCCGGGCACGTGCCATCGTAATGGCCGGGTGCCCCGGACCCCGTTTATTTATTTTTTTTCCCCCTCGAAGCCACGGAGGGTGCCCCAAACACATCTCTTGCTGTATGGCGCGACCTACTTGGGTGCGCGAATTTTGAGCGCGTGTCACCGATACATCTAATGAGAAAACGCATTAAAGGCTCGTCAAATATGCTATACTTCGTCCTTCTATAACTTTTTTTTGTGCTCTAGATAATAATTTTATTTTTCGTGTCTTGCTGTTTCTCATTCCTGCCCTACTTGCTTCTTCTTGTTTTTCCCGATATTGAAAAACCTCGTGTATGTCACCGACAGGTTAAGGAAAGCGGAGTGTGGCATCTCATTATCGCTCGTAGCCAATGAGGTTGAGGCATTAGCCGATAAGCGCACAGAAGAAAAAAAGTCGCGAGGTAAATAGAGTGAACATAACGAGCCCTGGCTGTCGGTTACTACCTATGCGGAGAGCAAGTCGTCTGCTTCTTGCGCAGGAGTTGCGGTAACGTCAGAACGACGCCGAGCTCTGAGTGGCATCGATTAAACGGATAGTAGGTAGACCTCAATGCTAAATGCCTCAAGGTTCACTCACTGTTTTTTGTTTTGTTTTTAACAGCCAATAAAAGTTTGGCGTTCTGACATCATCGCAACCCCTGTGCGAGAAGAGGACGAACTTACGCTCCGCATACACCTTTGCATCGGTTATCACCCGGCCGAAAAATGCTGAGTCACTGAGCTGTGGACGCGTGCGACCGCACAGGAGGTCAACCGGGCATGCTCCGAAGGCGTTCCACAGCCCAGCAGAGAAAGATGGCGCGGCGCAGAAGGAGATTTTGGCGGAGGTCTATGGTCTGCAACGTATTTAACTTTTCCTGGTTTTCTATACAAATACTTTATTCGTCTCTGCCTTTTTCTCGGCATTAAGCAGATATATTCCTATTTTTCCGCGGTTAAATAGAAGTCACTCGTTCATCTTACATGGTAAACTACTGCCACCGGCAACCAATGCGCGTATTTTTTTTTCTTATTTTTTGCATGGACACACAGTAGTTTGCTTTAAAACAGTAAGAATAGAACTGCACACAGGCAATGAAAGTGTCCAGGAAAACTCTTCGGCGAATGCTGAACACGGCTGTGTTCAAGGAGAGGCCAGGGCGACCCTATATATCTCCAGAAACTCTCCCGCAGCAATGGTGTCGCTGTACCGATTGTTTTCATTTTTTAATGTACGAAAATACGCTACCAACCCGAAATGCTTCAACGGACCATGAAGCGATTTTTTGCATTTCGCTTAACAACAGTCAGACGCAATACCCGAAGTTCGTACTATAAGATATGCGTTTGTTTTCTTAAATACACGCGCTAAGTGTTACAGAAAATAAACGACAGCTTATTTTCTGTAACACTTAGCTTATTTTCTATAACACTATACTGACAGCTTAAGAAACGAAGAGCGTTGTGACCCCCAAGCATCTCCTTATTGGTGCGCATTATCCGATAAGAATACCCAAGGACTAATCACGAAGATTGAAGATAAAAGGAGTCGCCCTTCGTTTCTTAGGCTTTCATGGCTTCTCAACTCGTGGTCAGGTCAAGCTACCAGGTGTTATTCAGCCTGCTTCTGCTACCAGAGCCCACCACAGTCACAGGCCTGGGTTAGTACTGTTCAAGAGCAAGTGATTTGCTGCGGACAAGACTACACCGGACACGGTCTGATTATATAACTGTCTTGAGTATTCTTGGAAAAATCCATATTAAGCTTCTACGGTACATTCCGCCGTATTCTATAAGACCATCCTGGGAAGTTACTGCAGTAATTATGTCAACTTAAAAAATTACTATACTTTTTTTATTATAGTATGCTTATAATAGTTCTCTTCGGCTTATGAATTAGGGACATAAGCTTGTCGCTCTGTACACGTAGACCAGTTGGTGTCGTCTCGTTTATTTCTTGGTGAAATCACGCTAGACTCAAATTTCTCTGAGCCTGTATCCTGCTGGGGGAAAGTAAGTTTGACGTAAAATCATCTGATATTAATGATAATAAAAACTACCAGGGCGTAGAGCAAGACAAAGATGTCCAGTTCGAATACTTTGAATCGTACTTTTACCGACAGTTTTCAGAGCTGTTTTGGGGTTACATTTTCTCTTGACCGCGTCTTGTCAGTGTGAATATGTGAACTCGGTCACTTCCAGGTACACAAGAAATCAAGGATTGAAATATGATAATAAAAATGTGTCTTTATTGTATTGAAAGGATACTGTCACGCTCATGTGTAGGATATCAGTCTGAGGACTGCAAATGTCCTTGTTTCGAAGATGGCATGAAGTTTTACATTTAAGTTTGAGTTACTCTCACGATACTGAAGTGAAACTAGACAAGGCAGGTGTAAAAAGAAGCGAGAAGGAATAATGAATGATCAAATAAGGCCTCTTTGTTTTTATTCGGGGAAGTATACGAGCAGAAACCGTTCGGAATGGTGTAGTTAGGTCGCCGTATTCTCCTTCAGCTGTCCGTCTGACGCTTCAGAGCCGTGGCGTGAATTAGAGTGGATACAAAGTTAGTGTTCCAGACGCCATTAAAAATTAGCAAGAAGGCACAGTTACTTATTACGTAGACAGACATACAACAAGCAGAATACTTTACTCGTTGCTCTTGTCAGAAGGTGCCTAAGTAGTTACTTCGTTGCCGAAAAGTAACAAGTCACGAGACACCTACAACACGTCGTGCAAATGTAATACATGGAAATATAAGCAATATATAAAAAAAATATTATTATGCAGTGAAGAGCTTCATCAATTTTGGATAGCTCCGGAAAGCGCTCGAGCTTGTAGACTTCACTGTATTCGTCGTTAGCGAGGAACAGGTTATATATATTTCCATGTCTCACGGAGATGCTGAGCCATTAAAACTCGCGATGGCTAATATATACAAACTCGGCAATGGTGAAAAAACAGTGTGTATAAATGCAATGATCCTGTGTAACAGCAGGCAAAAAAAAAAAAAAGTCACAAGCAAAAGTGAAGGTCAGGTTTGCCATGTCTACGCGTCGCTGAACAAATGCGTCTGTATACGCGGTGTTTTGCAGATCACTCAAATGAAATCTGACCGAATAACGTTTGAGTTTCTGATCAGTGTTGCCATCGCTGGGCATAAGAAATCCGCTAAAAAGCAATAAAAAAAAATCTGCCATATTCCGCAAAATTCTAAAAGATATCCGCTAAGTTTTTCACTAAGACCAACTTTATTTAAAAGAAACCGTGAAATTTCTAATTATGTAAACTTTTACCGTTCTGAAAAGATTCTCAAACCTGTGACAGCTGAACTAAGAAATAAAGGAGTCTTCGAAAGAGAGTAACTAGAATTCTAGAGGCATCAGTGTTGCGGTTGTCGTCAAACTCATCACCGGTTAGGCCAAACGTTATGAGTGTTCACACTGATGAAAAGAAAAAAAGAGCTCACATATCACAGAAAGACGCATCGAGGATGTCTTTGTCTCCACTGTCCTCGTCTGACACCATCTCCACAGGACCGGTGGTACTTGTTGAGGGACCAGGATAGTGACCTGGCCCTAATCTACAAGGCGGGACCAAGGGACCGGGTCATCGCCGCCTGCTCCGATTGGTCGACGGTGCGACGATGACCAATCTCATCAGGCGGTGATGTGCCGGTTGCTTGGTCCCGCCGTGTAGATTAGGGCCCCTGGTTGCACAAACGTTGGAGATAACCCGATTCTACTTGAAACAGCCAAAAAAATGTCGTAATAATCAACAAAAAAAAACTTGCTTGTATTGTTTCAGCCCCGCTCTTACCACGAGGATTGCATTTCTTGTTTCAGGCTTCAGCTTGCTCCTGAGTGCGGATTTTACTATGTTAAGCAGACTAAACGTACTCTCTACTTTGGCATTTCAGTAGGGCAGCATCAGCATCGACATGGTAAATTCGGCCAACTCGGCGAACAGGTTTTAGCCGCAGGCGTCTTTATGTATAAGGTGGCTGAAGTAACCAGGTTTGATCTAAAACGGACCGTAAAAATCGGCGCATGCACGAAGCAATATAAACTTTTCGTCAATGGTGTATTTCACAGGTCGGGTTTTTCCTCGTAAAATTACAAAGGGTAGCTCCCTTTCTGTAAAAAATGGGGCGAAAGACTTGCCAGGATCGACGGCGGACGGTGACGCAGACGACCGAGTCGAGTTCCGGGGCGCGTTTGGCGCGCGTATTGATAGATGGCATCGGGAGCAGCGTCCGAAGGTGTAGCCGAGCAGCGAAAGAAAGCAGACGACACGCAGACGAAATTCGTTGGCAGCAAAAACGCCGTCGTTATACAAACGCGTTCTTTTTTTCTTAAACTTTTGCTTTTATAGTTTGAATTTTTTTAATTAAAAGTGCATTACAAATATATTATGTTGATTTAAATAATCAACATAGTATTTCGTGGTCGCGAACAGTTTCAATAAGGAAGTAGCACCATCTATCAATGCGAGCACCTAACGCGCCACGCCACTCGACTAGTTCGTCTGCGTCGCCGCCCGCCTTTGACACTGGCAAATTTCTTGGCCCCATTTTTCGCAGAAAAAAAGCTACGCTTGCTAATTTTGCAAGAAAAAGCCGACCTGAGAAATGCACCTTTGACGAAAGTTTAGATTTCTAGGTACAGGCGCCGATTTTTACGGCCTATTTTAGCTCTAGCCTAGTGACTTCAGTCAGCCTATATATAGGCTGTGAACTTGACAACAGAACGATTTCATTGACGATATTTCCTCCCAGCTAATGAGGGTAATTTTGCTCCACTGGTTTTGAATTTCTTCGACTTCTTTAGGGGCCGGCACGCCGAGTCCACGGCTCGGGTGCCTCTCAGCTTGCCCACTTTGTCTTGCGAAGAAGGGATCGTCGATCTGAAGCCTCGCGGATTTGACTGTTCTTTAAACAAGAGAGGACGGCTCCCCGTCGCTTGTTGCGCGCCAGGCTCAATTTTCATGTTTTCAGACGACACGGAAATTCTGTTTTAAAGGAAACTTTAGGGTTGGTGCGAGGTGTCCGCCAGAAATTCGCTACATATAAATATGACCGTCAAACATTCCACTAGACGCTTAACTCATTTTTCCCCGTAAGAACATATTGTTAATAAAGTTTCACACACCGTAAGAAAAAAAGCCTAATCCGCCCGTTTTTAGTTAAAATGTCCGCTAAATTGGAATCACTGTGCCTGATACGGCATTCATATTTATTAGCTTAGCAGCAAAATGACGTTCTGATTCGTTTCTGGCAGCCTTCCAGAATTTGTGCAGGATATAATAACACAGGATCCTTGCGAATCGAGAATTTTAAAAGCAAAAAACAAAACAGTGACGGATTGGAAAAAGTCGCACTTTAGCTTTAAATACACATCGTGCTTTCACCGTTCTCAGAACATTCACCTTTAAGCATAACATTTATAGATGAAGACATAATTCATTAAAGGTTGCGGAATAAATCAGCCTTACGGTATGGTCTATACTGACTGGTAGCCTATAAAGAACAGGGTAAAACTATTAACTCGGTTTTATAATTAACTTAGGTCATTCGGGAGCGGGATCTCGTTTACACCGACCGGTCATTGTTTCATGTTGAATGAAAGGGTGTCTTTCTAACATGATTATAAAGGGTGTCCCAAGTCCCCAGGCTCTATCTAAAATGAACCGTAGAAATTGACACCTGAACGTAGCAATCTAATTTTTTCATCAAAGGTGTAATTCACAGGTCATTTTTTTTTTCTTGTAAAATTAGAAAGCGTACCTCCCATTCTGTGAAAATAGGGCCAAGAAACTTACCAGGGTCAACGGCGGGTGGCGACGCAGACGACCAAGTCGAGTGGCGGGGCGCGCTTGGCGCTCGTATTGATAAATGGCGCTACATCCTTATCGAGACGGCTCGCGACCAGAGTGGTTCCTTAAAGGGACACTGACAGGGTATTTATGCTCGCCGAGGTTCTTAGTTGTACGTGACATATGAGAGCCCAACTACCCAGAACAAAATTTGCGGCTCGAAATTCGGTTTCTTTCCGCCCGAAAACCGCCGATCAAGAACTGGCCGGTTCGAGTCTCGCTCACCCTCTTTTCCGTGGTCACGGGCCGTTTTCTAAGGTATCGATGCGATTTAATCGAAGTCGTGGGTCATTGAAGGCACACAGTCAATATTAAAAATAGAAAAAAATATGAAACCCATTTTTTGTGGCTTCAAAAAAGCTGCAAATACATTGATTGAAAAAAAAAAAAAGTAGCACAAACAACCGGAAGTTTTCTGTGCGTTCACTCAACATGGCGTCGTTTCGCGTATCGTGGGACTAGCACTAGCGGATGGCAGCGGACGACGGGCGTTGGACCTCTACTTCAGAACTGTCGTTCACGGTACTGGCGAATTCTGTCTTTCTTCGAAAGAGAAATTTCGGACCAATCAAAAGAACTGATACTCATCCCGTACGACATGCCCGACCAGCAAGCCGATTGCACGAAGACGTCGCCGAGCCGTCGTCCCTTCTCCTGGCTGAAGACATAGCTCGCCCAAACGTCAAGCACGAAGTGGGTACTTCGAGTTGAGTACGCACGCGTACGCGGTTACTTTACGAGGTGCGAATGTGCCGCCCGACTTCAAGCCGGGAGTGTATAGATTGAAGGGAAATCGGCAGCAAACTTCCGACATACAGTCTACCAGCTGCATAATTACGCATGAGAGTGTTCTTCAATAGCTCAGTGGAAAGACCTCCGGTTCACACGCAGAGGGCACGGGTTCGATTCCTGGTGTGGGTGTTCCTTTCATTTTTTTTATTTTTTATTTTTTGTCAAGCATTCTCCGATGTTTACATTTCTTTTTTTACAATTATCACAGGAAACAAAAATTGTTGTGGACGATACGTCGCTGAACTAAGTGGTATGGATTCCATTTTTGACACCTGCGAACTCGGTGTATATCACTTTCCACAAAATGCAAGGAGCATATAAATCGGGTAGCGTCCGCTTTCCGAGCTTCGCGTAATGGTTCTACAGGAATTGCAGCCAGCCATTGATTCCGACGCGTTGATCTTTCGGAAACTTGTGCACTCTGGCCACTTTCAGATGCAGGACATGTGAGGCAACTCTTCACGCAGCACCTTGGAGTTGGGAGTATTCTTTTCGGAGCTGGTCACGGGAATTCACCATGGCACTCGGGCACTCACTACTAATTGCCAACACTTAAATGTACAAAACAACTCATCTTGAAGTACAAAACAGCGAGCGGAACAAACATAACTGCAAAGGAATACCACGGCGAACGGACGCATTTCGTCTGCTACGTGCGGAAAGAGGAGAAAAAAAAACAAAAAAAAAACGCACGGTCGGGTGTAGCCACGTGACTTCCGCCACTCCCGCTAGCCCCTCCACTTCTTCGTTTCGGTTTCGGTTTCGCGCAGTTGCGTTTTTTGGCTTTATTAAAAAAACACGTGACTCTGTAGCAAAATATTAATTGGGTAGTCTTCCGACACCATAATGAATCGCCTGACGAAAAAGGAAAAAAAAAAAACTTTGGGGGGTGTCAGTGTCCCTTTAAAATGAACATAATCTTTTTGTAATATACCTTTGCTTAAAAAAGAAATGCCGACAATAAAAACAGAACTTAAACTTATAAAAAAAAAAAACGCGTCTGCATAACGACGGCGCATTTGCTGCCAACGGATGTCGTCCGCGTGTCGTCTGCTTTCTTTCGCTGGTCGGCTGCACCTTCCGACGCTGCTTCGATGCCATCTATGAATACGCGGGCTAAACGCACCCCGCAACTCGACTGGGTCGTCTGCGTCGCCGTCCGCTGTTGACCCTACCAACTTTTTTAGCCCTATTTTTTTACAGAAAGGGAGCTACGCTTTGTAATGTTGCAAGAAAAAACCGGCGTGTGAAAATACATCTTTGACGAAAAGTTTAGACTGCTGCGTGCAGGCGTCGATTTTTACGGTCCATTCGAAATCGAGCCTGGTGACTTGGGACACCTTATATATGCAGACACATAATAAATATTTTCTTATGGTTAGTTTTGTACGGTAAAATGCGTTTAGAAACTGAGGGAAAAAAGAAGACGAGAGCGCGCGGGGAAGTCAGAACACCGCAAGCTCTGGTTGGAATGATTAGTGAGTAGACCTAGAGATAGTTGCCTTTGTCTCCACTGCACTCGTACATAGCGTTCAAATGCGGGAGTCAAACGCCAAACGCCGGCGTCCTGTGTTCTAAGGCGTTCGGTGAGTGCAGTGGAGACAAAGGCTGCTAGCATTAGGTCTACCGTCTACCCACTAATCATTCCAACAAGAGCTAGGCGTTCTGACGTCCCCTCACGCTCTCGTCTTCTCCTCTCCCTCAGTTTCTCGGCGCATATACCAAAGCAAACGTGGTATTTTAAGGTCGACAAATACTCCTGGGAACAATTTTTGATATCGTGGTCTTATAGTTGGCATTTTCAGTGCAATGTGAATACCTCCCTTTTGCATGACTCACAAAAGATTATTTCGTGTTTGAAAGTGTGCATAAAGCGTTAACTATGCCATCGGTTATGAAAAGGCGCGCAGATAAATGTCTTCATTCACTACCCCCGAAAAGGAGAGAAAATTCGGAGCACACTGTCCATGTTTTACGTCTATCAGTTTGCGCAAACACCGAGTACTGTTATTGTGTCATGAAAAAGACATCACTCTGGAATAGATGTAGAGTCAATCCCGAGGATAGCGCACTTAAAAAAGAGTTCAGAAGCCTACGTAAAAATGTTACTGCCAAAGTAAGACTTGCGAAAAAAAAAAGCACTACGTTGCTCGTTCGGAGCGTCTCAGTAGAAACCCCCGAAACACATGGGATATTATACATAAACTAGCTGATAAGAAAGGGGAAAATAACACTGACCAATCAATCAAAAAAATTTTGGGAGACCGGGATATACAATCTTTACGTGAAAGGTTCAATTAAATATGTGTTCGCAGTGTCGAAGATCTCCAGGTGACGCGATTTAGTTACAGCAATATTTCCACCGATCCTGCGGTGGGAGGGGGGGGGGGGGGGGGGGGGGGGGGTTGCGCCAACTTAGCTTATTTTCCGCAATTGACGGTAGAGGATCTTAGTCTGATTATAAATAATATGTCCGGTCAAGACCCCTGGGAATGACGGTATTCGCTTGAGAGACATCTTTAACTTTAAAAAACTTAAATACGTGCTGTTGAAAATAATTCACTCATCTCTTTCAACGGGCAGAATACCCAGAGGCCTAAAGGTTGCAGTCGTAAGGCCTATCGTTAAAAAGGAAGTAAAAAACCCTTCAGCCTTTCTACTCTGGTAAAGAAGGAAGAGCAGTAAAGCTGTACTATGTGCGGCCATCTATAAGCGACGGCGGCAACCAGACAACCGGCAAGCCGGTTGTCTGGTTGCGGTTGTCGCTCATAGATGGCGGTAGCTGTCCAGAGCGTTGTGTCGAGATTCATTTGTCCATGGACACGAAACTGGGGAAACTAGCCCTTAACAGCTCCACTGTAAAAGACATTGCAGGCCCATTTCAATTTTATCCGTCGTATTTCTAGTCATGGAAAAGTTTCTCTTTAAAACAATGACGTCGTTCTCTGAGAAGTATTATTTACTGTGTAGTTCCCAGCACGGCTTTCGCCAAAATACGGACACACAATCATTACTCTAAGACCTGTCGGATCACATCCAACGAAAATATTGATCGTAACAATTCTGTGCTGACTCTTTTTCTAGACCTCAAAAGGGCATTTCATACGGTTGATCACGGGTTGCTTGTACATAAATTAGGGCGCTTGCGTTTCAGAGCCCACTCAATGACTTCCTGACTGACTACTTTCAGGGCGTCAACAGCTAGGAAAGATTGGTGACGCTAAGAGTAAGTTGTGACACTCAGGTACGGTGTTTCCAGGGATCTACTTTATTACCTCTCCTTTTCAACATCTACGTTAATAAGACCGGGAAGCTTCACTTTTCCTCGCGGGTATTTCACTACGCCTACGATACCGCTTTGATTTTCTCTGGAAACGACGAATTCCACTCTACATCATCTTTTCAAAGTGACATATTTCACCTAATGGCGTGGTTCACTAGCAACAAAAATTTTGTGAACGTTGATAAAACAGAACTAATGTGCTTCATAACCCGCACAAAATTATAAAATTTTCGGGCCCCTTAGTCCTTCACTTATCCACTTATAAAAACTGCAGGGGCGCACCACTAGAATACGTGTCATCTACAAGGTACCTAGGCGTGCTTTTCGGAGAACATCTGTCATGGGGTGCGCATGTGGACTACCTGGCGAGGCGCCTACGAACGGTATCTGCTTATACACACCGCCTTCGTTTTCTGATGGATGCGCGCAGTAGATGTATGACATATCAGGCACTGGGGTAGTCAATACTATGATACGGAATAACGGTCTACGGTTCCTGCTCGTATTATAAAAAGAACTAAAATTGGATATTATCCTGCGAAACATAGAAAGAAACATTCCGTATAGAACTAAATTTGCTCAACTCGAAACTGACCTAAGAATGCGGTCACTGAGGATCTTGCCAGTTGACAAATTGTATATCTATACCATTGTAATACACAGTTACTACAAATACACGTTTATGCAGCCACAAAAAAAAAGTGTCCTGAGGAAAATACAACGTTTCGCTTTGCCAAAAGTTTTCACAAACTACGGTAAAAAGGTACGGCAAGTTTATGTTCCACATTATTATAATATCTTCCCAGATCGACTTTTGAATTTTCAGTCACTTAGGATTGTAAAAAGAGAGCTGAGAAAGTGGTGCAACCTTTGATGGTTAAGCAAGCTTGCCACCTCTAATCGTTGTTTTTCTATTTTAAAGTTGGTGCATTGTTTTGTGTGTTTGCATCTTGTAATCTTCAAGGTTTCAAATTTACAGTTTTTAATCTTTTAGGCTTTGTAACATGTAGCAAAGCTTTTTTTTTTTAGGCCGAAATCATACTAGTATGTTGTTTTGTTTTGTGTAAGAGTAATAACATTCTATCCATTGCAATAGTGTCCCGCCCACAAGCACAGACGTGCTTTTGCGGGCCTGGATAATTCATGTTCTACATTGTTCATTATGCAATAAACTTCTGCGTGCGTGCGTGTGTGTGTGTGTGTGTGTGTGTGTGTGTGTGTGTGTGTATGTATGTATGTGTGTATGTATGTATGTATGTATGTATGTATGTATGTATGTATGTATGTATGTATGTATGTACGTACCTACGTACGTACGTACGTACGTACGTAGGTATGTATGTATTCATGTATGTATGTATGTATGTATGTATGCATGCAGGCTTGTTAGTTTTCGTTGCATATAATTGTGTTCGTACTTTTCGCTCAAATAATCTGGTACTTCAAAACCTAACTGTCCCTTAAGCAACTTCAGATAAAGCACTAAAAAGCATTATTTTATACTGGCGGTACTTCAGCTTCCTTCATTTTAGCTTTAACTGTTTGGCATTGAATATTAGCAACACGTTTTGCGGTTCAGCCATTCAAAATTCCAGGATACATACCGTACTTAAGTCTAACAATTCACTTCATCGTGTCTTACTTATCAACTATAAAACTAAAATATAAATTAGCAGATATTGCCGCTCATGGACAAGCAGGTGCAAATGTCCCAACTAAGAAATTAACCACCTATTTTATTGCACTCGGTTACGGAAAAAGCAAACAAATTACCCAGGCTCGAAAAACACTTGCAGACGGCCGAAACGCGGCAATCCAGTTGGTGCAACGTTCCCGTATACACTCTCCCGCCAACTCTCAAAGCAGCAGTACACACACTTCCCAAATGCTGTTGGCCTCGATCTTGACTTGAACGTGAGATGAACACCCGAGAGCCTCATTAGAATGCGCGTCCGCGTGGGCGCTTACTCGTGAATAACTTGGTGCTCGGTTATGTTATCGTGCTCAAGACCAGACGCGCTGCCAAAGAAGAACATCCTTAGATTTCCAGTCGTCGACGAGGGTCGACATCGGCAACAACAAGGGCCTTAAAGCCCCCACGACTCCTTAAGAGAGAGAAAAAAAAATGTAATACCGTAGGAGGAAATATTTTCTACGCTTCACCCTCTGTTTACCCTGAGCTCCCGCGCGTTTTTTGAGAAACAAATCTAAAATCAATATTTGGACGAGTGAAGCTGCGGCATGAGACGCCATGTAATGCCCTCCACGCTCCAAAACTGCCGTGCTGGCAGCTTCAGCGAGTTGGAAGGTACAGCTATATGGGAAGAACGAATCAAAAGGGGACGGTGTGTCCTGTCTTCTGTGTATGAATTATTTTTTTTTTTACATTTTCAACTCCCATGTTTCATTTCTCTCAGTTTTTTTTTTTTTTCGTTATTGCATGCTTTTACGTTTTAAGCATGGTACGCTGAGTACTCGGTGGTTTCGGAAACCAAGGGAACTTAATTTTGTAAGTGTGTGTGCTGAGACTAGAGGAGCATTATATATTTATGGTAGTTGTTACTTCTGTTGATATTAACAATATAAGCTGCACCAACTTAACAAAATAACAGTTGAATCGGGACGTCTGGCCCAAACTTTGACGGAAGGTAATGAATGCCAGCACGCGTTAATTGCCTTATTTCGTCGTGCTTTGTTTGCGCGTGCACGGCCGAAGCTCACGAGACGCTGAAATGTTATCGAATGTAGGGAGCTCAGACTGGAGGCGGGACAACCTAAATATTTTCTTGCCGTTCTCATTCTGTCACTGGCTATGGTAGGTGGAGAGAAACCAAACGCATGTTTTGTTTGTTTTGAATGACGTGGATTCTGAATGGTATTCAGTACAAAATATACAAATCGTCTTATGGCCCCTTAAACACCAAATCATTTCTAAACATTTTTTTAATTGGAAATTGCGCCTTTTTACGCGTTTGGCATTTAGGGCCCGAACATATTTGCACAACAGGTACGCACGAGAAAAAAAGTTGTCTTAACTGCCAGGTGGATGAGGCACGTACAACGATATCCAGCCAAGAGGAAATATACTCGGGCCTAAGCATTCAAAGTTCGAATGTTCAAATTCGCATCTCGCTTCTCGTTGCATCTTCCACCTAATTAGATACACAAAATGTTTCCTCTTTCCCGAACAGATTTCCTTCGAAGCGTCATTTTCTTCTGTTTTTCTTTCGAGAGTCGGTGCCGCGCTGCGTGAAATTCCCGCACGTAGCCATTCGATGGCTACGTTGAGGAACGTACGTGCACCTATTCTAGGGAACATCAAAAGTGGAATATACGCTCTGCTCGTTCAGATACATAGGCGCGCACACTGAGCCGATATCATTGCCGTAATGACTTTCGTACACGGGGAGCGTACACCGGACGGGTCCTTTCTCTGCGAACGCAGCTTGTGTGTCCCAGCTGGTTTCGGAGCCTTGGGATCTCGTGTGGACACGCTGGTCATTGTGCGAAGACCCCTACAAACTCTTTTGTATGGAAGGCAAGGCCCCGTTCCGCGAAACGCGCGGGGCATACACTTAACCCAAATCAAACACGGAGATGTGTGTTCTCGAAACCTGCTCGTCTCAGTCAAGATGAAGCGAGAGTATTGTGCGAACGCTGTCCGTAAATACCACACTGCGCCACGCTGGACGCACTTGGAGTACAATGAGAGCGGGAGAAGGTCAGCCACCAACTCTCAAATAAGTATATCTGACATACGTATATCAGCAAAAGGATGCGTTCATGTCTTTTGGTTTATGGCCCATCGTGGGGGTACAAAACAAGAACAGAAACGCAAACAAGGATGTCTCCTGTTTTGACTCCTCCAGTGATCAGCACAAGAGTGTTAAACTTATCCCTGAAGAGGGTAGGACGGCACGACACCGACACCGTGTCAGTGCCGAAGAGGTTACGTGAATGTTATTGAATCTGATTTATTATCTTGAATTGTCTTTCCGCTTTGAAGGTGCAAGAAGGCGTATAATATTGTTTTGTTTTTTTTGTTTTTGTTTTTGTGCCGCAAACAACTTTTCATCCTTAATCGCGGTGTACATTATACACACCGTGCATCATACTGAAGACAAACTCGTGGATTGGAGACAATCACTGCGTAAACACTCGATCTGAACCCTCAATGTCTCAAACAAAACACGTGCCCACTGCTTTGCCAATTCCAGCGCGTGGGAAACATAGGTGGTATGTAATAAGCACCACGTCAAGCGGCGACTTGTCCTGGCTGCGAGAGGGGGGGGGGGGGGGGGGTGAACGCTGCTCAGTTTTCCTTATTTGTTCTGCGATTGCCATTGTGCGGAGAGAAAAACTAACGTATGTTTCGTAGATTATGCAAGCTAAGGATTAGGTATAAACGGTATTTACTGAAAGCGCATAAATCGTTGTATGGGTCCTTCAGTCGCCTCGGTGGCTCCGAGGCAAAGTGTCGACCTACGAATCTCCGGGCGGCGGATTCAGAGTCTGAATGTCCAACGAGTCGTAAGATCCAACGAGACGAAAGATCCACTTGTGGATATTCAGGCTCGTTGGATATTCAGACACGTTCGACATTCAGGCCCGTGGGATCTTTCGTCTCGTTGGAGATTCAGACTCGTTGGACATTCAGTCTCAATTGGCTATTCCGTCTCGATGGATGTTCAGTCACGGTGGACATTCCGGCCCAGTTGAATCTTCCGTCTCGTTGGATATTCAGACTCGTTAGACATTGCGTCTCATTACTGGTAAGTGGCTGGTTTAGTTTGTCTGCAGTCTAGGGTTTGAACCCACTCAGGAGGTGTTGTACCATTGTTATATCGAACCTAAAAACAAGAGTGAACCTTTCTAACCTGGCAAGTGATTTGAGGTCACTTAGAAATGTTCCAAAACCGGAAAAGGGGTGACATGGGACATGTATGCGTAGAAGATAAAGTTTCGAAGACCTCTTTGTGGTACGCCTACTTTTTGTTTTCGGAGCGATCAGTCGCTTTTGTTTTCTAGACTCCGTGTTGAACCCTGCTTATACCCCGTCTCATCTCACGATGGACTAAAGCTCAATGCTACAGGCCGCCGGATCCAATCACGGGCCTGTTAGAAACCACGTGGTATATTTGCTCCGTCGTACGTATCAGTGCGCCAAGACGCGTCACGCTGAAGCGAGTCGTCTGCTTATCGAGCCTTCGCGACGGCTCCATCTGCTTGCTACTACCTAAGACTACTGAAGGGATTAAATACCGTCTGGAAGCGATGGGGCGAAGAGAACCCGGGATCAGAACCAGTGGCCATTAAGAAGTGAAGATAAGTCGGATAAAGTGTTCGATGCTGGAGCGTATATAGTGATGAACCATATCTGCGAACTTCAGATTCGGCAAAGTTCGGCACATGCCGAACTTTTGAAGGAAGGTTCGGCGAAAATTCGGCAAATGTCAGCGCACGCGCGAGAACGTGACGGGGCCAACGAGGCAATGGATTGCAAATGGACGCCGTGCAGTCGTGCTGTTACCATCGTACAGTGTAGTACAATCAGCGGTTACTCGGCGAGTTATGGAGTACGCAACATGGTAACTGTGCGTTTGTGAACGAGTGTGGTTCTTTTCAATATTTTCCGCCACAAGAACAAAAATACCGACCAGAATTTACGCAGTCCACTGCGCAAGTGGCAAATGATGCTGCACATTCTGGATAACGTGATTTTCATTTCACTTTTCCAGTGATGCAACGAGGTAGTGGACTGACAATTACTTTAAAGTACTCCTCGCAATTATAACAATCCTGTTTTCAGCTCACAAGTAGTTTGTGCAAAAACAAAACAACATTGCTTCTTTATTAGCGTAATTTCGTGATTTCCATCTATCTACACAAAACTAAACGCAGAAATATTATGCTCGACGTTGCACATCCGATATTCCTAACTCTTCCCATCTTCTTAAACGTCCGTGTGTGCCCTAACACCAGAAACCGCAATTTTAAAGGTTAAAAAGGAGACGTTGCGAATATGGGACGCACGCGTTCATGCAAAGCTGACGTAAATTGACTCAAATAAAAAAACATGCATATTAACAATAATATTGTTATCTCTTCTGGTGAAGGCTCAGCAACCGTTGCATTCGTTTTTGCGCACGAAACGGTGACTCGCAGAAAAGTAAGAACGCAGTGTTATTGTCTTTATTTTAACGATGTACACAAACTTGCAGTCTTGCGCTGATGAGGCCTCAAAACCGAAACTCTCGTAGCGTGATTCGTGACTGCGCCGCTACTACCCAACATCGTTGCCACGCCACTTTTGCAAGCAGTCACTAAAATTGCCAGTAAACACATAAAAACGACACCGATACAATTATCTTGTAGAATATCACCTTATATAGTAATAACTGTGTCAATACGCATTACATGTTGAATTTAAGTTAAGAAAAAGAAAACATAAAACCTTTTTTCACCAGAAAAAAAGAAAAAAAGAAATATCAACGTTAAGTCTGGTAACAATGTGTTTTTGCCGAATCTTTGTCGATTCTCTCGATAAATTCGGCAAAAGTTCGGCTTTGCCGAATCCCAAGATTCGGCGCCGAATTTTCGATTCGGCAAAAGTTCGGCCCATCACTAGACGGACCGCGTGGGGATGGGAAATGCGGGTCCGGCTACGTTTTACGTAGATACATAAAAGTTGGATTAGATTGTTATGGCTAAGGCGAAACAACTTTATGCACGTGTTGACTGCGCGCCGTCCAACTTCTCGAAACAGTTGACATGTTTACGAAATATGGCAAGGCTGTTTATGAAACTAAATACCATGTACCTTAACTTCACCAATATAAAATAGCGCGCTATCATAACAGAGAACCATATGCGCTAGATTAGTGCTCTTTGTAGTCTGCGTATGGGAATTTCTCTCGAGCACTCTTTCGCAATGCGGATGCAAGCTTTTCTGGGGCAGTGCTCCGCCCGCCAGCCTTCGGGCCCTAGTCCATCGTAGGGTGAGACGGAGTATAAAAAGTTCACGATGCTTCGCTGCGTTGAAGACTCTTTGTTTCTCGCATCCTTTTGGTTTCTGTCTGCAACGGGTTTTCTTTTTTTTTTTTTTCTTATTAAATACTTTCTGGGGTGTATATGACTGCTATGCTTCAGTGTTGACTTTGGTTGCTTTTGTTATTTTTAATCTTTATTATTTATTTATTTTTAGCCTGTGCGCCTATATCAGGCATTATCGCAGAGGGCGAACAAACATTAAAAAAAAACCTTTCCGCATTTGCTGCACAAACAATTTCACCAGGCAGCGCATTCCATTCCTTTATAATCTAAAAAAAAACTCTTTTTTTATTTTGTTTTGGCACAGAGATCACGCATATTAAGTGATCTTAACGTTGTTAAATATAATTTGGAGCATTCCAGCAAGCCCTTTCACATAGGATACAAAAATGTGCACTGAAAAAAAGGTCCTGGCTTATCATTATTTATTTGGGAGAAGTATGCTCGATAAATTACAGGAATTAAATAAACATAACACATTAGATATCCAGCCTCAGTGGACATTCAGACGTGGCTGGATATTCTGTCTCGTTGGATACTCAGTCGCGGTGGACAATCAGGCCTGGTTGGATCTTCCATCTCGATGGACATTCAGTCACGGTGGACATTCAGGCCTGGTTGGATCTTCCATCTCGTTGGACACTCGGACTCGTTGGACATTCCGTCTCAATTGGACATTTCGTCTCGATGGATATTTCATCTCGCCTGTCACGTGACCAATTGGATCTTTCGACTCGTTGGATCTTCCGTCTCGATGGATATTCAGGCCGCAAGCCCAGGCGGCGGGTTCGAATCCCGGGTGAGGTTCCCACAATATGACACAGGCTTATTGCGGAAAATGCACCGTGTACTAGAGATTTCGGTTGCACGTTAAAAGATCCTCAGGTGGTCAAAAGGAATCCTCAGTTCTGCGTCTAGACATGTCAGGTACCCTTCTTTGATTTGACACGTAGAAGCCCCCAAATTTCGCTTCTTGTATAGGCCCTTCAAAGAGTTTAAAATGATCGGTCAAATTCAGACCGTAATCCAACTAACTACTTAAAGAAAAGCAAAATGGGTCTAATAAATTGACGACATTATCGGGAAATTATGCTTAACGCTCTTAACGCTGCATTAGTGGTTGCGGGCACATACTTATTGAAAGAAGTGGAACTGTCAATACAGACACTTAGACCTCTGTTGAAATATGCCAGGGGAATTATGGCTTGCTTGCTTGATCAACACACCTCCTCGATTGTAAGTGAAACAAATTAGTTTTCGCTTTCTTTGTAACATGAAAATTACAAGCAGTTTTTCGCACACAATTTAGAAGCACGTTCTTCGTTAGCTTGAGGTTAAAACCGATAATATGCCGATTTTATATTTTAAAAAATAATTAACATTATCTGCCAGCCAAATAATTGTTAGCAACATTAACGCAGACACCGATAAAATTTATGAACAAAAAAAAGAAAAAGAAACTTCCTGAGCTCCCCGCATTTCAAACAAACCCTCCGAAATACGGTCTTAATCTGGTTCTACACAAATTCTAGCTAAATGAACGTTCCACATATTCTTTCCGGAAGAAATCAAGTTTTTATGCTGATCGAGGAATATAGCTGAAACGCCGATTCTCTTCAAATATTCTTTCTTTTTTTGCTAATTTTCTTATGTGGAAGACGAAGGTGTTACGTTGCTTCGATCTCTTTGTTTGCCAAACGTTTACAAAGACATGTACATAGTTATAAAAAGAATTCTACTGGCATCAAAATAAAGGAGTATTGAGTACCTAAGAGGTAAAGCGTGACCGGTCTATACCTCTTTAAACGATTCATTTTCTCAAACGTAACCCACAAAAGGGAAAAAAAGCAGAATTTTGTTCATGTGTGCTCTCATCATACATTTAAGTGTTCGAAATATTTAAAGTTGTTGAGGATTCTGTCCCATACGTATACTCGCGAACTGTCTAGTTTGCCAAAACAACTAATGAACGATTGAATTCCGTTGTCATACAGCTCTAGGTTATTGAAGATATCGAACATTGATCGGTCACCTAGGGCTGGGCAATTGATCGATTAACCTTCCGATTAATCGATTAAGGCTTTAATCGCGATCCATTTTTTTAACCGGTTAATCGGTTTTTTAATCGGTACTCAAAAAGAAGTCAACTGGACGCACGCGTGGCTCTATCCTGGAAGACCTGCCCGAACTAGAGGTGACTCATGCCCCCGCTCCCCCCCCCTTAAGGAAAACGCAGCGTGGCGTATATCCGATCGTACTGTTCCGAGCGGTTTTCCGTTTTCAGCCAGGTGCTATGAGCAAGGTGCAATTCTCGCGCTCGCGAAGCGTCACGTGTTCGAGGATATACATTACAGTTCTGCCGAGGCCTAACAAACAAGCCGGGCCCGCAATTGATCAATTGATCACCGCGCGACCGCGAAACTTCACGTGTTGAGGATCTTTTACACATCCTGCCCAGGCAAGACAAACAAGCAGAAAAAGAAGCTGTGAAGCTAACAACGCCATGGTTACTTGTTCCAGTATTCGGCCCGTAAAAATGGACGTGCTCACGAGTATGAAAGGCAATCTCGCTGGAAAGTTTGGGTATAAAGTAAACTCCAGCGGTAAAGTTTTTAACTTGAAGGAAGTCCACTGCAACATCTGCAAAAAGCCGTTTTTGTACAGTGGAAACGTAAGTTCGCTTCAGTATCGCATACGAGCGAAGCACCCATGTAGCTGCAGCAAGGACCATCCGCCAAAACGCAGACAACAATCAACGCCTTCTCATCGAGGCCCCTTTCTCTGAAAAAAGAAGAAAGCATCGCCCATGCCCTGACTTCGTGTCTTCCTTTCCGAGAACGTGGACAAACTTCTTTGCCTTCGGAGCTAGAGCAAAAATATGCGAGTCTTTGAATCGATGAACTATATGTATCCACAATTCTAAATGTCCTTTGCGCCGTGTAACAGAGAGTAAAATAAGTCTTTAAAGGCAAGACGAGTTGTTGCATTCTTTTTAATATATTAGAGCGCAGCTCTTAGGCGCCCGTTTCCGGCTTGAGCGGCGTCGGCGTCGGCGTAACCGCAAGGTCACGTGACCCCCCCAAGGTCACGTGACCCCCATGTCACGTGACCCCCCCCCCCCCGAGGTCACGTGACCCCCTGGTCACATGACACCCCCCCCCCCCCTCCGCGCCTTCCCCCCCTCCTCAAGCTGCCCTCCCCCCCTCCTCAAGAGCTGCGCTCTAATTCGGCGTTACAGGGAGTGGTAAACGGCTTTCATTTTATTTATAAAAATCAACGCAACCGATTAATCGATTAATTAATCGATTAAAAGGTGGCGATTAATCGGGTTAAGATTTTTAATCGACGCCCAGCCCTAGGACTCACCTCCGAGGTGAAGCGATGAATACGAATCGAATTTCGGTTGTAACACCTAGGTAAATGTGGGACCTTCTAAATTTATTGAAAACTAATCCTAAAAAGTTTGGAAGACCATTGGTTCAAGACAAAAGAGAACCTTTCCCAGTATCAACGACGATCCTGGACAGGAGCTCTCCTACTACGAATCAGCAACCGTTTTTAATTAATATATTGTGTTTGTTTTCACTGAGAAACTGTTTCCTTCATCGTGTGATTAAATTTGTGTATCGCCTACTGAGATATGTGAATACTTGGAATGAAAAGCTTGCTGGTAAGGATAATACAATGTGAACATGTTATATTTACACAAGAACGAATTTTGGCCAGCATTAACCGCCTTTCACCTAGCTCTTACCCGGAGATCATGAAATATACCCCAAACTTCTTAAAATAACGGCAATAACATGTAAATTTCGACAAAAAACCCGAGACTGAAACAAGAAGGGACGGACAAACACTTTGTGTTTGTCCGTCCCTTCTTGTCCCAGTCTCGGGGTTTTTGTCGAAATGTATAACCACCACCAGCTCGTTTGCGCCCTTACCTTTTGTTCAATAACATGTAGTCACTTGCTTAATTTTCAAACACAGCAACTGTACCTTCCGGCATATTGTAAATTTAAAAAGTATTGCCAATCTTTCCTTTTTTTTACCTGGAGAGACAAAAAAGGTGTATGTACAGATCAATATCCTTAACAAGTATAACATGTAAAATTGTGTATGTGTATAGACCAATATCCTTAACACGTATACCATGTAAAATTATGAAGCATATTATGTATTCCAGTCTACTTAACTATTCATGCGACCATAACCTTATCTGTACTAACCGCATAGCCTTAGAAAAGGTTCTTCTTGTGACCCCAACTTTTTTAATTCGCTACTAATTTTCACGAAGGATTAAATTCTTCAAAAACTACCGATATTATTTTCATTGACTGTGCTGAAGCCTTCGATGCCGTACCCTATAAACGTTTACTCTACAAGGTAACTCAACGCAACAATCATCCCGTTACCATACAATGGACTGCAATTTTTTTCATTAACCGTAAGCAAGCTACGTATGCTGGGAAGGAAAACCTGCTAAATTAGCTGTGAAATCAGGAGTTCTACAGAGCAGTGTACTGAGGCCACTTTTATTTCTAATATATATAAATGACCTTCCACTCAATTTATGATCTCACATAAGACACTTCGCGAATTATTGTGTTGTTCATAGTAGCATCACTTACCCGTATTACCAAGCACTTTTACAACGGGATATTAGCTTCACACGGCGACTAAAAACTAACATAAAAAAGACTAAATATGTATCATTCGCCAGCCTACCCACTTCCACACTTAGAAAATATAGAGTCAACAACGCTGACATAAAGTTAAACCCAAGTACCTGGGAGCCACATTTGCAGAGGATCTCACTTGGAATGACTACATCACTAACCCCGTGTCCAGTGCATGTAAAGAACTGGAGTTTATTAAACGCCATATTTTTTGCCTATCGAAGACAGTAACACTAACCGCATATAAAACATTTGTCAGGCCAAAACTAGAATATCGTAATATCGTCTGGTACCCTCATCAATTTTGCCTTGTTAACAAGCCTGAATCTCTTCAAAATAAGGCATGACGTTACATCACTTATCCCTACTCAAACATAACAAAAAAAACTTAGAGTTAAGTTTACTATCCAATATAACTCTTTCATGTAGAGTGCTCTCTTCTGAGTACCCTTGAGAAATGAAACTGAACTAAACCTGGAAACGCGAACTCGTTTCTCATCCTAAAAAGGTGAAATAAAACAGTCAAAGTGCGCAACATTACGCTTAAATAGAACCTGGACGCGAGGAGAGCCTATGTCGGTGGCATAGTGAGTAACAGCATGCAGCTTCTCAGACTTTGCTATCCTGATTGACGTAAGAGACTGACGTTTCCGCTTCACAAGCGTAAAGGCATCGTCGTCAAACAATGAACAAGCTGGTTCAGCATTATGTCGGTTAAAGGGGTACGGAAACAAAATTCTAGCACTCATTTTCAAGCTTAAATATGTTACATGTTGCACCATAACCTCCAAAACACCAGTCTTTCGTTGAAAGGCACAAGAAAACTAAATTTAAAGCTAATTAAACGATCTTTCACTGTGCACCTGGTGGATGCTCGTGAAGCTTAGTTTGGAGGTAATCTAGCAACGTTGGGAATCTCGTACGTTGTCATGACGTAGCAGGAACAATTACGTAGCTGCGCTAAATATCGGAGCAGCACAGCTCTTTGGAAGTACGCTCAACTGTTTAACCTCGGCCCGAACGCGATTGCGAAGCCTTTGCCCCTTTGCGAAGGAAGCCAACGAGATGCCATGATGAACTAGTTGAGGAATGTCGCCAAGTTGTTCCTGTGACTTTGCTGTACAGTCCGAAGCCGTTCTGCGCTTTTTAACGTCGAGATGCCGCCGCGCTTTTGCATGGCTGAGAACTGTGGTAACGACAATTGGTCAACGGCGATATGCCGATCGACAAGTTTCCGAACGACGAGAAACTTACTTCGTGCCCTGTGGATCCGGCTCGCACGTCCGTCAGCTGCAGAAAAAGACAAAGCCGAGGGGTCGTACTGGTACGGCCGCAGGCCGATTCCCCTTTCCAAAATTAATGCTAAGAGGGCGGTGTTAGTGTCCTCATCCTCACTTGTGTCGTTCAAGTTTATGTTCCCAAGAAAATTGTCCTGAAGCGTCATTGGAGTGGGCCACTCGAACACGACTGGTCTCACACGTGAAACGCTCGTCAGCCCACGGGTATATACTTCAAACTGCTCGGTTGTAACGCGTTGACGCCACCACAACGCCGCCAACGGCAAAGCTCATAACCACGCCAGCCTTGCTACGCCACAAATGCAAAAAAAAAAAAAAAATCTGTTTGTTTGTTTGTTTGCTTGCTTGTTTTTTTTTTTTGCGTTGAATATTTTAAGACGCATTGCGCTCTCCGTTCGCTTCTCTTCGAGCGATTGCTCGAGTACGAAAAATATAGCTAGTAGTTCAAAATACAAACGTGCGATTCGAATTTACGGTTATTATCCGTCATGCTTGACTCATTTCCGAACGAAATTTGTATATTTCAATTTTTGTTTCCGTACCCCTTTTCCGGGGTGCCCTTTAAAGGGATTGTCCGGTCAAATTTTGTATTCAAGAAAACAATTTAATATCATTGTTATTGCCTCGAGACCCATCGTACGTGCAATATCTGAATTTTATATGCCCTCTGCATGAGTAATTGCATTTATATTGTTCCAATCGCACTCTAGCGTAAACGCTGCTTTTGGTGGCAACATTGGAGCTCTGACGTCACACAACACAAAGCGAGCATTTCTGTCTCGTCGTTTACCTGCGAGTGAACGCCTCAGCGTGCTTCGTTTTTGTTGTTGTGCTCGACTTGTTTCGTGGTTGAGTGAGACTTTTTTTGCGCGGTTGGGTACCACAACCACCGGGCAGCACGTGCGTGCCAAGACATGATGACGTTCCGCACTTTTCCGCGAGACGTAGAGTGACGAGCAAAATGGACCGTCGCAGTGCGTAGGGACTGGGTTCTTGTCAAGATCGAGATCCCGCTTATGTAGCAATCATCACGCAGAAGAGAGCTACGAGCTGAGCTCTAAGCGGACAGAAGGATCGTAAGCTGAGGTGTGATGCTGTGCCAACGATATTAAACTACGTCCATCCACTCGTCGCCCAAATTGGATTAATCAATTTGATTATGCAGCGAAACCGAAACCAACAGCTAGACCACCTGGAAACGATACCAGAAGTTGTATTTAGCACGCGTGCAGCCAAATTCTGTTTGACCCGCATGTGAAAATAGAGCGTAGCTACGATGCATCAAGCTCGTCCAAGTCAAGTGACGACATGCATTTGAACGATTCGCTGTTTGCCTTCGACCCGCGAACATCGCCTCTAAGGGAACGACCCGCAGCCTCGTCACCGATCCAGTGGATCCGCAGAAATGCGTACCCAGATGCCGCTTCGTATATGTACCTAGTTGCCGCTTCAGAGACAAAATCTGCATCCTTTGCTTTGCAAGCGCTCCTAGTTCGATCGGCGGCCGTCGCAGTTGTGTTTACGCGAAACGGCATACGTTTGCTCGAAGCTTATGGCTGTTTTCGAGTAATATGCTGCTAAAAGGCGTAACTTTTTTTTGCACACGCTTGAGAACTGCATTAAAAGAACCGTATTTTTGTAGGGTACAGCCTAGGAGACTATATAATTCGAAACAAAACACAAAACATCCGTCGACCAACGCTTGTAATCCCGACCATCCGACAAACCTTTGCGTTTTGTGACGTCACACAGCAGCTACGGATGTCAGCCATTGACACTGGCGAAATTCGGGGTGCAGTTTCGTACATACGCTCATGAAAGGTTTAATTAATTACGGGAGATCATATATCAAAATAAAAATGACGTTTGTGTACATGAAGGCTCCCTCGACGTAACGAGCGCAAAAACTTAAGTGCTTCCGGTTTCGACTGGACGATCCCTTTAAGTTCCGAAAACGGAAAAGGGAAGGATACGAGGGCGTGACAGAACAGATGGACAGGCAACACGTACATCATTGGCAGGTAGCGTGTGAAGTCAAATCTGAAGAACACCGAGGTCACCGAAAAGCGGAGGGGACGAGGAGGAAAGTCGTGATGTTTTCCTGGTGGTATCTAAACAGAAAACAAACTGCCGGATTTCAACTCCCTCGACATATGAAGGAGTTGTTTCGCCTCCCGATTTCTGAAGTGTCCTGTCTATACAGCCCTTTACCAGGAGCTTGGAGCATTCATCCGTCAGGGTGAAGGTTAAATTGGCGGTTGCAGTACAGCGCCTTAAACGAGTCTTCTAAAGTCCTAACCCCCCCCCCCCCCCCCGCCATTCATCAAAAGTGGTCCCAAAGTTGAAAACAATGACGTCACAGAAGCCGGCGTGTCATGTAGCAGGATGTAGCGATCTTGGCAGTGTACGAGTGAACGTGGGCGTCGCTGTCATCGCTCGAGAGCGATCTGCAGCAGAACATGCGTCTGCCACAACCACCACGGCTGCTGTGATACCGCCAGGATCGCGGCCGGCGACAACATGGCACTTGTATGACGTCATGAGGCGGAAATCCAGGGACGACAATTGAGAACGTGGTAAACACACCAGTCGGAGACGCGTTCCTGGAGCCAAAGTCTCACCAAGATGGATTGCTCCACAGTTCCCGTGAACGATGGGAGACTTCCAGCCGATGATTCAGATAGAACCATAGACGGGCCAGATACGACGCTTGGGGTTCTGAAGCCTAGCGGAGTCTTTCAGTCTTCCCAAGTTCCGAGTGCACAAAAGCGCTTTCTGCTTAGAGGCCAATTACCTCGGCAGTCGAGACGTCTAATTTGTAAGACAGCTTATTCCGAAGACGAATGAGGTCGGCCGTGCACCGCCGTCAACTTAGAAGCGGCGCCCTCCGAAGATGGACGCAATTGCAATCCAACCGCCGCTTCATGTCTGTCATCATCAGTGTCGAGCCTGTCACGCAATAAAGTGCGGCAGCGCCTTGGTACATGTAGACCCGCTGCATTTATAAGCGCTTTTACCGATTTGCATTAGCGGGTCATATTCCTACTGACCTACGTCGATCCGTTTTGCAAAGGTAACGTTGATTGTCCGTCCCATAAACGGCAGCAGCTATTGCTTGACATAAAAACGAACAGAGCAAACACCGCCATGTCTGTCGGCATTGCTCCTCGAGTCAGATTCGGGTTCCTTTAGTGCAAAATTATTTTTGAAGTCGAGGTATCTGACCCGTATCACACTACACAACAACACGAAAGTAAAGCGCAGGGTGATGTCAAAAGCGGCAAGGGATAGAAGCTTATAGCTTGTACTCGACTAGGTGCTGCTGCGGACAATGTGATCGAGGAGGGCGGGCACCGTCTGGTCTGAAATTCAGTCAAATGTGTTGTGGAAGTGTTTCTGAATGAAAAATTATTTCATGCCCTGAATAAGTTCAACAGTAATCTTAATGTACGTCCTAGCCGATATTAGCGAGCTATCGACAATCAGTGAGCGCGTGGCAGTTAGCTGATATCCTGAAGAAAGGTAGAGTTCAATAAGGTCGATTGCGCATGCGTCCCACGCGTGAGCGCTATTGGTAAACACGGTAATGATTTATAAGGTTCGCAGTGTTATTTAAATACTTTCCGGGCTGGGATTCGCGTAGTCAAGGATGACGAGGCCGTTTAAGATAAGATAAGATAAGACCAAAAAAACTCTCATACAATCCTGCCCGCTTAAAGGGATGCTGAACCGAAAAACTGAATCTAAATTCTTTGTCGTTTTGATATTTACAGCACACGAATGGCTCTTAAATGACGGTACTTGAAACAATAAAGTAGTCTAAATTATATGATTTATGTAAAGAAATATTCTAAGGTGCACCTGGTGAGTTTTTTGAAAGCTCGTTTCGTGACGACAACAAACTTGTAGTACGCAGAACGCTGCTATGGTGAGCCATCAAAGTTGGCTCGGTTGGCTCCGACCTACCTCGTTGGCTCCGGCGTGCGCTCACGCCGCGTGGTGGCGCGACGAAACGGGAATGCGACGTGCGAACCCCGTCCCGAAACGATGAGATATATTTTTAAAAGAAATGCAATTTTATCTGATAAATTTGTCGAACAGTGTTCATCATGTCGTTTTTGACACGACACCTATGCGGCGCCGAACGGCCTAGCGAGCGTCGCGAGCAAGCGGCATCTTGGCGGCATCAAACATCAGCGCTGTCGAAGTCTCCGTGGTCGCCGTCGTCATGGCCAAATTATCAGGACGGGAAAGAAATCGCCGAACTCCGAAAAACCCACAGACCAAAGTCGCCGCCGTCGCTACGACGCAGGTGCAGAAGTGGACTGGGGGTGGCAGGGTGCAGGGCCAGGTAGTGCGCAGCTAACTTGGCTGGATTAGTTGGCAAACTTCCAACGCGACCAACTTTCTTCCACGCTGTGGCGCGTCGGCAGCTCGACTTGTTCACGTCAGTTCCGTTGCAGTTTGTTGACGTCAGTTCCGTTGCGAGTAATCCCAGAGGGCCTCGCGCGCATCGGAGGCTTCTGGCGCTTCTGGCTCAATCAGCGGTCGTCATTCCAAGAAATATAATAATCCGATCTCCATCCCTTTACATGAATAGCATTTTTAGGTATAGTGCGGTCACGGGAAGCTTGTCCGGGGCTTATTTCGGCAACTTCAGATATCGGTTCAGCATCCCTTTAAGCGTAGGTACGCTTGTATGTGGGACATGGCAGTACAGACATTTTCATCACGTAGACAAAAATGATGGTTAAATGTAAGTAAAACGTGAAAGTAACATTCAAAATAACACAGTAAACAAAAACAACGAAATTCAAGGCCAAGTAGAAAATTCAGTTGTGAAGTAACACCCAGATCGACAATATACAATCGATCAATGGTTACAAAAGAAACATTGTGATTTTAAACATATAATGACAAGAATCCACACGTATATAACGAGAGACACTCGATAGAAAACACTAAGCTCTTACGCAATATCTCATTGTTCAGCATTTCCGTTCGACAAAAATAACCACTCTTTTATTTTTCTATGCATCTGCCTCTTAGATTACAGGCTTAGGATGTCTTTAGCCAAGCTATTAAATATTGCCGCGCGCGCAGCTGGCCAAGTAGGCAGCGCGCGCGTGGCCTAACGGTTATCGCACCTGCCTCCCACGCGAAAAGCCAGGGTTCGATTCCTGGCCGCGGGGACGTATTTTTGTGGACTCTGACGTAAATGTTCTGGTAAATTTGAGAACCGTGTTGCTTGTTCGAGGACCGAATGTTCTACGCGTGAACTTTCTACGCCGATTATTCCAGAAGCCCACGCATGTACATAAGGGGCTCCGCGTGGCGAGCCGCAGTCAGTCTCGCCCCAGCGTTCGACTCTGCTTTACGCCGACTTCGACGCCCGCAACGCTCTGTTATTATTTTCTGTACCCCTTTCATTTTTGGCACAAGTTCGCCACATTAAACGTTTCTTTCTTCCTGTTTATTTATTGTTCTTTTGGCCACCACCCGTGACAATATTGCAGGAACATAATAGTTTCTCTGTTTTTCCCGTAGTTTGTATATATTTTTGGAATTGCATAGGTTTCTGTGTGCCGGAGAGTTTTTATCCTCTTTCTTTGAATTCCTTCGAAAAATAATGGCTGGTTAAAACGACAAATTAAAAAACAGTTTCAAACGTTAATAATCCGACTGCATTCTTCCTTTCCTTGGTTTCCTTCAGTTCATGTTTTGACCCATATACTATATTGTTAACACATCTATAATGATACTATCACTTTTTCGTTGCTTGTATTTAGAACATGTTCCATGTAGAGTAATTCCGCAACGCAGGGGTCGGCAACCTACGGCCCGCGGGCCACATGCGGCACGCGAGGCAGTTTCATGCGGCCCCCGGCACGCCATCAAAAGGCCCCCCCCCTCCCCCCCCCCCCCCCTTTCCTTCTGCCGCTTCCTTACACAGACTCAAGGATCACACGGAAGTTTTGGGCAGTGTTGTAGGTGTTACCGAAAAACATTGTAACGAAATACGTTACTTGTCACTTGCAAATAACAGGAACGCGTTACCGTTAACGATACAAAGTAATGCGTGTTACATTTGCGTTACTTTTCTTAATTATAAATCAACATGTTTGACTGTTTTGGCGGTACAAGTACGCATACCATGCAATACAATTTTTTTTTAATTAAATTTCGCTTAACACTTACATAAGCCACATAAGCGTAATATTTGAAGAAATTATTGTGTTCATGCGGAAACTGAACATAATTAATTTAACTTTTTTTCTTTACGGTCTCACCTATAAATACTTAATACAAACGTAAAAACGCGCAAAAAAACTCAAATATTTACGTGGCATGGCGCCTAAAAACACGAAAAATATTGAAGTGTAATTTTTTAAAGTCTTGGGAAGGAGAAACGAGTGACGTAACTACGTTACCCGTTATTTTAAATAAGTAGCGTAAGCACGTTGCCCTTTGCTGTTTTCAAAAAGGAACGAGTCCGTTACTACGTTACCGAAAAGGTAAAGCGTTTCCAGAAACGCCGTAACTTGTACCGCGTTACCGCCAAAACTGGTTTTGACCCTGTAGGCATCCCATAGTTTGAAAGAGGACGTCTTCTTCGATTGCCTCCCCCCCCCCCCCCCTTTCCCCAACCCGACCTGCCTCCTCCTTGTCGTCTTCGTGGCGACTCGGCCCGCCACTGAAAAAGGTTGCCGACCCCTGCCGTAACGTATATATTCCCCCAATGATAGGTATACCTCACGCCTCAGATTGATGTCACATCCACTTTTAAGTCTATATAGATATGCAGAAACAACGAGAAGTTTTTGTATGACATGATCAATGTGATTACTTTATAAAACGTTTTCGTCGAAATGCAAACCAAGGTAGGGTGTTGTTTTAACAGTATCCATTTTTTTTTGGCTGTCGCACTGATCACAATGTTCATCATGAAGGAATATGGGAACATCAAACGGAACTTTTTTATGAGGGCTTCGGAAACACATGAGTTTAGTTTTGTTGCGATTGACAAAAATACAATTGTTTGTGAACCAGCTCATTAATTGTACTATATCGTTTTGAAGTATAGGAGCAGCGAGATTGTATTGTTTGCGTGGTAACATTAATGCAGCATCATCTGCGTATTGAAATAAATTTGATTTGAGCTTCAAGTGACCCATGTCATTAAGATATTTGTTAAGGAGTAAAGGACCCAGGAAACATACACAAGAGAACACTCTATTGATGCACACAAAAAAAAGTACAAGACCACATGCACTTGCAAAGGGTACAAATATAGTAAGCGTTCGAACATGTGCGACCTCAGGGTAGGCGTACCAGATTATGAAAGGAATCACAGAAATATGATGGAATTTAATAGTTTACTAAGATATTTATCAGTTAGTAGTTTCGGAGAGCCCTGGGTGTCTTGGGTGCTCAGGCGATGGGGTTGCTGACGCACTGCAGGGCGGAGTTGAGCCGTTGGCGACTTGAAGTGTGGAGACGACGGCGTTCAAGGTGCCGTGTTCGGGGAGAAGTCACCGCCGTATACCTCGAGAGGTGCCCCAGCAACACGCACACAAGCCTTCAGCACAGGCTTGGGACTAGGCAGGACCGAAGGCCAGGCCAGAGGGAAGTCCGGAGGGAAGTCCGGAGAGTTCGGGTCCATCGCCCGACGGTCTCCACTTTCACGCCCTGCTGAATCATGAGTGATAACGCGGTCCGAACAAAATTGAACGTCGCCTCTCTCCGTCGTCGTCTTCAATCTCGCACTCGCACAATAATACGGGCGTGGCGCCTTCATATCCCAAGCTGCATGAAGCTACGCACATCTCAATAATCTTACAGGGAGTTCAATGTGCGTTACTTAGGTTCCTTTCAATAAGGCACAGAACCCGAAACCTCTGAATCGAGGTTCCAGTATAGACAACTCCTCCGTGCTGCTATCTCTGTTCACTTGGCTGTGGAACTCGCTCTGAGCATACGCAGCGTCTCTCTTCTGCGGAACATAAGTTCCTACACATGCGTCCGCAGTCCAGGGTTCGGCCCACTCGTGCCCTTGCTGTTCGTACACCAGTCCGAGCCGAGCGTTGGCGCAGCACGCGTGTCCAATCTGCGCCCTCCTCGGGCCTCCGCTATCCGTCCACACGCACTTGCTACGTACGAGGCGTTGGTTCAGGCCCCGCTTTCCATTGCGTCCCAGGAAGAAAGGCGTTAGAAACAGAACGCGCACGCGTCATCCTACATTCGATTACGTCTGCCCGCGTATCACCAAAGCCGGGTGTCGCTGAACTGTGGAGCCGCCATTAAATGGCGGCGTCATGCACATTGGTGCGCCGATGGCAGCCACAAATCTGGGAGCGGAACCCCGCGGCGGAAACGTCTAGATACTTCGCGTCGACTTCCTACTTCCCACACGGGTTGCGTCATTCTGGGTGCGGGCGCGCCTCGTTTAGAAAGGAGTTTCTATGGCCCGCCTGTGGGACTGCAATGGAAGGCGCCGACAGAGAACGAAGCTGCGACAACGGTGCTCCTGGAGTTTTTTGTGGAAGATAAGAACGGCCATTGACGCGTGCTCTATTTGGGTCCCAATCTTATATAGAAGGCTAACGAAGGCAGAACTCTCTCCACCGCAACCAGCGGGATTTAATATCTGCACAACAACCAGGAGGTTAATGCTGTGCAGATGGCAAATAGGAGGGGGGGGAAGGGGGGGGGGGGGGGCTCACGTGACATTCCAGTAACGCCACCTCTCTACGTCACGCATCCCTGCTGGTGAGGGCCACGCGACCTTCCCTTTCTTCGCGTTTTGTCGGTTGGCCTTATTTGAGTTCGTCGATCGTCAAACTGATCGCTCCGCGAGCGGGTATAGCTCGGCTGCCACAAGGAGGCGTTGGGGGGAGGTGGGGGGGGGGGGGGGGAGGTTAACACGCGTTTTTCGCATAGCCGACAAAATCCGAAGAAAAAAAGTCACGCGACCCCCACCAACAGAAATGCGTGACGCAGAAAAACGACGTCACTACAGCATCACGTGACACCCCGGCTGATGCTGTGCAAATAGCAACTCCCACAACGAGCATCATTTTTCAGTTTGCGGAACATCATCAACGTAACTCTTGCAATCTTCAAAGAGAAAGAACAGACCACTTTCCGGCTATGCGCGTGCTCAAAAACATGCCTTCCTTTTTCTTTTCTTTATTTTTTTAAGCGAGAGTTCTAAGTGGTTTGTTCGCGTGTCTGTAAACGGTAGGCGATACGCGGCATGGCAACGCCACTCGCGCCGGATTGGCTGCTCCTCGAGGAGGACGCTGTGTTGTCACACATAGCAACGGGCGGTTGCTTCGCTGGCCGGCAGTGCGCGCGTTGCGCGTGAACCACTGAACGCGTCCCGTCCCGTCGACATCTAAACTAGGTGTTGGCCCAGATGTCAACGTCCCGTCTACATCTAGGCCAACACCTATTTATGAGTTCCTGGCAGACGACTACATGGAAGACATCAAGAAGCGTTTTGGCAAAGAAAAAGACCGATAAAAAAAAAGTTATCTTTTGACTCTTGCACCGAGCTCGTGGTCGCGATAACGGATCGCGCAGTATTTTGGTGCCTCTGAAAGACAAGTTCGCCTTGCCATAGTCAATGAAACAAGAGAATGGCATCCTGAGTTGCTCAACGCAAAGGTTGATCAGACCACAAGACGAATCTATTAAAAGCTCTGTCAGAAACGTTTATAAAGACGAGCTTGTTTCCATCTGTCTTCCAGGCAAAAAAGACGTCGCTCGTGCGAGCTAAAAACGATTGCTTTTAATGAACCTGAAGGAAGTATATGAAGAATGGAAGAAGAGCAACAACGGAATGAAATGCGGATTTTCAAAGCTTGCCGCTTTACGGCCCAAGCACTGTCTGCTTGCTGGAGCTTCAGGAACGCACTCAGTTTGCGTTTGTCTTTATCACCAGAACCTGAAGTTACTTCTTCACTCATCGGGTCTGGAACACACAGTTGATTCCTTGGTTGTAATGACAGTGTGTGACTTAAACAATGAAGACTGCATGCTTGGCAGGTGTAAGCAATGCCCAGGCATTACGCACGTCGCACCTTTGCTTATGAACTCCGCAGCCCTTGACACCGACTTAGTGAGCAAAATTACCGTCTGTCAGTGGGTCAGTGGAGCACGGTGCAAACTCGAGACAATGGTTTTCACGCCAGAAGAATTGTCCGAGCGGTGGCTATAGAGATGCTGAAAGAACTAAAAACGCATCACTTGGTGAGCAAGGTTCAGGCGCGTCATCTGCGCCACTTAAAAATGCGTCTTACGCCAACAGAAGCAATATTGCTGCTAGAGTTGTCTGAGAACTATAGCTTTTTTGTTCAGGACGCACCACAATCCTATCATTGGGACAATACCCAAGCTACAGTTCATTCCGTCGTCGTTTATTTTCGTCCACCAGATCTTCCGGACGAGCTCCACGTCATATCATATGCAATGATCCCTGACTGTTTGGACCATATCGCTGCAACGATGCCGACTTTTCAGAAAACGTTTCTGGATGACTTGAAAGCCCAAATGCCTAGCGTAGGACACATTCATTACTTCTCGGACGGTGCGGCGTCTCAATACAAAAACAAAAAGAACTTTGTAAATCTCTGTCATCACATGGAAGACTACAACCTCAGTGCAACATGGAACTTTTCTGTCACATCGCACAAAAAAAAAGTGCCTGCGATGGAGTGGGCGGAACTGTGAAGAGACTGGCTGCGAAGTCAAGCCTACAAGGACCATTCAGCGAACAAATTTTAACGCCATTAAATCTCTTCAACTGGGCACGCGACAACCTGACACAAATTCGAGCGATCTGGGTGCCGCAAAGTGATGTTCAGGTGCAGCGAGAGATGTTATTATCCCGGTTCAATGTCGCTCTACCTATCCGCAGGACTAGACGACTCCATTGTACTTCGAGCCAACCTCACTGAACGAAATGAACGTCGGCTTTACATATCTTTCAAGAACAGTTAAACGTCACGACTGCGTCACGTCCTCAAATTGATTGCGTCTGAGTAGATTATAGAGAGCAAGTATGCCGAAGACTCCCTACCCATCATCAGCTTGAGTGGCCGTCTAGGGGCAGATAAGCTGGGTTGACCCGAACTTCAAAAATTAATTTTTCGCGTTTAAGAAATAACACTTTTTCTAACATTAATTACGTATTGCCGTTGACAACATATTTTTAGACCGACCACCTCACACCGTTTTTCTTGAGTGAAAGTTGCTCTTTTTGCGCTATTTTCAAGATTGGCGATTCTTTCCTCGAAACACAGCAACAAATTATTATACAGAATATATTTTTATAATGAACTTCCATCCGAGTGCTATTTATACAATAAAATGTATGACTAATAATTTTGGCGTTTTCCGAGAAGAAACACAAAGTGAATATCGTCATTTTAGGTGATTTTTAGTGCCACAGAATTGAAAGAAAAGGTTGAAATTACATGCAAGTAACTATTTTGGCATTTAGAGGGACATATTTAGTTAATTAGTTTCAAACCTGTCAGGAACAAAATGACGTCTATACCCCTTAAAGCCAGTTGTTCGTGGAAATCAAGAGGTCGCCAAAAAAAAAGCAAAAACATTTTTACTGCAAAAATATATTGCGAAGGGCACTCTATCGTCGCCCTAAGTGCCTACAATTTTTTTTTTTTTTTAATTCAAATCCGTGAGGATCGATTTAGGGGCTGGATCGTTTGGCGTGGAATGACTCTATTCTTTTGCCTTACCACTATACAGAACCGCTAAAAGACATTCTTTTTTAATTGTCGAAATGCAATATATAAGTGGTGCGAACCGGTTTAAATATTTATGAAAGAAATTTTTGTTCAGAATTTTAGATGAGAAAAGAAACAAATGAAGCTTAGAAAGTACGGAAACAAGAAGCAACGCGCGATGACCCGTCGACATACCCGCCACCGCGCGGTGGAAGAGGCAGAGCAGGCCGGCGCAGGCGCCGCCGCGGATCCTAGCAGACGACTCACGACGCCGGCGGCACATTTTGCAAGAAGCGAAAGTTCGAATTTGTCCCCTGTGGCTTCGCCCACAGGAGACCCACACGGAACTTGCCCGGAACTTGAGCGTCGTCGAGTTGGGGCCAAGAGGCTTCACCAGCGCGCTCCGGACGCTTACGAGGAGTGTCCTCGTACGGTAATAATCCAAGCTCCGCAATTCTTTTGGGGATTCGAAGCTCCAACTCCGACAGACCCGGTAAATTCGTGCCGGCAAGCGCGGTGGAGGGCTGTAGCAAGCCACGAGCCGTTCATTCGCATGCGGCTGCAGGGGAAGCGACCACTGATCTCTATTGTAGTAAGCTGGATCGCGGATTGTGGCCTCGGCAGCTGGGGCCGAGTGTCGCCACCGGCGGCCATTCATTGACACCACCAGCCAATGCATGGGACTCTATGAAAAAAAAAGAAACAAGAAAAAGGGATGTTTCCCCCGTTTCTAAGCTGTTGTTGGCACTGAAACTTTTTGGCTGCTTTTCGAGAAGCCTGTCAAATACCTTGCATACAAACATTAAAACTGACAGCCCTCGCAGTTCTTATAAATAAATATTTGGGGGTCGAGAGTGACTCCGCTGTGCGAAAAATGTAGTGCAGCTCAATGAGGCTAGAGTTACCTAGAGTTACCGCGGAGTCGGTGGCAGTTTCGTTGAGTTAGGTTTAGCACACGACAAGCTCGAAGGATTTGCTACGCGGAATTCGCTCACTTCCGGAAAGCCGCGGTCAAAATGGAACTTCTGTGTCATTCATCAACTTCTGGGCTTCCCCAAGGACGGTCTCATTGACGGCAAGTTCCTTTGTTTACTCCACTACGAGAGCAAGCTTGCCAGCTCAGCCGTAGGTGCTCCGGTACGTTCGATGTTTTTTAATCGGCGTTCGAACGTTTGACAGATACCGATTCGATCTCCAAACACCCGACATAAGGATCGCAGCACACCATAAAATACTCGCTTCCGAGTACAGCGTACAGGCCTCAATATTCTTACTTTTGTGCGTTTCTCCCATAGACTTGCGTGTATTGCCTGGTGTCAAGCAATGGCCGCCGGTGGCAACACCGACGGGCTCCCGATGCGCAATCCAGCCTACTACACTAGAGATCAGTGGAAGCAACAGCCAACGTAAGCTGCCGCCGACTGGCCAGTCGCTTAGATTCTGCATTTGCCACCCAAGCCAGATCAGGGAAGTCATGAAGGAGGCTATTTTTTTTTTTTGCGTGTTTTTGTAATTTTAATTTGCCTATAACTTTTCAAATAACGCGAATTTCGAGAAAAAAAAATTTTTTTTTCACTGAGTGACTACATTCAGTGCGCTCAAGTTCGGTGCATATTAAAAATTACTCGAAAAGTCGTTGCAGGGTCTCTTTAAGAGTGGAGCGCGACAGCGTCATCGGGCATCATTCGAAAAGCCTTCTCACGTAAACCAGCGCTCGTTCCCGAGCCGTGCAAGCAAGCGTGTGTGCGTGGTCTAGCCGGTAGCGTCACGTGTCGCGTGACGTGACATGACGGGTGACATCATACGTGGCTGTGGCGTTATGACCCTATTGACCCGATAAATTTGGCGCAAAAATATTCCGCCAAAATAGGCGGGAAAGTTTTCCGCTAAATTTGGCAGGAATATTTTCCGCCAAATTTAGCAGATCGATAGGGTCATGATGTCAAAGCAACGTGTGACGTCACACATGACGTCACACGTGTCTATGCGCGTTACATTATAGACCTTTTTGGTCCCACCAACGCCGACGCCAAATTTTCTGCGGCACAAGCTCCTAAACGCTATCGCGTTAAAATTACAGGAGAGCGCTGACACCCCCCCCCCCCCCCCCTTTTTAATCATTTTTCGTTACGCGATTTATTATGGTGTTAAAAGACTACCCAACCAATATTTTCCTGCATCGTCACGTATATTTTTAATAAAATCAAGATACGTAACTGCTCGAAACCCAAACCAAAACTGGACTGGGAAGGAGAGTGTTGCCGAAAATCCAAGGCTGTGCAACTTTTTTTTTTTTTTCAGTCAACGTATTTGCAATTTTTTGAAGCCACGAAAAATAGGTACCATATTTCGTTTCTATTTTTAAAACTCAGTGTGCACCTTCGATGACCCGCGACTTTGATTACCTTTGGTAGTTCTATCAAAACAGAGCTCCTTAACGCTCTCGCGTTAAAATAATTTCTTCATCAACAACGTATCGACGCTAAATCAACGCAACGTCGTTTTAATATCAGATTACTGTATGACGCACAATCGGCGCAATGTAAACCGAACATCATCATCATATCGTCGAATAAGCAGCACAACTGCAGTTGTCTCAACGCGTCACGTCGTGTGATCGTCGCGCAATTTTGTGTGCAACGTGCGGAACAATTAAAAAAAACTATTAAACATACGAACCAAATGTGTGTTGCATACTGGTAATTATAAATGTGCAAAACCACGTACATTTAACATCCTTCACATTTCTTCTTTTTTTTTTCTCTCTAATTACAATATTTATTTTTGAGAAATTAAAACGCGCGGGGCTGTGTAGACACTGTTCACAACTATGGCCAGCCGCTCGCCCCCTCGCGGACGAACGAAGAACCAGAGGATCGGGGACGGCGGCGGTGGCAGGTACTGTCGGATTTGGTGCTGCTTTCACCGCATGGTTCCGGCCGGCGTGTTCGTGCAACAAGCAGTTGTAACGGAAAAGGCGAGCGCTTTAAGTTACGAATTGTTGTGTTCCGCTTTGCAACTTTTAAAAATCAACATGCTCGTGCTCTTAAAGGGGCCCTGCAACAACTTTTTGACTGGTTTTTAATTTGCACCGAACCTAAGCGCACTGAACGTAGTAACTTAATGAAACTTTTCTTTTCGCAAAGTTCGCTTTATTTTAAAAGTTATAGGCAAATTAGAATTACAAAAACAAGCAAAAAATAACCTCCTTCATGACGTCGTAGGTCCTGGCTTCAGTGGCCGTGAACTAGAGGAGAGATAGTGAGCTCATCAAGCGCTCACGGCTGCCGCACTCCGTGTCGACGGCTCGAGAGGGCGCCACTAAAGCGTGTGTTGGATAGGCTGTATGAAGCGGGCGGCCAGGGAGGCTTGCATTGCATTTGCTGCGCGATTAAAGACTATTTCGGCATAACACTTCATTGGCCGCAAACGACAGCAAACACGGGGTAAAAATCAGTACAGAACGGAAGCCACTTCGCGCTGCCATACCGCCAAATGGCCTTTCTACGCTCCGAGACCTTTCTACGCTCGCCGTTCGTCGGGGCCTCATCCCACTAGCCCTTTCTAATATGCGCCGCGTTTTCCGCCGCTTGGTGGCAGGTATGTCGACGGGTCATTTCTTGTTTACGTACTTTATAAACTGCATTTGTTTCTTTTCTGATCTAAAATTCTGAACAAAAACTACTTTCATACATAATTGAAACGGTTCGCGACACTTATATTTTGTATCTCGAATTAAAAAAAAGCTTTTAGCGGCTCTGACCAGTAGTAAGCCCAGGACCAAAAACGTCACATTTTGCGCGCTTTCGGTACCGCGGGTCGCCCTCGTCGGTGGAGGAGGTTTTCGCGTCGTCCGGTTAAAATATGACGCACTGATATTTAGTCACTCTCTCCGTGCCCGTTGGCTTGCCTGAACCCCAAGAGACGTGGAAACCGCAAAAAAGGTAGACGCTTAAAAATGATTGCAGGGCCCCTTTAACGCACGTCGACATCTCCGTCACCTGACTGCTTCGTATTCGGAGTCAAATAAATTAATTTCAGTACACTGACCAATGTCAGCGAGCAGGCGCACGGAAAAGCTTTGAGAATCTATTCCCGTTTCTTCCGCCATCTTGGAACAACCGTTCCGCCATCTATAGGGCGTTGGAGGTGCGAATATTGTACTGCCCCCCTGGTCGAGTCTCTTCCTGGATTAATTATAACTCCTATCGCGTCCTTTCCCGGAAACCTGGTACACTCAATAGAAGCTGGTCTCAAACGCGGCGTTATATGTCGCTGAATATAACTATTTTGGGTAAAGTTCACTTTCCACAATTTCCCGAAGCAGGCCATGCCATGCTTTCAAGCGAGACACTCGAGCCGGCGCTCGTGCTTGGTACGCACGTTCAGTAATAAAAACCTTCGCGAACCCGCATTTTCTATATTGTGTCGTCTGTTTGTTGGGACACTCGGAATTCAGCCAAGAGCCACAATGGGCGTGTCTCCGTTGTAGGTGAGAAATGTTTCCAGTGCAGTACGACTGCTAGTCTGCGGTCTTTAAAGTGCGTCACGCAATAATAACCAGTCCACCGCATGGTGGTACGGTGTACACCCAGTTCGAAACGGGCGGGGTGGGAATAGAGCCTAGGGTCCCTTTGGTCAGCAACGCGAGCACCACACCTCTCGAACCGGCAATTTCTGACAAAAAAAGGTGAGGTCACACGAGGTCGTCACTTTTGTATAGCCTTATTTATTACGTATTGCTCGCCTCAAAACGCCATAGTTAAAAAAATAAAGTAAAAAATAGGCAATTCTGTAAAATGGTGTAACGAAAGTAGCACAATGTTACAGTCTAGTCTCTAAGATTGCAGTGGAAAGCATCTTTTCGCGTGTCGCACGCTGAGGCGAAAAACAGCATTTCCGCATGGCACTTCCGACAACTTCTGACTCTTTCTTTTCGAGAGGAAACAAAGGAGAAAGCTGAGTTTCCGACAGTCTCGCCAATTTCCGCGGTCTGGTTTCACAATTCTCACCGCTTCCCCGAATGCAACCCCAAACACGAAACAGTGTTTAAAGCACCAACTACCATAATCTTGACTCAAAAAAAAAAAAAAAAAAAAAGTTCGGAAGGAGGGGGTTGCCGTCTTCTTCAAGACTTACCAATTAGGTATACATCTGCGCTCTTGCCACGCGCGTTTCTTTATACCTTTATGTAGGGCAGTTGGCGCTAACTCGCCGGTGGTAAATTGTAGTCTAAAAATAATATTAGGGGGTGCATGTAATATTCATGTATATCAAATTAGCTACCGTAGAAGAGTCTGCACTGTATATGTAGCAGCGGCACACCCATATTATTCGTTTATTAAAATAAAAAAAAAATTAAGCAAACTTAACAAAATAGTGACTTATTTCATCTCAACGTATATCTCATGCATCAATCAGGTCACGTAAAAAAAAATGATTGCATCGCGGCGACGAAAGCACTGCAGAGACACAGACTGTGCGTGCTCGTCGGACCAATCAACTTTCATCTTTATAAACTAACCCGGAACCCCATACTCTGGACACTTGACGAAAAACTCGGAGAGGAATCTGGCGGCAGTGATTGGGCAACGCCACACATGGCCTTGGCGCCGGCCAACCATAGCCACCGGATTTCTCGGCGACTTTTTCGCCAAGTTCCAGATTAGGGCCCCCGGTTCGCCTTCGGCTCTCGGGTAAGAGCGGGAGCATGATCACGTAGCGAAAGATGCATAGACACTCGACTGGTTCAAGAAACACGGAACTTCAACAATCTGCTTAGCGGCGAACGGACCATTATATGAAAGCCATATACCGACGCCTGCATCTGTAAGGTACGTATAACAGTTCAACGCCTGGGAGAGAAAAAAGCGTGCAGTGCAAGAGGTCGGACGCAAATCAGTGTTCTGCACTGAAAAGTACAAAAAGAGGTCATATTTTCGACTGTCCGTGTGCCGTGCGTTTTTCACAGCCCTCCTTTTTTTTTCCGACAAAGCATGATTATACCTATCAATCACTATTGCGTGACACGAGCGAAAAAGAGCGAACATACTGGCAACCTATAGTAACCAAAAAAATAATATATTGACAAGTGCTCTAAGCTCGTGTTTTCACTGGCAGCAAGGCACGATAGAGCTTCATTTACTGTTTTATTGTCTCTCCTTATTTGGGGGCTTGTTCGCTCGCAAAAGTGGGATATACGCGAACTCTCTGCATGCGTTGTTACAGTTTCTCCGTGAAGAAGTGGTCGCATGGCGTGGCGGCTGAGGTGTGACCCGGAAGAACGTGTGTGGCCCTCTACCCGCACTTCCGTTTCCCAAACTGAGGCGGCACGCCCGGCTGGACCAGATACTTCACCTAGAAAACAAACAAAAGAACTGTGCCTCCCCCCAAATGTCATAACTAGTGGATCCGCTCAGCGCCGCCTAGCTGGCGTCAGCATTGCCGCAAGCTCGTCTTGCAGCGTCCCACTGTACGCGCGCGACGCGCGGCGACACCGAGACTATATATGGTGCCTGGAGCGCGTCCTCGACTGCAAAGCCGTATATGCTCGACTGGTGTGTTTAGCGTCCTATGCTGCCCATAGATTAAAAGTGGTCCCCAAGTGGCAACAAATGACGTCACAGAAGCCCAAGTGTCATGCTGTTGCATGTCGCTATCCTGGCGGTTGGTCGTAGAAATGCTAACAAAAAGCTGCGAGTAGTACAAGCGAACGCCAGTGTCGCTCTCGTCACGGCGTCCCCTGGGCGTCCCAATTTCTGGCTGCCGAAGCTTCCGTGGACTGTCACACCGGAGAGCGACCTGCAGCAGAACAGGCGGCTGCCACATACACCACAGCTATTGGGACGCCGCCAGGATCGCGATCGGCGACAGCACGACACTTCTGTGACGTGAACAGGAGAAAATCGAGGGACCACTTTTTTGGACGCGGTAAACACACCAGTTGGAGACGCACTCCAGGCACCATACCGAGACGGGCGCGTCTGCCGCTTTGCGGCGTCTCTCGTGCAGCTCCAGCGTGTTGGCGCTTGGGGCGGTTCGTGGATCCGCTAACAATGACGACATGTGCAAGCAGTGGCGTACCAACTTGTTTTTGAGTAAGGGGGGGGGCGCTGCCCTTGGTATCCCTTGGGCACCGCCGGCCAGTGTTTGCCATGCCCAGTGGCGGCTGTTTCAAGGGGGCAAAACACATGCCTTGCCCCCCCCCACCACTCTGAGAATTGGGGGGGCAAGTGCCCCCCTTGCCCCCCCCCCCCCCCGGTTGGTACGCCCATGTGCGCAAGGCTTGTCTTCGGCGTTGCTCTTGACTCAAGCGAGCCACGTGTAATCGACTAGAGTCTAGTGCAGCCAATATCTCACAGAAAGGCTAGAAGGGCGAACGCCTCTAGGCTGTGGAGCCAAGCAGCGATAAAAGTGCATCGTCACGGCGTCGTTGCCTCTGTAGTACGCTATCATCGGCTACCAATCATGCGCGGAAAAAAAAGTGCAGGACTGCGGCGGATTCACTGTGTGCGCCTGGTTTAATTGGAGGACAATGAACAACGCGGATCAGAGTCCATGGGCTCTGATCCGCGACAGAAGCTAAACAGGCATTGCTAAAGCTCCTCTCTAAGTAATATGCCCGTATTACTATAAGGTACTGCTGAGAAACTACTGCTTTTTACAGCGGTATATCCTTTGAAGTAATTTCCTCCGAGCACGGGTACCAGAAGGGAAAATAATGTTTGCAATGTCTTCCACGAAGAAGTGGTGTCTTCTTAACTCCGATGCGAGATCTCTCCTTTCCTTTTCAAATTTATGGCAGTCTTCTAGTATATGGTTAATATCTTCGGTAACACCGCATACGTTACAGGTGTCTGTATCGCGTTTTTTCCACTGGTGAAGTAATTTTCCTCTACGCACACTTCCTGTACGTAGGCGGAAGAGAAGTGTGGCCTCTGCTCGTCGAAGACTTCCTGTTAAACACGGTTGGATAAGGGAAGAGAGCGCTATGGATAAATGACAGATGTGTTCATTTATAATTTGGTAATATTTTCTAGGATCATCTTGCGTCTTGATGCTAATGGGGAGGTTGTGTGCGTTGGAGGCAAGTTGGTCTGCCTTTTCGCTTCCATGTAATCGGACATGAACTGGTACCCACTGAAATGAGATTTCGAAACCGTCTGCTTCTAGTGATCTTGAAATTGATTTGGCCGCCATTGCTACTTGTGACCTTTGTCGAGGCCTTTGGAGTTGTTTAATTGCAGCACGAGAATCCGTTAGGACAAGAACTGCATGTGGTGTTAATTTTCTTATCATATCAAGGGCTTCTAGAATGGCATGCATTTCAGCTGTTGCTGATTACAGAAACTCATCTAGCCGCCCATTCCATTCCAGCTGTAAAGTAGGTGCATAGTAGGCGGAAGTGCTACTTCGACTTCAGTTTACTGATCCGTCCGTGTACATCTCCAGGTGGTTGGCGTATCTTCTCGAAATGTATTCATTCGTTTTTAGTTTTATGACAGCTGAGTTGGCGCTGAATTTGTTGTGTATACCGGGAACGCGGCACTTACATTTCGGGCAGTAGACGTTCCAGTGGGGAGTTGATAGAGAGTTGTCTTTGCAGTAACTCTGGTGTCCACCCAAGGTGTTGAGGACTTAGCGTAGAGATAAAAAAACACGAGTGTTGCCTGACTCGAAGTCGGCGTAGGAGCAACCTTCCTGCAGACGTGGTAGACAAACAAATCTGTCGAGAAAGAAAGCCTTTGGTAGCCATAGTGAAGTCAGAGCTCGGGCTTCTCGATATACATTTTCGTACTTCGTTGATATTGGCACTCCTAGGCAAGTACGTAGGCCTTGTCGATGTTTGCGCTCTAGAGCTCCAGAGTCATGTTGGAGATAATCTATTGAAAGGTAATAGGGCTGGGCGTCGATTAAAAGTTTTAACCCGATTAATCGCCACCCTTTGATCGATTAATTAATCGATCAATCGGTCTCGTTAATTTCCATGCATAATATTTTTAAAAAGTCAAAATTGGCATTGGTTTTCTGTTTTTGCATTTGCTGATTATGAGGTGAAGGACGAAATATTAAATGTTTATTTTGAATCAACCTTGATGTGTAGCTAAGAACAGTTCAAAGGCACTCACACTCACATAATATTAAGTCAGCTTCATGAGGTAAACAGGTTCGTTGATATTATTCGGCAAGAGTGACCTCCTTTGATTGTTCACAATATAGTCTCTGCTGCGCTAAACGGACACTCGAGCGGCGTTGAAGTACACGTGTAACCTTCTGCACCCTTCTCGGGAGTTACAAATCTTGCCCCTACAGTTTACTTTAGGCTACATTTTGACCTAAAGTTTGCCCTTCATACAGGTGTTCTGGTCCACGTCTGCGTGGTGAAACCGTTACTTTTTACTTTATTTTGGTTCGTTAAAATATTACCGATTAACCGGTTAAAAAATTCATCGCGATTACAGCATTAATCGATTAATCGGTAGGTTAATCGATCAATTACCCAGCCCTAAAAGGTAATGAATATAGAATACGACTGACAATAGGGATGAATAGTGACGTATCATAGAGCTTGGCGAGTTTCCCCGTGATTGTCCTGCCGCTCTACGAATGGCATTTCTTGCTGTCAGCGTTGATTTTATTACGTTAGTGGCTTGCGCATGCCAGTTTAGGCGGGAGGGAGTTCAATGCGATTCCCAACAATTTATGTTGGCGAACACGGCGCAGGGGGACGTTATAAAGAGTCAATGAAATTTTCGTGCTTCGCCGGTTCTTTCCACGAAAAAGCATGAACGCAATTTTCTCTGGTGAGAACTGCACATCACAATCATGTGAATAATTTCGCTCCCGCAATGGCTGCTTGGGCGTCGTTTCGAAGACCATGATGTCGATGTGCTGAGACCCATATGCAAATGTCCTCTTTATAGTGATATATTGATGGGGAGAGTGTACTTGGGAAGAGATGTTGTTAACCTGGCCAAAATGATGTTAAAAAGGATTGGCGAGAGTACAGTCGGGAGCAAAAGTTTGCGGGGCACGGGAGCGCGTGCCGAAATGCATCGCCGCGCCGTCCGACGGCGCGCCGCCGCATTAGGGAGCCGCGCTTTGCGCATGCGCGCCTTTCGTGCTCGCTATCATGTCTCTTTCGCCCGTTTCTTTTCGACGCACTTCTGATAACAGAAATCGGCGCCAGGGGCGCCGATTTCTGTTGCATTTCGGCACGCGCTCCCGTGCCCCGCAAACTTTTGCTCCCGACTGTACTCTCGCCAATCCTTTTTGACATCATTTTGTATGCTTTCCTTTTCGGAACAAATGAATTCATTGAATTTCTTTGGTGCACCTCGGACTTGAATAAAAAGGAAATCTCGATCAGTATGCGCTGCTCTGAGATATGGTATGTTCCCCATTTCCGCACGAATCATGCTTTACAATCCCTTCGCCATATGTTACCTTCTCTACTGAACAAGTACCATCTAGAAAACATAGATATATACTCTCTGACTAGAGCTGAATTTTATCAGTGTTTTATCAACGCGGATGTCTCTGTATGACATTTTTCTTTTTCTCGCTTTTGCATAATATGCTTGCTGCCGAACGTTCCTGCGCTCTCACTTGTTTACTCTGTTTATTGTTACTTAAGTACATGCCTCGTTTGTAAGAGAAACTCTATATGCTGTATAACGAGTCTTTTTAATGCATAACACTTTTCAGCCAGATTGCTATGCTTCTTTTGCATTAGGGCCCCAGACCCCGTCAAGTTACCATATGGTAGCTTTTTGTCTGGAAGCCCGCCAGAGTAAATTTCTGGAAATAAAGATTTCAAATGCAAAATTCAAATTCAAAGTTAGCGCTTCGCTGGCTGTCATGCTGCGCGTCTGCTTCAGCCGCCTCAGCAACCGCGCTGACTCAGCGCGGTTGCTGAGTCAGCAGAAGAGGACGCGAGGCATGACAGTCAGCGAAACGGCAACTTGCGCCCCTGGCGCCGACTCCGGTTATCAGGAGTGAGTCGGACAGAAACGAGCGAAAGAGACATGACTGCCAGCACGAAGGACACGCATGCGCAAAGCGCGGCTTTTTAATGCGGCGGCGCGCCGTTGCACGGCGCAGCGATGCATTTCGGCACGAGCTCCTGTGCCCCGCAAACTTTTGCTCCCGACTGTACGTTTCCTTGTGGTAGTCCTTGAGCACAGTTGCGAGATGTAGTAAACGACGCGCCTAGTCTAACTTTGAACGTTCGATTGGTGAGGATGCCTTCTGCAAACGCCTGGACTTTTCCCGTGATGACGATGGCTGTCAACCTTTCAAGAACAACAGCTGGATCAACGTTATCATAGGCCTTTGTAATGTCAAAAAATACCACTAGTGCCGATTTCTTGTCTTGGTGACTCTGTTAAATTGAACTTAATAGATCTACGATGCCGTCTTGAGAAGAAAGCCCTCGCCTGAATCCTGTCATCTCGTGTGGTAATAAGTGATTCGATTCAAGCCACCAGGTGAGGCAAGCGTGTATCATTCTTTCCATGAGCTTCATAAGACAAGATGCAAGTGAGATGAGTCGGTATGACAATGGCGCGTCGCGTGGTTTACTAGGCTTGTGGATTGGAATAACCCAAGCTGTTTTCCAGTCTTCTGGTATATCAGATGTTTCCCATGTATAGTTAAAAAAACTTGAGAAGCTCTTGTAGGCGTCCATTTGGTATGTTTTGCAGCATCTGGTTTGTTATTCCATCCGGTCCTGGAGCGCTTTTTCTTTTACTCTCTTCTAAAGCTGATATTAGTTCTTCGATGTTGAAGGCAGCATCTAACGGGGACGATGTAGTCACAGCGTCATACATCTTGACTGTCTTGTTTTCAACCAAACAAAATTGGTCTGCAAATCGTTATGCGGCCTCCTGTAGACTTGTGACCAAACGAAACGCCATCGATGCGTGAGATCGGTGGAGATCTCGTTTTCCCGTGAAAACATCAAGGATTCACCAAATTTGGGTTCCACGTTTGTTTGCATCAGCTGATGCACTATTATTGTCCCAGTGTTTACGCTTTGTTTTCTTCGCATATCGTACTGTTTCTGCATTGATTCTCTTTAGATTGGTTTTGTTAGCGCTGGAATACTTTCTTTGGAGTTTTAGTTGGGCCTGTCTTCTTGCTGCACAAAGATTGAGCAACGTGAGATCGGGCTCTGGGAGCTTCATCCCGATGGTGGCCTGACTTGCGCTGGTCAAGACTGCTTGTAATATAGGCTCTGATGATGTTTCCATATGTGTTCCGAATGAATCCCAGTAACATATCGGATACGCTGTTTAGTTCCACGGAATCCATGCAGACCTAAAAATATCGGATAATGGTCGCTGTTCATGGTATCGGGGTTTCTCGTCCAATTCACGCATAGGTCTGTGGAATGAGCAGTGATGCCGATGGTATATACGTATCAGGACGACGAAAAAATGTCGGACTACCGTAATTTTCCACAGCAACTTCGCACTCTCCAAAACATTTTGCCAACGCCCTGCCACGAGTATCGTTTCTGTGTGCTCCCCAAAGGCTGTGGTGTGCATTCTAGTCTCCGCAAAGTAAGATTGGGTCCTAACAGCGTTGGCAGATTATTTTTTTTACGACTTCAGAAACCTTGATTCGACTCTTTTCAACACGGACATATACGGATGCCACACACAAACTCTGTCCGGCCAACAGGACACGTGCTGCTATCAGTTCAATATCTTGGGTGCACAAATCGCCCGTGTCAATCTGGTGTTGTGGAAGAGCTTTCCGAATATAAAGGGCTGCACTCCCATCAGGAAAACCGCTCATAGTTGGATTTTTTGTAGCGAAAATACCTAGAAATGCTGCGGTCATTGGGAAGACCCGCCTCACTTAATGCAAGTATCGGAATCGGGAAATGTTCCAAATACAAAGAAAGCTCCGCATGACGATGTTGCAGTCCGGCACAGTTCCACTGCATGAGAATCGGTACGCTTCGTCATTTTATTGCTTTTGGTAGCGGCTGACACTTCGAAGTGCCATCCATGGCTCTGGTCGAAGTTTCGTGTCATTTCTGTAATGGCTGGTTGGAAGAACATGATTCCTTGTAATATGGTCTTGCACCAGACGGTAGGTTGGCAATGAAGTTTGTTAAAACAGAAAATATAAGACTTACTAAATCCCCTATTTTCGAATTTTCAGGTCTTTTTCCAGTGACGATGTCGCTGTATGATCTTCTTCTTCCAGTGTCAGTCTTTAACGTGGTGGTAGCGTCGGCATTCGTTTCTTTTGAGTAACGTGCTGCCACTTCCTTTTAAGCTTTCTTGGGAGAGGTCTGCTTTTTTCCATCTTTTGTCCCAGCAGCTTTGGTTTTCTTCTTTTTTGCATTGTCATTCGGACCCTTAATCCTTGTATTCCTCTCCACGGTGACTATTGCATCTTGACTTGTGGCATTCAAGGGTGGTGCATCACGTTGCACCTCTGTGCAATCCGCATTTTTTGAACATTTGGGACCTCTGATAAAACTCTTCTTGGCTAGAGGTCGAGTTTTGATTTGACATAATCGGCTGGATGGTCTCCGCCGCAGTTCGCGAATTTGACAGATGATTCGCCATTGCAGTCCTTGGTGGCATGTGCTCCCACACATCTCTTGCAAGCCGCGGTAACACTACAGTATTTTGCCACATGGCCCAAAGCTCGGCAGTTGAAGCATCCTGGGGCGCTTCGACATAGTCAGTCACTTCATGTCGTGTGAAGCCAAGATTGACCTTGGCAGCAACACATAAAGTTGGGCGAGTTGGTTTGACATCATGAAAGGGGAACAGCGTGAAAATAAACGAGGGACGAGTGGAAGAGGTAACGGACAGACACGACGTTCTGTGTTAGGGCGAAACGTGATCAAAACTTGATCTGTTCGTCGCACTGTTTCGCCTGGTTTGTCATTGCGTTGGTATAGGCGCCGTGCTGCAATGACTCCTACTGGTTTGAGGAATTCAGTCAACTCTGAGTTTGAGTACCAACCAGGCACTCATTTGATCAGCCCGTTATTTTGCATATACGGTTTTGGGATGGTGGCCAGAACTGGGATCTCTCCCAGGGAGCGCACCTTCATGAGCCTGTTAACCGTCGTCGGTTCTGCTAAGACGACGAGTAGTCCTCCCCTGGCTGTAAATCGATGGCGTACGAACGGTGCGCCCGCAGCTGCCTTGACTTTCTCATTTAGCTTGAGTGGGTTTAGCTGCTGTAATGGGCTCCCTTCTTGCGTTGGAGTCAACAGCACGGGAATGTCTGTTGTCCTTTTACGGCGATGTTCGACTAGGATGAATCCTTCGTCGCCTCCCTCTGCCTGGGATGCCTCCATTGAATCGCAGTTGCTGAGGAGCAGTTTGGCTTGTGTGGACTCTTGTGATGTGGAGTCGTCGGTTATGTCAAATCGTCGTTTAACAGAGGCTTGAGGTCGCTGACTTGGAGGGATAATATGGTAAGCGTGGTCTTTCCCGGCGGTCTCTTCAGTTGGAGCTACAGGTTTGATGGCGTCCATTGGGTCAGCCTCCGCCGAGGCCCTAGCTGGCCGTGTTGGCACCCAGGTTTCCCTGGTACCTGATGTTCTCCAAGAAATAGAGTCTAGTTTCGAGAACGTGACCCCAGAAGGGGGGAAAACCGTTGGTGCGGTTTGAAAACGTCCCAAAAACAAGGAGCGCTTTGGAAAACACCAACGGGGTGGGTGACACTTGTCAGAAATTATGAAAACTGTATTAGTACTCCATCTTTAAACCTGACAGAAAGAGAAAAAAAAAAGTATTGGCGTCTATACTTCGTTTCACCTTATGTGCGAGCGAAGGCAAAGCTGGAAGCGCGAGCACGAAAGCTCCGTGCCTTCAGGCTTTGCTCGAGCGCGCGAGCTGGGCAGAAACGCAAAAAGCGCTGGTCTCGCGCTTCTAGCTTTGGCTTCGCTCGCAGATAAAGTGAAACGAAGTATAGGAGATAGGTGCGCGTGATTCGGAAAATTGGGTTGTTCCAGACGTAGAAGAAGACAAAGTATGTAAAAATTATACTCTGTTTCACCTTATGATGTACCGCAGGAAAGGCTACAAGCGCGAGCTCTTTGCTCTAGGGCACATCTCGGCGGCACAAGCTCTCGTGCGTTAAGAGTAGCTCCCAACGCTATGAGCTCGCGCTTCTAGCCTTGTCTGCGGTACAACATAAGGTGAAACGGAGTATAGTTGTGAGCAGTATTGGCGGTAACGCGTCACAAGGACCGGTAACACGTCACTTTTTTTCGGTAACATATAACGTACTCGTTACTTTTTCAAAACAGTAACGGGTAACGTATGTACGTAACATATTTCTAGTAGCGAGTAACGGAGTTACATTACTCGTAAATTATTGTTCCCAAAACTTAAAAAAAGGTTTGACGCATATTTTTGTCGTGTTTAGTAGGCGCCAAGTCACTTTAACTTTTTCGTTTTTTGCGTTTTTTGTAAGTATTCTGGTAAAACCGTAAGAAAAATTAAATAACAATGTTCAGTGTCAGCGTGGACATAATATTTCTTAAAATATGGCGCGTATGCATGCCTGTAACGTCAAAACAGTAAACCGTGTCAATTCATAATTAACAAAAAAGTAACGCAAAACTAACGTGCGTTACTTTTTATCGGTAACCGTAACGCATTCCTTTTATTTGAAAGTAACGTAGGACGGTAACGCCGTTACTTTTACTCGCAAGTAGAGTAACGCATTTCATTGTGAGTCAGCGCGGTTCGTTTAATTTTCCTTTCTTTCTCGTGTGTATGGAGTGGGTGTACGGTGTGGATGTATTTTGCAGGTGTGCGCTGTAGTGTGTGTTAATATATGAGTGGTTTGTTTAATCCGTAATATGGGGTAATTATCGCTGAAAATGGTGGACTTCATTTAGCGTGACTTTAACGCGAAACTGGAGCAGAAAGGGGAAATGATTTTTACAGGGGTAGCAAATATAAACAGGCAAAACTGGTCTATAACTCAGCTGAATGATTTCATTGAACCACCTTTCTTATATATAAATCCCCTACGACACGGAGGCTGATAAATGATAATGATAAACTTCCGCCAGCTGACTTGCGCGCTGTCTGTGTACTTGTGGACTAGTGTTTTCTAACTCAGATGCTTCCTCTGGGTTACTTTTTTCAGGTGCATGCTCGGGTACCAACCTTTTTATTAGAAGAAAATGTAACTCAACAGAACCTAGGGTAGTTCAAATGTGTTCCCTACGAAAGCAACTAATTCATTTTTCATATATATATTTTTTCTGAGTTTCAGTAGACTTATTTTTGAGAAAAGTATGTGAGTTAAAAAGCTCTCTTCCACCCCGACACGACTTCGCAGAAATACGTCTGATTCATCACACGCGAGCAGCAGCTAGGAGGACACTATCGAGGCTTCAACTGCGCTAGACACCTGTGATGTTACTTGCGCTAGTTAGGAATTTTTTTACAGCGGAGCTGTTAAGGGCTAGTTTAACCAGGACCGTGTCCCCTGCAAAGAAATGAAGACGCCGAACTCTGGAAACGTACCACTATCTATGAGCGACGGCGGCAAGCCACGTATCTGGTTGCAGTCGTCGCTCATAGATGGCGGCAGCCTTTCCACTCTGGCTTGCCGACTTGCGGCCGGCCATTACTTTCCATTGTACAGCTCCGCTGGCCGTCTTTCTTCACCAAAGCAGAAAGGCTGAAAGTTTTTTTGCTTTGCAGGCTTCAATACAGTTAGTGTTTCACAACACTGTTTATATGTATAAGCAAAAGGAAACTTCCGTTCAGTGTCCTAGTTAGATTCTTATCATAGCTCTGACGTAAACTGTCAATTTTTCCCACTATAATATTTGTTTGCGTTATCTTTAGTGCAACATAAGTTTTGATTCTTGTTTCGAAGGTGAAACTGAACAACAATGCTGATAATATAAAACAAATATATGTAAACTTAAGCATATTGTACTAGAGAAAGTCCTACAGCTTCAAGCATTCAGATGGAAGCTGGAGTAATAAAAATGGAGTACTTTTCACCTTCAAAGAAAGAAAATGAAAAACGTTTACAATTCTTTGTAATGCCGAATTAGAGCGCAGCTCTTGAAGACTAGGAGGGGAGGGTATGCCCCTCCTCCCCTTCCGTACCCTTTCATCCTCCCCTCCTCCTCCCCTCCCATTTAGCGGTAAATTTTCGATAAATTTAGCGGGAAAATATTCTCTAGATTTCCCGCTAAATTCAGTGAAATCTTTCTCGCTATATTTAGCGGGGAAACTGAATTGGTGTTGAGGTCACGTGACGTCAATTTCCCTGCCAAATATAGCAAATAACTTTTTCCGATAAATTTAGCGGGGAAATGTTTCCGCTAAATATAGCGGAAAATTTTCTCAATATAGCGGAAAAATTTCCCGGCTAAATGTAGCGGATGAACTTTTCCCCAATAGCGCGAAAACTTCCTCGCTAACTTTAGGAGGAACGTCCCATAATGCCACGCGCGGTTACACCGACGCCAACGCCGACGCCGACACCGACACCGACGCCGAATGCGACGCCGCTCATCTCGGAAACGGGCACCTAAGAAGTGCGCTCTAAAAGCTTTGAGGTATTCATAGCGTGTATTTTACAGGGCTTTAACAAGCAAATGATGTTACAGACAATCACTTAGGCATAGCGACAGGCACAACCGAACAATTCTGCAACCGCGTCTTGCACAGCAGCGACGCCCATTCGCTTCCTCTTTGAGTTCGGCTTTTCTCTCGTGGTACGTATACAGGTGACAAGTTGATCAGACACGCTGGGCACTTTGACGCAACTGCTCCACGCGCCCGGTAGCGTCGTCAATATGGGAAGTCTCCTGAATCACTTCAACGTCCGTGAAGTGCAGTTCGCACACCTAGAAAATTAAAGCTCCTTCGTGTAAGCAACAGGAAACGCGAGCAAACAGGCTACGAGAGTGAACAAACGAGAGAAAGTAATTTGCTTCAGTCATGCAGTGATGTCTCGTTAACATGGACACCTCCGTTCCTCCAAAAAATCGTCCATAATGTGAGTTGTCCATAATAACGAGACAAAAATGCATGGAGTTCCCCAGTTTGTGTCCGAACATGGTGTTCATTTAGCGGGGTGTCCATAATATTAATGTAATCCATATTGTCACGAATGGCAATTGATGAGGTGATGAAAACTGAAGCAAACTGAACGTTTAATGGGGCGAACTTGTGCCCAAAACAAAAATAGAAAAAAGGCTAGCGTCGCAGGCGTCGATGGCGGCGGAACAGCAGGACCGAACTCTGGGGCGAGACTAACCCCGGCTTGCCACGCGGAGCACCTTTTCTAGCCGCGTGGGTTTCTGGAACATTCGACCTAGACGTTCGGCGTGTCGAACATTCGTGACTCGATCAGACAAGAAAATTCTCGAATTTGCGAGAACGCCAAGCAGAAAGAATAAACAAAAGTAGATTCCGCTCGCTGGGATCGAACCCAGATCCTCCCCGCGACAGCCAAGCACGGTAACCATTCGATCGCGTACGCTCCCGCTCAGCGACGCGCGAGGCATTAGGGAGTTTTAGTAGACCGTGTTTCCCCCTCCGCTAGCCCTCCGCTACGAAGAAACCGCCACTGCGCCTGCGCGCCCACGGCCTTGGCTGTAGAGTGCCGGGTAGCGGAGGGGCTTAGTGGAGCGGGAAACACGGTCTACTAAAACTCGCTAGTACTTCCCCTTTTTAAAGCGCGCGGTCTCAATGCGACGTCCCGGGAAACAAAACAGCAAAACAAACAAACAAAAAAATGGCAAATTACGGAGACTCGTAAAACACAATCCTATCGAGCGTAGTACCAAAAGCAATTCGAGGTCCTATTGATTGTAGTACGGCTTGAGGCGCACGACGTGGACGACTTCGGTCGTGGAGAGCGGCGTGATGAAGTCTGTGTTCCGTCAGGGTCCGAAGTAGAGCTTCAGGAGTTTCTCGGTTAGAACGCGTCGTCGTATCGAGGTCCAAATCCAGGGGCGGATTCAGAGGGGGGGTCCGGATGTCTTGACCCCCCTCTTGAATCTGCATGTGTAAAACTTTAAGGCGTGGGAACGGGAAAGGGGGCGGGGGGAGAGGGGGGGGGGGGGGGTCTTAAACATACGATACCTGCGTCCGCCCCTGTCCAAACTTACGCACGATCTCCGGGCTTGAAGTGAACGTCGATCCGGCGGAGGTGGGTACCGGGTAGCGTCGACACGTTGTTGATCTTGAATTCGGAGTCGGGTGAGCTGGCGAACTTCTTCGGCTCGTTGAGCAACCACCTGGGCGTACATACTTTCGCTTCTTCCACCGCAGGCGCGGTCACGGGCGCCCCCGTTCTAAAAAAGCGTTTCGTAAAAAAAAAAAAAAATAAAACACGCCTCCGTGTCTTTCTCTAGCACATAAAACATCTCGCACAATCGTTCCATTAAAGCACATATTTCACACACGTCCGACATCAATTTCACTGAATGCAAAGAACCCATTGCAAACATTGTACAGCACAATGACTGAAGCGAATCTTCTTCAACGTGCCTTTCCACAAGGCCACAACGCAACAACGCACATTGTAAAACCTTTTTTTGTGTGTGTGCGTGTGTTTGTGTGCGTGTGTGTGTGTGTGCGCGCGCGTGTGTTTGTGTGTGTGTGGACATTGCATCAAACTATTGCCTATTTCTTTCTGGTGAGAATACCCACGTGATTGTTAAGAAAAACTAATCTGGCTTTAAATCATTTTTTCGTCGTCGTCAGGGATTAGTTATTTATCGGGGATCAGATACCTAATACATCAAACTCTAAATCAATTTTACCTATACCAGTGAATAACTTAGCAATTATTGTATATTTCATAAATATTGGAACAACGCCAAATTTAAGTGGTACATCAACATATAACTCTAGGCACTTTTTTTTTTCCTTCTAAACTCATGACATGAAGCCCATGAAGCCATGAAATTGAAAATTTAAAGAACATTTTTCACAAGTAGTTGGTTGGCTTGTCAGGTACCGCCCAGTCCGTTAAAATGAAACTCAAAATCTATAATGCTCACTTTAATTCCCATTTGAATTAGAGCAGTTTAACGTTTGCCACGACTACAAAAACGAGTATTTTCTCGCTTAAAAAAAAAAAATATTGCGTTATGTTGCGGATGTTTCATATAATTAGCATACAAAACCTACATTTTCTAAATACAAAAAAAAAACTCACATATATAACATTTATGGGTACCACGCCTACTATGTTACGTTCGATTTTTATCTCTGTCACTCTTGAACTCTTGTCCAGAACTTCTGAATACCCTAATAATGAAAGCATCACTAACATTAGTCGCCTCGAGAAGTGGCTGCTTCCTCGGTGCCTTAAAAGCTATTAGGGAGTTTTAGGAAAGCGTTTTTTGCACGTCCGATACGGTATACGGTGCGCCCTCCGGTACAAAGTGCGCATGCGCTATACCCCAGAAGACTCGCGCATGCGCAGTTCGTATACCGGGGGGCCCGTCGTATACCGTATCGGAAGTGCAAAAACGGTTCCCTAAAACTATCTATTATGTACGGTCTAGAGCGCCAAACAGAAACAGCCAACCCCGACTGACCTCAAACACGTGCAGGGTGAACGAAGGTATCTTTGGCAAGCTTGCGGTCACTCGTGCTTACTTCACGGGCACCAAATGATTGCAAGCGTGCCAAAGTTATCCTCGCCTGCAAGCTGCACGCGTTTGAGGCAGGGCGGTGTTTTTGGGCGGCGGAGAAAAGCTCACCGGAGAAAAGCTCACCGGAGATAAGCTCACCGGAGAAAAGCTCACCGGAGAAAAGCTCACCGGAGAAAAGCTCACCACAAAACCGGCAGATGCGGAGAAAAACTCACCGGCCTTTGAGCGGATGCGGAGAAAAGCTCACCGAATTTTTTTTAACTTAGCAGATTCTGCGTCAAACGTGGCAATTTAACACAATTCGCATTCGTCACTTAACAGTGACGAATGCGTAACTTAACAGGAAACATTAAGGTTTCCTGCAAAAAAAAAAAAGAAAAAAAAACGGGCTGCTTTTTCTCGGTTTTTTTTTTTCTTACCGACACACGACTGAAGTAATATATTTGTCAAAACATAATCTTCATGAGAGCAGTTCCTATATCCTCTTATTTCATATGTAGCAAGTCTATTCACGCCATTTAGGCTACTAAGTGAAGAAGCATAAAACCCCGTAAGGTGAAACGTAGGGTGACCATATTTTTCAAGGTAGACAACGGGACATCCCAGCAGAAAAGCGGGGGGGGGGGGGGGGGGGGGGGAGAGGTATAATGAAATTTTACATGAATTCGAAATCCGTGCTATATCCCGTATATATATATATATATATTATTTATATATATATATATATTATATATATATATATATATATATATACACACGCGTCTTCGCGAGAGAAATTGTGTTTATAGGTAAGAACAGTTCTAAATTTTACTCTCTGGGAAAATATTTTAAAGTATACCTACGGTTATTTTTGTAAAATATACTTGTAACGAATAGGCATTGTTTCGGTTTGGTTCAACTCGCTTGGTGCCCTTTTCGAAACTATGGACTCCTGCAAAAACGGGACTGTCCCGGCCAAAACGGGACGTCTGGTCACCCTAGTCAAACGCTAAACACAGTTGTACTATGACACCTAATAGCGTTGCGTTTACGCTTGCGAATTCGCGAGCGGATCCGCGCCGGCGGTGAGTGGATCTTGGGACCGGGTAGAAAACGCACCATAAAAAAAGCATTCTCCTGAAAGAAAAAAAAAAAAAACGAACCCAATGTTAGTATCTTTTGCAATCTTAATAGTGCAAGTGCCGTATAGATAATAAAATGACATATTCATCCTGAACCATTAGGAGAGTGTGGCGCGACAACGAAGCCGGTTTCTTCAGTGCAGGCCGCCAAGGGAAGATACCGCCTCGGGCACTAATGGCGAGAGGAGTCTGTGCGACAATCGATGCGGAAGAGCACCATTATAGGTCAGGCCAGTGGTCACACGAGGGCTGAACAACGGCACTGGCTGGATCTCTTTCGAGGGAAGCTATCGCGATGCTATTCTGATACAACACTATACGTGGCGCTCGACGTCCTAGTGGCAGCTACGACCCCAACAGACCTTTGACGAGCGCGCGTTCCAGCAGAACCTTTGTTAAGGCGCGCGTCACCGTAGTGCATATCTCTTTCACTATTTATATTTTCGCGATTCGTCTTGCTAGGGAACGGCGGCAGAGTGCCAAAGCACACGCAGCGTGGTGTAGGTTGAAAAGAAAAGCGTGGCAATCTGGCTGTCAGTGCTCTCAAGAGAAACTTTGTCAACTCCAACCTGTTAATCACTGCTGATGAACTGGGCCTACGCACAGTTGTGAATAAGTATCTACAGGGTATTCTCCAGAGCTGTTCAGTCGTGAAAATGCCGTATAAATTGACTAATGAACGGAGTGAAATTCAACTTTTAGCAAAGGTTTACTTAGGTTGTGCATTTATTATACTCAAATTTTGAAAATGTAGGTTTCTGGGGGAAAAAAGGCAAGAAAAAAAAAACGTTATTTCTATGCAAACAAAAATAAACAAAACCAAACGGCCTGGCTGGCGCTGCTACTCATAATGCCCTAGTCCCACTAGAACGACAAACAGAAACAAACGACAACGACAAGCCTCAAACCAGAGTCTTTCGGGATTTGACAGGCTTTGTAGAATAAAGGAGGCTATGCTCAAACACGAGCATCATGCACGCGAGGGTATCTTTGGCAGGCTTGCAATCACTCGTGCTTATTTCACGAGCACCGAACGACTAAACGCCTGCCAAAGGTACCATCGCGAGCATGCTGCATGGGTTCGAGGCTTGTCGCTGTCGTTTGTTTCTGTTTGTCGCTCTAGTGGGACTCGGGCATTAATGATACCATATAAAACAAAACCTTCCAAGCTTTTTTAAGATGAAACCCCAAGGCAGCTATCCAGCAGATCCACACGTCTGTGGTACGATCTGTGAGTAACAGCATCGACCAGGCAGTTCGTTTCTCTCCCGGTGCTAAATAATAACAGGTTTTTATCTCCCTGAATTTTTCACCAGAAACGTACACTCGCGAAATTTTAGTATAATAAATGCACCATCTAAAAACACTTTTGAGCAACGTTTCATTAGACTCCAATCGTTAACTTATTTATACGTCTTTTTTTTTTTTTGCCGGCTGAACAGTGCTGGAGAATACCCTGCAGATTGAGTGCCATATCCAAGAGAAGAGGACATCGCTTAAGCCTGTCAGTATCGGTAGTCTTAACAGAGCCTTGCTCCTCTCCTCGTTTCGAACAAGTTTCGAACGTGGTCGCACGGACTTTGTCCTCACTGGGTGCATTTAATGTCTCCGTGGCAATAAAACGAAAGCATAACCTACATATTATCGTAGCAGTACCGAGCTCACATGGAGCGAGCGCTCGCCGTACAGACTTAGAGGTCATGAAATTTGTGTATTCGTTTTACTCATACTTTCGGTTTTACCTGGGGTTCGATAAGGAGAGAGAAACTAAGGACCGAAAACAATGCTGCAGGTTTTTCCTGCTTTTCATTAACCTGAAAAAGGGTAAACACAGAGGTTCCTGCCCCACCCCCCTTCCCCCCATGCCCAAAGAAAAACAAAAAGAACTCGGAAACAGAAAAGAAAAATGAGAAGTGAAATATCTAAGCATAACTATGTTTATCACACATTTACACGAACATGTCAGAAGAAAACTAGTATTTTAAATACATAACTGAAACTCCTAACGCGAAGAATACGAGCGTGAAAAGTCCACCAGGCTCATTTGGCGTATCCCCCGGCCTTTATAGACGTTCTGGTTCAAACAAGGTCTGGATCTTTAAGTTTAGGTCCTATACTTCGTTTCACCTTCGGTCCGAGTGCGGACGATGGTATGAACCGAAGGGCCAATCAAACAGCGCAAAAAGCGCAACGTCATGGCGTGCTCAATTCGCTTGATAGGACTAGCGGGCGGAGGAGCACGCACAGAGAGACGGCGAATACCCGCTGGTCCTATCAACTGCAGAGAGCACGCCATGACGTTGTGCCTCTTCGCTGTTTGATTGGCCCTTCGGCTCATAACATCGGCCGCGCTCGGACGGCAGCTGAAACGAAGTATAGTCTCTGAACTATTCGGCAAATTGAGAGTTCATGTTGACTGTGAAGAACGTAGTCGATGACAAGGCCAGTTTGAATGCCGTGGCTTATATTGCATTTAGATTACAAACAGAAAAACAGCTTTTTTCTTTACTTTTTTTTTATTTACCTTCTTTTTGAAAGAAGGGTCTTCAGTTTAATTTACACTAAATAATTTTAAGCGATCGTAACTTAAAAACTACATTTCATGCAATATAGTACTTTGGAGATAAAGGTCGCTGCAAATATTTTTTTCCCGAACTTCATATTCCAAAAAATAACTAAGCAAGGCGTATAACCCAGTGCATTTGCAAAATGAGCAAAAACCACAATACATGACGGACAAGATATAAAACAGATCCTTCAACAGAAACTAAACAAAGAAAAGAGCGCCCGCGTCGTGACACTGCACCAATGTATCTCACGGTTTCTCTTTCTGTTCGTGATGTTTGCTTATTGTTTATTGAAAATCGAAAAATGATCAGGTGTGTGTTTGTTAGCGCACTGCAGCTCGGAGCACGGAGAGCGAAAGCTTGAGTTGCAGAGCTCAAAGTTTCTTTTTGGGGTTCAAGCCCCACCCCTGCCCGTTCCGACCTAGAAAAGCGCAGCACTGGAGTTTACGATAGAATTATTGCGAAGGTGCGAGCGAGCTGGATAATAATGACATTAATAAGCCATGGAAAAGGGGAACCAAGGGGTCAAAGGACAAACACAAATCTCCAAGCACAACTACGTGACTGGTGCACGACCCAAAAAATTGTGTTTGTTCTTTGTCCCTTTTGTTCCCCTTCTCCGTGGTTTATTATTGGCACTGGAGTTTCGTCGTGTAATCCATACTGCGTGATGCACTTTGAAAGCCTCATTAATTCACTGCTTGAAATCCCCTGAATTAACAAATGGTTCACTTTGTTAGCTGAGCTATGTATAGCAGCCAATTTGAAGTGAGGCAATTCTTTCCTGTGTATATATGTTTAGCGGTGTTGCGGTGTTAGCGGTGTGCGTTACAAGTAACGGCGTTACCGGTAACGCGTTACTCTTTCCAAGTAACGTAGTACCGTACTCGTTACATTTTCAAAACCGTAACGGGTAACGTACTTACCGTACATATTTTCAGTAACTTACGTTACTCGTTGCATATTCCTTCCCAAAAGTTCAACAAATTACACTTCAATTTTTTTCGTGCTTCTAGGCGCCAAGCCATATACATTTTTGAGTTTTTGTGCGTTTGTCTTTGCGTTTTTTTGGCAATATTTAGGCGGAACCGTAAAAAATATAAGGCAATTATCTTGTTTCTGCATGCACATGTTTCTTGAAATATGGCGCTTAAGCAAACCTGTAACGTCAAAAGAGAAAAATGTATTAATTCATAATTTATAAAAGTAACGGAAAAGTAACCTGCGTTACTTTTTATCGGTAACGGTAACGGTAATGCGTTCCTTTCATTTTGAGGTAGCGTAAGTCAGTAACGCTTTCCTTTTATTTGCAAGTAACAAAAAACGTATTTCGTTACTTTTTTTTTGTTTTTTGGTAAAGCCTACAACACTGATTGTGTAGACAGCGGGAAGTTATTCAGCCCCCAGAGGCGTCTAATGTCTCTGCTGGAGAGGAAAGAGTTTGCTAGCCTCCGGTTCCTAACGTGCATAACACAAGACAGTACGATGCACCTCGAAGTACGCTTTTAAGCGCGCGGTGGGAGAGGTGTCAAAAGTTCAAAAACGATTTGCTAGAACTCTGCAGTGTATTGCAGCTTAAATGGTCGCTAAAATCGCTTTCGGAGACCGAATACCACTCCGGGTGCGTCAGTTCGAAGCCTGCTTTCAAGCGGCTGTGAGAGTTCCTTATTTTAATTTTGTTCCACCAAAACACGACCTGCTAGCGCTTCTCTCAAGCTGCAGTGGCCAGCACTGCCGAGGCTGACTGATGATACTTCCCAGTGCCGCTTTCAATGCGGAGCTCAAGTTCGTCTGCTTCTTTTGCAGCAGAGGTTCTGGTGACGCCAGAACATCGAGGTCCAATTGGCTCTGATTGAAGGAAAGTGGGTAGACCCTAAAGCAAGCTGCCCTTGAGGTCTAACCACTATCTTCAATCAGAGTCAATCATAGCTCGGCGTCCCCAACCCCTGAAAAAAAAAAAAAAAAAGAAGGAGACGAGCTTGCGTTTTGCATAGGACATTTTAAAATTGGAGGCCGAACGCTCTGGGCAACCCAAGCAACTTAGAGCGTCGTACTGCACGTGCGCAGAAGGTATGCGCATGCTCTGTGCGATACTTCTATCTGCTAGGGGGGTCCCAGGCGTTAAGTCCCCGCATTACAAATCTCCCTATCATCCTGCGCAGGATTAAAACAAAGACCGGTGTCCCTGAGACATCCACTCGAGTATAAAAAGGACCACTTTCAGGACCAGTTTTCTTCTAGCGATGGTTTGGAGGTCACCCTCGGAGTACTGGTTCTTTTCCGGTGACGCACCACGCACGCAAGTTGTTAAGGAAATCTTGGAAACGCTGATCAAACGCAAATCCTCATAAGTGGCAAATTGGATGGTTATATCGCCGATTTTGTGTTGTTTGATTTAGAAGACAATCATAGCATAATGTGCGTAAGCCGTCAGTTGAGGTTCTGACGTACGAAGGAGAAGGCTTTTCATGGTGCCCTTTTTGTCCGCGTGATCGTTGCAGAGGGGCCGGGGCGGCGCAGGTCTGGCGAGGCGCCATGCTGCGGGAGTCCTCCTGGTGGCCCGTCTTGCTCCTGACAGCCTGCCTGCACCTCGCCGACCCCCAGATACACCTCTACATCCCAGCACGTGAGTGGGCCACCGAGACAAACCTGTGCCTAAAGAAAAAAAAAATGAAGAAAGGGGTAGTAGCGGAGATCTTAAACCACTTAAAGGAGCACTCCAGTGGATTCTGAGATCGTCTATTTAGAGTGATAACTCAATCTGCGGGCTCTAAGCATCCTAACAAACCCGAAATTACACTAATGGGCGGCCGTTTTTCTCACCGAAACTCTAATCAAACATCGTGACACGCCCCTCCAGCCTTGGAGCAGACACCTGGGGGCACCACCAGCGGCGTTTTCAAACAATTGCTGTATTACGTCTTTACACCCAAAGGTTCCACGATTTTTATCAAATATAATGCGCGCCTATTAAGGGCAATAATCGTAACGTTCAGAATCTCCATGCAATTAATTGTTTTCATTGACTAAATTTTAAGGAGTTAATGAGTACCCGAGAACGCCCCCCTCCCCCCCCCCCCCCCCCCACCCACCTAAAGAAGATAGTTCCTGTGTATTTCTATTGCTGCGAGTTTAGTAGAACGCCTTGCCATCTAGAACAGGTCAGGTCAAAAACAAGCTTCTACGAACAGCGCTTGAGGGCCCTTATGAACGCTGTAAGAAAATGCCGAAATCACTAAACAATTGTCTGAAAAAGATATGTGCCCCGCTACGGCGAAAGAAATGAACAGGCTAGAGGACGACCGACCACCAAGTTTGCACAAGAGAACATGGCAACGAATGACCGTAGTACTTGATAAACATCTGTGTGCTTGGGCTTCTTTCTTCTGGGGAACTTGCGCAACTTCTGGGTTCCTCTGCACTGTGATAGCTGTCTGTCATCAGCGGATAGCAAACTTGTTTAAAAATAATTGCGTTGTATGTATGTTTAGACATCGGGAAATTATCCAACCCCTGTGGGCTTCTTGTGCCCCCTCTGTAGGTGAGAAATTTAGCCAGTGCAGGACCACTCCTAGCTTGAGCTTTTTAATGTGCATCGCAGAGTAGTGCTACACTACCGCACGCGCGTACGATGTTCAGCCGGCTAGAAACGGGCAGGGGTGAAGACCGAATCCAGAATCCCTGGCTTCTGCAGCGCGAGCTTTCGCTCCCCGTGCTCCGAGCTGCGCTGCGCTAACACGCACGTCCACCCATAGCCCACTACTTCTCGGTAGTGGTACTTCTAGGTTCGCGCAGCAGGTTCTGGAGGACATCAGAGAGAGTTATAGGGTGCCTAAATATCGGTCTGTCTCAGGGTGGAGACACCTTTTGTTGCACTGAGTAAGCCAGCGCGTGACGCGCTCCCGCACTCAGTGTGTGACCAGAGCCTCCTCTATAGACCTTTCCAATGTTTACAAAATCACAGTCCAGCGTGCGATCCTCACAGCCCAGCACGTGCGTGTTCGTCGCTTCGGAAAGCGAGCAAAGCACGCGCCATACGCACGAACGCTCAAAATGGCACCGGCCACAAGCTCGTTTTCGGAAAGGTCTATACTGACAAAGCCTGGCAGATCGACACGAGACGCGGCCACCGAAATCGAAAAGGTAGAGCGGCAGACAACGGTGCGGCGAGACGCCGAAACATACTTTTCCCGAGCGATGGAATGTCCACTCGTGCTACTTTCGTTCCTCGCGCTACCGCTTCTTTTCTCGTCGGGTTTGAAAACCATGTTTTGTGTCCTCGCCGCTGCAAAAGCTGTGCGCTGAATACCAGGTTCCCCGAGAAATGCTCTCTGCTACTACATCCTCGCACTCCAAATCTGCGACCGGGCACTCTATGGCTCCGTCGTCGAACTGCCAGGCTTTGTGAGTATAGAGGAGGCTATGGCGTGACTTATGCGGTAAAATGGCGTCTAAGCATTAGCCAAGGCAACGCGCTCCATATAAGTAACACCGGATGGCACGCACTTCAAAAGACAAAAAAACTATTGAGTGAACGTGTATCACTACTGCGTGAGCACGTTAAAGACCCCAGGTTAGCAGTCGTACTGCACTGGCAAAATTGCTCATCTACAGTGTAAACCAGTGTCGCCCCTACTGGCAGACCAACCTTACGCTGTATAAATCACTTAAACGTCCAATTTGACTTTTTTGAGTGAAAAAATGGCTGAGATGTCACGCCTCAAGCAAAATTAAGTGTGTGTATGAATGCACTCCAGAAACTAAGAGCCAAAGTCCCTTGACAAAATTCAGGCTTGGCGTTTCTTACAAGTACGTTAATCATTGTCGTGCAAACGCGCAAGACACGTGCCTAGAGCGAGTGAGGCGGCGCCATTCGCTTTCAAGGGCCGCTCATTCGTTTCAGTGGTGCGCCACCATTTGCTTCCGAGGGCCGCGCGAAACATGGGTCTTGTGAATTGGCGCATATGATGCTACTTGCAAGACAAACACATCAAGTGGCTTTAGAAAGAGCTGCGAAGCAGATGATGACATGCTCTTCTTTTTTCGCATATGGAAAACTTTGAAGGAGCACGCCACCTTGACGCAAAATGCCGCGGTTTACCACTCCACGCGCTAAGACCATAGGATACGTGTAAGGTCATGGTAGTAAGGCCACTAAGGCTCCCTGCGGCGTTCGCCAAACGGGAGCATTTTGCTATGAGCGGCGTTTGTGAGCGCGTTTTTCCGCCAGTGTCATGATGACATGCTCTTTCCTTGTTCGTATATGCAGATCGTGAGCCGGATTCCGAGTCTGGCTACTCGAACCGGCAAGGCTCGTGCTCGTACGGCGGCGACGACCGGTGCACCTTCGTGCTGCTCTGTCTGCTGTCCGGGGGCACGTCGGCGGGCCGCTGCGGCAACAGCCTGCTCTACACGTGCTGCTTGCGCCCCAGCACGAGGTCCTCGCTGCCCGCAGACCACGCGCCAGCCACGCAGCTGGTGCACGCACGCAGTCCCCCTGCAACCGGCTCGTCCTCCGCGTCCTCTTCGGCGGCGGCCAGGGCTACCCAGCGGAAGTACTACCCCGTCGACGAGGACGACAGTGAGACGAGGAAGCCTTGCGTCGGGCTGCACCTTGACCTGTTCAACTGTGCACGCGAGAATATGCAAAGGAGGCGTCGCTAAACCCAGCATAAGACCAAACAGTCCGAAAAACGGACACAAGACTATACGGTGCGTAACTGAGGGAAAAAAGGAGATCAGAGCGTGCGTCGACTTCAGAGCGCCGAGCTCTGATTGGAAGGATAGTGGGTAGACGGAGATGCTAGCTGCTGTCTCCCTTCAATCAGAGCGAGCCAAAGCGTCGTCTGCTCCTGTCGCAATGTCTGGCGTTCAGCGTTTGGCGTTCGAACGCCAGACCCTGCGCGAGGAACAGACGACGATTTGGCTCGCTTTGATTGGAGGGAGACAGCAGGTAGAGACAAAGATAGCTAGCCTTTGAGTCTACCCCCTACACCTCCAATCAGAGCTTCGGCACTCTCTGACGTCACCTCACGCTCTCATCTTTTCCTCTCCTTCAGTTTCTCTCCGCATAGTCACCGACAAAATGAGAACGGCAGGGCGACTCTTTCGGACGCCTGGCCTCCAGCGCGCACTCGTTGCCATCCAAAGTGCTTTGGCTGCGCCTGCACGATCGAAGCTCAAGTGTTATCAAAGGTAGGAACCGAAGGCGGGTTACTGAAAGGCCTCCCTGCGGTTCTCATCTTGTCAGTGCCTATAGCATTCTTTAGAACCAACCATTCCGAAAGACGAACGCGTGACAATCATTGACATATCGCTAACACGTTAATAACTTTAAAAGCGTTCGAAGATGTGTATTTTTTTAGGTGAGCATGATCACAACTGTAATATAGCCGACTTTCCCAACTAACCAAACTAAGCCTTATTTTACAGCGATAGGTGTTATAGGCTTTTCCCGATTGTTGATGTTGTAATTGTTGATATTGTAGTTGGCGTCGTAGGGTGTATGGTGTCCGTCGCCGATGTTGCCAAATCCTTGAAAAGATCGCCCGCCGCCCGTGGGATAAGATCTAGGGTCCGCTGCGTGTGAAGCGGGTGCGTTAACACTAAGCTACGCCACAAGTTTGAGTTACGTTACAGTTTTGACTAGGTTGCCTCATATCTTTTTGTTTAGGGCACGGTGCAAGATATATATTTAGGGTGATGCCAATATCGACTGCGCGCGCCCTCCAGAAAAATACAAAAATATAACCCATAACAAAATGCCAAGAACTCGTACCGGGAGACGCTTTCACGCGCTCCGGAACAAAAAAAAAAAGAAAAAAAAAAAGATGCGTTCGCAAGGAGATGGTAAGAAGTTCTTCGAACGCTTTTGTTCACGCACCCCACCACGGTGCGTGAACGAGACGTTGATGCCCAACAACTTCGCCATGACGTGTCGCAGCTATCCCTGTGACTGTACTCTGGATTAACACAGGACTGCCCATTTTCCTTTTTGTGCAATCGGGTTTGACTGCGGGAAAGCTAGAAGTGGAAACAGTTACGCTTATAGACGCTTTGCACACGCGCCAGATTACAGCGGCCATTGCTGACCTTCTCTCGCCTTCCCAAGATATCAAGCCACCAAAGCGGTCTTTGACGAGCCTCCACAAAGCGAATACTAGGGAGAACGACACAGTCGAATCTAAAATGACAATAACGTGCCCTGCTGTGGTAATGATGGAGCGAAGTGATCAAAATAAGAGGAAACAGAAACTGAAGGTCGGTTATGGCGGCGCCTATGCACAGCTGCTGCAAAGCGTCTATACATGTTAACCGATTTTATTCGTGTTGATTCGCCCTACTTCGGGCACCTGAATCGCAATCGGATTTCTGTTAACTATGTCCTCGCCTTCAGTTTGGAACCAAGTGAACTGTCCTCGAGACACCTTTATGCAAACTTTTACGTGGATTCTTCGGTCAAAAATGTGCTATTCAGAGTGCACCGCTCTGTAACTTACGTTTTCCTTGTGCTCTTTGTTCTTCAGCGTCGGTCACGCGGATCACAATACAATTTTCTTTTATATAAATATGAGACATATAACGCATTTGAAATAATATTGTTCGCACTTTATTTGCCTTTTTTACAGCCCCGCGTGATCTCGAGTGTAAGCCTAGTCCTGTGCCCCCCTCCTCGGCGTCTCCTGCCCTTCTCCCTTCGCGCCTTTCATTATGCAAAGAGAAACAGAGGAAGGGGAGGAGAAAAGATGACGCGGGGACGTCAGAACGCCGAGCTCTGGTTCGAATGACGCGTTTGAGTGCGAGAGCCAAACGCCTTCGTTTCCTGTTCTAACGCGTTTGAAGAGTGCAGCGGAGACATAGGCAGCTAGCTTTAGGTCTACCTGCTAATCCTTCCCACCCGAGCGTGGCGTTTTGAGGTTCCCGCGCTTTCTCGTCTCCTCCTTTCTCTCAGTTTCTCGGCGCATACACTTCCGGCTCCTCTGAACCACTCTAATTCCCTCATTTCATTTTTTTATTCTTCTAAATATTCAAATGCGTTCTTCGCTGTCTCCTACCACTTTGGTACACATTTACCTTCTGTCATACCTAAAATTCAGGAAACTTTATGGGAAAATCAGATGAGACCAGGCATGGCGTCTTGAGATGCCATGCCTCGTAACCGTCACCAGAGGTCCGATCTTGATCAAGGTGAGAGCGAGAGCGTTCACGGCTGTTGATTGGACGTGGCACCACTGCTGCAAGTAATCAACCAATGAGACATTCTTTATCCGTTCAGGAGTTCACAATCGGGCAAAATATTGGTAAGAACGAGTCATAAACATACAAATAGCAAGGAGAGTCTCGTGGCCTCTGATGGGCTTGTACGTAATACTCCTTCACCCTAGGTCGATGTCAACTTGAATACGTCAGCAGAACAACCTGAGATGTGCAAACGAAGAACAAGCTGTTAATGTCTTCCAACGTGAAATAGCAGACGATTACAATTTCAGCCTGCGCCCGATCTCATTTCGCCGCGGCGCTCGGTTTGTAGCAGACGATCCACTTTTTTCGGTCTGTTAGCAGGCTACGTATGGTGTTTTCTTGTTTCATATATGTCCGCGAATGAAGCTTCGTATCAGAAAAAACCGCGTTCTTCGCTCGCGTGAGCAGACGAACCGCATACGAACTCTATCTTCGCTCGCTCAGCGTGAGGAAAATTAGATCTCCCTCTCGCTCTCCCGGCGACAAAAATCGGACCCCAGCTAAGACTGATCATGCGCGATAACTCTGACAACAGCCATGCCAATATTTTGCAAAACAACTCCCCCAAACCTTTCTTCGTTTTTTTTTTTTTTTTTTTTTACTTTTCTAGCGATTTGTCACTTGACTCCGTTGATCCACCACAAATTACACGTAGTATTGTACTTTTGGACTCTTTACCATCCGCTAGAGGAGCCAAAATGTCGTTATCTCCACCTTGCACCACTCTTTAACCTTTCTCTCCACAGGAGTGAGATACGATTTACAAGAACGCTTTATTGTGTAGGCCATCAGTATACAATCCTGGCACCTACATACGCATGTACAGGGAAGGTTATAGCAGACCTCTTCACGGAATCATAACAAGTTTCAACACATCAAATATCTATTCACTCCCCCCACGTTCTATACATCGGTCTATTCATACAGACAAAAGGATTGAGAGGAAGGCAGCAAGACGAAGAGACCTTGTGTTTAATGGTGACCGTGCTGCTGGTTTCTCCTTGAAATGTGACCCTTACGGCCGGCGGTTCCCTGTGTTTTCGAGCAGTTTGCGGAAGGTCCACAAACAAGCCCCAGCGAAGAATCATCGGAGGAGAAGACGCCCAGTACGGGGAGTTTCCATGGCAGGTACGCGGTCACGCTCGAAGACTAGTCATCCCTTGATACATTGTAGTTACGGCGAATATGAGTGACATTTAAGATGAAAGTAAAATCAACTAACTACCATCGGGTCGAAACGCTGAAACTCAAAACAATCTGTAAGCTCCAGTTGCAGACAAAATAAACCATAGTTGATGACAGCTTAGGAAATGCAGCGTGTGGCAAGCCCCGAGCATCTTATTATCGCTCCGCAGCGAACGGGGTTGACGCATTAGCCGAGAAGAAGACCAGGGAGCATTATAAGCGCTGCGAAGCGTGAAAATTCTAAGCCTTGCGTTCACAGGTCAGATATATCCGTGGTTTGGGTGCGTGACAGCGTGGCTCCCATCATGTTATCTCTAGCATCACACGACGCCCGTCGGCGCGGGTAACATTTACTGCGTTAAAGAACGCTTCTGGTTTCGTTGGGGCGATCGGAACTGACGTCATGCAGCCTTTTAGATTTCAATGCGTTAGCATTAGAACGCAAGTTTTGACAAAAACCCGGCCGTGTCTTACGTTTGTCAGCGCCGGGGAGAGAGGGAGAAAGAGGTGGAAAGGGTGTCGCGTGCGACGCTCTCATTCGTCCGAAGCGCTGACGTCAGCACGTGTCAAACTCTCCCTCTAGCCTCGGCGCTGACAAACTGACAGACACTGCCGGGTTTTCGCCAAAACGAGCCCTTTTGTTTTCGTCAAAGTCACGCGCACAGCTTGGCACAGCTGGCGTTGAGCCAGGGAGGGGGAGCCGCCGCGCAACACCTCCTAGATAACAAAGCCGCAGTCCTAGGTGAGATGGCGTCATCAGAGAAGGCCAACGCTCTAGAGAGATTGGAAACGAGTGCTGCGTCAGCGCTCGGCTTGGACTTAGTTTGAGCCGAACGTTGACGCAATCGTCGTGTCCGATTTCTGCCCACCGTTGGCCTTTCCTGATGTCGCCATCTCATTCAGCCCTACGGCTTCGTTATGCAGGAAGTGCCGCGCCGCAGCGCGGTGGAATGCGGGCGTGCTCAGTTGCCTCTCCGCCGTCGCCGGTTGTTCTTCGCTCTGGATTTCCGTAGTAGCGGTACGCGGGCTGTGATGTGTGTGTGTAGTTAAAACGATGGGTGCGGTTCCTTTCACGAGTGGTATGGATATGGTTCTTTCCATGAGTGATATGGATGAGCGTATCCAAGGGCGTCGACCTACCCTGACAGGCAGAGTAGAAAAAACGGGTGAAAAAAATTTCGGGAAGATCCATCGGTGGATTCTTAGGGAATGCGTTAGCATGACCCTTGTGAAACGCCGCACATGTCCCCTTCTCAAAAACGCTAACACTGACCGCGTAACGTGGTTAAAAAGGGCAGAGAACGTAGAAGAGAAAAGTTAAGGGGTCAGCGTTAACGTATCCCAAAGGAGGACATGTGTGACGTTTCCAAGGGTCACGCTAACGCATTCCATGAAAATTCACTACTGGATCTTTCTGTAATTTTTGTTTATATAACCACACGCCTGTACCAACCAGCAAGTGGAATACCAAAGTTTATCTAGTTCGGACAATGGCTGTAGAGGTGTACAAAATATTTTGTACTCTCTGGTTTGAAATCCTTCATGGCATATTAGAATAATGTGACGTAACAGCTTCATGATCACGGAATCACCGTCATTCATTGCGGCCAGTGTGTTTGCTCGTGTCTTGTGTGTTAATGGTTGTCAGTTTTACTATTCTATGAATGAGGAACTGCAGAGCGTATTGAACGAGTAGCGGCATTAAGCGTTTCTTTCCACGCCCTGCTGTTGTAGTGCTACAATCCTAATCATATGCTGCAACGGCTATTTTATAATACGGATCGCACCTACTGGTGCCCTCCTCTATTGCTGCGTGGGGGCAACACCATGCACCTTCAGAATAACCGAGGCTTGTGAACAGACAGCTTCATGGAACATCATCGCACTAGGATGTCGCCAACTCAGAAATGAAGCTCTAGCAGTTGGGTCGGAACCTGACACCGAGTGTTCTTTGACGTGTTGATTGAGCCCGAAACCCAGCCGAACGCTGAGCCAGCTCTCGTCTCCAATCTGTGGTCTACGGTGGCCTTCATTAGTGACGCAGGAAAATTCAGCACTTAGGCTTTCTTATTCGGGATGGGTTGCTTGAGGCCTCACAACCACATTCATTTTCTTATTTGACAAAAAAAAAAAGACAACGTACTACGTGCTGGACAAATGTAATGCAGCTTCATTGCATAAAAATAAAGCAACACCACCTAAAAAGATTGAAACTTGCACACCAAAAATGTTGACGTCATTACAGCCGGACCGAGCGAAGACACAGATTGGACACGAGTGCTGCGTCAGTGCTTTACTAAGCCTCGTGTCCAGTGAACGCGTCGAAGGACGCTCGGCATCGGGCTCAAGTCCAATAGACCTATTGCTATATTACCCAAGCATCAAGGAGAATGCAGGGATTGGTGTTCCACGCGCCGCACGTGCTGGCCTCAGCAGTAGTAAATTTTCCAAAGCAAAAACCTAAAACAAATTGTATCTTGCACGCGCGTTCGTCAACGCTTTATTTTGGTTATTTACTTCGAATATTTTATACGGGGAAGACGTGCGCGTGTGGCGCGTGGAACACCAATCCCTGCATTCTCCTTGATGCTTGGGTAATACAGCAAATGGTCTATTGCTGAGTTGGCGCCATCCGACTGTGATAGCGTTCTTCAGAGAGAGAGACATCGAACTTTATTGAGCTCTAAAAATGAACAGGGTGCCTCATATGAACACCCACAACAGCGCACTACTGCAAAAGCACACTCACACCGTACACTCACCCCTTACACACCAAAAAGAAAGGAAAAATTCAAACAAACCCGCGCGGTTCGCTTGAATTTTCCTTCTTTTTCGTTTGTAAGAAGTAAGTGTACGGTGTGAGCGTGCTTTTGCAGTAGTGCGCTGTAGTGCGTGTTCATATGAGCAACCAACTCGCCCAAGCAGTTACGTTAACAAGCGTGCCTCAGTCCAATGTACACCGCCAGGTAGTCCTGATCCTGGAGTTTTAGTGGCCGCAGTCAGCCACTCGGGATCGGGAGAGAAGGACAGGGAGGTAGGGTTAGGGAGCGGTGGGGATGGCAGATTCATAACGCCGTCGTGACACAGCTCATTCATTATACAAAAGACAGTCTGCGTACAGATTCGAACGCGAGTCACCGCGAGATCCGTGCTTCGAATGCCGCGTGGCAATGAGTTCAAAGAAGAAACTTGGCACGCGACATTGGAACCACGAATATTGCAGTGACTCGTGTTTGCAGACTGTCGTTTGTAAGATGTATGAGCAGGGGGACCCCGGCTTTAGATGTGATAGGTTTATGGTTGGTCGCCGCAGTGGATGCAGGAGGGTGGATCTTCAAGGAGCAGACCTCGTAGAAGGTGAATGCGGGCTGGGGTGAGGAGGGTGTTACTTTCGGACTTGCGGATGATGGTGCCTTGGTGGCGTGTAACGTGAAGGTGCAAAAGGGTTCCATGGTGGTAGAGGTGGATGTTCGCAAGCCTTGACTATTCTAGGCGATGTTGGCCACACCCGCACAAAAGCCTGCATTACGATGCTCCGCCAAAAGCCACGGTTTAATGATGGCGATACGGCGCGGCTCGTCAATTTTATCTCCAGCAGAGGCGAACCGCTACGCGGAATGACACGAAATCACTAAGTCATGTGATCGACGACACCAGATGACCCGCTGACTTTTTTCTTGCAAACTGTGACCGCGACCAGGCCCATATCAAGATTTCCCGTCAGCAGTGCGGTGGAGCACTCGTCAACCATTTCTACGTAGTCACGGCAGCGCATTGTGTTCATCAGTGAGTAGTGCAAAATATTTTTTTCTCGAGTCATAATCTTATAGGCACACACACGCACACCCACAAATAATACATTCAATTTGTCAGTGATAAGAGCATCGTGCCTTGAATTCCTGCTCACAGTATACGGCACGCGACTGAGTACCGATTCGGCATCGGGCACTTATAATTGTAACGTATAAAATTATTACGGGTGGTTGCTACACATGCACGAGCGGAACTGCCAACATGAGCCACAGCATCAAAGTTTAGATTTCTGTCTTTCCCCTTATTCAGATTTTACGAAAGCTGTGGCACAAACGACTAGTATCTAACACATGTTGTCTCGCAATTTTTCTTTGAGTGGTTCGTGTTCTTTGCACCTTTCTCTGAGGTTTCTTTCCTCTGAGCTAGTTATCCAGATATTCAAATCGTCAGCTAGACAGCTGAATGCACAGACACTGTTGCATTCCCCGGTAATACGTTAAGATGAAAGCCTTGAGTATACATAAAAGAATATAAATAATGCTATATTAAGTTATACATCAATTATATCATTTTATAATTTCTGGTATGTTTATTAAAAAATCATATCAGACTTTTTCGCTTTTCAATGTCGCCCTGGAAATGTATTGACATGTGTGTCTGTTATGAAGGATTAATTTTCTCAGTTCAGCACAACCCCAATTCGAGGTTTTAATGTACGCCAAGTCGACGTGATAGTGAAAATAAATTATTTTAATACTCGTCCACCGAATTTTCCTGCCGCTGCCAGGCGCAATTAGTCACCTGTGCATGTTTTAAGACGCAATGCAGTAGCACAACCGGGCGCGGCAACTTTACTCCGGCTTGATAGCAACAGAGTCTTAGCCAGAGCCACAAGAGAGTTTGGCGGACGGGTGGAGCTTATGACCCGCTAAATCTTGCCAGAACAAGCCGACCTCGCGATAACACAATCGGGGTTAAAAGTAGCTTTATGAAAACATTTATCCTTCATCGGTATTCTGCTGTGCCCACAACTGATGACTGCAATCAAAGACCGCTCACTTTTAGAGCGCAGCTCTTAGGCGCCCGTTTCCGGCTTGAGCGGCGTCGCCGTCGGCGTCGGCGTAACCGCGCGGTGCATTATGGGAAATATCCCATAATGCACCGTGCGAGCCCCCCCCCCCCCCCGGGGTCACGTGACCCCCGGGAGGGGGGTCACGTGACCCCGGGGGGAGGGCTCGCGCGTTGCATTATGGGGCATTTCTCATAATGCACCGCGCGACCCCCCCCCCCCCCTCCCCGGGGTCACGTGACCCCCCCCCCCCCCCCGGAGGAATTGAAGAATGAGAGGAGGAGGGGTATACCCTCCCCTGAGTACCCTTCCCTCCTCCTCCTCAAGAGCTGCGCTCCAATTCCGCGTTACAGGGAGTTGTAAACGGCTTTCACTTTTTTATTGATCTCTATTACCAAAGCTTACAAATAACTTTTCTTTTATTATATTTTCGAACAAAAGCATGCTTTCTCAAGCAAAAATAACTCAGGCAATTTAAGACACGGGTTCGCAGTCCCATAGCAAACGCCTTCCGCGATGTTCAATTGCGGCGGTGGTGGGAATATAGAGAAGTACTTTTCTAGACAAGAAACGGAAAAGAAAGACGAATATTTGTGGAGATTGTTGAGGTAAGCGTGTGTGAGCAATTGATTGCGTGGAAAAACCCAAAGGCGCTTACGTTAACGAGAAACCCTTTCTGTACGACGACACGTCACTGCCGACATAGGGTGGCTAATCTAGAATGGGTCATAAAGTAGTAAAACAATATGGCGGGGGAACATTTGGTCGCCAAATCTCTGGTCGTGGTTCCTAGACCATCAACATGATCAAAAGAATGCCGAACTCTCCCAGTATATACCGCTCTGGTCTTAGCTAAAGCGTGAAACCATAGCCTCCTCTATACTCACAAAGCCTGGCAGCTCGATGGAGCCATAGAGTGCCCGGCCGCAGATTTGGAGCGCGAGGATCTGATAGCACAGAGCATTTCTCAGGGAGTCTGGTATTCAGCGCACAGCTTTTGCAGCGGCGAGGACACAAAACATGGTTTTCAAACCCGACAAGAAAAAAAGTGGTAGCGCGAGGAACGCGAGGAGCACGAGCGGACATTTCATCGCTCGGGACAAAATGTGTTTCGGCGTCTCGCCGCAGCAGGGCGCCCGTTACATGCCTCTTGTCTGCCGCTCTACCTTTTCACTTGGTAGATCGGTGGCCGAGTGGGCTATTGGTGGCGAGATGTTTTGGTGGCGCCCTCCTATGGTTACCTTTCGTGACGTCATTACCCTGTGAACAACAAGATTGACGGTGTTTGTAAAGAGCATGGTGGAAGCTTGAAATCATAGCACTCTCAAACCAACACTGCCAACACCGTCAAAATTGAAGTTCTTTCATTCCTCTTATTTCCGTCAATAGAAATCCTTTGCTGACGTCATAGTGAGCATTCGGCCTATTGTGAAAGACCGATCACAGCGACGCTCCGTCAATAGAAATCCTTTGCTGACGTCATAGTGAGCATTCGGCCTATTGTGAAAGACCGATCACAGCGACGCTTTCGATCGCTCACGTCGCCAATACTTCGTTTCAGCTTAGGTCCAGACTACACTGTAGTCCAGACGCAGTCGATGGTATAGACCTTTCCAAAAACGAGCTTGAGGCCGGTGCCATTTTGAGCGTTCGTGCGAATGGCGCGTGCTTCGCTCGCTTTCCGAAGCGACGAACACGCACGTGCTGGACTGTGAAGATCGCACGCTGGACTGTGATTTTGTAAACATTGGAAAGGTCTATAGGAAGTATTCACCGGCGGCCATAGCTGTGTGCACGACTGCTGAGCGCGTGCTGATGGCGAGCTTCCACAGTTCTTTTGTAACGTGCATTCCGCACCCTCAAGATTGCCGGTCTTAGCAACCTATTACTGTGGGCTCGTTCAGAGCACGCGCTCTAGACATCACCCACAAATATGGCGCCCAGTGAATACTCCTTATACAAGCGCGAGCTGAGGGCTATCGGCGTCCCTGCCAAGCATGCGCGCTCGTGCAGTGCAAGCACTGTTCAGGGCCACATGCTTGCGCTTGTAGCAACGGCTGCACCTGGACTTAAAGGGGCGATGCAACAATTTTTGTACTTTGCGGAAATTCCGCTTAGAACAGATCCCTGACGTTAATGACCTATGAAACACGCGTTCGTTTTTCACCCCACGCAATAGAAGTCCCAGTAAAAAATTAAAGAAAAACGAGCAGCGTTCACCCCCTTAACTCGCAGCCAGAACAAGCGGCCACGTTATCTGGAGCCGATTATATGCCGCCAATGTTGATCCTAGCCACGCGCTGGGGTTGGCAAAGCACAGGACACGCGCTGAGTTCCAGACATTGTTATGGCTCGGCTATTGTCGTCGTTGCAGCAATTGGACACGGGCCACTACCCGAATGCTTCTCGAGCTAGTAATTATCACGAGCCCAAATCGAGTGCCCACGCAATGCTCGGGTCCAATCTATGAACAGCATTCAAATATCGTCATATGGGTGTACTGCGATCCCCACGTTACGTCATCAAACTTTGCAAAGGAGAGATTGAATGAAAATGATCGCTTTTGTCTCTGAAATTACACCGCAACAAAGGAGTTTCTTGGCCAATGGCGTTGCGTGCGAGTATCCTTGAGTCCCACTAGTGCCAGTAAGCTCGTGTAAAGTAAAAAAGTAAAAAACATTGCAATTGAATATCGTTGCACCGCCCCTTTAAAGGGATACTGAACCATAGAATTTAGTGTCCATAATAAGTGTCGCACGGTCTTTCCACGAGCCAGCAGCCGCCGGTGTGCGCGAGCACTCGCAACGAAAATGACGTCAAAGACCTCCATTCGCGCTTGAGGACAGTGAAATGCATGGGCTTCGGGCCAAAGGAGAATAAAGATAGGCTTTTCATCTCTACAAGTGAAAGCTACATGCTTGCTAGACCAATTAGTCGCTTACCTTTTACACCAGACACCACTGTATAGATGAAAAACTTGTCTCTATTCTCCTTTCGCCCGAAGCCCATGCATTTCACTGCCATCTTAACTAGAGCCACTAAATGAGCTGCGCTTAGAGTATCGGCACTCCGTTCCCCGACATTGTTGTGAGCGTCGCCATCTTGGGGCTTGTGCAGAGCAGACGCAACTACTGATCGTCATGATTTAAAAGTGCGACTTCCCCAGCATTAGATTCGGTGTTAGGGAGCTCATGTAATGTTGCTTTTCTCTTTCGCAAACTGTTTAAACATTTGTGGAGGACAGAAAAACATTTCCTGTGATTTCAGATAAAGCTTTAGATAACTGGCAACCATGATTTTAAGCCACAATATGGCCAAGTGTCATTACTCTGAAGCGTAGCTTATTTAGTGGCACTAATCTTAACCACGAATGGAGATCTTTGACGTCATTTTTGTTGCGTGTGCTCGCGCACACCGGCGGCTGCTGGCTCGTGGAAAGAACGTGCGCCACTTATTATGGACACTAAATTCTATGGTTCAGTATCCCTTTAAAACGAGGTATGGCGCACACCAGCTCGGAGCGCGTAGAGCGAAAGCTCGCGCTGCAGAACCCAGGGATCCTGGGTTCAATGGACCTTTTGGCGAATATATGCTGCCACCTATGGGGCGATGGGCGAACCTGAGGCGCACTGGGTTGGAGAGTATTTGTAGAGAAAACAACGTGCACGTTAGGCTTCTTGTGTGCTACCGGTTCGTTTTCTTTTTTTTTTTTTTTTGGGGGGGGGGGGGGGGGGGGATCGGTGGCCGAGTGGGCTAGCGCACACCAGCTCGGAGCACGTGGAGCGAAAGCTCGCGCTGCAGAACCCAGGGACCCTGGGTTCAATCCCCACCCCTGCCCGTTTCGATCTGGATGAGCATCGCACCGGAGTGCGGTCGTGTATCACTACTGCGTGGTGCACGTTAAAGACCCCAGGCTAGCGGTTGTACTGCACTGGCTAAATTGCTCATCTACAGCGAGTGACTCGTCGCAACTTTAAAATGGCTGACCAACGACTCGCTGTATAAATATCCACACAACACCAATTATTATTTCTTTTTGGGTACACTCGCTGCTTTTCGAAGCATTTTGAGTCGCGATGTCTCGGGATGAGAACATCCCGTTCACGTTTGACGCCGACCACTGGGTATGTCATCCCTCGAACCGTACGAACCTCACCCAGGACCGCGTATGAAGCTACCTCAAAAAGGACAGTTCGTTGAGGCAAGCGCATCGGGGATGGTCCTTCAAAGAACTTAGAAGAAGGCTACACAGTTCACCGGCATGATTGCGGTGCACGTCGTAATCTAGAACGGGCGTCGTCAGTACGATGACTCGTGTTCACCTTGTTCGCAACATCAAAACTTGAGTCTCGACTCTCGATGGTCTCCAAGGCGCCCAAAGGCGAGAAATGCAAGATGGCGGATTGTTTGGAACTAGATACTCTCGAACCCAGGCGCATCAAATACTCCGCGCATGCGCACCGCGTATTTCTACAAAAGGTCCATTCCCACCCCTGCCCGTTTCGATCTGGATGAGCATCGTACTGGCGTACGGTCGTGTATCACTATACTGCGTGATGCACGTTAAATACCCCAGGCTTGCGGTTGTACTGCACTGGCTAAATTTCTCATCTACTGCTGGTAGACTCGTCGCCCGTTGAGGCAGACCAAGTTCTAGGCTGTATAAACACACACACAACCCAATTTTTACTTTTTCCCTTTCGGCGGTCGCGTCACGTAACGATCTGCCAGGCTTTCTCACTATAGAGGAGGCTATGGTAAAACATATGTGAGCAAAAACTGCGTCCAATCGCACCGCCGAGCGGCATAACCACAAAAACCGTTGCTTGAGTAGTGACGTGGCGGGGCGGCATTCGGTCAAGTCATAGCGTCAGCGGTGGTTGCTATGGTAACGTCACTCGGCGGTGCGACGCGACGTGACTTTTGCTCAGATGTGTTTCACGCTTTAGACTGTGTCAAAAAAAGCACTGCCAAAGCTAGCTTACGAGCGGATTGGCACATGAGGTCGAGTCTCAAGTTCTCGCGTGGCCCAGGCTTGGTGGATTTTCTTTCATACAGCCTAGTGGAGATCAGTGGCCGAGTGTGTTAGCGCTCCAAATTTCGTATCACATAAAGCGTAAGCTCGGGATGCAGAACACACGGATCCTGAGCTCAATGCTCAATCACTATCCCTGCCCGTGTTGATCCGGATCAACACCGTACTGGATGGCGTGCCGTCGTGCATCCCTAATGCGCGATGACCGTTAAAGACCCTAGCTTTGCAGCGGTACTGCATAGACTAAATTTCTCACCAAACAGCGCAGATACCAGACACCCATTAGCGCTGATTAACTTCCTGCTGTTTAGACATGCACACAACATAGCTGCTTTTTTGCAAAGACTCTTGTTTCTAGGCAAGGCGGGCCAGTTTGCATCCCAAAGTCGATGGGTGACCCGTCGACCCCACGTCTTTTTCTCGCAGCACGCCCCTGCGGCGGATCTCGGTGATCCTGGGCGCGTACGACATCCAGGACCAGCGGTACCAGCTGTCTCAGGCGCAGTCGTACAGCGTGGTGGAGAAGAAGATCCACCCCAACTTTGCATTCTCCGCGTCCCAGCCGGACCGCTTCGACGTGGCCCTGCTGCGGCTGGACCGCCACGTCCGCTACCAGGAGAACATCCTGCCCATCTGTCTGCCGCCTCGTGGGTGGACCTTCGAGGGCTGGAGGGCATCGGTCACAGGCTGGGGCAAGACCGACTCCACCCTCAGTGAGCCCACGCCCTGCCTCCGAAACAGCGAAAACGCGTTCCCCGACGCCCTAAAGCCGTGCTCACACTGCCAATAGGTCATACAATAGGAGGTCTACAGACAATCTTTGAGGCGTGTTTCGGTCCAGTCGCATTGTTCTTACAAAATCGGTCTGCAGACATGCTCCCAGCATAACTGAAGCAAACATCCTTCGAACGTGCTGGGATCGTGTCCGCAGAGAATTATGTCATCATGTCTGCGGAGAAACTCCGTGTCTTTTGCACCATGTATACGAACAGTGGTACTGGGGCTCGGTTCATGGCTGCTTGAGACGCCCCGGTTTCATCCTGACCATCTGCGTTTAAAAAGTACTCAACTCCCACCTCCGAAAAAAAAAAAAAATATTATTGTAAGTTTCTGGACATGACATCTACGTAGGCCTAGAGCAAATACTTCGTATTTGTTTCCCCTAATATTCACGTTGCAAGACTTATTTGTGCGATTCCGAGACATAATTATATTTCGGGGTCGACGTCTGAAATGGGAGCCTGTCTTGGAATCGTTCCCATATATTACGCTCTTTTTGTTTATTTCTTTTTTTTTTTTTGGGGGGGGGGGTATTTTTTGTGAAAAATGTGTACTATCCAGGCCGATATTTTATTAGTTCAGTATCTGTTTAAGACTTCTCATTGCGTTTTACTGCAACGCGTTGCGCGGACCTCGGCTGCCATAGTAACCATCTCGTGGTAAGCAGTCATCGGCAGTCTCAACGTGGTTGGCCACACTCAAACAGGAATGTCGTGGTGAATGCCTTTTATCTCTCGTTCACACGGGCAACCAACACGATAGGGCCGCATGCCCGTCGTTATTCTTACAGAGCTGCTTGAATGTTAAATGTTTGACTGCGAATCGAATTCACGATTTCCGTTTTTCAAACCACAGTCTCAGGTTTCAATCATCATGTATAACTTACACCAGCTCGCCTGCACTTTAACCATTTTTTTCACGAACACATACTTTAATAAACCAAAGCTGAATTTTTTTCAGCATGAATACTGATGAAAATAAACATTTATTTTGCACACCAAACATTCTACGCACTTGAAATATAAACGAAAGTCTCTGATAAAACGAGTTGTGTAACACTTCTTGTAGCCTAGCGAGCGAAGCAATGAGCACCTTATTTATTGAAATATACGTCGATACGTCAAAGTTCCGGCACTGTCTATTAAATGAGGGGTCCAAGGCCCCGCCACGTGGCTAAGTTTATTTTCATTTCCATCAAAAAGTGATGGCGAATCGGCTCCTGAATAACAGCGTCGCTAATTGGTCGGTCGGGAGTGACATTTGATAGAAATGACTAAAGTTAGAGGATCTGGGAAAGTACCGCCACTGCCTTCCCACCTGCTTGCCGGACACAAACAAATACTAACATACTGACAACAAAACCACTCAAGGTGACTGGCTCATCGCTGTTGATTGCCATGGTGATCGCCATTCTGGACCCTTTCAAAGCTTCGAAAGGGTCATAAAAACCAGTCGCACCAAGACCGCCACGGAGCACCATCGTACTGAAAGCGTTCCTCGGCAAATATGAGCGTCTTTGGCACTGTGCATGCAATAAACTTATCATTCATGCTTAGTTCCCCACATCTCTTACAATTGTTGCTCTTCATGCGTGTTTCAAGACAGTAAAATTATTTTTCAATGCCTCCAAGCACTCAGGTTGCGTGAGATGGCGGTACCAAGTTCTGCATCACACGCGGCGCCGGTGCTTTTCGGCCATTGACAAATAAGCACGAAAAAAGACACGACAACCAATACAAATGAGAAAGCACATTCCGCTGGAACAAAAGGGCGTCATTCAGTTCAGATCTCTGCTGTGCGCCCTTCCTAAAACCTGCAACGTCACGCAGTCGGCGCTTTAAAGAATGTCGCTACTTGTAGGAATCTACGGACTTTAAGGGGATACTTCAACGAAATTTGAAATATTCCCGTCGTGTTCAAAAATAGGTTGAATATGATCCACAATATCCGTAAATGACAATCGCACGTTTGTATTTTGATCCTGGTGGCTGTATTTTTCGTTATAAACGGCCCACTCTGACAAGCGCTCGGAGAAGGCCCAGCTTAGAGCACGTGACATCCAACGCAATCGTGACGTAGGTCGTCTCGAGACGAGCAAAGCTACGGCGAGGCTGACGCCGAGAGGATGGCCTAGTCGTTCCAGCCACCGAAGCGGCTGCTTTTGTACGAATTTTGAGTGACGGGTTAATCTTCTATAATCTTGTAGGGGGACAATAGCGACTTCTGCGACACACAAAAGGGATTCTCGGGAAGAGGGGAGTTCCTCCTTCCCCCCTTCTCTCGTCGTGGCCGGAGGCGAGACAACCTCCGTCACTAGCTGTCAAGGTTCCTAGACGAGCATTACAAACGAGGCGTTAGCGACATCCACCAGGTGCTCTTTGCTAATCGTTTAATTCGTTTTAAAATTCCTTTTCGAGACTTTTTTTAACAAGATATTGGTATGTTCCATGTGATACTGCTCTTTCGAACAGATATAGACCAAAAAATGAGCGCCGAAATTTTGTTGAAGTATCCCTTTAAGCAGGCACAGTGAATGACGCCGCGAGCCTGCACTTCGTTCTGTGCGTGATCGGTTCAGCCGTTGACAGCAAACGACAAGGAGCAGCGCCGTGACGATGCACTTTTTGCGCTGCCTGATTGGCTCCATTGAACTGTGGCGTTGTCTGCTATCAGACTTAGAGTGAAACGAAATATAAAGGGGGGCCCCCAAGATGCTCCTCAAAGCCAGAGATTTGTCCTATATTTTTGAGATAAGAGCTTCCTACAAGTAGCGACATTCTTTGAAGCACCGACTGCGTGACGGAGCAAATTTTAGAAGCGAATGACGCCGCAAAGGAGAAGAAAGAACCAGAACTGAAGGACACCAATTTGTTCCAGCAGAATGTGCTTTGTCATCTGTATTGGTTGTCACTTACTTGCAAAAGAAACATCAAGGGACTTTGTGCGCTAAACGTTGCTTCTATACTTCGTTTCAGCTTCGGTCCGAGCGCGGCCGATGTTATGAGCCGAAGGGCCAATCAAACAGCGAAGAGGCACAACGTCATGGCGTGCTCTCTGCAGTTGATAGGACCAGCGGGTATTCGCCGTCTCTCTGTGCGTGCTCATCCGCCGGCTAGTCCTATCAAACGCAGAGAGCACGCCATGACGTTGCGCTTTTTGCGCTGTTTGATTGGCCCCTCGGTTCAAATCCATCGTCCGCGCTCGGACCCAAGGTGAAACGAAGTATAACCCTATTCGCAACTACCACCTATACTCGTTTTCACCCCAAAACCGTAGTTAAAAAAAGTACGGCTTCTTGCGGAGCATTACTAATGTCCCTCTTTATGCTGAGGATTGATATATACGTAGGTGCATTTTAGATTAGAAATATGTTATCTTTCCAAGACGTACACGCTTCAAACGCCAAATAGCATCGCTTCTTTCTCAAACAACCCACTCTTGTAAAGAACTACTTCGCGCGGCGCATGAACATTGAGCCAAACAATTCCTTTCCACTTGAGGTGAAAACGTGTATAGAAACAAGCAGCGTGGACGGCGCGACTTGTAGCGTCTCACGAGCAGCGCGACGCTGGCACGCGGCAACGCCAAGACGGAGCTGCCGCTTTGCGGCGCCTCTCGTCGAACACGTATGGATTTAGTTCCATTTCGTCTGTTTCACATATCCGCCGCCAGGCCGCGTCGGATTTAGCCATTCACTTGGATAGGCGGTAGCGCCCCGTTTCTCTACTTTACGTCTTTTCCGCTGCATGGGTTGCGTCGCCTCTCTTGGAGTTACGAATAACCTGGCACGCGAAATCGGCCTACCTCTTCGTATACATCAACCGCAAAACTGCTTTCGACGAAAGGTATTCCGCTGGAGTGTGACCCAGGGCACTTTACGGCTTTTTCCGTGTTCCATATATTGCGTATTTCTCCGCATATCTGAGATCTCTTGATCGGAAAGAGGAGCAGCGACAAACGATGGGTGCCCTTATCCGTCGTTAAACGGAAGTAACGAATGGTTTCTGACATGCGCTGACTATTTCTAGCAGTTGGATGTGTTAAGTTCCGTGCATCGCTTACGAAGAAAGAGAAACACCCGGCTGCCGATGACCTCAGGCAATCGTACGCGGCATCGCGATAAAGATAAATAAATGAAAGAAAGAGGCGCCGCAGAAACCCTGATGGAAGGTGAGGAAAGGGGGGGGGGGGGGGGGGGTATGAAACGCACGGTAACTTGGTGTATTTGTATCAGTCCCCTCTCTAATCTATCAATAGCCACAGTTTGTCTTCCGGCTCTATGGGATTATTTTTGTTTTATGTGAGTGCACAGTCTTCGTCAAACATTACTGGAATGCGGCAAGGCTCGCTTTTGAAACAGGGCGCGAAAAGATTGCGCTTCATTCAGGAGCTTGCAATTTCATTACGAAAGGAACGTTCGCAAGCGTGGCAAGAACTGCTTCATTCTCTCGAGCTGCACTTCCACTGTCGCACTGCGATCGCCTTCGACACGTGTCTCGTTTGTTTCGTTCTTTGCTCGATTAAACTAGGTATAAAACATAATTAGAGGTCTATTATTTGCCCAATAACATGCTAAGGTTTTTGAGCACGTCTAAAAATATCCTCCTAATGAAGATGTTAGTAAACCAGATTAGAGAAATTTCAAAACTTGTAACCACTTCCTGGGCTTTCCTTTTTAATAATAGAACGATTATTCCAGCAAAAAGGAACAGAATTATAAAACCCCTTCGAGTAATTATTCCCGAAAGAAGGGATCCGTAATTATTTTTGGGTCTGCAGGTGCGAAAACCTGCACATTGATTACGGTCATTGGTGTACCGCGGACCTGTGTGTGAATGTCATCCCAGCTCCGTGCCTATCGAAAATAAAGCGTGCGTGTTTTGTGCCCGGCGTGTCCAGGTAACCGCTACGGCACGAGGGTGCTGCAGAAGGTGGAGGTGCCCATCATCACGAGGAGCGAGTGCGAGCACTGGCACCACATCAGAGGCATCCGCATCCGCATCCACCAGGAGATGATGTGCGCGGGCTACAAGGAGGGTCGGAGGGACGCCTGCGTGGTGAGTACGTGTAGTAGCTACGTACACTGAGCGACACTGTTAGCAGAGTACAAGGTAAGCGCCCAAATTTATCGCTCATGCTGGTGCCCCGAATGAGTGCTTTCAGCCACACTAGTAGCTCGAATCACAAAACCTTTGATTCTAAAAGAAAAAAAAAAAAAGACATGAAAACCAGCAATTGCTCGTTCGCGCTATTTGTGTCGCGCTACTCACCTCGGCTCGCGTATTGATGCTCTTCGGGTAGAAGATAACGACACGTCTATGGCGCCCACGGTAAAACCAGCTTCTCTGGAGGGCGACGATGGTTTCTGGTTTCCCGCGTACATTTCCAAAAAGGAAATGAAAGGCTCGTGTCCGTAGGAGAAAATCTGCCTTCACCGACTGGCGCAGTGAAGAAAGAAAAAAGCACTCGATTTCTGCATTATAGTACCTGGAACGCCTCTCCAACCGTTGTGTTTACCGCATCCTAAAACGTGTTCCCTAAATTTCCGCCGCCATCCTGGCGGCGTCACAGCACCGGCGGTGGACGTGACAGGCGCCTGTTCTGCTGCAGGGCGCTCTCCAGTTTGATAGGTCACGGAAGCTTCAGCAGACAAGAGTTGGGACTCCGCGACGACAGCGACACTCGAGTTCGCACGTACTTCCCACCGGGACTTCTAGCACCAACCGTCAGAATCGCGAACATCCGACAATATGACACGTCGGCTTCTGTGACGTCATTTGTTACCACTTCGGGACCACGTTGAATGTATGGGCGGGATACGACGCTAAACACACACCAGTCGAAAATCAGTTCCAGGCACCTCGCCCGAACTATCGTGACGGAGGCTGAGGTAACATAGAACGTATCTCGTGTTGCTTCGCGGTGGTGTTGCACGGAAGAATTTGGTACGAATCTTGTGTCTCGACGACTCGAACATCGTCGTGCATAGCGCCTCCAGTGATTGCGCGGCAGTGGAACGCATGGTTGGCATCTATTGCGATATGGCACCGCAGCTTTGACATCCCCTTTCCTCCGAAGAACGTGTTTGGCTCTTGCACGATCGCTCATAGTATTCGCAACTCCAGCCCGCCACTCGCCCTCCCGCGGACGAGCGGAGAACTAGAGGAACGGGGACGGCAGCGGCGGCGGCGGGGCGGAAAAGGTGGCAGGGGCTGTCGACCTTGATGCGTGAAGCCGTTTTAACGAAAAAAGTGAGCGCGTTAAAATAGGAATTCTTGTGCTCCGCCTCGCAACAGCGTTGCACGAAGGACCGGGATGTCTAATTTCATTTAGAAACTTTTTGTATATCGCATACGCAGCGGAGTGCTGGTCTTGTGCAAGACCGCCAGCTCGATCTTTGCTCTACGAGACGGCAAACGCTCCCTCTAATAATGTAGAGCTCTAGCGTACGGTCTACGAAAAGTCTATTCTTTGCCCTAAGTAGGAGAACACTGGTCGCGCAACGATATGTTGAGCAATACACGTCGGGAATGGGTTTGCGTTTTAAGGCCGTAGGAACATGACCATTTATTCCAAGCACTTTTAAGATAGAATACTCGTACTTGCTTTCAGGTAATTACAAAGTAAATAAAGAAATGCCCGCAGCATTTTAAGCGCTTCTGTGTTAGCCAGCCGTTCGTGACGAGAGCTTAGAACGGGCAGTTTTGGCGAGAGGGGCTGCAACGTTGCAAATAACACGGTACAGAAAAAAAAAGTACGGTATATTAAAATATGCATTTTTGGTAGAGCGATAAATAAAACACCTAAACCCCTAAACACGCCGATTATAGTAATAGGCAGTTTCAGCATAGAGTTACCGCACGCTACCGTTGGCTACCGTGAGCACGGCAACGCTCCTGGTACTCGCTGAAAATTGTGCGTCAAAGGCGCAGCGCGAGCCTCCGGTTGTAATGCTACACCGCACGGTTGCCATGCGGTAACAAACTTCCTATCAATAACCATAGAGCAGTTTAACCGCGTGTTGCAGCTTGCAATACACTAAAACCAAGATGGTGAGCAGCGAGTTGCGAGCCTGTGACACGAAGACATCAATACTGGGAACGCTGCTCTTCCGAAGCTGGACGATCACCGTGCGTGACTCACTTTTTAGAGCGCTAATGGCCAGGCAGAGCGCAAACACGATACCTTCATCACCCTCAAAAATATTCTGCCACAAACAGCTAGTGACGTGGCCGGTGCGTAAAACGCGCTCGCCCACCACAAAGCTTCGCAAGTCGAGGTTTCTGTAACTTTTAAATATTAGCATGCTCGTTTTCCTAACGCGCATCAACATCACCGTCACCTGTAATATAATCCTGCCCTAACCACTTCGCGTTTGCATACAAATAAATCATTTTTAGCGCACTGACCAGCGTCAGCGAGGAGGCGCACGGGAAACTCTGGAGAATCTATCCCCGTCTCTTCCGCCATCTTGGAACTACCGCCCCGCCACCTATAAACACTTTCAGGCAACATTTCATGGGCGCCGCCATCTTGACGTCACGTGACCCTGCCGCCATAGCCTTAGCCAACCTTGAGTATCTCGCCGTTGCTCCGCGTTGTGTGCTGCACCGGCCACCACCGGAGCTTTGTTTTCGTGTTCTTTACGTTCCGCGTTGAAATCGTGTGTTTTCTCTAGGTTTTTTTCGATATTTCGAGCTTTCACTTAATCATTTGATATCTACATTCAACATAGCTCTTGTATTTTCTTATTTATGAAATGGAATCGACAGCGAATGGATCGACGATACAAGATTGTGGCCTAGTCTTCAGAGACCATGTAAGTTCACCAAATTCTTACATTTTTGTCGCTAATAAAGGGCAGTCAACACCATTGCGACCTATGCGAATTTCAACTGACGCAGTAAGGCTCTCGCCGTCGTGCTTCTCTCTGCATCTGCACGCTCGTTTCCGTAAAGCCGAACCGCATGTAAGCAGTTTAGCGTGCGACGAGTCGAGCGACGGTGACAACGACGGGAGTCATCGGCGAGCAACGAAGATTTCTCACTGTCACCCATCGCATCGCTCGGTTTTCGGATTTCTAGAGAACTTTGCGCTCTCCGTCTTCGTCGCTTGCTCCCGTCGCTTCAACGCGGTTTGCCTCGTCGCGTGACTGACCGAGCGACAGCAAAGCGGGTCGCCGTCGCTTGTCTCGTTGCTCGCCAAATCGCTTACATGCGCTTTATACTTAATATCGAGGCGCTAATGGTTCAATGCTGTGTGCATCGAAATTAATTAAGTATAAAGCGCATGCAAGCGATTTGGCGAGCAACGAGACAAGCGACGGCGACCCGCTTCGCTGTCGCTCGGTCAGTCGCGCGACGAGGCAAACCGCATGAAAGCGACGGGAGCAAGTGACCAAGACGGTGAGCGCTAAGTTCTCTAGAAATTCGAAAACAGAGCGATGCGACGGGTGACAGTGAGAAATCTCCGTCGCTCGTCGACGACTCCCGTCGTTGTCGCCGTCGCTCGACTCGTCGCACGCTAAACCGCTTACATGCGGTTTGGCTTTACGGAAACGAGCGCGCACATGCAGCGAGAAGCACGACTGTGAGAGCCTAATTACTGCGTCAGTTGAAATTTGCATAGGTCGCAATGGTGTTGACAGCCCTTTATTAGCGACAAAAACAAGAATTTGATGAACTTAACATGGTCTCTGAAGCCTAGGCCATAATCTTGAATCGTCGATCCATTCGCTGTCCGATTCCATTCCATAAATAAGAAAATACAAGAGATATGTTGAAATGTAGATATCAAATGATTAAGTGAAAGCCAGAAATATCGAAAAGACCTAAAGAAAACACACGATTTCAACGCGGAAAGTAAAGACCACGAAAACAAAGCTCCGGTGGTGGCCGGTGCACCACACAACGCGGAGCAACGGCAAAAAACTGAAGGTCATCTATGGCGTCCCGGAAAGCGCGCGGAGGGCGCGCCGACTGGTGGCAGCTCGAGTAACGGAGTTGCGAATATATAGACGCTTTGCAGCAGCTGTGCATGGGCGCTACCATAACCGACCTTCAATTTTTGTTTCCCCCTATTACGGTAGCTTCACTTCATCATGATCACAGCAGGTCAGGTTATTGCCATTTTTAGCTACTGCGTCCTTCTCTTCAGCATTGGCCTTTGTGGGATCTCGTCAACGCTCGCTTCATTGACTTGGCATCTGGGTAAGATAAGAGAAGGTCAGCAATGGCGGCTGGAATCTGGCGCGTCTGTAAAGCGTCTATACCGAGGCCGAAGTGCTGAATTTTTGTTTACGTCGCGTGTTAAAAAAAAAGTCAAATTGGACGTTTTAGTGATTTATACAGCGGAAGGTTGGTCTGCCAGTAGGGGCGACACTGGTTTACACTGTAGATGAGCAATTTTGCCAGTGCAGTACGACTGCTAACCTGGGGTCTTTAACGTGCTCACGCAGTAGTGATACACGACCGCACGCCGGTACGATGCTCATCCAGATCGACGTCGCGTGTTAGAGGTCAGCGTGTGGCACGAAGTGGAAAGGAGAGCTGCGTCGGCCTTCGGCGGAGATTTGTGCTCGATCAGCGATGACAGGAGTTCTAGCCGAACGCCGCCGCAGGACTCGTCTGACTCTTCTGTTAAAGGAAGTGGCGAAGCCAGCCGCACAACAAATTAGAGCCTGATAACATCTCTCATACGAACTACAAAACATATTATTAGAGAACGTAAGAGAAGATCACAATGTACGTTGTTTTTTTTTTGTTTTTTTTTATACGACAAAGGTCTTAATGAAAATGGTAGATCATGAAAATTTTAAATAAAAATCTCATATGGCGAAGGTTTAGCATGAAAAAAATTTATTATGATGATCCAATATGAAAATCGGATATGATTCATATCTGATACGGCAATTATGTTTAGGAGAGGAATACACTGATAAATATGTTGTGTGAAACTTCCAAACACCTGATAAAATGTATGAAGATTCCATACGGGTTTTACTGTGAAAAAATTGGTCACAAGATAATCTGGCACTTTGGCGCTGACAAACAATGATCAAACCAATTAATCATTAATACAAAAATGTTGACTGGTTACAAATCGTCTAAGATCATATTCCGGTGGTTCTTAAAAATAAGGAATTTTCATATTTTCACGAATGTCAATACTTCTTTCAGAAAAAAATAGTAAATTTAGCCCTTGTCATTTTTACTCGCTCTTCTCCTTCTACTAGTCCTTGTCTTCTTGTGCTGTGTTTATTTCAAGAAACTCAGCATCTATTTCCACTGTTTTCTTCTGAGATTTGCAAACATTCCCTGCTTGGTACCGACGCAGGGCGACTCGGGCGGGCCCATGATGCTGAACCTGCACGGCCGCTGGACCTTGGTTGGGATCACGTCGGCGGGCTTCGGGTGCGCCCAGTCCTTCCAGCCGGGCATCTACCACCAGGTGTCCATGTCCGTCGACTGGATCCTGGCCAACATGCGGTGAACGCCACACGCTCGAGTTAACTCTCCAGACCTCGTCGCATCGGCGTGAATCATCGTGCGAGACGCCGGTGCCGGTTTGCTGATCAACCGGCGGGTAAAATTGTCGGAAGAGGGAGTTCTAAGCAACGTGACCGGCTCCGTGAGCCAACACCACCTAGAACAATCGAGGCCCGCTAACATCCTCGTCTTTTTCCATGGAACGTCATCACAGTCGGATGGCGAAAATTCATCAGTTCGACCCGAATTAGATGCCCAGCGTCCTTCGATGCGTTGATTGTACATGAAGCCTATCCTAACACTGACGCAGCAGCAGTGTCTTCTTTCGATCTCATTGTGACGACAAACGTTTAGCGCGAGGCTTTGGCTATCCTATAGGTGGCGTCGACCTGGCGTTCTAGCCAACTATGCTCATAAGCCTTGACCGTAGTTTTCAAGTTGGTTCTCGCTTAGCACGACCTTCCCAGAAATACCCTTACATTCTTCTCCTATGAAGTACACGATTTCGGTTCACTCGCATTCAGAGCTTCACACTTTTTTTCTGCGCGCAGGACTCGAGCTTTAATAACCGAAACCAGGACGGAATACCGGCGGTCATTCGCGTGTAACACTACCTAAAGCCGCGGTCACACTATACTAATGCATTATACAAAAAGGCAGCCCAGAGACACTGTCTTGGCATGGCGGACCTGCAAGACTGGTCAAACGAAAGCTTATGCAGACATGTGCGAAGCATACGTTTGCATGAAACAAACATGATTCAAACATGCTTGATGTGCGTCCGCAGATAATTCCGTCAACATATCTGCAGCCAACAGCGTGCTTTTTGTATTACGTATGGGCAGTGCGACTTGGGCTTTGGCTTCTTGTGCCCACGTAGCCGGTCACGCAAACAGAAAGATCTCTCTTGAGGCTTTTTTACCCGCCCGTCGATGTACCCGCAGAGATCGCCCAGCCGCCCGCTCAGAGGAGTCGTATACGTATAGGACGTGCGGTGACTGTGTCTTCCTCGACGGAACACGGATTGTGCCGTCGTCGCTGAGTGGTGCGGTGTGCTTCCCGCTGGTTTTGGAAGAAAAGCGTGCTAGTATGTGTGTGTGTGCGCGAGTGTGCGTGCGTGTGTCGAGATTTTTAGGCTGGAATGGGACAAGGACAACGTGCCAACCTGTCTTCATGAAGAGGATGGAACGCTCGATCGCGCTCATTGTGCTTTGCGACCACGTCGCTCTGTTGTAGGGTGATTTCGATCAACTCGTTGTTATTGCGATGAAGTAAAAATGGCTACCCTGCTTACACAGTCTCGCTAGACTAATTTAGCTCTTAGAAGATTACGGAGAATTCCTTCGGTGGATTCGCGGCGCTTTTTCGTCAGTCTTTTCTTGGGCATGCAAGCGCGCGCTCACACCTACCGCACTAAATGCGCGAGCGTGGAGCGCCTGTCAATAGGAAGTATTCACTGGCGGCCATAGCTGTGGGCACGACTGCTGAGCGCGTGCTGATGGCGAGCTTCCACAGTTCTTTTGTAACGTGCATTTCGCACCCTCAAGATTGCCGGTCTTAGCAGCCTATTAATGTGGGCTCGTTCAGAGCATGCGCTCTAGACATCACCCACAAATATGGCGCCCAGTGAATACTCCTTATAGCTCCAAATCTACCAAGATTTCACATTAGACTAGTTAACCAGTAAACACAGTACCTGCCAGTGCTGCGGAACGGGGAGCACCCCCATTTCATTCCGACTCCACTTGGGGAACTACAGATTACGACAATTCCATTCCTTTCAACTTCTAAGATTGAAAACACTGGACCCATTTCCCTCTCATGGAATGGCCGAACTCTACCATTCCATTCCGATAATTCCTAAACGTGACTCTTTACAGCTACATTGTGTTACTGGGAAAAGTAGCATAAGCTGACGTTATCAAATGCAGAGACAACTGAAAAAGTATGCAAAATGCTTCACCAAAGCTGTCATTCTACTCAGCCGAGCGATGAACACACAAAGCGATCGACGTCTCTGCAGACATCGATCGCGCGATCAAGCGTAAAAAGCTCGCAACAGACGCTAGAACTTAAAACCATCAATTTTCTTCGCAAACGAATCATACGCCCTCCCCACGCACATGGTCAGCGTGGTGTTAAGGCCTTAAAGGACGCATGCAAAGGAAAAAAAAAAAAAAATAAGCAGCTTAGATGGAAAAAGAATATCATAACACAATTTTACAACCAAGAAAAAAAGTTTTAGAGCTATATTTACGGCGCTATACGAATTTGTAGTTGGTGCCCGCGGGCGCCACGGAAACGTGGCCCTTATTTATCACGTGACGGGCCCATATTTGTCACGTGGTGCTTGAACTCTTTCGGAAGCTTCCTATGGCCCCTAAAAGTAACTTATCCATCTTTGTTTGAAGTATAACAAAAAACTAAGATTAATAAGTAACTTTTAGAGCCCAAAGGAAACCCCTGAAAAAGGGCAAGCAGACGTGATAGACCTGTGCGCCGGTCAGATGACGGCGGCGGCGCCCCGAAGCAGACGAACTTGTGCGGCGGTGGCGACGGCGGCGTGGAAAAACGGGTTGAAGCGGCGTCGTACAATGCTCAGCGCAACGTTACTAAAACACTCAGTTGGGAAACTCGCCGTCGAAACTTGGGCCGCTGGCGTCCACCGAGACCGAGTTAAATGCGACAACAGCGCCACTCTGTGTCATTTGTCTGTACGGTGGTCACCTTGAGCTTTTAGAAAGCCATTTTTTGCGTAAAAACAAACGGAAAAAACTCTTTTTGTATGAAATTTATTGGAGTTTAGTACAAAATGAAGGGCACGTGATGTTTTTAAAATCTTTAGTTTGCAAGGTTTTGTGGCACAATCAATATTGTTTTTATACAACCACGCCTCAGCGGTGCTATCAGGTGGCGCGTCCCGACCTAGGTGCATTTTAACTTCGGTAGCCAGACGCGGCGCGTCCGCTGGGGAGACGGGGGTGGCACCCCTGTAACCTCTTCCACTGTATCTGTTTCGGCGCCTAAATGGCCGATTAAAGCCAAAATAGAAGTGACGTGCGGTTCCTCGAATGGCCGTTGTGTTCGTCATTAGCTCGGTGCTGGTGGACAGATGGGGGCCACTTTTTGAAGGCAGTCTCTATGGCAGTTTCCCAACTGAGTGGTTTAATAACGTTGGCTCAGCGTGCGGCGGCGGCGTGACTTTGCGGTGGCGGCGACGCAGGGCGGCGACGCACAGACCTACCACGTCACCAGCGGCGCCTCTCGCGGGCGCCAACTACAAATTCGTATAGCGCCGTAAATAGAGCTCTAAATTTTTTTTTCTTCGTTGTAAAATTGTTTTATGATATCCTTTTTTCATCTGAGCTGTTTAAAAAAAATGTTTTTTTTCTTTGCATGTGTCCTTTAAAAATGGGTACCGAACATTGCATAGAACGCCGTTTCATCGAATAAATGGACATTTCATCGAACGCCGATTCATCGAACGCCGTTACATCGAATTTCCCTTTACTGAATTTCGGAGTAATACAATACTTTTTACACAATTTACTATCGCTTTTGAAATTGTTTTGACGCCGCTCCACATTCACCAGAAATATAATTACTACCCGGTCAATTTTTTGTCCAGCTAAACATTGGCTACTGAATAATAGAAAATAGCTACCCTATCAAAACTTGAGTGAATAAGCGACTTATTCTTTTCTGGCGAGGTAAGCGGCTGTTTTCGGCAACACATTTTTCCCCACTTCATCCCTCTATTTATTCACGCGTGAAAGGCACTTTCTTAAGAGGGAAACAGTTATTTTCCGCAGCGCCTTTTTATTTCGTATTTGCCGATTGACCTGTGTTTTCATTTTATCCTAGGAGAATAGCTTTCTTTTTAAGAACATGTATGTTCCTAAAAAAGACGCGTCTCCCCTCTTCGTTAATTTATTGTAACCGACAGAACCGTGAACCCGTCAGATCTTCGACATGCAGTATATATACTGTATGTCGAATATCCGGCAGGTCCATGGTTCTGTCGGTTACAATAAATTAACAAAAAGGGGAGACACGTCTTTTTTTTCCCGCATCATGGGACACGGAGAGAGATCACTGCTTCAAGGACAGCTTCGTCTTGAAGCAGAATAGGTCGCTAGGACCAAAAGGATGAACGCACGTCCTTGAACGAACGTGCGTTCATTACTGCACCTGATGATCACAGCTTGAAGTGTCATCAGTGCTCCCGTTTATTATTGGCCAGCACATTAACAAAGGTCATCATTTACTTTAAAAAAGTATAGAAGGTGACAAAAAAGGTTTCTTCCTTTTATATATGTATAAGTTTATAAATTATAAATATTAAAACACCGCTATCCTCCCGGCGCTAAAAAGAAAAATATTTCCTAGATGTAGAATTCCTACTGCTCAAGTAAGCGGCGTTCGATGAAACGGCTTCAAACAAAATGGCGTTCGATGAAACGGCGTTCGATAAAACTGTGTTCGATGAAACATTGTTCGATGAAACGGTGTTCGATGTAATGGTCGAACCCACTTAAAGATGTATCGTTCAAGCGTGACTCAAGAATAAATCCTCTCTGCTCCGAATACCTGCACAACAACAGCGCCAGTACGCTGCCAGAAACCATTCCATTTAGAGCTCTCAGAGCGGCGCCATCTTGTTCGACCGCAGCGCCCTCTCCAGACATCCGGGAAGTTCAGCAGGTTCGGCGGGGTAAAACGAGAGAGAGGGCATGGGCCCGACTCTGCTGGCAGACGGCAAACCGGGAGGTTGCCGTTCTCCATTTTTGGGCTGTACCGGCGGGGTGTACTGGCGGGTTGTACCGGCGGGGTGTACCGGCGGGGTGTACCGAACATTAAACTCTCGCACGTGGCTGCCGTTGTGAAGTGATTCGCGTTCTTAGAATATTGTTGGCTACTCCAAAATCAGCCTATAGCGTCCTGTTGTTTTATTTCAGTAAATGATCAACTAGAGTATCTTTGTTCCGTTACTTCAATAGCAGGGGAGTCAGCCGGCGGTACTGCCCTCAACCACTTCGTCTTTTGCTTGAGGAGAACACGTTTTTATTTATTATTACAGACTTCACTCATTGTCGCTAAAGGCCTACATCAGTGCGAAATTTCTACAGTAAAAAAGCTACAGCAACCGGATTTACTTTTCGCCGGAGAGACCGGCCATTTGGACACAGGTTTCCCATTTTGTGTTCTTTATTTGCACGCAGGTAACAGCGCAATTGTACCCGGTTAGTCTTTTTATCGAGCATAGCATTACACGATAACTTGCACATCAAAATTCGCGCATCTGCGCCTGAAATTTCCGAAATGATGCGATCTTAAACCGAGTTTCAGCACCAGCCGAATGTTAGGTAGAGCCCACTCGGCGGAGCAGACGACCCCCGGGGTGAGAGGGAGAGAGCTTTTTTTTTTCTCTCTCTCCGCTCTTCCTAGTGGAACGATCTATACCTGCTCCAAATCTCCATGCACTGCGGCAAGCACACAAAATCGCTAACAAAGTACAATAAAAAATCGCTAACAAAGTACAATAAAAAACGGTTAATGTGCAGGCGAGATGGTGTAAGTTATACATGATGACTGAAACCTGAGACTGTGGTTGAAAACGGAACACTCGTGAAAGGGGAAGGAACAGACAACATATCAAACTCAGCTACAAACTTTACTGTCCGGTCCGGGTTCCGGCCTGGTCCGGGTTCGATACACGGACCAGGCGGATTTTTTCGGTCGCGCACCAGTCACCTAGCTGTGCTTGGAAATCTGTGTTTGTCCTTTGTCCCTCTTGTTCCTCTTCTTCAGGGATTACTTTCGTCATTCTTGTCCAGCTCGCTTGCACCTTTGCATTCAATTGCATTATAATCATTTACTGTCTCTACACTTTATATACCCTCCCCCGAACGTCGCCACCACCACAATGGATGATCACCCAACCGCGAACAAATTCACCAGAACCACAATACACCGAACCGCAAACAATACACCAGAACCAAAGGGAAGTGTACCCTATCCTACCCATCTTCACCGAGTACACCGGGTCCAAAACAGAAAACAGAAACGCAAGATCGTCACCACCGCACCCGGAAGGATCCCGAACCTGACAATGCATCACAAGCACTGGGAGACATGCAATGACCCCCCCCCCCCACACACACACACACACAGTCAACTGAAACATGAATCACACACAGTCGCCAACAATGCCCCCCGTTATGATCCCGACCGAACGTGGCAAAACAACTTTGCGAAGCAACCCCGCCCGTTCCTATCTTCGCCCCACATAAGGGTTTACTGTCGAAGGAACTTTTTTGACTCACTTCCAAGTTGCAAGGACGCTTGGCTTATGTAATTTCTCAACGTTTTTATGCGAACAGCTTCTCGCACAACATATCTCATCTCCTCACGCTCTTTAAGGGTTTACAGTCGAAGGAACTTTTTTTTACTCACTTCCAAGTAGCAAGGACGCTTGGCTTATGTAATTTCTCGACGTTTTTATGCGAACAGTTTCTCGCACAACACGTCGCATCTCCTCACGCTCTTTGTGTACGATTTCTGTTTCTGACCAGTTTGCTGTACATTCATTGCATACCTGGAGATGCTTTGCTAGTTCAGAGTTTGAAGCGTTAATCCGCATATTTCGTTTATGTTCTGTTAACCTATCGTTAATGCATCGTGCAGTTGTGACCAACATATTTAAAGCCACACTCTAAGAGAATTTCGTACACTTCTCCACTTACACACGGAACAGAGCTAAGGGAGTCAGTTTAGCTAATTTAAAATCACATGTAAAAACAGTGTCGACCTGAAATCTCTCTGCACATGCTTTTAAGTTATGCGAAATGGTGTGAAAATATGGGATGGCAGCCCGTCGATTTTTAACACACCAATTTCTTTCCGATCTGTGATCTGCAGAGCAAGTTGCCTTTTCATGAAGCCCTCTTGATGGCTAGTCGGCACTCTCCAGCCTTCCCCATTGTCTTATTAAAGACTGCTCCATGTAATGTGTGCATGGCCTTTCTAGAACGTTATGAATCAGAGAATACACCACCCCTGCCTTTACAATTTTAGAATAACAACTCTGCTTCGACAGAACGGGTTTCGGCGCCTGCTTCCCGTATTCCCAACACAGCCCATTGCCCCCATGAATGCGTAAATCCGAAAATTGGATGACATTCTTTCCCGGTTTTTCCACCGTGAACCGCAGCTCCAAAACCGCTGAACTTTTTACATTTTGTAGGAAATCCGATAAGTGATCCTGAAAAGTGAACACAATTATGTCGTCGGAATACCTTCTAACAAAGCTTACGTCAGGGTGCAACTCTTATCTTTTCAACCTCAACTCAGTCTAGGGTGTTGAGGTAAAACTCAGCCAAAAGCGGCGTGACGGACGAGCCTATAAAGACACCTTCCTGCTGCACGTACATCCGTTCATCATACTCAATAACGGCTGATTGCAGGTATTGGTCCAGATTTGTGAGAAAACCCTCTGCCGACACTCCGACTGAAATTTCACTATAGTGAAATTTCAGTCGGAGTGTCGGCAGAGGGTTTTCTCACAATTCTGGACCAATGTTCACTGAAAGAACTGTTAGAGCTAAATCTATAGATTTAGCTCTAACAGTTCTTCCAGCGTCATCATCAGTCTCTTCTTTTCAAGAAAATAATATAGATCCTCTATGTCCATTGAGAACACTGAACACTTTCTACCGCGATTGCTACTCATGACACTGATCACCTCTCCCGAATTTCTTAGGGATAAAGAATGATTCAAGGCCATTAGCCCGAATCCCGGACAAAAGCTCACCGGACAGAAGCTCGCCGGACAAAAGCTTACCCATTTTTTCACAGACCGGACAAAAGTTCACCAGGAGAAAATTTCGTGTTGGTTTTAACACATGTGAGGACAACTTAGGTGCATGCGTGCGATACTAAAATGCAACGATAAATTAAATCCGACAGGCGCATGGTTTGTTGCTTAGAGTAGAAACAAGTTCATTTATCGATTGGTTAGAAGCGAATGCAGTCCCCCCACCAGCTCCAGCAGTCTTGGTAGATCTGGGAGTACCTGTCATCCCTCGAAAATATTTTTCACGCGATTATGCAGGCGCAGAGTGGTTTTTCGCACCCGCTTCCCTGGGGGTTCACCTCTGCGAGCTTGTGTCAACGCCGTGGCAACGAACGCCTGATTTTCCTGTGGAAATTCAGTCAGCATCCTGACGCTTCGATGGGCGTGGCCGACAAACTTCTGGAACCCGGTATTTCATCCTTCGCAGGTGTATGTCCGGTTTATATATTGAAGAGTGGCGTCGTACATGCATATTTCACCGTTCCGGGGAAACTCCGGTCGTATCCGGCACACAGTCAGGCAAAGGGAAGAATTCGCTCTGGGTGCCGCCGCAGAAGGAGCAGAAGCATAACGGAAGGGGCCGTTGACATACGTGCAATCAAAGTAGTCCAGCAGGTTGCCGATGTCACCCTGGAGACTTATCCCTGACGTAAGTTAGTCCTTCGGGCACAAGCTGTGGTGGAAGGAACGCGAGCCTATCCAATATCCCGCACAGCTTTCTAAATTGGTCTTCTGTCCAAAAGACCACACTCCCGTTCCTTGAAAATATTTTTTTTAAAACCTCGCAACTCAATGGTTTTTATAATACTGTTTTGCTTCAGTTTTCTTTTCACAACACCCTGAGATAATCCTTGATTTCAAATACATTTATCACGCTCAATGACGGAATGAATTTAATTTTCTTAGCCATTCACTTCAAATATTAACCTGAACCCCAAGAAATCCCATGCATTAGTAATGAAGAGACATTGTACCTAACCTTTATGAGCGCGTTTAGCCTGACATAAGCACAATAAAAAAGCGAGGTCGACAAAGAATGACTTCGCTTCTTCAGTCACTCTTCGGGTTCAAAAACTTAGCTTCACGAAGTCTCTTGGGCGTGGCACAAGGCAGAGCCTATGCACAAGGGTGCTACGGCATACCTTGAGTCCAGCAAGCTTGATCTTATCAGCTCCACTCAGTTTTAGTGACCTAAATTTTAGTCCCAAATCGCTGCTTCTCTGCGTTGATGGCTTATCTGTCGACACCTTACCTTTGCATCGGATGGAATGCCAGTTCTCCTAAATATTGTGCAATGTCTATCGCGTGCGTACTTTATCCCAGCCCGTGTTCCGCCCGGGGTAGCAAAAAAAAATGAGGTGAGCTTTTGTCCGGGTCTGTGAAAAAACGGGTGAGCTTTTGCCCGGTGAGCTTTTGTCCGGTTACCATTAGCGCTAACCCAAGTTGGAGAAAATTAGAGACTATAACAACTCGGAGGTGCACGCCAACCGTGTGGTCCTTCAAAAAAGAATTTCAAACATAAAGTTGTCTTGGACTGGGCCATGATGGTTTACACTAAGCTTTCCTTTTCCTCGTAATTTAGGACGTTACAAATGTCTCTCATGAGCGGCGGAAAGAAGCTAACCGGAGAAAAGCTCACCGCAAAACCGGCAGATGCGGAGAAAAGCTCACCTATTTTTTGTTTTCTTAGCTTAGCGGATTCTGCGTCACACGTGGCCAATTCACACAATTAGAATTCGCCACTTCATTAGAAATAACTATCCTCTATTCTGTAATATTCTGGAAGTTTATTGGGCATATTTACTAATTCCCAAGAAAGTAGTAATTACCTATTCTTTCTAATAATGACGCCGCAAGTACAAAGTCAGGACGGAAACAGACCCACTCGTCACAGCCCAGTCGTCATAGGAAAACTGGTCATAGGTGAACTGGTCAAGGAGGGCACCTCGTTCTAGGTAAACCTAGAGCCATCCCTATCAATGGCTCTGGGTAAACTCGTAGTAGGAAAAGTGGTTGCAGTGACCTTTTAGTTACTGGAAGGTTCGAATCCCGGACAAAAGCTCACCCATTTTTCCACAGACCGGACAAAAGCTCACCGGAGAAAATTTCATGTTGGTCTTAACACGTGTGCGGACAACTTAAGTGCATGCGTGCGACACTGAAATGCAACGATAAATTAAATCTGACAGGCGCATGGTTTGTTGCTTAGAGTAGAAACAAGTCTATTTATCGATTGCTTAGAAGCGAATGCAGTCCCCCACTCAGTGTTGCCAACCGTAGGGTAATTACCCTACTTGTAGGGTATTTTAGGCATTTATGGTACATTGTAGGGTTGTAGGGCCGTCCGGCCATTTCCCCGCCAAAAATAGGGTATTTTCAGACGTTGCTTCTTCAACGGCGAGCATAATGCAACCAGCAAATACACAGCAAAAAAGAAAAAAAAAAGTTGCCATGCAAGTTTTGCATAGCTTTGCAACCCGTCTGCTGCTACACCACGACATCATGCAAAACGAAAGTATCCAAGTTTCAAGACGTGCTAACAGAGAGCACCACACACCAAGTTGGAGAGCTGGAGCAAGTGGGAGAGGTGGGAGGAGTGGGAGTTGCGCAGAGGGAGTCTGGGGCCAGAAGAGGTATCTCCCCAGTGGACATGTTCCCGCCAATTTTTCTCTGATGACTCTGGTCCATCCAGCGGTCCTTATTACACTTGCAAAACACGTGGCACCGCGGGCAAAACCACCCCGAGCCCACCAGAACCGGCAGCCACCTGTTCAACTGGGCTTTTCTATGCGCTGACGTAAGGTGCGCATGCTGCAAATAACCATAGCTGGAACTACCACTCGTCCTGGGCGCACTTCTGTTATGGCGCGTTGCAATTAACTCTCCTTATCACGCCTATAGAGCGTCGATCACCGATGATCGACGAGTACGGAGACCGATTTCAAAGCTCCCGCGAAGCTTCCCGGCACGTTGTGCAGTCGGTAGGCAGTTTGAAGACTCTAGATTCTGTTTGGAATTTGGTAGCTCGTCTTTCCGCGTGGCAGCAATTTTTAAGTCCATCGTGAAACCGACGGCACGTCGACGTCGATGACAGCCAGGGTTGCGCGCTCTCAAGCACGGCTAATCTCGCAACTTTGTTGCATCTTCGATCGATATTTTGGACTCAGATAGCAGCAGTGGGTCTGATGATGACGTCAGCTGATTAGATTTCTGTTATAAAAGTTGCGATCGGCAAAAGCAGCCCGGAATCTCGGTGGCAGTTTGACAGCAGGTTTCCTTTTCACGCGGCCATTCGTTTATTCGTTTTTGCGGACTCGGAACTGCAAGAAGTTCTACGAAAACAAAGTAGGGCACAAAACAAATATTTTCCCCAAGCTTGCCACATGTACTTCTGCTTTACCACATTAAGAAACTCTTTCTCCCAATGGAACATCAGTCATGAGGGTTGAATTACCTTTTTTTATGGTTCAAAAACGTTTTGATTTACAACTCTAGTTTTTGCAGAACATTTTGTTATCAAGATAGAAAACATCTGTATATTTTGATTTTGTTGTGTTTTATTCCTTTCGAGATATCGGCGTACCTTCACTTGGTTTAGTTCAATTTTTACTAAAGTTTAGTTCAATTTCGCTAAAGTGTCATCGAATGACACTTCAGCGAATACGGAAGAGCCGGCGGTTTCCTATCCTCCCTTCGTGTAATAGTCTAGTTTGTCGACATAGTACCTTAGTTTGACGAATCCCTAGGTGGTACACCTAAAGAAGCTAATATACCTTTCGGATTAGCTTCCTTTTGTAATGAGCCGCCTTGTCTGTCGCCGCGAGTGCTGGTCCCACGTAGCCCAGTTTTTAATTTGACGACATGTTGGTTGGGGATGTCTGTGCGCTCGCTACATCACTGTTGTGCTGATGCTACACAGCGCACATGCAAGCATGGCGTTCTAGAATAACGCAGGTATGCGCGTGCATGCGTACCCTGTCGCTTTGTGCTGTATTAATATTACCCTCTATCCCGATAACCCATGCAACAGTATAATTTTAACAAAGATTTGCCCCGTAGGGTAAAATGTAGGGTAATAAGAAACATTCGTAGGGTAATGTAGGGTTTTCTAAACGCTGGCGTGGGGTATTTTCGAAAAATAGGTTGGTCACACTGCCCCCACAAGTTCCAGTAGTCTTGGTAGATCTGGGTAAACCTGTAATCCCTCGAAAATAGTTTTCACACGATTCTGCAGGCTGTGGTCGGTTTGCCTTGCTGCATACCCGACCCGGAGGAATAACACGGAGCCAACGGTTTCAACAACAAGAAACTACATTTAATTGGACATGGACAAGACGATTAACATTGTTACCGGCGGCGCCTGAGTCCAGGCAGCGACTCTCCGTGCGCCGCCTCTGATCTGCCTTATCAAGGCGGCGCACGCGATGTGCGCGTGGCTGGCGTGACGTCGCCGCCACGCGGGAAAAGTTCGGCACCTTTGCCTCGCAGTCGGGCAACTGGGCTGTGGAGCCGCCAGGGTGCCCACACTTCCCCCCCCCCCCCCCACCCCCCCTCCCTCAAGCTTCGTCCGGCATGTCGATGACGGAGACGTTGTTGTGGGTGTCAGGGGGTGGATGGCGCTGCTGGCAAACTGACGTTGCAAGTCCGGCCGACGCCTGCTGGACGAGCGCGATGCGTTCGGCGTCCGCTGTCTTTCCAGATCCTTGTTCTGGCTCAGGGCTCGCCTGGCGGCCAACTTGTTGCTCTAAGTCGGCTCCAGCAGGCGGCTGCTGCTGCTGCTGCTCTCGGCGTGATCCTCCTTGATCCGAGTTAGCTGCCGCTCCGTCCAGTTGGGGGTGGTAGCGGTCCATGGTTCCCTGGGCCGCCCCTGACGCGCCGACGTCCTTGGTGCCCCGGTCCAGCACAAGCCCGGCCGCCGTGTCGTTCCGATGGCGGGTGTGGTGACGGTGACGTAGAAAAACAAGAAAGCAGACGACATGGGGCTCAGTTGAGGGTTGGGCCCGACGTTATCTTCACATCCCTTCTAGAAAGTTGAAAATGACGGATCTGAGGTGGGCACACAATCTTCTCCCCCCTTTCTTGAAAAGGGAGCAGATCCGTGGAAGTAAAAAACTACCCCCAAAATGCGAGAGAGGCGAAGACAGGAGAAAAAAAAAAGGTTCCTCTCTCTTTGGTGTCACCGACGTCGCAGGTTATACCGCCGCCTTGGTGAAGACAAGGGGGTTTCCGGAACGGGACTGCCATCAGTGTCGTTCCGGTCCTGCGAGGAATCTTCGTCTTCTGCTTGAAAAAATCGTTTAAGGTCGGTGACATGAACAGGTCCGGTTTCCTCACTGGACACAGTGAACTAGTTTGTAAGTGAGCGGTGAGCACTTTTCATGCACGCGAAACGGACCTTCCCACCTGTTGGCGAGGGAGGCTGCGAAGCCTCGAGCGGCGTCACTCAGTGGGTGAGTACGCCGGAGAACAAAATCTCCCACCTCGAACTGCCAGTCACGTCGCCCCTGGTTGTACTGTTCTGCCTGCTGTACACGGGCGACGTCGAGATTCTCTCGGGCTTCTCGAAGGTTATCGGAGAAGCGCTTTCGCAGGTCCTCTGCGAACTTCACGTAGGGGCGAAGCCTTCCCCCAGACCAGACTTGTACACGTTACTGAAAAATTGTAAGGAATTACCGTTACAATTACTCAAGGCTAAATTGTAATTTATTACAATTACAATTACTCTCCCATAAAAGTAAGTGACCGTTACCCCAAAAAGTAATCCGTTACTTTCGTGGCGTTACTTTCAACAATATGGTCTACAATTAAAAAACATGGTCTACAATTAAGAAACAAAGGGAAGAGGGTTATTCAAGTTCTTATGGTTGCAACCTGTTCCATTTAACGCCCTTGAGTATTCTGAGCAACAGCTGACTCTCGAAAGTCTCGTCAGACATTTTGCACTATTTCTTGCTGAAGATGTCGACTGTTATGCTGAACACCCTTTGAACTGAGGCACTGTATGGAAGTGTCATATTATTCCCCACAAATGCTTTATGCTCTGCATTGAGCTTCTTCAGCGAAGCAATGGAAGTACTATTTACTTCGAAGATAGATCAAAGCTTCGTCGTAGCAGCCGTTGCCTGATATTCGAGTGTTTTAGTAGATCGTTCCGATACCTCCATACCCCCGATAACGTTATGATGAATGCGCATGTGCGGCGGCGGAGCATCGGGTATCCTTATCGGAGTCATCGGACCAATCTACTGAAATTTTCCATTGTCGAAATCGCGAAGCTGTAGATGTCACCATACAACTGGCCAAAACTAGAATAAGAATTAATTTATGTCCATCTTAGTATACCGGCATATACTGCCAGACAATAGCAAAACATAGTTGTATCAGTAAGGTATTATCGACATTTTGCTTCCTTTGGCTCTGAACAGGTCGAGTCTCGGTTGAGACGTTGGTGAATAAAAAAGGGTGGAAAGAAAAAAAAGGACACTCATAACAACAATTAATTAGAACGTCGGTTAAAACAAGGAAATGTAAACGTACGTTTGCCGTGTGTACCTTTCTTGATGCCGTTCAAAAACGCACAGAGCACGAACCGACTGCAGTTTACTCCGACGTTCTCCAGATAGACGTCTGCTGATGCCACGGGCAGCGATGGGCAGAGAACTAAGTAAGCCGCGCTATGGCCCCACTCACGAGTTTCACTCTCTCCTCAAGCCCAGAATATCAAGTCTATGTCAGCCACCATTATGTTTTGTATGTAAACATATCTGCTTGAGATAAGATGCGTCCTGCTGGGGTAAAAACAGGGAGAAGAAAAAAGGAAGACCATTACCATTTTCGAAGTGCTCGCAAAAAGCAGACTCACACAAATGGTGACTGAGATGCAGATAACGTGGCTGGAATTCACAAATAAAGTAGGCCAACCCTAGAAGTTGGACTACAAAAGAGTAAGTAGCTCTTAAAACAGGGTCAAATAAGGTGAAAGAAGCAGAAAAAAATACATCCTGTTTCCTAAGAGAAGATGATAAGGGTGCAGCAACGAACGAGGGTGCTTGTGGCAATAACACCTTCACATATTATCACCTTCACATATTATCACATCCCTTTTAGTGGATTTTAGGGTAGACGGAGCGTTGTCTCGTTCAGTGACACTATGAAAATGGTCGTAGTCACTATAACCGAGAAGGATATTGTTAATTCTTGTCTGTGCACTCACCGCCTCGAGCTTCTCGAAGAGGCACACAATCACTTGGTGTCCGCCTCGCCCCGCCTTCGATCGCAAAGAAAAACAAAGGGACTAAAAAAAGCGGATATAACTTGCCCCCCCCCCCCCCTTTTTTTCCTTATATTTGTAGAAATGTTCACTTCGATTTTTTGACATTGTTGCTAAGGTCTAAAAAAAAAATAAATTCAGGGGCTTAGTGTTGCAAAAAAAAAAAAAAAAAAGGCTTTGCGGAACTGAAGAGTGCCAAGCCTCCCTTTGCGGTGTCACAGCGCTCGACTTTACCAAAATAAAAACAACCCTTTCTTTTAAAAGAGGGGGGGGGGGGGGGGGGGAGTCCTGAAAAAAAATGTAACGGATTACAAGGAATCCGTTACGTAAAAATGTAACGGAATTACTTTAAAATTACTCTAGAAAATATGTAATTATTCCGTTACTAAATTACTGATAAATGTAAGGGATTACAAGTAATTTCGTTACTTGTAACGGATTACGTACAAGTCTGCCCCAGACTCTGTAGAAAGGAGAGTTAAAAAGCGGGAACGCGAGCTCCTTACCGAAATTCAATTGGGCAGGAGTGAGACCCGTTGACCGATTAGTGGTGGTACGGGTTGCGAATGCCAGCTCGGGCAGTTTCGCGCCCCAGTCCTTGTGGCACTCTGTGTAGGCCACTAACATCATCTTAAGGTTCCGATTTACCCTTTCCGTGATGTTGGCTTGCGGGTGGTATGGGGAAGGTCTTTTGTGCTTAATTCCCAGCACTGCGCATGCGTCCACGAACACCTTACTCGTGAGATAGGAGGCATTATCACTTACAAGCTGTGCAGGAAAGCCAAACCTAGCGAATGTCTCGACTAGACACTCCCAGATTTTTTGCGAATCTAGCTTCCGCAAAGGAAATAACTCAACCCACTTCGTGAAGTGGTCGGTTACCTCGAACAAGTACTGATTGCCGCGGGTACTACGTGGGAAGGGACCCATGACGTCACAGCAACAAATCTGCCAAGGGCTCTGGCTCACGATTGGTTGCATGAGACCGAGGGGCTGACCACCACGTGGTTTTGCCTTCTGGCACACCGAACAGCTACGAGCGTATCGAAGCACATCCTGCCTCATGCCTGGCCAGGTAGCAACTTGGGATAACTTTTCATAAGTTTTGCTCCCACAGCTGTGTCCTGCCAAGGCAGAGTCATGCATGTATCGGATGAAAAGCTTACGTAGCTTGCGGGGTATCACGGTCCGGAACGCCGAGCCATCCGAATCATCGTCGGCCTGAGGGATGTAGCGCAGCAGGAGGCCGTCGTCGCTCATCAAGTAGGAGTCGAACTCCTCGTCACTTGGGTGGTCGACTGGACCTCTTGCTGCCAGCCAAGCGGACACGCGTTGGCAGAGCCCGTCATCCAGCTGCGCGTTGCGAAGCTCTTCGCGGCTCACCAATGTACCCCACCGTGAATCTGGGGATCCTCGTGCCGTGGCCGCGATGGCCACCAAGCCATGAGTATCCTGCGAGTGTTCCTCGGGAAGTGGAGCACGAGAGAGCGCATCAGCAACTTTGTTGGTTGACCCCGGGCGGTACACTATGGAGTAGTCGTACTGTTGTAGCGTAAGCGCCCAACGAGCAAGACGTCCAGCTGGATTCTTAAGTCCCCTTAGCCATGATAGCGCTAAGTGATCAGATTGAATCTGGAACGTTGCGCCATCAAGGTACATATCGAAGCGCTTCAAAGCATGAATAACGGCGAGACATTCACGTTCTGCGACACTGTAGTTGCGCTCGGCTGGAGTTAGCGTGTGGCTCGTGAAAGCGACTGGCCGAAGCACACCGCCATACTCCTGCAGCAAGACAGCACCCAGGCCACAGTCGCTTGCATCTGTCTGCAGAACGAACGGCTTGTTCAAGTCTGGGAGCGAGCCCAGCATTACGCATTCGCTCAAGGACAATGCGAAGGTGCTCGACATGCTCCTCAATAGTTCTCGAGAAAACAACCACGTCATCCATGTATGCCATGGCAAATTCGTACTTCGTGTTCCCAAGTACAACATCCATTAGGCGTTGAAAACTGGCTGGAGAGTTAGACAAGCCAAACGGCAGTCGGGTAAACTCGAACAACCCTCTGTGGCAGATAAAAGCAGTTTTTGGAACGTCTGATGGGTGAATCTCGATCTGAAAAAACCCGCGACTGCAATCCAGCGTTGTAAACATGGTCGCGTTACCGAGCGCGTACATCACGGAAGAAATGCTGGGGAAAGGGTAGCTGTCTCGTACGGACACATTGTTAAGCCGCCTGTAATCCACACAGAGTCTGGCTGTTCCGTCTTTTTTCGGAGCCAGAACAACGGGGAACGCCCAGGGGCTCTTCGACTCACGTACTGAACCGGTGTCGATCATTTCCTCGAGCGCCGCATCAAGGAGTGCCCTTTTGTGGACGCTGATCGGTCGAGGGTTGCACCTCCTAGGAGGCGCGTCACCGGTTTCAATGCGGTGCAGCAGGATGTCAGTCTTTCCAGGTGTTTCCGTGAACATCGGTGAGAAAGACTCCAGGACGGCTTGCAGCTCCTGCTTCTGCTGGCTGCTTGCGGGGCACTTTCGCAACGATTCTCAAACGCCGGCAAGCAAGACGTCCGGCACCATGGTGAAGTCGGCTGCAGTGGTCGGGTTACGGATGCAGTCCTCCCGTTTGGTAAACGGAGTCAGCTCCGGTTGTTGTCCCAGCCGGTATCCGCCACCAGAAAATTCGAGCGTCATGCTTTCGCCTGTAATGAAATCTCGGCCCAAGATCACAGGTACCACAAGTCCTGGCAGATAAAGAAATCGCTGACGCCGCTTCTTTCCATTAAACCGAATCTGCAGCCTCACGGCTCCTCCAGCTGTTATCGCTGTACCAGAAGCTAGCTGCAAACGGGTTTCGCACTCCCGGAGGCTTATCTTTTTTGCTTTGCAGAGTTAGAAAACAAAATCCCCTATGAGCGAGATAGCGGCCCCAGAATCCAAAAATGCGGCAATGGGAAAATCGAGCAGTGAAATCGTCATGCGTGGTTCAATGATGTTAGGCTCGGGCTGGATTCGACATACCGATGGAATCTGTGCCGCGGCCTCACTGCTCCCAGGGACTGTAACGGCCGTCGGCGAGTGGCTGTCTGGTTTCAGCGTCGCCGGCCGTAGTAGTTTCCCTGGTTGTTCTGGTTCCGGCCCTTTGCCGCCGTCTCGTGCCACCTCGTGTTTGTAGTGTCCAGAAGCCTTGGACACTGGTTTCGGTGATGGCCGGGCTGCTCGCAGTGGTAGCAGCAGTCCGACGGCAGTTGCCTGCTTAGGCCACCCGCACCGAGGTGCCCGTCGGACCGCCTCCAGTGATCGGGTAAGGAACCACTATGGGAGGGCCTCCACCAGGCTTGCGACTGGCTGTTGTGGGGAGGGCTTGTTCCCGTTGCGGCGGGGGTCAATGCTGCTGGGCTGCGGGTTTGCGACCGCACCGTGCCAGCTTTCGCCAGCACTTGCAGGAGCAGACTGATGAAGATGGTTCGCTTGGGTGGTGATCTCCGTTGGGCCCCAGCTTACGATAGGGCACGGCACACGACCTCCCACCTGTCGTGGCGACCCCCGCCCGAAACCCTCACGGGCCTCGCTGTGACCTCCGGGGACCTCTCGGGGAGAGTTAGGCAAACATACGCTTATCCCGCACGGGAGATCACCATGCATGCCACGCCAACTCTCCTGGTTGACGTGGTGGGGAAGGGAGGTCTCGTTCGGACAGTCCACTTGCGTGGAGGCCTCGGGGCCCCGCCATGCGCATGCCGGTTCGAGCGCGTACTTGGCTGGTGGTGGCGGCGCGTAGTTCCGCTCGGCATGAAGAGCCTCCTCGATGAGGCGGGCGCCCCGGGCTAGCTCTTCAAGGGTCTCAAAGGTGCGGTTGATGAGGTAGACGTGGTACCTTGGGTGACACTGTCTTCTGACCCGAGCTACTCTGTCCGACTCCGGTGACTTCGGGTCCGCCCTCTTGAAGAGCTCTTGCATGACCCGAACGTACCGGACCAGACTTTCATCCGGGTGCTGCGTCCTTGCCTCGAGCTCTCGGAGAATCTGAGTTGCGTAGCCCGCAGGCAGGAACTCTTCTCGAAGCCTTGTCTGGAAGTCCGCCAGGCTGGTGAAGGGGGCCTGCGACCCCAACCAGCACCTGGCGCTGGCTTGCAACGCCAGCGGGACAATCCGGTCCACGATGAAGGCTTCGGAGGCACCGGAGGCAAGGTGGTACGTCTGCAGCTCGCCCAGGCACGGACTTGACGTCGTCGTACCCCGTGTAGACCGGAACAGTCAAGTGTGGTCGGGGCTCTCGCGTTGGGGTCTCCTGCTGGCCTGGCGCGTGGGCCAGGCGCTGCATCACGGTGTCGCACATCTCCGTGACCTTTGTGAGCAGGTTCATTTGTGCCGCTGCGGCCATTGCGGCTTCCTGCTCCCGCGTGAGCATTCCTGCAAGCACAAAAAAAGAAACGCCCCCAAAAACCCAACACAAGCGCAACACAAGCGCAAAAAAAAAAGGAAACGCCCCGCAAAAACCAAAACAAGCGCGCAAAACGATTACCGCGGTCACAAAAACAGTCAGGAACAGGCCAATACAACAAACGCGGACGTGACGGAAGCACGGAACAACGATAGGAAACACGGGGAATAGGAAAAAGGCTTACCGAAAGAAGAAACCAAGCCCCGTGAAATTCCTGCGAGTGGGTAGCATACCACGGTTGGGCGCCATTGTGGTCGGTTTGCCTTGCTGCATACCCGACCCGGAGGAATAACACGGAGCCAACGGTTTCAACAACGAGAAACTACATTTAATTGGACACGGACAAGACGATTAACATTGTTACCGACGGCGCCTGAGTCCAGGCAGCGACTCTCCGTGCGCCGCCTCTGATCTGCCTTATCAAGGCGGCGCACGCGATGTGCGCGTGGCTGGCGTGACGTCGCCGCCACGCGGGAAAAGTTCGGCACCTTTGCCTCGCAGTCGGGCAACTGGGTTGTGGAGCCGCCAGGGTGCCCACAAGGCGCAGAGTTGTTTTTCGCACCCGCTTCTCCGGGCGTTCACCTCTGCGGGCTTGTGTCAATGCCGTGGCAACGAACGCCTGATTTTCCTGTGAGCATTCAATCAGCATCCAGACGCTTGGATGGGTGTGGCCGACAACCTTCTGGAACCCGGTATTCCATCTTTCGCAGGTGTATGTCCGGTCTTTATTTTGAAGAGTGGCGTCGTACACATTCCACCGTTCCAAGGGAAACTCCGGTTTGCGTCGGAACACAGTCAGGCAAAGGGAAGAATTCGCTCTGGGTTCCGCCGCAGGAGCAGAAGCATAATGAAAGAGGCCGTTGGCATACGTGCAATCAAAGTAGTCCAGCAGGTCGCCGATGTCACCGGTAGACTTTTCCCTGACGTAGGCTAGTCCTTCGGGCACAAGCTGTGGTGGAATGAACGCGAGCCTATCCAAAATCCTGCACAGCTTTCTAAATTGGTCATCTGTCCAAAAGGCCACACTCCAGTTTCTTGAAAATATTTTTTAAAACTTCGCAACTCGATGGTTTGTATATTACAGTTTTGCTTCAGTTTCCTTTTCACAACACCCTGAGATAACCCTTGATTTCAAATACATTTACGACGCTCAATGACGGAATGAATTTAATTTTCCTATCCATTCACTTCAAATAATAACTTGAACCCCAAGAAAACCTATGCATTAGTAATGAAAAGACATTGTGCCTAACCTTTATGTGCGCGTTTAGCGTGACATAAGCACAATGAAAAAGCGAGGTCAACAAACGGTGACTTCGCTTCTTCGGTCACTCTTCGGGTTCAAAAACTTCGGTTCACAAAGTTTCTTGGGCGTGGCAGAAGGGTGCTCCATCATACCTTGAGTCAAGCAAGCTTGATCTTATCAGCTCCACTGAGTTACAGTGACCTAAATTTTGGTCCCAAATCGTTGCTTCTCGGCCTGTTATGGCTCATCTGTCGACACCTTTGCATGGGATGGGATGCCAGTTCTCCTAAAAATGGTGCAATGTCCATCGCGTCCTCACTTTATCCCAGCGCGTGTTTCGCAAAAAAAAAAAAATGGGGTGAGCTTTTGTCCGGGCCTGTGAAAAAACGCGTGAGCTTTTGTCCGATGAGCTTTTGTCCGGTAAAGTTTGTGACAGACCTTTTTTAGAGGGAGGGAGGGAGGGAGGGAGGGGGGGGGGGGGGGGGGCTTCAACCTGAAAAGTGGTTGCATCGAACTTGTTGCAGTTTCAAACTTGGGCTGTCCTTTTGTTGGTTTGCACGGGGCGGTTGTAATCGGTGTTATCTTTACTTTCGACATCCCTTTGTTTTTGGAAGCTTTGCTAGGTCGGAACTTACTGCACAATGAGAAAACAGGGGTCACCCTGTGGTATGCAGACCTCCACACCAGGACGCTAGGAAGCGTAGCAACCAAGTTTCGTCTTTGGGGGCGTCCTCTCTGTTCTCTATTGTACAAGATCTACCAAGATTCTAGTAAAGGAAACATTTTCCAAAGGGTTTTTTTCCTTTGAAGCGGCTTCGAATCCGTATATATATGCAGGGGTGAAATGTGCGGAGCTTCAGATTGCACGATCGCGTCTCGTAAGATGGAGCTAACTAAAACCCAGCATGGCGCTCCCATGCTTCTGTACGAAGGGTATTCGTGTACGCGTAGCCGAGAAGACACCGACGCTGTGTACTGGGTCTGTGGAGATAGAAAGCATTGCAAGGCGAAAATCACCACCGATGGAGAGATCACTGATGTGATCAGGAGGACAGGAGAGCACACCAACGCCGGAGATCCGACGACTATCAACCTTCTGAAAGTGCGGAGTGCGATGAAGGAAAAGACTGGTAAGTCGTCTCGTTTCGGATAACTTAATATCAATCAGATTTAGAAACATAGCTTTTTTATTACTGTTTTTCATTTCTATTTCTCAAGTCGAGGGAACTCACGAACCCCAACCAATTCTGCTCGATGCGGCGGCGTGTATAAGCGCACACACGGCTTCACAGATGCCAGTCACAAAACACATTGCGCCGTACTATACGGAAACAAAAGCAACGAAGTCGTGGGTCCATATCACATGAGCGAATGACATTTTAGCGAACAGCGACATTTGAGCGAATTGACGTTTTAGCGAATAACGGGGGCGCGCGTTAACCCATCCGCCGCGCTGCGCTTACGCCGCTTCGCGGCGACAGTCTGCGTCGGTTCATTACAAAAATGTGAACCCCTTTGGCCCACCCGAAAACGCCGCTTCGCGGCGTCCGACTATTCGCTAAAGTGTCATTCGGTGAAACGTGGGCGTTCGCTCAAACGTCATTCGATCAAGTGAGTGCCTCCCGAAATAACAATCACGTGAAAATTGCTAATCTTTTGTAATGTTTTATCATAAGCACTATTTGATTTCGCATTTGCAGGTTTCATTAAATAAGGAATCCTTCGTGGTCCATGACAGCGGAGTTGGCGATCGGAACCTCATTCTGTTTTTTCGCTCATTTTAATCCAAGCGACAACCAATTTAATCCCGGGGTCACTCAATTTAATCCCAGCGCCATACAATTTAATCCAAGTACAACACAATTTAGTCCCGGGGTCAGTCAATCAAATCCACAATATATACATGCACTTATTGTGTTTAGGGGTCGTGTTTCGCTTACACATTTGGTAACTTAAAACAATTGTTTATACAATTCGAATTTTTTTTTTTTTTGAGGGGGGGGGGGGGGGCAATTGATAATTTGATCACTAATGTGATTACTCTGAGTTACTAGTCGCACTATTGACGAGGCTTAATTGATGTGTTGGTTACTCTTTTTAGAACGCAGCTCTTAGGCACCCGTTTCCGGCTTGAGCTGCGTCGGCGTCGCCGTCGCCGTCGCGTAACCACGCGGTGCATGATGGGTGAATTCTCCAGGTAAATTTAGCGGAAAAGTTTCCCAGCTAGATGTAGTGGAAAATTTGCCCCGCTAAGTCTAGCGGATTATTTTCTCCGCTAAATTTAGCGGAAAATTTCCCCGCTAAATCTAGCGGAAAATTTTTTCCGCTATATTTAGCGGAAAATTTCCCCCGCTAAATCTAGCGGAAAATCTTCCCAGATAGATTTAGCGGAAAAGTTTCCCCGCTAGGTCTAGCGGAAAAGTTTCCCCGCTAAATCTAACGGAAAATTTTCCCCTAAATCTAACGGAAAATGTTCCCCGCTAGATTTAGCGGAAAATTTGCCCCGCTAAGTCTAGCAAAAAATTTTCCCCGCTATATCTAGCGTAAAAGTTTCCCCGCTAAGTCTAGCTTAAAATTTTTCCCGCTAAATCTAGCGGAAAATTTGTGGGGTTCAGGGTACGTCTGTCGATGCAAATCAACAAACTGATCTTTATAACCGCAATAAAACTGAAAAAGAACATAAAAAGGGGGCTCCACTGAGACCGCCCTGCTGCACCGTCGAACCCTGCCAGTCTCGTGCTGTTCTGTTCGAGCCCGGAGCTCGGTCCCGTCGGTGCTGCTCGTGCCGCACGCTTAAAGGGGCAGTGCAACGATTTTCAGACTTAGGCCAATTAACTGCGGAAATTAATCTGCGTCACCTATAAAACGAAAAACCGAAAACCGCATTTTCTTGCGAGCGCTAGTTCTTATTTAAAAAAAAAAATGAAACAAATCGAAGGTCGAAGTGCCTCAACTCTCCACGCCGACTTTCGAGTGACGTACTCTGGGGGTTCACGTGGTTTCCCTTTGGGCCCTCTCTTCAGAGACCCCAGCCGCTTCCTCCGCGATTGTCGACTTTCGAAGGATTAGCCTCGTCAAAGGTCGCGGCAAGCGATGGACACAAAGGACGGATCGCCACGGGGCTGACTGCGAGTGTAGCAGCGGAGGGGGACAGGGTTTGTTGACTTCCGCGTACCCCCAGAGACGCTGTCATTTTAGTTCCCGTAGCCACCACAGGCGGCTGCAGATCGGCAAATAATTCGTTTTTTGCCTTGCGATTACGCAGCAGAATGGAAGTTTTTCGGGGAAAGGTGACGCGTTTTTGGTCACTTGGGCTTGGATAAACAATATAAAAAATTGCTAACTGGCAATTCTTTCAACATTGAAACCGTTGCACCGCCCCTTTAAAACATCATTAGCTCCTGACGTTGCGTGAGCCACCGCTATAAGTCTCGCGCTTTGGCGCTACAAATTTCCCCGCTAAATCTAGCGGAACAATTTCCCAGCTAGATTAAGTGGAAAATTGGCCCCGCTAAATCTAGAAAAAAATTTTCCCCGTTAAATCTAGTGGAAAAATTTTCCCCGCTATATTTAGCGGAAAATTTCCCCCGCTAAATCTAGCGGAAAATCTTCCCAGCCAGATTGAGTGGAAAATTTGCCCCGCTAATTGTCTAGCGGAAATTTTGCCCGATAAATCTAGCGGAAAACTCTCCCCGCTAAATTTAGCGGAAAACATTTCCCCGCTAGATCTATCGAAAAATTTTCCCCGCTATATTTAGCGGGAAATATTCCCCGCTAAATCGAGCTTAAAATTTTAATGCTAGATTTAGTGGAAAATTTGCCCCGCTAAGTCTAGCGGAAAATTTTCCCCGCTAAGTCTAGCGGAAAATTTTCCCCACTAAATCTAGCGTAAAGTTTTCCCCGCTAAATTTAGCGGAAAATTTTTCCCACTAAATCTAGCGGAAAATTTTCCCCGCTAAATTTAGCGGCGAATTTTCCTCACTAAATTTAGCGGAAGAATTTCCCCGCTAAATCTAGCGGAAGATTTTCCTCGCTAAATTTAATGGAAAAGTTTCCTCGGTAAATTTAGCGGAAAACTTTCCCCGCTAAATTTAACGGAAAATTTTCCCCACTAAATTTATCGGGAAATTTTCCCCGCTAAATCTAGCGGAAAATTTGTGGGGTTCAGGAAAGACGTCTGTCGATGTAAATCAACAAACTCATCTTTATAACAACAATAAAACAGAACAAGAACATAAAAAGGGGGCTCCGCTGAGACCGCCCTGCTACACCGCCGAAGCTGCCAGTCTCGTGCTGTTCTGTTCGAGCCCGGAGCTCGGTTCCCTCGGTGCTGCTTGTGCCGCACGCTTAAAACATCATTGGCTCCTGACGTTGCGTGAGCCAACGCTATAAGTGTCGCGCTTTGGCGCTACATATTTTCCCCGCTAAATCTAGCGGGGAATTTTCCACGCTAAATTTAGCGGAAAAACATTTTCCGCTAAATTTAGCGGAAAAATTTCCCCGCTAGATTTAGCGGAAATTTTCCCCTCTAGCGGAAACATTTCCCCGCTAGATCTAGCGAAAAAATTTCCCCGCCATATTTCGCGGAAAATTTTCCCCTAAATGGGAGGCGAGCAGGAGAGGAGGAAAGGCAAAGCCCCCTTTCCGCACCTTCCCCTCCTCCTCCTCCTCAAGAGCTGCGCTCTAATTCGGCGTTAAAGGGAATTGTAAACGGCTTTCATTTTTTGTTACCTCGAGTTATTGCGGCGCACTCGTGTATCTTTAAAGGGATTGTCCGGTGAAAACCGGAAGTTCTTAAGATTTCGTGATGGTTACCTGGTTGGAGCCTAATGATTAACATAGGTCATTTTTATTCCATTAAACGACACCCCAATTTAGTGTAATCAACGACGAATAATTGAACGAAACTCCATGCCGAATTTCGCAAGTATCAACGGCTGCACTCCCATGCCTGACGTGACGTCACACCAGTCTTGCAATTGTCATTTCCTATGCCTCATTCCTCCGTGGGAACACAGTGCTCCTGACGCACCGCAGCATTCCATATTACTCGCCTCTGTAAATGTCGCGGAGAAGCGTGGAGCGTGACAACCGCACAACAAAAATACCCTTTCATTCTAAAAAAAAACAAAAAAAAACAATCTAGCGCAGCAGCGAGGGTGAACCACGTCGTACCGCTCACGCGGAGGACAAAATTCTAACTGCACTTCAGTTCGGCGCGTTCTTTGCCTGATGTTACCTCAGAAACTCCGCTTCCCTGAAGGTGGAAGAGGAAAACGCCATTTATGCACGCTTGGGTTATAGTCCCGACCTACAGAATTGTCTTCTACCGGGGAAAAAACCGGTTCCCAGTTTCCTTCTCTCCATTCCCACTCTCCCAAATTTCCCCTCCTCTCCACACAGGAGCGTATCTCTGAACTACTCCCGGTAGAGAGGAGGAGGGTCTCCCTCTTTCTCAAATGGAACGGAGGAATTGAGGGAGGGTTTCCTTCTCTCTGCCTGTTGGTCGGCCTTTAAAATACAATTACTCCTCCAGGGAAGCACACAAAATTCAGATTTGTCGTGGAAGATGCTCCTACAGCCATTGACAATGAGGTCTAAATGTTTTCATGAATACGAAATTTGACCGGATAATCCCTTTAAGTTGAATGGACGTTTTGTTTCGTCTTTCTTATTACTCGACTTATCATTGATACAATTCAGATGATACAAGTACAATTGCAATTTATGATAACTCTTTTGATAACTTCGCGGTAATATTGATGCACTGATATTATTTAAAGTTTAGTTGAGGTATGGCTTCCACTTCTAATCATTTCGACCTATTAATAACACAATCTGCATGATAAAAGTTCAACAAGCATTATTAAGTACTCTGTCAATTGCTTTGACGAATTATTGGTAAAAATATAACTTGGTAGAAGCTCATTTGACATTCTGCTTACTTTTTGGTTATGTAGCTATATTAACGCGAATAAATGTAGAGTAGCAAACATTTTCATTACTCAGCTCGATTAGTTTGATTTATGATTGACAAATGCGACGTCATCCAACTTCAGCTAAGACTTCGATTACTTCTTTCATTACTCCGTGTTCTTAATCCCACAATTGACATTAAATTAGCCCAATTAACTTAGTGGTAAATTTGTATCTTTACCCGATATATTAGTCACAAAACTGAGTGAATATCAGTATTATTGACATGGCGATTACTTTGAGTTACTAGTGACCCATTTGACTTTTAATTAATATAATTAACATATTCCTCACTCTTTATTACGTTGAGTTTTTATATAAACAAGCGATTTATTCTCAGCTCAGACACCATCATGATCACTCTTTTGATTTTTTTGACTTACTATTCACCGAATGATGTTTTATTCGGCCTAATTGACATCATGACCACCCTTGTGATTACTTTGAGCAAATAATAAACTAACTGATTTTTTATGAGCACAAGTCAAATCATAATTACTCTTTTGGACTAGATTCGGCTAGACTAACATCTTGATGACATTTGATTATTTTCAGCCAATCAAACAACTGATTTGTTTTGAGTTCAACCGACGTTTTGATCAGTATTTTGATTACTTCGAGTAATATTAACTCACTAGACTTTATGTCAGCCTAAATGACCTGTTGCACATTCCCTTGATTACTTTGAGTTATTATATAACTAACTGATAAGCTATGAGCTCAACACACATTATTATTACTATTTGACTTTAGTTACATTTACTTTTCACAAATGAACTTAAATTCGGCCAAATTGACATTTTTATGACTCTTCATTACTTTGAGCTAATCTTCAACCAATTGATTCATTATGAGCCTAAGTGATATTATGATTACTCTTTTGATTACTTTTAATTACTTTTGAGCAAATAGACATTAATTCGGCCTAATTGACATTTTGGCGACTTTTTATTAGTTCGAGTCATTACACGACCAACCCATCTATTATGACCGAAATTAACATTCATATTACTCTGTTGATTACTTCGAGTTACTAATGACCCAGTGGAGTTTCATTTGGTTTAGTTGACATGGTGATGATGATGATGATTGGAGGCTTTATGGCGCAAAATGCTACTGAGGCCAAAGTGCGCCAAACTAGGTTGTTCATTCACATTCTAGATAAAATGGGACGTTGCTCGTCATTATCATGGGTATTAAAGCTGGTGTAAAAAAACAGTGCTAGAAATAAAACTGAGCACTCGTTGGGATAGGATAAGAGGGTGATCTCCTAGTAAAAGAACGGGGTGAAAAGGTATACGATATCTAAACAATTCAGGAAAATGATGCCGTCGTTTTTCATCAAGACCGGAACAAATCCATAGAATGTGTAGGATGGAAACATTATCCCCGCGGTGTATACATCGGGGTGGGTCTTCTCCACAGAGGAGATATTTGTGGGTTATATAGGAATGGCCTATGCGAAGGCGACATAACAAGACCTCATGAAATCGATTCTTTAAAGAGGCACTCTCCCACAGTCCAAGAATGGGCTTGGTGAAGTGAAGCTTATTGTCGGATTCTTCGTCCCATTCTGTCTGCCATCTCTGGAAAATTGATGCCCTCACGACCGGTTTGATATCCTGGTAAGGTAACGAGGCTGCTGACTGCCGAAGGTTCCTGGAGGAGGAAGCCATCCTATCAGCTTTTTCATTACCAATATGCCTACATGACTTGAAACCCAGCAAAGTATAATATGATATCCGTTCTGCAATGCACTATTAATTTTGGTACGCACAAGCTGTACAAGCATATTTTTGGTGTCTTTGAGGGAACTAATTGCAGTGATCACACTTTGCGAGTCCACATATATAATCGACCTTATTTTTCTCTTCAGTCTAATATGGCCAATTGATACCAACACTGCATACAGTTCTGCTGTAAAGATACTGGCGATCGAATTAAGGCGCTTAGTTCTAGAAAAGTTCTTAGAATGCACGGCACATCCAGTGAAAGATTGAGCCTTTGCACCGTCAGTATAAAACTGACAATAATCAGCATACTTTGTCTGCAACTCTTGAAAATCTTGCAGGATAACCACTGAAGTAACACAGTGCTTATTATATTTCGTAAGTGACCAATCGCAGCAAACCGGCAGTCTCTCCCAGGGAGCAATACAGTCTATTGGTGAGAGTAGGGGCATTCCATCGGGAGAAATCTGAAGAGATGTATGATAGTCTGCGAGGCGAAGGCTTAATGGATGTACAATGCTGGGCTTGTTTTCGAAAAGGCGAGAGAACCTTGAACGTTTTATGGAGTCATATGTTGGATGGCGAGGGTTAGCTAATGTTTTGTAGGCATATGTCATACTTAGGTATTGGCGTCTTTCATCCAACGATAACTCGTTGGACTCGGCATATAAACTCAGAATGGGGGATGTACGGAAAGCGCCCGTGGCAAGTCGTAATCCAAGATGGTGCACTGGATCTAACATTTTCAGAGCCGATTGTCGCGCTGATCCATACACAATAGCACCACAATCAAGACGGGGTCGCACAAGGGAATTGTAAAGGCGCAGCAGACATCTTCTATCTGATCCCCAAGTCTTCTTAGCCAAGACTTTTAAGAGGTTCATACTTTTAAGGCATTTTTCCTTAAGACACTTCAAGTGGTAAATAAAAGAAAGCTTCCTGTCAAAGATCACACCCAGAAACGTGTGCTCATTTTTAACAGGCAACCGCATGGCTTTCAGTTCGAGGTCTGGATTCAAAGGTATCCCACGTCGCAAGGAGAACAGCACACAAACCGTTTTATCTAGAGAAAACCAAAATCCATTTTCATCTGTCCAACTACCAAGTTTCTTTAGAGCCAACTGAAGCTGACGTTCAGAGGTGAAACTGTTACGGGAAGAACACGAGATTTGAAGATCGTCTACGTAAAGTGAGTATGAGATGGAAGACGGGAGAATTCTGGCAACGGAATTTATCTTGACTGCAAACCAGGCATGTAGCCAGGATTTTGTTTCGGGGGGGGGGCTCGCCTATGACAAAATGCTGTATGAGGAGGAGGGGGGAGAGGAGGTCCCAGCAAAATGGAAGATTTCGGGGGGGGGGGGGGGGGCCCGGGCCCCATGCCCCCCCCCCCCCCCCCCTGGATACGTGCCTGCTGCAAACAATGTGACGCTGAGGATGCCCCCTTGAGGAACTCCGTTTTCTTGAAGAAATGGATCTGACAAAGTAGAGCCCAGTCGAACCTGGACTGACCTATCCGTTAAAAAGTCTCCTATACACTTATGCATTCGGCTCCGAATACCATAGCTGTAAAGGTCTTTAAGTATTCCAAACCTCCATGTGGTATCGTAAGCTTTTTCTAGGTCAAAGAAAACAGAGACAGAGTGTTGCTTATGCACGAAAGCTTCGCGGATTATTGTTTCCAGGCGGACTAAGTGATCCACTGCAGATCGTCCGCGACGAAAGCCACACTGGTTATTTGCAAAGAGATTTTCTTTTTCTAAAAGCTACTTTAACCGTCTGTTAGTCAGTCTCTCATATGTTTTCCCCAGGCAGCTAGTGAGTGCAATGGGTCGGTAATTGGAAGGGAGCGTAGCGTCTTTGCCATGTTTCAGGAGCGGTGCGGTATGATGTGAGCCCGCTTCCATGCCTGGGGGAAGCATGCCTTCTCCCAGAGACAGTTGAAAAAAAGGAGTGTTCTGAGCGAGTCACGTGACAACTTTCGAATCATAACATAGTGCAATGTGTCTGGCCCAGGTGCAGACATCTTTTTTACATCGAGAGCTTGTTCTAGCTCGCACATTGTAAAGGGCCCATTATATGGCTGCGTGTTAGACCCCCCCCCCCCCCCCCCCCATAGAAATAGAGCAACTCTCTGCGCGAGATTTAAACTGTTTAAATTCAGCACTATAATTATCAGAGCTAGATACACTATGAAAATGCTTTGCAAGAACATTAGCAACGTCTTTGGCTGACCCCAAAGGCAGATTGAATACTGGAATGGTAAAAGCCCGGTAGTCACCTTTGATTTTGCGTACACGATCCCAAACCTCTTTAGCCGTAACAAAACTCCTTATAGAAGAGAGATATTCCTTCCAAGATTTCTTTTTTGCCTGCTTTCTTGTCCAGCGGGCTTGCGCTTTTCGTCTCTTAAATTCAATTTTGTTGTCCACGGTGGGGTACCTACGAAAGACACCCCCGGCTCTATTTTGTCTTGTAAGTGTGCTTGAACAGTCCTTGTTCCACCATGGCTTGCGTTTTTTGGCAAATTACCGGAGGTACGTGGGATAGGGTGCTCAGCTGCATTGACTATCTGTTGAGTAACAGAAAACCAATTAGGTTTTCTGAAGTCTTTGAAATAAAAAATGGTGAAAGTTTGGCAAGTGGTTTTCCATTTTCTGAGTGCATTACCAGAAAGCGGCTGAAGCTATTCTGGGCTGCGGCTGATGTCTCTTTGGTGAATACTTCGGTCCGGACTCTTTTCAGGGTCCGATCAGGAGAGGTTTTTTGTTTGGAACCCATATGAAGGGCAGAAACTTCGGCGTCCGTAGCGCACCACCCACCGCGGAGTCCAACAAGGGGATAGGGAACATCTCATAACAGGTCTGGCTTGTCTGAGTATGTTACTCTATCAGTGCTACCAGGATGCTATAACCAAGTGTGGGTCAAGAGAGAGTTCTGTCACCACCCAAGGTTAGCCCTTGCTGCCAAAGAAGGTGAAAACAAAGAATAGGAGAAGGAAGGAAAGAGAAAGAAAAGAGGGGATACCAGAAGAAATGGCGACTAGACTGAATCATCCTGGCCGGGCCTTACCAGGGGTGCTATTCTGGTCACAAACGGTGACGTTCGTGTTTCTCGAAAACTCCTCCCCCCTACGAACCACGCGCTCCTATTGGCCACAGCCCGCGTGATAATTCCACGCGGTTCCCATGGGAACGTTCGCGAAACACGAAAGCAACCGTTTGCCGTAACTGTCGCTCTTCGAGTTCGGACCGTGACGACAAAGTGACGTATGACCACGTCCGACCTACGTAGCACATAGCGGAAGTCGCGTAACTAGATTAACTGCGGTACTACTCGAGACACCCTGCTTTCTGTTTCACTATGCGTGCGAGCTAGTGCGGGTGTAGGAGCTACAAGAACGTGCTCCGGGCTTTCAACGTCCCTGTCGAGCAGGCGCGCTTGCGCAGTGCAAGCCAACGTTCGTGCAAGCATCGTTCGGGGTGATGTGCTCGTGCTTTTAACTTCAGTTTCTATTGCACGAAGGGGAGCTAGCTTTGGGAAGGATTCTATACTTCGTTTCACCTTATGTTGTACCGCAGCGAAGGTTAGACGCGCGAGCTCATAGCGTTGGCAGCCGCTCTTAAGCCACGAGAGCTTGTGCCGCCGAGATGTGCCCCAGAGCAAGGAGCTCGCGCTTGTAGCCTTTCCTGCGGTACATCATAAGGTGAAACAGAGTATAGAGCGTAGAAAATGGCGGCGATGCTTGTTGCGCAACGATGGCTCGACCAACGCGTACAATGACGGGTTTTCCGCGAGCACCCGGTTGCCTTCGCGATGCACGACGACTGTTTCTGACGACAATACCACTCGTCGAAAAGCACCGTGTGATCGCAGTGTGAGCAGCTGCGCGACGAGAGATGGCGACGATGAGAGATGATGACCGTCGAGCAGCAGCTACTATTTGAATCGCACTGAGATTTTTCGCAGCGGGGAACTACAAGAGCGCGGTTGCCACCGATGATCACATAGCTAATGCCCAGTGGATGGTGATCAGAGCCGTGACGGCCGTCACGAGTGTCGCTGTCAACCGGCTGGGAAGAGACGGCTGGGTCGACAAAACCCCGGACCGAGGCAGCTGAGGCATGCGCGAAAGAAGGCTTTCGTCGCCACCACGACAAGCACACCGACGTCGTGGGGTGCGTTGACTGAACCTTGAATCTAACTGAACCTTCGTCACCATCATCATCGGTCTGAAGGAGATCGTCACCGTTCTGAAGGACTCCAACTTTTTGCCGCAAACACCACTTTGCCATTAACAACATGGTGGTAAGTTGACGTTAAAACTTCAGGGTTTCTACGACTTCGAAGTTAGTGCACGCTTAGTGCCTATGTCTACTGTTGACCATTTGTTGCGGTTTGTAGCTACTGTCAATCACGCAATAAAAATCTGGACGGGTTGCTGAAGGCATTTTATTGTATCAATTAGATATTTTACCTTTTCCCGCCAAGCCTCTGGAATTGCATGTCAGTCACCCGACAGTCATAAGAAACACTGTTCAATGCCCTGCAATGAACTACGAACAGGTGTGTCCTGAAATGAATCCTTGGTTGTTTAGACAGCAGGAGTTTAGTCTGACAGAGTATGGTAACAATGTTACCCACTGTAGACGAGGAATGAAGCCAGAGCAATCTTGTGGATGGTTGTCATCTCCGTGACCAAGAAAAACAAGAAAGATACAATTTTCCTACATTCAACACACGTGCGTTTAATGTAAAGGTTATGATACCAATTAATTAGATTGTCGTTACAAAAGTGACAGTAACTCATTGAAATTATAGAGTAGTGTGAACTGGATTTTCGAAATTTGCCTGTGATGCAGAGCAAATATGCACTGTTGACTTATCACCATCAAGCATAAACGACAAGCGGAAGCAGAGTAGATGTGTGAAAGAAAAGCGAGCATATGTACTAAAGAAAGAACTGCTACGTAAGGTGAAGAATGTCAGCAACAATCTTGCCACTGTGGTACGAGTTCAGTGGCTATGCACATGCTTAAGGCAGCCTGTGAATGAAGGATGCTCCCCATATGATATCAACCAGTGGCAAAGCCAGGGGGGGGGGGGGGGGGGGGGCTTATGGGGCTTCGCCCTCCCCCCTCCCCAAATCCGGCGGGCCCTAGAATATACACACAAATTTCGACAACATCCACCCCCCCCCCCCCCGCACCCCAAGTCATGCCACATCTCAGTCACCTCAACTTTCCTCCCCCCTCACCCCCTCAAAAGTTCCTGGCTACGCCACTACGATCAACAGCACTCAATAGATAGTCAACATTATCAGGATTAGCGAACTTTCTTTTATTTTATGCACCATATAGGCAGTGTTTTTGTCTTTATATGCATGCAGGCAAAGCACACCCTTCAGAAAACACTTGTGTGAAGGCTGCGTTCACAATGCAGTCCCCGTCAAACTTTCAAGGCGTTAACGAATTCCACAAATTAAAGCTTCAACGAAACGCGTTAGTTTCGCAAAACGCTGGCAAACTTACATTGCGTTTTACATAATTCACCTTTTTCGTCCGATAAATCGGCAGTCAGCGCTACACAAACCTCAATGAGCTTGTCGTTTGTTTTCTTGCCGTTGGGGCGAACACTGGCGGTCGCGGCGGTGCAACAATTCTTTTTTAGACCGTTGGCTGCTGCCTCCGTGCTCGCAGAAGCGTTGGTCACTTTGTGAAAGGTGAGGTTTTGAATCTTGACGCATGGAAACGCTGAATGAAGGTCTATTATCGTCTTAATAATCTCTGCAAGGCTGCCGTTACGAGCCACAACAACACCACCACTTTCAAGCTTCATAACACCGGCACAAATAGAAGCCAAGTCTTGCATCTCGCCAAGTGTTATACCGGAGACGTTGAACGCCAGCTCACTGTGCTCTTCAATCCGGTCCTGCCACCGAATGGGCTCATCCAACAGCACGAAAGCACTCGTGTGCGCGTTGATCAAGTTACCGATCGCAGGTCAAACCCCAGCCGCGGTCGATCCGACGAGCATCGCGGCCATGTTCATTCGAGTTTATCACGCCAAGGGTACGGTTGTCGAGTTAAAACAATGCAAATACTCTCGTGCATTCTTGTTCTTACGTCATTTTGTCGTCACAACCCGAACTCGAAAAGCGACTGTTAGCGGCAAAGAGAGGCTTTCTAGTTTCACGAACGTTCCCATGGCAAAGAGCGTTGAATCGTCACGCGCAATGAAGCCAGTGGGATAGCGAGGTACACATCGCGACACTGTTAGCGCGAACACGACATCGGCGCATTTTCGCATTTTACTCCTAAATAGTATTAGCGAGCACGAAATGTTATCGCTTGCATTATAAAACTAAATGAGCTCTTTCCGTAGCAATAATAACTTGGATGACTTCCCTTGGTTTCAAAGAGAAAAACTGGAAAAACCGGCGATCGCTTGTTCGCGCTAACAGTGTCGCGCTCTGTACCTATGTAGGGACGTGTAAAAACTTTTTGTTTCTTTTTTTTTTTTTTGCACGAGCTTTTCTGCAAATAAAAAAGTAAGTAAAAAGACTGCCCGAGATTATGCGGTCGCGTCCCTTTCTTCAGCGCCGAAAGCAAAAAACATGGCTTATGGGGACTACTGTCGTAATCACTGCAGTGAGCAAAGGGAGCAAAGCATTATTAAAACTGCCCGAAGAAACTTTACTGCATCATCCACAGCATGTTCACAACCGGTGCACTCTGCGTCAATCTCATGACTTGTCATATATTACCAGCAGGCACGTATCCAGGGGGGAGGCCCATGGGGCCCGGCCCCCCCCCCCCCCCGAAATCTTCCATTTTGCTGGGACCTCCTCTCCCCCCTCCCCCTCATACAGCATTTTGTCATGGGCGGGCCCCCCCCCCCCCCCCCCCCCCGATACAAAATCCACGTGCCTGATTACCAGAGAGTCGTCGTCAGCTCTGTATCCATTTGGAGTCTCCTTCACAGGCAAAGAGGAAATTTCATTTGCAGCTTATGTTCACGGAGGCTTCACAAAGGATGATGGGTGTCGCAGCGTACCTTCACATAATATTTTCTTGTCGTAATACGATCCGTATCGTGCAGAAACAGAGAAAGCAACGACGCAAACGAGGCACAAACACCACAAGGTCGTTACTGCGGTTTTCGCCATGTTTGTTTTGAAAGACCGTAGCGAAAGACTTCGAGAAAACAAGTTGAGATATCTTAGCTAAATTTACTTTACGTTATAATTATTGAAATAATCTTTCGTATTTTATAAAAGTATAATATTATTTTTCTCTGTTTCCTTCCATTTTCCGGAAGGTATCCTTTTCTCTGTTATGCGCTCGTTCTAACTCCCGGAGGAAAGAAAGAAGATAACAAAAAGAACAGGGGGAAATGCTTGGATTTCTACGCCCCAACTGCGTGGACACGTCATCGCGACGTAGGGGGATCATCAATTTCTAGCTGACCGCGTGCGTGAACACGAACGTTGGGGCGGAGCCTCAAACAAGAATCATTCTAGTTTGAGGCTCCGCCCCTTCTTTCTCGATACGTCACAACTAGAAAGGTACCGTTTGCGTAGCACCCCAGGATCGCTAGGTTGGACATTTGAGAAAAGGTACATGGAAGTGACGTAATGGGAAGGAGGAACGTATCCTAGAAACACTCACGTGGCAGTTCCGCCCACTTTGACGCCGCTACGTCATCGCAAACTTGACACCTGTCACCCGTTTGAGCGACGTCCGGAGCCAACCCCCGACGAGCGGAAGGAGCTACACATTCCCCGAGCCGTCCCTACGCGCGGGATACAGGGTAGGATTTACTACGACGCGGGGAGCAGTTCCTGCGTTTAGTGAACGAACGGCAACCAATCATGTGCGTCGTTGGCCGTCGCATCTGTTCTACTACAGGTAAAAAAAATGAAAAACAATAAAAACCTGTTGGGCGTTGTTAAAACAAACCGCTTTTTTGTGTCCTTTTGCAATACATTTAAGAGTTAATTGGAGAGAAAGTTGTTCCAATATAATGCGGGATGCGCGCCTTCTTCGCGCCTTCTTCAAAGAAAGATGTCGGACCACGAGGAGCCGGGGGTGCCGGGGGCAGCGGAGGGGTCGGCGGAACCAACGAGGAGCGCGCGAGTGACGGCTGCTCAGAAGGAGGAGCAACTCTCCTTCATGACTGAGCACCCGTCGCTCGCGCGCCACACCACCGACCTCTCCTCCGCCCTGACGCGGGACGAAAAACAGCGGCTGTGGGAGCAGCTCGCTCGGCGCCTGAAGGCGCTGGGGCCACCGACCAAGAGCTCCAAGCAGTGGAAGGAGCATTGGTCCCGGCGCGTGATGAAGGCGCGGAAGCGAGCTGCGGTGCTGAACGAGGCCGCAAGGTAATCTTTGTAGTCTGCTGATAGTGCAAAAAAATTTATTGAGTCGTTTTCGTTGTCAACAGAAGGACCGGGGGTGGGAGCTCGACCGTGTGCCCACTAGCGCCGTCCCTGGCCAGGATCCTGACGCTGGTGGGCGCCGATTCGGCGTTCGGGGCCCCTGGGGTGCGGGTCCCCGCCGAACCGGACGACCAGCAGGTACGTACTTCAACAATTACCATCATGTTAACACAGAGTGCAGCGCAGCGGGCACCAATGCGCTGCACCGCAGAATATCAATGAGAATGCATTTAAGAAAGGTGTTGGCCTTTTCCAAATATTAGGAGCTCTAGCGGAAGACATAACATCAGTCCATGTAGTGGCGAAATGTAATGTTTGACACTCAAACAGGGACATGCGTCATTTTTGACACCTAGGCCCCTGGCTGTTGCCAGAAATCCCTGTGGTATCTTGCTTGTAATTTTTGGGAAGATGATATGCTAGCACTAGACATATATCCCGGTACTCATTGGAAACGTTGGCAAAAGAACAAAGTGAGAATGCCTCTGAGGTGGCATTCTCAAAATGTTCTCCCCCGAGTAGAATGCATGCTCATCAAAATCTTTGGTCAACACATGGGAAGCAGAGACAAGGCTGTGTGTTCTTACGAGTTGTTATAAATTCCCCTTCCAGGAGAGGTCAAGCAGCAGCAGGCACCAGATGGCAGCCGAGCCGGTGCCCTCCACCTCACGAGGTAAGCTCTCTTGCTAGGGCAACTGGGACCTATCATCAGTGGTGCAGGTATGAGCACCATCATCACCTATACTCGGTTTCCTGGCAGACGCAATGCCAGGCCAGGGGCCGTGGGTGCGGCCCACCGTGCCTCGCACCCCCCCCCCCCCCCGGCAGTCTAGGCAGGAGCGGCACGACGCGGCTGCCATCCAGGCCATGGAGCAGCAGGCCCTGCTGCTGCAGCAGAACACGGACCAGGCTGCAGAGGAGAGGGAGTTCCGAGGCCGGGTACAGGCTCTAACTAAACCTTACGCGCACTTACAATTAACAAGTTTTAGACAAAGGTGCTGCCACGAGGCCACAGAAAGCAGTGCATGTCCACAATGGTGCAGAATGAAACAGATTTGTGGCATGAGCAAGGTCTTGGCATACTGTGGGTGTATGGAAATATGCTGCCCAATGTTAATGAAACTCATTTGCCATTTCAGCTCCTGGAGGTCCTGGAACGGATCTCCAGTAACCTCGACAGGAGGGCCTCGGGGCTCGAAAACACCCACAGCACCCTGGTCCAACTGCTCCTCCTGCTGGCCAGCAGGGCGCGGGAGCAACCCGCAGCCCCGGCCCACCCCGCAGCCCCGGCCCACCCCGCAGCCCTGGCCCGCCCCGCAGCCCCGGCCCACCCCACAGCCCCGGCTCACCCCGCTGTTCAGGCCGCAGCCCTGAACCCCGCAGCCCCGGCCCCGGCCCACCCCGCTCCTCCGGCCGCAGCCCTTTCCGCAGCCCTGGCCGCAGCCCTGGCTGCAGCGCTGAACCACGCAGCCCCGGCCCCGGCCCACCCCGCTCCTCCGGCCGCAGCCCTGAACCCCGCAGCCCTGGCCGCAGCGCTGGCCGCAGCCGTGGCCACAGCCCCCCCCCCCCCCCCCCCCCCGAAACCAAACTTTAAATTTATTTACTTATTTATTTACACATGCCAAGCCGGCTGTTTAATTTTGCTGCCTTTTATTTACTTATTTATTTTTTACACATGCCAAGCCGGCTGTTTAAGTTTGCTGCCTTTGAGATTGGTGCAATAGTCAGATTACAGCAATCGCCAAGAGCTGGGTTTCTCCATTTTCCTTGGCTAAGACCTGTGAAGCAAGTATAAAATATTGGCTGGGCAACAGACGGATTTATGCTCAAGCAAGCCATGTCTCGTGTTTGACGAACAGCGACACGTTAACAGTGAAGTGGAAGCTTCTCCCACCTCTTTGCATTTTAGCAGAGCGAACAGTGGAGAGGAAGCAAGCTCCCCTCCAGCCTTTGCTCTGCTGAAGTGGGAACAGGTGGGACGAGCCTCCACTTCGTTCTTAACCCGTCGCTAACTATAGGAAGTGTTCTTTCATTCCTGTCCGGTGTCAAGAAATTTTTCATTGAGAACTTAAGAGGCCTGCAGTCTAGTCATGGGTTGCAATAGCAGCTACATTTATTTTGTCTTACCTAAGCAAGGAACTTGGCCTTTATGCTTTTTATGTGTATCATTGTCATATGTCTGACGAAATGCAATCTAGAGACTATGTGCTTCATAGTGTCCTTAAAACATGTGATATATTTCTTCAGAATGACCCAGTGTTTATACGGTGCATACCTAGTCAGAAATATTTTTTTTTTATCATTCGAGAATTTGCTATTGCTGCGCTCAAATAAGAATGTTTAGAGCAACATCTGTGATACTTCTTTCAGAGTGGTCCAATGTTTATATGGTGGTATGCTAGTCGGAGAATTTGTTTGTGTCCTTTCGAGATTTAACTATTGTGCTCAAATAAGACGAGAATGTTCAACAAAACATCTGTGATATATACTTCAGATTGCCCATTTTTACATGGCTCCAGTCCATGCTCAGTTTTACTTCCGAGAAATAAATAATACCGTCCATGTTATCACACTTTTATTTATGAAATTACAAGTTTTTCTTTAAGAAATAAAGCAATTTTCAAAACAAACTACCTGTGCACTGTCTTGAGATAACACAATCACCCAACTTTGATGAAGTGCCATAAAAGAGATAGTAAAATGGAGCAGAAGGCACGACGCTTTGAAGCATTCGTAAAATGAAACAATGCTTACGACAACAATATCCCTGGTTCAATCAACAACTAAGAAATCAATCTCTGCAAAAGCAAACATTTCTTTCTAGAGGTAGTCTAAATTAATTCTCAGTTCTTTGCAGGGGCAAGCCAGATGACCTGTTGGTCTGGCAATTACACCTCCAAACCTTTTCTGTCACTGTCCACTGCGTCTCATGCCTTCTGCTCATAAAATAAAAAAGGCTGTATCGATATCACCGCGATGCACTCGACACGTATCCGGAGGCAGCACGCTGGCTGTGCGACGAACTTCACAAGGTGTAGGAGCTGAAGAGAGTGCGTAGCTTATGGACGGCCATGACTGTGGAGCAGGAAGCGTACTGTGCACTTTACGGCTTCCACGGGGAGGGCTTCACTGAGGGCAAGGATGCTGACGGGGTCCTTGGTGGTCAGGACCTCAGTCGTGGTGGCGAGATATTCCCCGTCGCCGGCGGCGTCCATGCTGGGCACCACCCTGGCGAGGGCGCTGAGGGGCTTCCCGACGGTGTCCCTGGTGGTCGGGACCACCGTCGTGGCGGCGGACTCCTTGTGTGTGGCGCTCCGCACGGGCACGTCTGCGGCGGGTTCCTAACCGGGCGACAAGGCGCTGCCTCAGAGGCTACGTTTACATGGATGCGACTGCAGCGCATCGGATCCAGTTAACGAATCGAATCGGTCCATGTAAACAACTCGGATCGGATCGGATCGGATCCGATCCGATCCGCTGGGACGGGGTGGTTTGAGATGGTCAATCCGAATCGAGACTCTCCATGTATACGCTAGCGGATCGGATTGAGTGCTCGAGCGAGGGATTACGGGAGCTTTGCTTTGCACGCCGCTAGGCAAACCGGACACCTCGGAAACATTCTGAAGGTCACGAAATTCGCGTTGTGATCCTTCGACACGAGGTGCCGCTACCGGTCGATCCGAATCCATGTAAACGTAGTGGCTGAAGTGGATCCGATTCGCTAACTGGATCCGTTGCGCTGCTGTCGCATCCATGTAAACGTAGCCAGAGCCTTTCCCCTGTCCGAGAGGCCGACCGGAAGGCCGACCGGAGGGCCGGCAGGAGCCAGCCTCTCGGGAGCCGACGCTGACCCCTCCGAGCTCGGCTCAGAACCGTCCGAGCTCGGCTCAGACTCCAACTCTGACACTTCAGGGTCGGAGTCTGACTCCGGTTCTGGCTCGTTCGATGCAAGGCAGATGTTGTGAAGCACTGCACATGCCGAAATAATGGCAGTGGCTGTTGAAGGGTGGTAATACAGAGCCCGGTGCCTTTGCAGACACCGGAATCTGTTTTTCAACAGCCCGATGCAGCGCTCCACAACAGACCTGACCGAGGAATGCGCCTTATTAAATCGGCCGCTAGGGGTGGAGGTCGCGTGGTTCCCGGGGACAGGGGTGATGAGCCAAGGCTCCAAGGGGTAGCCGCTGTCACCTGCACATGTAGAGAACGGAACATATTACATTCTTTTCTTTTTAAAATGAAAGGCAAGAAAACAGCAAAAAAAGCTGTTTGCAACTATGTCAATTATAATGTGACTTAAGTGTGACTTAAAAGTTTGTTAATATTTCTGGACTACAGTATCAGCTTACACTATGATTAATTAGCACCAGCTTGCCTACACACTCCCTGTTATTTCCTGCAACTATGTGTTTTCCTGGTGGGTCATATGGGATGTGTGCTCGATTCCTTAGGGGTGCTGTGTTGTATGCAAGTGCATTATTAGGCCCTGGCATCCGACAGACAAAAGCTAATGCTTTGTTGCTTTTGGGAGTGTGGCTGTGACCTCAGGCACAGGCACAGCAGAACACGCTGGCCTTGTCTTTGGCGAGCAGGGGGATAAGGTGCCAGTTCGACGAGCCTCTCTCCTAATCCTCGGGGCTGTTGGAGATGGGGAAAAGAGAGCGGGTGGCCAGATTGGAAGGGGGTCAGCTCCTGCCGGGACACGGAGGGTCTAATAGGAGGAGCTAGGCAGACCGAAGAAGGGTCAGGGAAAAGAACCCATAGCGTGGGACAGAGACGACCCGAGGACAGATTTGGCGAGCCCCAAGTGGCCAAGGAGGAATGGATCCCACTCCGGACAGACTGACTACCTTCAAAACGACCAGGCGAGCCCCCAGGGATCAGCGAAAGAGCTCCAACTTCATGCAAAGTGCCTGCCTTCAGACTGACTCAACGAGCTTTAAACCAACCAGCAAGAGAGTACAGGCAGACAGTAACAGTGAGTGGGCCGAACCGGACAGCGACTTGCACTGCGGTCGCATGCCTTGCGCGGTCTATCACTGTCATGAGATTGGTGTAGTGTGGTTTTCGTAGCCTGCAGAGTGTGAGAGTTATGTGGACATAAACAGAGAATAATGGCCAAACTTTGGGTGTTGTCTCACTTCAAGAAGTTCCAGCAACTGTGTCTGTGTGCCTCACAACAAGCACAGTTTGTGTGGTACTGTGGCTTTCAAGCAGTGGGAGTCACCGTGTGCGTAAGGAATGAATTCAGTGTGCTCACCAAGCAGGAACCGGCCGTCGCGTGGCAGCTGCCCTTGCTCAAGTCGGTTTCGGAGCCAGGAAAATTGCCACACGAAGGAGTCGTGCACCGACCCAGGGTACCGTGGGTCGATGCACATTACCCGGCAGTCGGCGTCACACACCTGAAAGTGAGAGAGATATCGACATGTAATCACCTGAATCCACAAGTAGTAGATTGTATTTATGGTTCACAAAGCAGTCGCAATTCCAGAACCTTTCAAGTTATTTTGTCTGACACCTTCCTGGATGCAAGGTACAACCACCTTCAAACGAATTTTTTTTTATTTTATTTTGCTTGCACGTTTTAACAGACAAGTATTATTTTTGGGAGAAGCGTCTCACGGCTCACATGCTACGTAGAGATGCTCGCGCAGTCGTGAGACCCCACGGCCCGCAGTCATAAAACGGCATATTTACACCGTAGCGGCGTTACGTTTTTTTTTCTTTTTTACACATTTGGGACGCGTTTTGACTATAACGTAACATGAGTGTACTAACCACCATCACGTTTAGAGCGTAGTATTGTTTGCGGCATCAATACGCCGCCTTCGTGACGGTGGGGTCGTTCTTGGACGGGCCGACGATGGAGATCATGGTCCCGTCCACGCAACCGATGACGCCGGGTATCTTGCCGAGCAGCTTGAAGCCCCTCTCCGCGTCGAACCTCTCGCTCGGCGTCTCGGGGAAGTGGATCCAGCCACGCTGGACCCCGAGACGACGCACGATAGCGACGGACACGGCGCGGACCGCAACGCTGACGGTCTTTTGGTCCCGCGCTACGTGTTCGTCGCTCGCCACCATGCCTTGGGAGCTCCCCGTGGCGTAGAAGCGCAGTGCACACAACACTTGAAGCTCCACAGTCATGACCGTCCACGAGGTACGCACTCTCCTCAACTCCGGTTTCTCGCGAAGTTCGTAGCACAACCACCGCACCACGTTCTTCGGCAGGCGGTACTGCTTGCGGAAAATCTCCTCCGGGAGTTCGAATGCATCGCGGTGTTCATGATACAGCCTTTCCGGCGAAAAAAAAAGCTCTATTAAAGAAAAAGTCGAATTAACGAGACGACGACGCCTCGCCGCCGAAAACATGCTGCCAATGACACCTACTTCCGAGCAAGTACCTTTTGAAACGTACTCGGTACAAAGTGAAACTTCACTTTGTTGTCACGTCCGGTTGCCGACTCCGCCCAGTTTTGCCGACTCCGCCTACATTTTTCTAGGGAAATTACGTCACTTTTGCTTTCAACCAATCAGACGTGATGACGTCACTTCCGTGTACTTTTAAAAGGAACATGTACAATGTCGAACCTAGCCATCCAGGGGACCTATGTTGGACTTTCGAGAAACTAGAAACAGAAGTGACGTAGCGGCAGGAGTGGCGTAACCGAGCAACGGCGCGCACCGCGAAACCGCCCTCTTTGACGCCGTGACGACATAGCAAGATTGGCGTCTGTCACTCACTTGAGAGGTGTCAAGAGCCAACCCCCGAAGAGCGGAAGTAGCTACGCTGTCCCCCTGCCGTACCTACGCTTTCCCGGTCGTACCTATCTGGAACCTAGTCCCTACGCAAGCGTCCGTTTCTCTGGCAACCGGAGGAGCATTTCCTGGTTTTAGTGAAGCGATGGCAGCCAATCCCTCGCGGCGGTGACCTTCACATCTGCTCTATTCTAAAGAAACTTGTCAAACTAAAAAAATAAACGTGTTCTATTGAAATAAACAACTGATTTTGTAGCGGTTCCAGAAAATATTAGACGGAGTAAACTCGCATAAAAGGTTAGAACAACATGCGGGACGCGGATGAGCACCTAGTTCAAATCACTGTCGCTGATGACGGCTCAAGAAACAGGAGAATGAGGCCTCTCTGGTACGCGGCGCGCGCAAATGAGCTGAGCCCGGCGCTGTCCAGAGACGACAAAGTTCGTCTCTGGAACGAGCTAACCTCCCGGCTCAACTTCCTCGGGCCTCAGAGGAAGGAGCCGGATGGTTGGAAACGCTACTGAACCGTGCGTGTGTAAGGCGCGGGCGCGGGCTGTGGAGCTGGCGAAACAGGCGAGGTAATTTGCGTAGTCTACTCATAGTGTGGACCAAGCTATTGAATTACTTCCTTTAGTCGCAGGCAAACAGGGGGCGGAGGCATTGGCGTCACGAGGGTTAGCGGCACCCGGGGCGGTAGCCCGCCGCGACCATCGTGACTGTGCTTTCTGCTTGCAAACGCAGAAGGACTGTGCCTTCTGCGTTTGTTTGTTGGAGTAACTATAACCAGTGAAGAAAGTTAGTAATATGCTCTTGGCAACAGGTATGACAGATATATGCTAAAACTAGCCATTCCTCATGTTTGTAGGACAGCAATATGTAGTGTGTGCTTTTTCATCAAAGGTGTCAAGTGGCTTGTGCCATCGGAATTTCATACTTGTAGTTTTCTTTAATTGAAACCAAGAGGTCTGCACTCTAGCCACAACTTGCCACCCGCCTGAAACTGGCCTCCAAGTTTGCCATTTTTCTTATATCGCAATAAAGTGGAGATTTGGGACACTTGATTCATTTCAAACAAAAAAGCGCCGAAAAAAAAAACACAGGGACGCAGACGAAGGGAAACAGGACAAGGCACACTCTAACTGAAGTTGACTTTTCAATAAACTTCAGTTGAGTGTGCGTCTTGTCCTGTTTCCTTCGTCCTTGCCCGTGTTTTTTTTTTTTTTTGTTTGCTTGTTTTCTTATATCATTGTTGACATCAACATGCCTCTACTATGGAACCTGTCATGCTTCCATGTGTGACAAAACACAAACGAAATGGCAGTGTGCTTAATTAAGTGAAGTGTGAAATAATGTCTGTGATATATCCTGGATAATGACAAAGAATTTGTACGGTGTTTAGTAGTCCATGCTAAATTTCACTTTAAAGAAAGTATTGCAACTTGTGTTTTCAAACATGTTTATTTTTCACGTTACGGCATTGTTACAAAAAAAAAGAAAGCACTTTCAAAGACAAACTGCTTGTTGTCTCCTTTATATATTCAAACTGACATAAATCCAATATGCGTTTATTGAGTAATACACCTGGCTCTGTGGTAGCCATAATAGATTGTAAAATGGAACAGGGCAATGGAAGTGTAGAGAAAATGAATTGATGTCCAAACCGGATACAAACAATATATTGCAGTAAAAAAAGAAAAATGGGTCTCACCATTAGCCTATTGATTTCTCAGTTTCCTGCAAGAGCGAGCCAGATGCCCCTTTGGCTAGCTACATAACCCTACAAAACCTTCTGTTATTGTCTCACAAACTTTATGCACCCTGCTTGCAAATTTAAAAAAAGGCTCTACCAACATCACCGTGATGCACCGAATAGCTTTTCGGAGGCAGTACTACATGACTGTATAAAGGTAGCACGGTGGTTGTGCGACGAACTGCGCAAGGCGTTGGAGTTGACACTGTGGAGCTTATGGACGGCCATGACTGTGGAGCAACAAGCGAAGTACATGCTGCCACGGGGAGGGCTTCTCTGGTGGAGAGAGCGTCAGTTGAGGTGAGGACGACGAGGGGTTTGCTGTCGCCGGTGGCGTCCCTGGTGTGCGGGAGTGACACCGTGGCGAGGACGATGAGGAGCTCCCTGTCGCCGACGGTGTCCCTGATGGGCGGGACCTCCGTTGTGGCGACGGACTCCTTGGCGCTGGTGGTGTCCCTGGTGGGCGGGACTGCCACCGTGGCTTGCGTGGGGCTCCGGGGAGGCACGGCTGTGGCGGGTTCGGAACTGGGCAACAAGGCGCTGCCTCAGAGCCCTCCCCGTCCGAGAGGCTGACCCGAGGGTGGGCAGGAGCCAGCCTCTCGTCATCTGCCACTGACCCCTCCGAGCTCGACTCAGAACCGTCCAAGCTCGGCCCAGACTCCAACCCTGGCTCGTCAGGGTCAGAGTCTGGCTCCGGTTCTGGTTCCCTCGATGAAAGGCAGATATTGTGGAGCACTGCACATGCCGATATAATGACGGTGGCTGTTGTTGGATGATAATACAGAGTCCGGTGCCTTTGCAGACACCGAAATCTGCTTTTCAACAGCCCAGTGCAGCGCTCCACAACGGACCTCATCGAAGAATGTGCCTTATTAAACTGGCCGCAAGCGGTGGAGGTCGCATGGAATCCAGGGACAGGGGTGATGAGCCAAGGCTCCAAGGCATAGCCGCTGTCACCTGCACAGTCAGAAAAAGAAATGTATGATATTAATGCTGTTCGCTTTAAAAGAATACTTCAACGAAATTTGAAATATACCCGTCGTGTTCAGAAATAGGCTGAATATGATCCACAATACCCGTAAATGACAATCACACATTTGTATTTTGAGCCTGATGGCTGTATTTTTCGTTATAAATAGCCCACACTGGCAAGCGCTCGGAGAGCAGCCAGCAGAGAGCACGTCACATCCGGTGCAATTGTGATGTAGTTTATCTCGGGATGAGCAAAGCTGCGGCGAGGCAGACGACGTCAGGATGCCCTAGCTGTTCCAGCAACCAAGCGGTCGAAGCACGCAAGCATCAGGCCACCGGAACTAACTTCAAAGCTGCTTTTGTGTGAATTTTGAGTGACGGGTTAATCTTCTATAATCTTGGGACGCACAAAAGAGTGTCCCGTTGAGTGTGGAGTTCCTCCCTCCCCTTTTCTCTTCTGCTGGCCGTAGAGCTGTCGGGATGACGTCAAGTTCAAAGCATCTATAGTTCTAGGCAAGACAGTTATCGTCACTACCTGTCAAGGTTCCTAGATGGGCATTACAAACGGCTTTAGCGACATCTAGAAAATGCTCTTTGCTATTCGCCTAATTTTTTTTTTTAAATGCCTTTCTGTGTCTTTTTTAACAAGATATGGATGTGTCCGATGTGATACTGCTGTTTTGAACACGTATAGACCAAAAAATAAGCACCGAAATTTCGTTGTAGTATCCCTTTAAAATTGTTGACAACTAAGCAGGTAAAGCTGCTGTTTGCAACCTTTCCCCCCTGTTGTTGACAGCTGCGTCGGAGTGTTTCCAAGGAGACGTGTCACAGGTATGGCCAGAGCACATGCCAGTTATCCATCTTCGGAACAGTATGTGTGATATTGTAGCTTATAAGTGGTGCAGAGCCATCATGTACAGAACCAACAAATGCAGTATGCTTACCGAGCAGGAACCTGCCGTCGTCTATCAGCCGGCCTTGCTCGAAGTTGCTCCGGAGCCACGAGTAGCGCCACGCGAAGGAGTCGTGCACCGACCCAGGATACCGTGGGTCAATGCTCATGACCCGGCAGTCGGCGTCACACACCTGCCATAGTGAGACATATGTCGACATTAATTCAACTGAATCCACAAATAGTTGATTGCACTCATTGTCATGGGGCCCTGTCAAACACTATTTACATGCTGACCAACACACCACCATATATTATGTGGTTTACAAACTTAAAATATTAAAACAGCGCAAAAAAACGACGGACTGGATGAAGAACACAGACAGAGCGCTGTCTGTGTTACAAAGATTAAAATTATATGATAAATAGCCACTTCCTTTGATACACGTAATAGTTTAGGCAAATTTGTCTTTTCCTTCAAAGGAGAGTTTACACTTTATCACGCAGGACAGGGACTAATGCTTAAAAGCTTAACACGACATGAAAACAAACAGAGATCGAAAGCTTTTCAGCTAACAAACCCTCCCTCCCTTCGTCGAAGAAACGCTTGTGCGGAGGATGAACGATTACTAACGACCCATAACTCTCATTTATAAAATGTCATATCCGCACCGTATAAGCGTTAAGGCTGGTTCACACACTTGCAACTAGGGTGCCTTCATGTGCGCTTTGCTTAGGGTGGAGTCATCCGGCCATTTTGTCCCACACTTTTATTTTCCTTTTTTGTTCAGAAGCGCGTGAAAGAGCGTGTCCCTGCACGCGCTTGTGGCGCTGACTGTGCTATGGCGACATTTTGGTTTCGTAGATTTCTTTGTATTTTACCCGTGAGCGCGTGCTGTCGGCATCGGGTACTACAAAGGGTGGCATCACCCTAAACAGAAGGACATTGAGGCACCCTACTTGCAACGATTACGTTCGCATGCAACCGAAACGACCGTAACGACAAAAACACCGCAACAACCGTGGCTCATGGATTGCTTCGCGAAGCTACCCCTTGCATCAGTTGCCATGCTGTGTTCGGCGAACGCTTGTCCCGGTGACTTTGTCATTACGGTCGTTTCGGTTGCAAGCGAACGCAACCAACGCAGATGTGTGAACCAGCCTTTACGCTCTTTTTCAAACCCATTCAGAACGGGCATTGACCTATAGCTAAAAGCGCGAGCTAGCTGCTTTGGATAAAGCCCCGGCGGCTGCACGAGCGCTCGTGCAGCGAGTGCTCCAGTGAAGCCGTTCGCGCTTGCAGAGTTTTCTCAGTTAGTTCATGCTAAGGTGAGACGTAGTATATATGTGATCGTACTTACCACCATCACGTTTAGAGCGTAGTATTGTTTGCGGCATCAATACGCCGCCTTCGTGACGGTGGGGTCGTTCTGTGACGGGCCGACGATGGCGATCATCGTCCCGTCGACGAAACCGATGACGCCGGGTATCCTGCCGAGCCGTTGAAAGCCCCTCTCGACGTCGTCCCTCTCGCCGGTTGTCTGGGGAATGTCGATCCAGCCCCGTCGGACCCCCAGACACTGCACAATAGCGAGGGACACAGCCCGCACAACGATGCTGACTGTAGCCTGATTCCTCGCTATGTGCCCGTCGCTCGCCAACATGCCCTGAAAGCTCCCCGTGGCGTAAAAGCGAAGTGCGCACAACACATGCTGTTCCACAGTCATCACCGTCCACGAACCTCGCAGCCTCCTCAACTCTGGCTCCTCGCGCAGTTCGTCGCACAACCAACGGAGCACATTCTTGGCGAGACGGTACTGCCTCCGAAAAGTCTCCTCCGGGCAGGGGCGGATGCAGGAATTTCCAGAGGGGGGGGTCAGGTGTTGGTCGGCGTACCATATGTTTAAGAACCCCCTACCCCTCCCCCGTTTCCAAACGCTAAATTTTTACAGATGCAGAAATCAAGAGGGGGGTCAGGACATCCGGACCCCCCCTCTAAATCCGCCCCTGCCTACGGGAGTTCAAAGGCATCGCGGTGCTGCCGGTAGAGCCTTTCCGGAGAAAAAAAAAGGTTCCACAATAGGAAAACTGTCGCTCTGCCTCCGAGACACCGTGTTTCCCATTTCGCTACCTCGAAGAGACCATCGACAGACTCGTTCCCTTTTCAGACGAAACACCGAGGAAACGATACGTCAAAGTGTTGTCACTTCCGGTGGGGGCGGTTCGCCATCTCCGCCCACATTTTCATAGGGAACTTTCGTCATTCAAGCTTCAACCAATCAGACGCGATGTCGTCACTTCCGTTTCTTTTAGGAGAAACGAAACATTTGTCCAACATAGGTCCCCAGGACTCCCGTCTATGAGAAGCGGGGGCCGAAGTGGTGTATTGCCTCACCCGGGGGGCCCCGAAGGGTCCAAACCTACCCCGGGCTCGGCTCAACCACCAGGATGCCCTTTTCCACAGACACGGGAAGGCCACGCACAGCCAGACGTGGGCGGGCGAGCCCGCATGGCTCGGGGTCCGTGGTGACGCCGCTCACCAAACACCTGCTTTCACAGGTGCCCCCTGCGGGGTTAGTTGACATGATGATGAACATTTTGGTTACTTTAAGCTTTTTATTGGCCTAATTCACATTTTAGAGAATCTCTTGATTATTTCGAATTACTAGTGACAATTATTCTACTATAAGCTCTATTCAGATTATTATTAATCTTAATTACTTGAAGTTACTTTTGACTCAATGGACTTTAATTCAGCCCAATGAACATTGTGATTACTCATTTGATTACCTTGAGCTAATATTCAACTAATTAAATTATTATAGAAGGTTTATTGATATTATGTATATTTTTCGATTACTTTGAGTTACTATTAATCCAAACAACTTTAATTCAGCCTAACTGGCATTTTGGCGACTCCTTTGTTTACATCGTGCAATCACAGCAACAATTCATCAGTTGTGAGCTCAATTCAAATTATTATTACTATTTTGATTACTTCGGGTTACTTTTGATCCAGATGACTCTAATTCGGCCTCAGTAATATTCCGATGACTGTTTTGATTATTTCGTGCTAATATTTAACGAAATTATTTATTATTTTCTCAATTGACACTACGATTACTTTTTTACTACTTTGAGTTACTATTGACTAAATGGACTTTAATGCGGCCTAATAGACATTTTGGCTACTTTTTATTACTTCGTGTTATTATACCTCTAATTGAACTAGGATAAACTCAGTTGACATTCTTATTATTCTTTTGATTACTTCAAGTTATTTTTGACCCAACGAACTTTAATTCAATCCTATTGACATGTTGATGACTCTTTCGTTACTTTGAGATAATATTCAACAAATTGAATTTTATATTATGATTATTGACGTTATGATTACTCTTTCGATTACTTTTAGTTACTATTAATCCAGTCCACTTTAATTTGGCCTAACTGACATTTTGGTCAATTTATCTTTTACTGCGTGTTATTATAGCACCAAATTTTCGTTTGTGAGCTTTATTCACATTATTATTACTCTTTGGATTACTTCGAGTAACTTTTATTCCGGAGGACTTTAATTCGTCTTAATTCACAGTTCGGCTACTCTTTTGATTACTTTGTGTTATTTTACCACCAACTGATCTATAATGAACTTAGTTGATATTATTATTTCTCTTGTGATTACTTTAAGTTATATTTGACCCAATGGACTTCAATTCAGCTTAATTGATATTGTGATGACTCTATGATTACTTTGATCTAATATTCAATCAATTTAAATAATATATGATGTTTATTGGCATTATAATTACTCGCTTGATTACTGTAAGTTACTATTAATCGAATCGACTTCATATTCAACCAATTGGTCTTTTAAGAGCTCGGTTTGCAATGTTATTACTCTTTTGTCCCAACTAATCTTAATGTGGCTTAATTGAAATTGTGATGACGTTTGATTATTTTGTGTTAATTTTCAACCAATTGATTTATTGTAAGCATAATAGACCCTTTACGAAAGTCAGTCAAGCAACTATGAGATACCGAAACCGCCGCCATTACTGCGTCGTCGTTTCGGGAGCGAGCGATGGCAGGTGCTTGTGGCAGTACTCCCATAGAGTAATATACACAAGGTAAAGAGCGGAAACTGCCATAGGCCCCAGCGGCCCAGAAAACACGCAGCGCACCTACCGGGCGGGATTAAAAGTTCATATGGCAGTTTTCCGGTTCCGGTGTGGGTAGTTTTGGTTTCGGATTCAGCGATATTGCTCACGGGCATGCAAACGCAGCCTCTTGATATTTTAGTCGCGATTTTTGCTGGAATATTTACTGTATTTGCATGTATTTGCTACCTATAAATGCAGTTCTAAACTTATAAATTGCATAATCTATGAAGTAAACATTAGTCACACAACAAAAAGTATATTTTGCTGCAGTAAAATATTTGCTAAAATTAGGCAAGAAGAATCTTGGCTTATGGAATATTATACGTAAAACAGGGAACGATTCAAACACAATTTATTTTTAGCTCAATTATGTACATATGAATCAGTTCTGGCGCAACATGTTTCCTAAGATAGCGATTATTATTTACAAAAGGAACTTAATATTAACATAATGAAACATTTGCAACATACTGAATCAGACAATGATATCCGGGAAAACATACGTCATGATTATTTCTCTACGAAGAACATGTGGCATGATAATTCACGAGACTCACACAATACACATCTTGATCAGAGAGTGTCACGAAGTCACAGGATAAAACATATTCCCTCTCAACCTCCGGAAAGCCACCAGTGAGCGAGGTGTACCATAGTGCCATAAGAGAGAGTTTTCACATCAGTTTTGATACATGTATTCGGCATACTTTAACATATACTTTTTGGTTAAAACAGAAAACACAAAACCATACATTGGAGATTAAACCAGGTACAAACAGATCTATAGAGGCCAATACTGAACTGCTACATAAAATACTTCCTAGTTATGTATACATAACTTCACATTGAAAATACACCATTACCCTTTAAATTTGTCTAATTGTCTCCCAGAAATAGCCGACTGGAAACGTACTCTATCTAGGTTCCTGTTAATGAAACGGACATGCCAACAGAGACGCACTCGGCAAAACATCTTTAAAAACCTTTTCTGACACTCATCGCAACAAAGACGGAAAGAACCGACACCAGACAGTGTTGCAAACAAAAGAGAACACACATTTGGTACATGTGCTACACTCTCTACAATGGCAAGGAAGTGAGATTCTAGCAGCTTGATGAAATCAAAAGCAGCCTCTGAGGGTACAACTAGATTCCCAAACAATTTACCCGGCACATGGTACGCTTTTAGCATCAGAAAATACTGGTGAGGCGCTGTCACCTTCTCAGACTTGTCCTTCAGCAAATCAGAACAGACACAGTTCTCAGTCGTTTTCTCAAGAAAAAGTTTGATCAGATATCCTCCGACATAAAATGTGCAGGAGTCGTCAATTACACTTGATTTTGTGTCTGATGCGAGTTCTGAAATATCGTCTAACGAGGGGAAGTTGTCCACAGAAAGCGAGTCCACATTATCTGCGATTGAAGCTTCCTCGAGCGAGAATGTTGACATCTCTTGAAGAAGATCAGTCTTGTCGTCCTCTACATTGCCGCTTTTTGACAGTTTGAAGAGTTTTTTTATCCCAATGTGTTTCAGTCCTGTCGTGAACTGATACACATTGGGATTGGTGTTGCATCCCTGCATTTGCCTGATTGTTCCAAACATATTCTCTAGGGGATCCTGCTGCAGTCTCCGCGTAAGCAGAAAACTGAAGTCATAGTTAGTCGAAATGTCCGCCCAAAGCAGGAGAATGCTTTTAATTGTAATTTGCCATCCTGTGATTGTTTGTGGCTGTCTCCTGGCCTGGAATTTCCATGCCGCGATCCAAGGGATTTGCTGGTGAAGGAAATTGACTAGTTCCAATTGGCCTTTCTGTATGCTGTAGTTTAACTTTTGCCCAGTCTTCTTAGGTTGCGAACTGTTGAGACAGTCAAAGAGCTTGTCCATTCTGTCACAAAAATGAGCCGTAGCCATGGATTCCTTTGGAAGCTCATTAGCATAAGCCAGGGCTAAAAGCGCACCGCAGACCGAGGCACTCAGTACTTGCGTTGCGCGCTTCACTTTCATATTGCTGAAAGGCTTCTGCAGAATGTGTCTGTCCGTGAGCTTTGGTGCTAGCCGCAGTCTCATTTCGTGGGTAGAATGGTAAAGCTGTACAATGTAAGACCAGTAAATAGTCTCATTCCCGATGCACAGCTTGTGTGCTTGAAGGTTATTTCTGGTGGTCTTGATAAGGTGTGGGACATCAAAAATGAAATAAACACGCTCATCTTGAACCTCGAAAAATGGCTGACTGACAGACACCCCCCGCTGGTTTGCCAAAGATACGTTCGAAGCACCCTGGTCACACACTACAGCTTTTACCGTGATTCCAATAGCTTTAAGTTTCTGAATGAGTGACACCAGTAGATTGCGGATGACAGATGATGGTGTTGAGGTGTGCCCAACAGTGTATGCGAGTGGTTGAACCCACTTTCTGGAGATGCCAGAGAGCAGGATGACCAAGCCTCGGTCCGCAATGGTAGATGTACGCTCGACACCATCATCCGTGAACCCAAGGACAATGTCACGGGAAACATCGTAAGACAAGTTCTTTTTCAAAACTATTTCATCAAAAATCAATGTGCATACACGATCACGCACATTCCAGGACCGCGTCTGAGATGCCAGGGTCGACATGACACCAGGTATAATACCTGGAGTCATTTTCAAATGGAAAAGCCATTTGCGCAGAGAACGCTGAGTAGGAAGCGTTAGCACCGATGACAGATAACGGTACGCCTGAGGGCCATGAAAATTCAGATGCAGAGCGAATTTCTTCAACCAGAGGGGGTACCGCCTCCCCCGCCCCTTGGACTTTGATTTTGTGTGTGCTAACAGCAGTTCATAAACACCATTGGGCACAAAAGGACGCACCATTTCAAGCGCTTCTGAAGCGTTTCGGGGCACCTGCTTCTGCTGTTTTCGGAGCCTTACAACAGTTTTTCTGTACGCCGAAAGCTTCGCCTGAAGGCGCCTGATGACGTCCTTTGGTTGTCTGCTGTAGTACTTGCTGGACGAAGGTATTGAACCGCAGCCGGCTATAAACGATGCAGAAAGTACGTAAGTCAATCTACACAATCTATGATTTATGACATTATAGTTCTAGTACTGCTCAGAGTCAAGTGGCTGGTATCAGTGAAAATAAAAACCGACTTTTACCTTTGTATTGCGTTAACTATCAGTGCAGAAGTTAATTGACAACTATGGTGTTAAAAAATGCCCGTGTATATTTCAAATTTAAAATAATCTCGACAAATAACTAGGCATTCCTATCGATCATGAAAACATTTTGTAATGTAGTCGGCAAGAACAAATGGGAACGAAAAAAATGTGGCAGGCACCAAGCACACCACAAAAATCCTCTATGGTAACCTTTCAGTCTGCCTATAGCGCAAGCCCTACATCCTCCACCATTCAATTGCTGTTAGTATAAGCCTATGGGCCTCATGGTGGTGCTCTAAATGCACAGGGCCGACATAAACCTGGAGACCTAATATTTTTTTTTCAAAATTAACCTCCTTTTAGTGGCAAACTAGGGTACATGCTCATTTTACATATATATAACTGCTTTTACAGCATTCAAGATGTGCACAAAGCGAGTGGTTCGCTTGGCCATCCAATACAGAGCAGTCAACAGACGAGCGTGTGGTACTGCGGTTGTGGAACTGGAGGACAGAGGAGCTGCATACCTCCATTTGCTCTGGAAATGTTTTATTGTTAGACACAAGTGTTTCACTAAAACCGATGTATTGCTCTAATATATTTCTTACCGTCAACAGCTTCTGAGGGTGTCGGCGTGCTACTCTCAGGTGGCACGTGGCCAAGGTGTGCGGCCAATGGGTCTTCTGAAATTGGATTTACTCGTCAGATGGGAATAGCCATGCAAGAAGAAATACTCTTACCATCAGGAGCTGCTGAGGGTGACGGCGTGCTGCTCTCAGGTGGCACGTGGCGAAAGTGTGCGGCCACTGGGTCTTCTGAAATTGAATTTGCTCGTCAGATGGGAATAGCCATGCAAGAAATACTCTTACCATCAGAAGCTGCTGAGGGTGACGGCGTGCTGCTCTCAGGTGGCACGTGGCAAAGGTGTGTGGCCACTAGGTCTTCTGAAATTGGATTTGCTCGTCAGATGGGAATAGCCATGCAAGAAGAAATACTCTTACCATCAGGAGCTGCTGAGGGTGACGGCGTGCTGCTCTCAGGTGGCACGTGGCGAAAGTGTGCGGCCACTGGGTCTTCTGAAATTGAATTTGCTCGTCAGATGGGAATAGCCATGCAAGAAGAAATACTCTTACCATCAGAAGCTGCTGAGGGTGACGGCGTGCTGCTCTCAGGTGGCACGTGGCGAAGGTGTGTGGCCACTGGGTCTTCTGAAATTGGATTTGCCCTTCAGATTTGAATAGCTCCCAATGTTCTGCGATATCTAGAGAAGGGTGGCCACAAGGAGCAACTGGTCCACGGTAGACTAAGAGCTGGACACCTTCATTAGTACTGAAATCGCTCGTCCACTGCTGATGAAAAGAAACAACCAGTGGGTTGCACGTGCGAAGCCAAATATTTGGGAATCTGGATCATTAAAAAGTATGGCTTAGCCTGTTATTGCGTAAAAACATGGCGGCACGTACATCAAAATCATTTGCTGTAGTCTCTGACATCAGGTACACAATTATCATTTTTGCCGGTTGTGATATATGTGCTGTGGCGGCCTGTTTGTACAATTACTAATGTATGATGCAAATCGATGACCCCAGGCTATCACTCGTGCCACGTTGGTCTATTGATTTTTCGCTATAGCTGGAAACATGAGAAACCATAATTCAAGGCAGACACAGACCTCCCGCCATGCAAACGGTAATCAAGCAAGTGATATTTTTAATGGCCACTAAGCTATGATATGCACAATGGTAAGGGGGCACATAACAAAACATGGAAAAGCAAATAACTGGATAGGCTTGTACTAACAGCAATTTAAGAATGGTAATGTCAAATGAAAACAGGCCTACCATACCATTCTGGGCGGCAGGATGCAGCGTTGAGGATGTGCTGGTGGTTCACAGCAGAAAAGTGGAGCCATTATTTTCTAAAAGCAAAACATAACAGTGAAACATAATAAATATTGCAAGTGAGGCATGATATTACCTGCAGCCTTAAATGTTCGGCATGTTTGTTGCCGAACTGTGGGGACAGCTGTTTTTGTAAGTCGGGTTTTTCCAGGGTCCATGAAATCTGTTGCAATGAAGTGCTCACTGCACATGCGGTACCCCTCATTGAGCTCAGTGCCTGTTCTTTCTAAGAGCTCGGGCCGTCTGGCGTAGCGTAGCCAAACCTTCGACCTGAAAAGCATAGTGATTTTTTTTTAATTTTTGGACACCGCCTGGTACGGTACCGCTTAGCGTGGTATTAGTGATTAGTAGATCTCACAAAAGTTCGGTGTGTGTAGTCAGTCAGCCACCCAAATGAGGCGACTGGTCTCTCGGTTGTAAATGAGCAATTTAGTTAGCGCTGCACGGCTGCTAGCCTTGGTCCTTGAATGGACGTGACGCAGAGATTATTACTGAAACCCGTCTCGATAATACGCTCACAGACCTGTAGTAATCAAGTTTTGAGTAGCGCCCCTAGGAAATAAAGTCAAATGCTTTTAGGTCACGGTATGGTTTCTGAAAGAAAACAAGAACAAAAATCTGAATGGCAAGTATCTTCAGCTTTCGGACAGAATGCTAAAGGCGCGAGTTGCAGTTTTTCTTTGTTAATTTCTTGTCTTTCTTTAGTTCTTTTAAACGTTTGGTTAGTGCGCGGAGACGGACGCTTGTGAAGGACCCCACACGACCCTTCCTCGTGCATGATGGAACGCCGCCAGCCGCTTCGTTTTTTTTTTTTTTGTTATTTTTTCAGCCATGCCTTGCAATCGCAGCTGGCGGACCCTGTAGCTGCACTTTATTCTAGCATCCTTGCAAACGCGCTCTTCCCCCCCCCCCCCCCCTTCCCCCATACAGCAACACATAGAAACAGGCATATCCAAATCAAAATAGGCCGCGGCAGAGATTGAACTCTGGATCTCATTCGGCGTTCGGCGTGGAACATTGCCAGATTTCGCTCCGCGTGCGTCCTGCGACACGTAGCATATTGACAAAGGTTTTCTTCTTGCTCCTCTGAGAGGTGCAACCCTGCCAAACGAACAAAGACAGTTTCGACAGTTACTTACCGTGAATCACGTGGAATCCGGAAGAACTTTACGCCCGGCTTCTTGTGAGTTTTCCCGTTGTTCGAACACCAGAGAACACAGCAGTAGTGTCCGTAACCCATAACCTGGGCGTCCGAAAAAGGAGGTTAACATCCATTTGATGGAAAACACGTCGTGCAATTCGCAGCGAACGCGGCAAAATAGCGGCTGAAGACAGAAAAAGAACTGAAGCGTAATACAAGCAGGTCGCAAACTTGTCAGGCCTTCTGTATCACAACTCAAAACCAAGCTTTGCAATCACCAAAAATGAAAAATAAACGACTAACCACCTGCTCTCAGAAAGTGGACTTGACGAGGTACGTCCCAAATAGCTGGAGGGGTGAAGTTCAGGGCAAGCGTGCAGCAACCATCAAGGCATTCCGCAGATTTCTCGGTTTTCACGCCACCGATGCAGATAGCAGACGCTTCGATGTTTGGAGCTTGGCCAACATGGCGACGCCGGAAAATTTGGAACGCCATCATCACGTGACTTACAAACATGAAAATTATTTGAAGGTTTTATTTCTCCAAATATTATTACCGCACCACAATTTTTAGCGGGAGTATTTTTAAACAGTAATCTTTCAGACTACTTTTCGAAGTAGCGCCACTTTGCGGACGGGATTGGAGGCGTATCTGGGCCGCGAACCGGCCGGAGTTTCCGCTCTTTCCCTTGTGTATATTACTCTATGGTACTCCCGGTACCTTTGGCTACGGTCCTCAGGGACGAGTGACTTTGCCTTCCCCGTGAAGCACTGACCTCACTGCAATTCCGCGTAGCTTTAACAAATGTAAGATAGAGGCGTACCGCGCCTCGACACTCGCTTCGAGCCGCCAGGTTGCCCGAAGCAACAAGTTCATCCCCGAGGCCTACGTTGATCCGGCGTCGGTTCAAGTGTTGAGGTAAGCACTGTTCTTTCTTGTCGCCCGTTCAGACCTAAGCGTGAGCCAACCCAAAGCTACAAGCGCGCGCATCACGCCGTGAACGTGTCTTTTACGTGCAGGCGGACTTGTGCCGTCTGCCGCAGCGCCGTGCACAAGGAAACGCCAAAAAGATACTCGCGCATCTTCGGCCTCTTTTGCATGATCAAACGAAATGTAATATTTTCCGGCTCGTTGACTTCTCACAGCTTGAGATAATGTTGCGAGGCTCAGTGGCGTACGGACTAAAGAGTACGAGGCGGGGGGTGAGAGGTAAACAGAATCGCTCTTGCGTCGTGCCGGTGAACTTCGCCTCTGTACGCCGTGCTTCATATGATCGTATTGCTTTCTGTGCTGGCAAGTTTCACGTTGACGGTTTGACGTGTGTGGTGCCCGCGAGCGTGCACTATGTCCACTATCAGCACGAGCATGCTAGCTCAAAAGTTAGGACAAACCAGTCCTAACTTTCGGCGTAGTAAAAGCTTCCGGCGTTTAGTAAACGAATAATCGCATATGAGACGCGTCTTTTCTCACACATGGTTAGCACTGCTAACATTATGCCTCTTACTTATCTAAAAAACAATGTGGGTGAACACATAGTATGTTTGTTCACTGTACAATCTATGCAGTAAACATAAGTAAACAAGAACGCAAATTTATTTCAGATCCACCACCGGAGTGCTCATCATGACAAGCTGCTTCAGTAGCCAGAGGAAAGTCAAAGTAGGAAACCTGGGAGTAGAAATATTGCGGTTAGAAAAAATGGGGTTGTATAACTTAAACGATGCAGACGAAACTTTTCAATAGAAACTTGTTGACTCAGGTGTGCCTCTCTGTCCCTACTTGTTTTGTTACAAGCTCTTGAAACTACCTTAATAAAGTCAACTCTCCTATGCATTCCATGTGCACGTCTGTTTTACTCTCCAGTGTTATTCTCAACAACACATCGTTCATTCATTCATTCCATACTTTATGTTGTGGCAGACAAATACTTATGCTGTGTGATGTATTCTATGGCATGCTGTGCCTTTGGCGGTTGTGATCGGGTGAGTTCTATGCTTACAGACAAAGTTACGAGGTAATGTGGTCAAATCACTTGAAGAGCAGCTCTAGCAGAACGTTGCGGGGACGAGCAAAGCAAATCGTTCTCGGAGGCCTGATACCGCCCCGGGCGCGCGCTTGAAAACATGTTCAGAAGTTGCAGCACGAGCTCCTGATACAGGCATTAATAAGACGAAGTACACCTCTCCGTGCTAGCAAGAGCAACCATGCAATGCCGATGCCGTGAACGTAAAACAATGTTCTATCGAATTTCATGTAATGTCGTGACGTGCGAGCACTCCTTGCGTTCGTTTTTTCTTTTTTTTTTTTTTTTTTTTTGCGCGAGTGCTTGTGCGGACGAGGTATTATCCGAAGCTACGTGCCCATACCTACTAGGAAACTTCACACAACTTGTGATCGGACACCACAACGCAACGTTGTCAGAAATCAACTCTGAATACTGGTCAAGAGTCGCTCGCAGCTACGAGATCCATCGCACGATTACTCGTGCAGTTCAAACGCATTTCGAAACGATGTCGCGTGGACAGGGGTTATCCTCTATAGATTATTTTTATTTGGGCTAACTTTACACTCCGAAGCGGTGAACACGCGCTCGAAGCTTCGAAAAGCGTTGAGGCAGCAGGGGACAGGCAAAATGTGATCGTCGCTCACTCCGCACGGATCTGCATGCCCCGATTTCTTCGAATACTGGTGTTTTTAACGTGAAAAAAAAAAAAAGACTCACCTTGTGTTGTTTTTCATCTTTTGGACCTCTTTGTGTGCATTGAGGGACGCAGCAATGGGTTGGCATGTCAAACGCTATCACCACTGCCAAACGCAGCGGAATGGTTCAGGTTCAACCGTCCCCCTCGATGCTTGACGACGCAGTAATGGCGGATTTTGTCAAGTTCGCGCAACCGACACTAGAGGCGCTGACTTTCGTAAAGGGTCTATTGACATTACGATTAATCTTTTTTTTTTCACTATTGACCCAATGGACTTTAAATCCGCCCAAATGACATATTGGTACTAATTTTGAATACTTGAAGTTATTGCGCCACCAATTTATCTACTATGAGCTCAATTTTAATTGCTATTACTCTTGAATACTTCCAGTTACTATTGGCCCAACGAACATTAATACGGCTTAATTGACAATTTAATGACTCTTAATTACTTTGAGCTAATATCGAGCCCACTGCGTTCTTATGAGTTAACTTTGCATAAAGGCCCGTTCACACTCTTGCGACCTCTTAAACCTTGATCCCTTAAAACCTCTTACAACGAGAGGACACAGTGGCGCCATCTATCGGGTTGCAGTGTAAACTTGGCGGTTCGGCATATTTTATAATTCTTCTGCGAATTATCCTTTTTTTCTTGGCTCGAAAAACTTTTGTAAACGTTATAAACGAGCCTTTCTTATAGGTATTACGCATATTTGACCTCGGAAATCCTGCAAAACCTTCGCTCTTGTGAAATGCAGTTCCAGGGTCACCACATAGATGGCGCCAGAATGCCAGTGTGTTCCCTTGTCCTAAGAAAGTTTAAGAAGTTTTAACAAATCTCGTCTCTCTCGGTCGTACTCGGTCGCGAGAATGTGAACGGGCCTTTATGATTACCCTTTTGATTGGTCTGAGCTGCTACTGACCTACTAGACCAGTCTGCCGAATTGGCAGTTTGATGGCTATTTTGATTACTTTGGCTCATTATACAGCCAATTTAATAATTATTGGATAAGTTGATAATTTGATTACATTTCGATTACTGCTAGTCATTTTGAGCTACTTTATATTTCACTTCAACTACCGCGGACACAAGAGGGCGGCGTCGGGCGAGAAGTCCTTCCAGTGAGCCCTTCTCCTCGTCCGACGGCTCCCTTTGGTGTCTGCGATACCTCCGAGGCAAGCGATCTTTGATTCCGTTATTAATAAAAAAAAAATAAGCAAAGCATGACTACAATGCTTGGTTTTTAGGATACTTAGATCCCATAAATTAAGTTATGACCATAAATAAACTAACGCAGAAAGTGTTCCAGTGCCCCCTTAACTTACGTGGAACATGCGTATGACATTGATGTGGACTGGAATAATAGAAAACCTGAAAACCGCAACGCAGTTTCAGCATAACGCAGCGAAGGAAATGCACATTACAAGTCATTAATATTTTGCTCATAATGGATAAGTTGAATATTTATTTAAACTGTTAAAGCTTTTGTAAGCTATGCCACATTTTATTAACTTCGTCTGGACTAAAAGCAAGTATATTATTTACGTGCTTTTTGTGCTCAATTCATTAAAAAAAGTTGCGGCGTTTATTTTTTGCTTTTTTTGTTTTGCGAATCGAGGTAAACTATAAAACCGCATGCAGGATTATTTTTCCAAGTTACAGGCGACCACCCGAGAATACGACAGGGTTTTTCTGAAGGAGGTCCTGTGAAATTATCAAAACGGCGGCCTTGTTTCGCTCAGTTCCATATCTTATTGAAGGAATCGAAGGTCATACATTTCTCTGAAAATGGTATACAGTTCCAAGGTTTTTCGCAATACTCTTTCTCGGATCTGGGATGTTTACTAATTCATTCATTATTGTTAAAACATTTTCAATTACATAATCTTTTAGCATTTGTAGTCTCAGTTTGTATGCCTGTGTCGCGTCACTACGTGCTTTTTTTAAATATCGCAACAGGAAGTTTAAGTGGGGACTATTTTCTTGGGAAAGGAAAGTAAAACGGCACATCTACAAATGAACAGTTTTGTATTGATTTCTAACATATATATAAAGCACACTTCAAGTTGTTCAGTGAATGCCATCTCTCCCTACACTGCTCGACAAAAGGGTACACAGTATCTTCACTCAAATGCATCTAAAAAGACACGGCGTGACAATGCTGCGGTCTTCTACATGTCTGCTCCATCCAGCGCTGGAGCGACAAATTCGAGGCTGTGGCGATCGTAGGTTCTGCAGTCGGCTTGGTGAATTTTTGCATTGCATCTTGCGTGGCAGATTGAAGTAGGCGCCAACGATGTTCCTTGACTGTGATGTCGTCGGGCCGCATGAAAATCTCTTCGCTCCGCTCCCGAATGTAGGCCTTGACCCCGAGCTTGAATTTAGAAAATGACTCTTCTGTAGGATTAAAAAGGGGCTGTAGGGAGGCAAGTACATTACAGTGTGCAGGTCAGACACTGCGTCATCTTTTGCCCTCCTGTGAGCTCGGGCATTGTCCATAATAACCGCCTCGTAGTCTGGCTCAGCGGCTATGATAGCACGCGACACATCCTCTAGAAACTCATTAAATGTGAGCCAGGATACTCGATCCACCGTCTTCCACAGAAGCAAACCCTCGGCCGACATGCAGGCGATAATGCTAATAATCGGCCCTCTTGAGGCTGTTGTTTTTTGTACGGCCTCCGTACCACGCTTAGACCGTCCAAACTTGCGGGAACACCAAATGTTGAAGTTGGTTTCATCCACGTAAAACCTCAAAGTTTGGGGGCCGTCTTTTTCAAGCCAAGTGGCGAAGACCTTCCGTTTTTCTTTGACGTCTGCTCTGTTGCGGTCGGCCGGCTGCAAGGAAACTTGCTTCAGGCTGTATCCATGTCCGTCCAAAAGGCGGTCGATTGAAGACGTGCTTCAATCGACGACAACGGCCAGCCCGGGCCGTTGTCGTTGAAGCTCACTTTTGAGCTGTTTCAGGGTGTAGGTTGGATGGTCGTCCACCAATTGCGTCAACGAGGTCAGAAAGTCAACATTAAATGTTGATTTCGACCCTCCCCGGGCCTTTCGAAGATCCCTGTCTGTCCGCACGATAGATCTGGCGGTTTTGATGTTGATTCCGAGTGTTCGTGCGAGAGACGGCAGATCGCCACCGCGTCTTGAGCAATCAAGAAGCCTCGCTCGGTCTTGGGTAGAAACCATGGCATACTTTACGCGAACGTCGTTGGGGCCTTTGCTAGGCCTGCCACGTCGGCGACCAGACGAATCTATCATTTTTTAAGATTCGTTCCACAATAAATATAGACGCAGAGGCTTCAAGGTGGTCGTGGTGTGGCGATACCTTTGACGAACCGCGTCGTCTGCTAACAGCTTTTGATATCCCGCGCGCAGGAAAGCCAGAAACTTCAAGTGGGGAAACGAGACACATTGACACTAAAATGTGCAGAAAGTGAGTGTTAATCTTATGGCCTTAAGAAATGATTCAATATCATTTACCTAAATACTAAGCAATGGTTAGGAAAATATAATAATAGTTTTGTCTACCCATTTGAAGCTTCGGGTTTTCTAGCGAGCGGGATATCCGAGGCTGTTAGCAGACGACGCGCTTCGGCAAACGTATCGCCACACCCCAGCAGCTTTGAATCCTCTGAAGTAGTCAAAACAGTTATCAGTATAACAGTCAGACCGAATGGAAGTCCATCGTGTCAAAAGTACCTCGAAGTAATAAAACTAGGAATAGTAATCAGATTTGAGCTCGTGATAGATTAATTAGTTGTATATTTACTCGAAGTAATCAAACGTCACAAACATAAAGAGTCTGAAATAACCAGGCCCGATCTAAAATTGGCCGTCAAAATCAACGCTCCTGCACGTAGAAACATAAACTTTCTGTCAATCTTGTATTGTACAGGTCGGTTTTATCTTGCAGAATTACAAGGCGGAGCTTCCTTTCTGTAAAAAATAGGGCCAAAATATTTTCCAGTGTCAACGTCGGACGGCAACACAGACGACCGGGTCGAGTGGCGGGGCGCGTTTGGCGACCGTATTGATAAGTGGCGTCGTGAGCAGCGTCGGAGTAGCCGACCAGCAAAAGAAAGCAGACGACACGCAGACGAAATCCGTTGGCAGCAAAAGAGCCGTCGTTTCGCAAACGCGTTTTTTTAAGTTTTGTTTCAATTGTTTGCATTTGCTTTTAAACCAAAGGTACATAACAAAAATATTATGTTCATTTTAATAGCCCATGGTCGTCGCGAGCAGTCTCGATAAGGAGGTAGTGCCATCTATCAACAAGTCAGGACCAAATACTGTGGGTGTACTGTACTGTAGGTGTTGCGTACCAAATACTGTAGGTGTTGCGTACGAATGCCGATAAATTTCTGGGGCACGTTGGGGGGGGGGGGGGGGGGGGGGGAGGGCTCCCGACGTGTTAGAGTTATATAAACAGGGCTACTACATCACATGGAAGAAGAATACTGGGCCGGTCATCTCGTTTCATTTTTTCCTCAATAGGCTTTTTAAATTATTTGTGAGCCCGGAGGGTCATGCTGTACTCTGGAGTTGTAGTCCAGGCTGCCAGAAAAGTATCGGCCTTGGCCGGCCCTACTTCTACTCCTCGCCAAGTCTAGACAAGTCCTTACGGCCGCTGGAGGTCCGTGGCTCAACAGGGGCTCAAACGAAGATTAATGGGTGCATTGCAAGCGAGCGCTGAGTTTAGTTTTATGCGGTGCTGAGATGCTCTACTTCATCAACAGGACAATCGAAATCGACACAATGGCACTCCTCTGGATGGCTAAAGAGGTCCCAAAATGCAACGCGCGCAGTATTGAATTTTTAGAGGTAGTCTCTTGGGAGAATAGTAAATCAACATGTTCAATAGTAGTCATAATGCCAGTTCGGCTCACAATAAGCCAATAGCTTGAATATTAGCACAAAGTAATTAACAGTCATCACAATATCAGTCAGGTCGAATTAAAGTTCAACGGGACGAAGCAAACTCGAGGCAATTAATATAGTAGTAAGAGTGTGAGTCGAGCTCATAAAAACGATTGGTTTAATATATATCACATCAAAGTAATCAGAAGACCCCCGAATTGTGAAATAGGCCAAATTAAAGTCCTATCGGCCATAGTGACTAAAAGTAGTAAAGAGTAATCACAATGTCAATTAGGAAACTAATAAATCGATTCCTTGAAAGTTGAAGACAACATTCAAGTAACCAAAAGTTATCACAAGGCCATTAGGCCGAACTCAAGTCCATTGGGTCAAAAGGAACCCGAGGTAATACAAATAGTAATTTGAATGTTAATTTAGCTCATAATAGACTAATTAGTGTTTCAATAACTCAAGTAACCCAAAGTGTAACCAAAATATTAATTAGGCCAAATTAAATTCGATGGGTTCACTAGTAAGTCGAAGTAATTAAAAAAGTAATCATCATGTCAATTCAGCTTTTAATAAATTACAATGTTGAATAATAACTCAAACTAATTAAAATAGTAATCCCAATATCAATGAGGCCGCGTTAAAGTACTCTGGGTCTAAAGTGACTCCAAGTAATCAAGAGTAATAATAATGTGAATTGAGCTCACAAGCGATAAATTTGTGCTATAATAACACGAAGTAAACAAAGGCAACCAAAATGTAAGTCCCATTTTAAGTCGACTAGCTGGATCAATACTAACTAAAAGTAATGAAAAGAGTATTCAGAATCTCAGTAAACATCATAATTATTCAATTGGTTGAATATTAACTCGGAGTAATCACAAGAGTCATCGCAATGTAATTAGACTGAATTAAAGTCATTCGGATCAAAGATAAATCGAAGTAATTAAAAAAGTAATATTAATTTCAATAGATATAATATATTAATTGGTAATATCGTCACTCGAAGTAAAAGGGATGCACCAAAATGTCGATTAGGTCGAATAAAGTCAACAGTAACACCAATTAATAAAAAAGTAATTATAGCGTCAATTGAGCGCATAATAAACTAGTTTATTAGAATAATAGCTCGAAGTAAACAAAAGATTAATCACAATTAACTAAACCAAATTAAAGCACATTGGGTCAACAGTAACTCGGAGTGATCAAAAGAGTAATTTGAATGTTAATTTATACTAAATACTAATATACTAAATTGAAGTAATCCAAAGAGTAACTGAATGTCGATTAAGCCGATTTAAAGTCTACTGGGTCAATAGTGACTCAAAGTAATCCAAAAAGTCATCAGAATGTCACTTAGCTCATAATAAATAACATGGTTGAATATTAACTCAAACTAATAGACCGATCTCACCAGGCAGTTTGACTACGCCACCGCTGCCGCAATGCATCGCGGGAGTCTTTCTGCACGTGTGACAACCCCGCTGGAGCTCTGCGCGAGTGGAGCACGAGACGGCACGAGCCCTCACGTGCACGGTCGTCTGCCTCCTGTGAACTAAAGTTATGGCGGCGTCACGCATGCGCCGAACGCTTAGTGAGATCGGTCTATTAAGAGTCATCAAAATGTAAATTTGGCCGAATTTGTGAAAAGTAAATGTAACTAAAGTCAAAGAGTAATAATAATGTGAAGTGAGCTCATAGTATATCAGTTAGTTACATAAAAACTCAAAGTAATCAAGGGAATCTGCAACAGGTCATTTAGGCTGACATAAAGTCTAGTGAGTTAAAGGGACACTGACACCCCCCAAATTTTTTTTTTCCTTTTTTGTCAGGCGATTTATTATGGTGTCGGAAGACTACCCAATTAATATTTTGCTACAGAGTCACGTATTTTTTTAATAAAGCCCAAAAACGCAACTGCGCGAAACCGAAACCGAAACGGAGAAGTGGAAAGGATAGCGGGAGTGGCGGAAGTCACGTGGCTACACCCGACCGTGCGTTTTTTTTTTTTTCTCCTCTTTCCGCACGTAGCAGACGAAATGCGTCTGTTCGCCGTGGTATTCCTTTGCAGTTATGTTTGTTCCGCTCGCTGTTTTTGTACTTCAAGATGAGTTGTTTTGTACATTTAAGTGTTGGCAATTAGTAGTGAGTGCCCGAGTGCCGTGGTGAATTCCCGTGTTCAGCTCCGAAAAGAATACTCCCAACTCCAAGGTGCTGCGTGAAGAGTTGCCTCACATGTCCTGCATCTGAAAGTGGCCAGAGTGCACAAGTTTCCGAAAGATCAACGCGTCGGAATCAATGGCTGGCTGCAATTCCTGTAGAACCATTACGCGAAGCTCGGAAAGCGGACGCTACCCGATTCATATGCTCCTTGCATTTTGTGGAAAGTGATATACACGGAGTTCGCAGGTGTCAAAAATGGAATCCATACCATTTAGTTCAGCGACGTATCGTCCACAACAATTTTTTTTTCCTGTGATAATTGTAAAAAAAGAAATGTAAACATCGCAGAATGCTTGACAAAAAAATAAAAATAAAAAATGAAAGGTACAACACCCACACCAGGAATCGAACTCGTGCCCTCTGCGTGTGAATCGGACGTCTTTCCACTGAGCTATTGAAGGAACACTCTCATGCGTAATTATGCAGCAGGTAGACTCTATTTCGGAAGTTTGCTGCCGATTTCCCTTCAATACATACACTCCCGGCTTGAAGTCTGGCAGCACCACGCATAGGGCACATTCGCACCTCGTAAAGTAACCGTACGCGTGCGTATTCAACTCGAAGTACGCACTTCGTGCTTGACGTTTGAGCGAGCGATGTCTTCAGCCAGGAGAAGGGACGACGGCTCGGCGACGTCTTCGTGCAATCGGCTTGCTGGTCGGGCATGTCGTACGGGATGAGTATCAGTTCTTTGGATTGGTCCGAAATTTCTCTTTCGAAGAAAGACAGAATTCGCCAGTACCGTGAACGACAGTTCTGAAGTAGAGGTCCAACGCCCGTCGTCCGCTGCCATCCGCTAGTGCTAGTCCCACGATATGCGAAACGACGCCATGTTGAGTGAACGCACAGAAAGCTTCCGGTTGTTTGTGCTACTTTTTTTTTCAATCAACGTATTTGCAGCTTCTTTGAAGCCACAAAAAATGGGTTTCATATTTTTTTTCTATTTTTAATATTGACAGTGTGCCTTCAATGACCCACGACTTCGATTAAATTTGGTGGTCGCATCGATACCTTTGAAAACGGCCCGTGACCACGGAAAAGAGAGTGAGCGAGACTCGAACCGACCAGTTCTTGATCGGCGGTTTTCGGGCGGAAAGAAACCGAATTTCGAGCCGCAAATTTTGTTCTGGGTAGTTGGGCTCTCATATGTCACGTACAACTAAAAACCTCGGCGAGCATAAATACCCTGTCAGTGTCCCTTTAATAGTACTCGAAGTAATCAAAATACTGATCAAAACGTCGGTTGAACTCAAAACAAATCATTTGTTTGATTGGCTGAAAATAATCAAATGACATCAAGATGTTAGTTTGGCCGAATCAAAGTCCAAAAGAGTAATTATGATTTGACTTGTGCTCATAAAAAATCAGTTAGTTTATTATTTGCTCAAAGTAATCACAAGGGTGGTCATGATGTCAATTAGGCCGAATAAAACTTCATTCGGTGAATAGTAAGTCAAAGTAATCAAAAGAGTGATCATGATGGTGTCTGAGCTGAGAATAAATCGCTTGTTTACCGTATTTACTCGCACAATGAACGCACCCGCCTAATGAACGCACCCCCCAAGTCGGCTCTCAAAATTCCGACTTTTTTTTCACTCGCGTATTAAACGCACCCCCAACTCGGACGTCAAAAGTTTGACCCCCTCCCCCCACGCGCGCGAAATGAAGGCACTTTTTTATCCTGGTGCATCGAGGTCGCGAATGCATGGGCAGCGTGGGCGAAGAAAACGCCTCGCAAAAGGCGTTAAAAAATAAAAAAAAAGATCCAACGGAAGCAAGAAAAACAAAAACATGGAGAGGAGCTTTTTTGTCTTTTTGCGCAGCTCAGTCTGGACTTTGGGTCGCGTGCTGCGCGCAAGGAGATAAGAAAGAGAAGCGGAGAAGCCCTCGCCTAAGCAAAGCGCAACAAAACTTGCGAAATGCGGCAAAAAAAACAATCCACAGAACCAGGAGAAAAAAAAAACATAAAGAGGAGCTTTTTTTCTTTTTTGCACAGCGCAGTTTGATGAGCTTTTTTTTTTTTTGCACAGCGCTGTTTGCGCTTATGGTCAAGAGGTCTAACGAGTCAAAAAGTCCAACGAGTCAAGAGGTCCAATAGCCACGTGACAGCCGAATCAAAAGGTCCAACGAGTCAAAAGGTCCAATTCGAGTCAAGAGGTCCAATGCGTCAAGAGGTCCAACGAGTCAAAAGGTCCAATTTGTGTCAAGAGGTCCAACGCGTCAAGAGGTCCAACGAGTCAAGAGGTCCAACGCGTCAAGAGGTCCATCGAGCCTTATTTTTATCTTCTGTTTATAATTATATTGCTATTAATGGCTGCTTGTGACGGTTACTGACTGTTTGACCTATTTGAATGATTTTGGACAATACAACTCCTACATAGCTATTTTCCACAAGTAGACAGATACTATTTGCCACAGTATTTGAGTGTTAAAAAGGGGGGGGGGGGGGCGCAATGATTTCCGGACTTCGGTCAAAAATTAGTGAAAGTTGCCCTCTGACACTTTTGAAGTAAAGAACAGAAAACCGATTTCGCCTGCGTGTCCTAGTTGTAAAAAAATAAGATAAAGATTGGCATTTCTGGCACACCACAACTCACTCCCAGCCTTCAGGGTCACACCTGGTCCCCCTCCTAGTGACGTAACTCGGGGTGCCGTGTAGCTTCCCGTGTGCTCCCTCGGGGGACGAGGACTCTTCCTCTCCCTCTCTCTGCTGACACTAGCGGGCGTTATGCTGCAGCTTAGAGCCGAGCGAGGTCACGTAATCTTTTCGCCGTAGTTCCCTCGGCTGCCACTTGCGGCTGCAGGTGGGGGAAAAAGCTCGACTTTTGCTTTGCGATTATGCAGCGAAATCGCGACATTTTTTAATAAAGGAGATGTTTTCTCTATCCTCCGGGACACGATAAACAACGTAAAAATGACCAGATGCAAATTCTTTTCATCGTAAAATCGTTGCACCCCCTTTAAATAATAAATATTGCCTGGCGACATGTTTTGGATTTGTAGAACTTAGTATCTGTGTTCCAGTCTCTCTGTTCTAGGACACATTTATGCCATTTCTACGGAAGTGTCTCTTAAATTCTCGAGATATAAAATACAAATGTACCTCAGCATCTCGCGTTTAGCCTTCCTTTTCACGCAACTCAGTATTTGTGATCGCAAATACTTCCTTGGGTAACTTTGTCCAGTCCTGGGTTCTCGTATGTTCTATTAAAAATATGATGCGCTACTGTTTTATGCTTTAGTTTGTATTCACAGAGTTCACCGAATTACTAAAGACGTAAAGAACACAACAAGGGAAGAAGCTCAAATATCATTGGAGGGCGTCTTTAAACGAGCCCAAATTACGTCACTTGGCGTCAAATAGAGTGTTGCAAATGAATGCAAGCATTGTCTCCTTGAAACGTTATGACCGCAGCAAGCTAGCGGGTTAATCTGAGCCGTTGGCTTACTCAAAAGCACGGAGCAGCCACAAATACTTATGCTAGCGATATGTAATTAACTCCTTTACTGATCTTTGTTTTTGGGAATGCTGTGAAATAAACCATGAAAGGGAGTTTGTTTGTCACTTTACGGATGTCTTTTATAAAAAATGTTGACATTTTGTCGGAGACACAGAAGACCAAAAAGTTGACCATTTGCAGAAGAGAAAATTGATAGAAATCAATGACTTTTTACAAAAAACTTTCCATAGGCGCACATCCTAGGCATTCTGCTACATATCTAGCGAATAAAAATCTTGAATATTGTGATAGTTTTCCGACGATAGATTAACTAAACAATGTAGGGGTGTTGCTGATAGAAGCTGCCCTAATTTACTTCCCACTTAACCGACAGACCTGAAAGTTTGTCATGCACCCTCTAGCATGACCACCCGCCTACCCTGTAAATTTCATTAATTTTAATCCAAGGGTTCAAAAGTTGACCCTCCCAGGGGCTGTATCCCCTTAAAGGAGCTGTGCAACACTTTCAGGGCTTTGCTTAAATAATTGTGGAAGTTGATGCCTGACACTTCTGCAGTGAACTACAGAAAACAGATTTTGCCTGGATACCCTAGTTTTTATTTAAAAAAATGAAAAAGATCCAGGTTTTTGCCGCCTCTCAACTCGTACATCGTCTTCCGGGTCACGTGCGCAGTGACGTCACTTGAGTAGGCGCGGGGGTCCGGTAAATTCCTCTCTCTAACGCCATCAGTGAGCGGCGAGAACTCATCCGCTCACGACCACGTGACCGCGCCACATGCTTTTGCGACACGCGATCAACATGGCCACCGGCTGCTGGAGAGGCGGTTAGGACACAGGAGAACAGAGCACCCGGTCGGCATTGCCGAGCGGCGGTGTTCGAAGTCGAGATAGACACGGCGGAAAACCAAACCAAGGCGGTCGTTCGGCTCCTCGTACTAGCCGCTGACGCTGCTCAAGCTGACGGTTTTGTTGACCTCGGGTAGATGGCGCCACTAAAACACTGTATGTATAATAAACATTTTTGTCAATGATACTACGTTTTTGAATCATTTATGTTGTTGGGACGACAATATTTATGGAAAAAAAAAAAAAAACCTTTATCGAGCAGGTATTTGCAGAACTTGCCATCTTTTTTACAACTACCCAAGTGACGTCACGCCGCGTGTTTCCCATGACGTCCGCTCGCGGCTGCAGGTCGGGGGATATTCTAATTTTTACCTCGCGATTACGCGGCGAAATCGCAACATTTCGATGAAAGGAGGTGTGTTTTCTGTCATTTGTGACAAGGTGGACAATATCAAAAGCAGAAGATGCCAATTCTTTCAACGTTAAAATCGTTGCACAGCTCCTTTAAAGGGGCCCTCCAACAGTATTTGAGCGTCTACTTTTTTTTGCGGTTTCTCCACGCTAGTGGTCCCGGAAACCCAGCGGACAACGAAAGAGTTCAAAAATATTAGCGCATCATATTTTAATTTGACAACTCGGAAACACCTCCTCCGACGGTGGCGCCGCGAGGTGCCGAATGCGCGCGCATAACGGCGCTCCCTTTCACTATACGTCACATTCACTGGGTTTCGTGATTGGCGAGAGCCGTCCCAGAAATTTTGAAGCGGAATAAAGTATATCACACGTTAACCGTCATTATTTCTCTAAAAAGTCGTTTTTATAGCGCAAATAAAGTTGCAAATTAAAGTTCAAAAAGGGCGAAAACAACGCCTCACGCCTCGTCGCTCATGCGCGCCTCCCAGCGGCGTAGTACCTCCTACTCGCCGAGGTGGCTCCGGTGGCGTAGTTGCGGGAGACGAGGCTTCCGCGGCTGTCGAAGCGGACTCGTCGCGGCGCTTGCGTGGTGTGCCCTCGTACGGCGCGACGCCCAGCTCCGCACTCCTTTTTAAGAATTCGGCGCTCAAAATCCAATAAGCCCGGTAAATTCATCGATGATGGCAACCCGATTCCAAAGCTACGGTGGTTGCAGCGAGGCCTAATGGCCGACCGGGCCGACGGGCTATCAACCAAACTCGCGTCCAATTGGCCAACTGCTTTTCTCCAATCGCTAAACTGTTTCATTTTACGTCATGAAGCGCGATGTTTTGCTTATTTAAAGTTGTTTTCTGCAATATTTAATTTGCTAATAACTCACAAAATATTGCGAATTTCTGTAATATTTTTTTTCCTCGGTGTTCCTGCTTTCATGGAGCTCCATTTCAGCGCGAACTTCAAACCAGTCAAAAATTGTTGGTGGGCCCGTGTAAAGGGGCCCTGCAATCATATTTAAAGGGGCCCACCAACAATTTTTTGACTGGTTTGAAGTTCGCGCTGAAACGGAGCTCCATGAAAGCAGGAACACCGAGGAAAAAAAAAATATTACAGAAATTCGCAATATTTTGTGAGTTATTAGCAAATTAAATATTGCAGAAAACAACTTTAAATAAGCAAAACATTGCGCTTCATGACGTAAAATGAAACAGTTTAGCGATTGGAGCAAAGCGGGTGCCGGAACCCGTAGTGACGTCAGCGCTCCCTCCGTACGGGCGGTGACGTAATTACGGCCTCCGGCACCCGGGTCAGGAGTTGAAAAATTTTCAACTTTCTCCTTCCCGGGTCGTGACGTAGGTTTCCGTATTTTCTCCGCGGCCAATCAGCGCGGCGCGATTCCCTCCTCCGCCCTCCTTGCCACCGGCGTTCGCGTGGTTCTGCGTGCAATTGCCTCACACCACTCACACGCTCCGTGTTTGACTTCCCGCCCGTCTCCGACGCGGGGAAAGCTGCGGAAGCTGCAAAGAGTGCCGCTACCCCGAAGAGGGCTGAAGTTGCCGCTGCGTTTGACGTACGCGAGAAAACCTATAAATTAATTCAGCTAGTTCAGCGGTACCCCTGGATCTACGACAGGTATCGTAGCGACCAGAAGGACCAGGACAAGCGAAAGAACTCGATACTGCTTTTAACAATTTATTCACATGGTTTCAGAGACACGGGAGGTGGTTGCAACCCGATGAAACGGCATCTTCAATGCAAATATGAGTGGCCTTTAGAAAGGCCGTTTGTAGAGGCAGGCAGTGGTTGACTTGCTGGCTCCAAAGAGACCGGAAAAGCAGTGAGATGCACTTAAAAGGTTAAAATGGTCAACGACACCGGTACGCGCTGTAGATGAGTTTTTAGGCAGTACTGTATGACCGCTAGCCTAGGGTCTTTAACGTGCACCACGCAGTAGTGATACACGACCGCACGCCGATACGATGCTCATCCAGATCGAAGCGGGCAGGGGTGGGGATTGAACCCAAGATCCCTGGGTTCTGCAGCGCGAGCTTTCGTGCAGAATTCACTCACAAGCAGCTTGTAAGCACACATCCTAGCTAGCACAAAGGACAAGGAAGCAGAACGGGCTTCGGTCATAAGTGCACTCAAAGGAGCACAACACCGTGACCAGGTTTTGTGAACAGAAAGAGTGTGTCGTATGAGCTGCACATGTGCATGCCATTGCTATTTTTTTATAGCACAGACGCAGTAAAATCTGACAAGCGTGTGACTGTTACGAAAGCTGCTCTCGTGATCCTGCCGCGTTAAAAGTGATCTAAATGTGGTTTCACTGCGGGAGCGCACGCTCCACGTGAGTATTCCTGCGAGCGACGCGCGGGCCCACGTGGAACGCCACTTGATATAGAACATGAAAATAATCCAAAATAAAAGGCAGCACACCCTACCTGGCTCGTGACATTCGGAAGCACTCGAAGAAGACCCGGCCGTCGGGGTCTTCGTACATCTGTCTCACGATGGTGGCGTACTCGCCGAGCGTTTTGCGAGACTTCAGGAGCTCGCGGGCGGCCTTCCGCTTCTTTTTCTTCACACTCCGCAGGTACTGCTCACACGCAGCCGCGAAAGTAGTCAGCCGACGCTAGTTGATAGTTCTTGCATTTGTGACGTACCTCTTCGTAGCCGGGATCCTGCCGAGACGACGCCATCGCGAAACAAAGCGACGAAAACAAGGCGCCAGTGCCGCTCTAGACGGAGCGCGAAGCGTGGCTGGCGTGGCTGTGTCGCCTGCCTCGTCCAGAGCGTCTCGCCTCGCCCGCGCAAGCGGCGACGACCCCGCTTGACGACAGCCGTTGATTGGTTGCCTGGGGAGCCGCCGTGATGTCAGCTCCCGTAGACGGGGCCCGTGCCGCCGCCGCTCAAACCAAACCGTGACGTCTGCTCCCGTAAACGGATGCCGGAGGTGATTACGTCACTACGGGTTCCGGCACCCGGGCTGGCCTGGGCGCCGTACTCCGGGCCAGTTTGAACCGCGCTTTAGGCCTCGCTGCAACCATCGTAGCTTTGGAATCGGGTTGCCATCATCGATGAATTTACCGGGCTTATCGGATTTTGAGCGCCGAATTCTTAAAAAGGAGTGCGGAGCTGGGCGTCGCGCCGTACGAGGACACACCACGCAAGCGCCGCAGTCCGCTTCGACAGCCGCGGAAGGCTCGTCTCCCGCAACTCCGCCAACTCCGCCACCAGAGCCACCTCGGCGCTGGGAGGCGCGCATGAGCGACGAGCGACGAGGCGTTGTTTTCGCCCTTTTTGAACTTTAATTTGCAACTTTATTAGCTCTATAAAAACGACTTTTTAGTGAAATAATGACGGTTAACGTGGGATATACTTTATTCCGCTTCAAAATTTCTGGGACGGCTCTCGCCAATCACGAAACCCAGTGAATGTGACGTATAGTGAAAGGGAGCGCCGTTGTGCGCGCGCATTCGGCACCTCGCGGCGCCACCGTCGGAGGAGGTGTTTCCGAGTTGTCAAATTAAAATATGATGCGCTAATATTTTTAAACTCTTTCGTTGTCCACTGGGTTTCCGGGGACCACTAGCGTGGAGAAACCGCAAAAAAAGTAGACGCTCAAATACTGTTGGAGGGCCCCTTTAAGCGTCTGCCTTTTTTTGCGGTTTCCACGTCTCTTGGGGTTCGGGAAAGCCAGCGGGCATGGAGAGAGTAACTAAATATCAGTGCGTCATATTTGAACCGGACGACGCGGAAACCTCCTCCGCCTACGAGGGCGACCCACGTTGCCGAAAGCGCGCGAAATGTGACGTCTTTGGTCCTGGGCTTACTACTGGTCAGAGCCGCTAAAAGCTTCTTTTTAGTCGAGATACAAAATATAAGTGTCGCGAACCGTTTCAATTATGTGTGAAACTAGTTTTTGTTCAGTACTTTAAATCAGAAAAGAAATAAATGCAGTTTGTAAAGTACGGAAACAAGAAATGATTCGTCGACATACCCGCCACCAAGCGGCGGAAAAAACGGCGCATACTAGAAAGGGCTAGTGGGATGAGGCCCCGACGAATGGCGAGCGTAGAAAAATCCCGGGTGTACGCGGCGGCGCTGCGATCGTATAGACCTTTTCATCTCAGTAGTTACCCGACCGGCGGATAGAGGGCGCTGGCGCACTCGCCGCCATTGGGTGGCTTCAATTTGATTGGTTTCGGTTTCAGGGCGCTCGGTGCTGTGTTTATGTGTTATGTCAGTTTCGCATAATTTCGTGATACAAAATTGCCCGTTATAGCACACTACTGATAAAACTGTGGTACTGAGCCAATTTGAGAACCACGAAGTGTTTTAGGTTCATATTCGCGGACTTTTTTACGGACACTTTCGGTGCCTCTGGTCATGTTCGTCGTTAATTTCGATCAGGTTCGGCGGCGAAAGGACTGTGATGCACAAGGAGGATTCCAATCGTCTATGGCCGTAACCACTGACCCTAGTTTTCATAGAAATGAACTAATGAAGAGACTGAGTAGATGTATAGTAAAAATGCAGGTCAACAACCTGATTAAAAACCTCCTGAATCGCGAAAAACACATGAAGTGGCCAGTTCGCTGCTCACTGTCTGATTTTCGCGGACACCAACTTTTTGTGGACTTCAGAGACTCGAAATGTATCCTACAACAACGAAGATATTCTAAGAAATAAGTGATATTGTCTCGGGCTGTTTTCTTTGAAGAAATTAAGTACTCGAGAAATATTTCGATAGTCCGTCCTATGTCAGGTGGGAAATTCCTTTAGCTATTGACCCTGCTAAAGTACTTATTAGCAGCATTTCACAACGTTGGCGTTAGAAAATGAGCTATTTGTTTTACTGACATTTGATTACGACGTGCTTGGCACATCATGACATGAGATAAGTTACAGGCCCCTCAATTGAAGTCTGAAATGTTGTTTTTGTATAAACTTTGCCAAATAAAATTAAAGGGTCTGAGAGAAGTGACCTCCCGTACGTTTGGCTGAATTCCAATGCTAGGCACGACTTCATGAACCTGTATAGACAGATCTCCATTGAAACTGATGCGATCTAGAATCGACAACGCGGAAATCGGGTGATCTCTATATAGATGGCTTCTTTTCGGCATAACACAATGTGAGCCCTAGGCACTCTCAAACTGCCTGTGACAGATTTTTTTTTTTTTTCACAGGGGTTTTTGTGTTAAAATAATTAACATAAATAAATTAAATTTTTGTGGTAAAAATGTTAACACCCTTTAATGACTGCAGATATGCGACCGACCATAGTGTACAGTTTGTCTAAATTCATAAATAAATCAAGCAAACGCTTATATTGCAAAAACCATTAAGAACGTCTAGCAGATTTAGGTGTAATGTCGTGAACAAACAAATCGCCTGATGTGGACGGTACCATTATCCCGAGAATCAAATAAAATCTGAGTTAAACGTTCGTTACTTATATATCTTATATATCCTATTCAATCAAAAACAACTATTTTAAATTTGTTGTGAAGGCAAGGCAGGAGACTTTCAGGAAACACACATAGCTTCATATATGCTGAGTATTGTGGTCACATTCCTTATATCCTAAATGCGTGGTTATACATATACATTGCACTATACTTACTTCGAATATTCCGCCAGTATCACGGAGCAAACTCAGTTGTCATAAATAATTGGGCTCAATATTCGCCAGGGCTGACGCTGATTCCTGTACCTCCTCCCTTTTCACACGTATCCGGTACGCCGGCGGTTAAAATAGTACAAATATGTTGCAAAATTAACTGCAGATGTTGTCGTGCACATAATGATGGCATGCAATTAAGTTGTAAATGTGAGCATCAGGCGGCGATTTACAACAAGGCGAGAAACGCGGTGAAAAGCGACGAAAAACGCGAATGCAACGCCTTCGGCAAGGCGCGGAGGGGAGAGTGGAGCGACGAGTTGAAGCCACCTTATGGCGGCCGCGTCACGTGATTCCAAGATGGCAGCGCCCATGCGACGGAGGCTGAAAAGGTCTATACCGGCTCGAGCATCCGACCGCTTCCGAGCGTTCCGAAGGCCTTCGGCGCGGGCTTGGTTGGCGATTTGGCCATTTGGCGGTATGGCAGCGCGAAGTGGCTCCCGTTCTGAACTGATCTTTACCCCGTGTTTGCTGTCGTTTGTGGCCAATGAAGTGTTATGCCGAATTAGTCTTTAATCGCGCAGCAAATGCAATGCGAGCCGCCCTGGCCGCCCGCTTCATACAGCCTATCCAAAACATGCTTTAGTGGCGCCCTCTCGAGCCGTCGACACGGAGTGCGGCAGCCGTGAACGCTCGATAAGCCCACTACCCTTCCTCTAGTTCACGGCCACTCAAGCCAGGATCTACGACGTCATGAAGGAGGTTATTTTTTGCTTGTTTTTGTAATTCTAATTTGCCTATAACTTTTAAAATAAAGCGAAATTTGAGAAAAGAAAAGTTTCATTAAGTTACTACGTTCAGTGCGCTCAGGTTCGGTGCAAATTAAAAACCAGTAAAAAAGTCATTGCAGGGCCCCTTTAACACTTGTCTGTCGATATCATTTATTTTTAGTTGACATTACGCGATGTGTTAGTCGGGTGGAATTGTAAGATGGTGGGTTAGCTGCTCAATCATTTTTAGAAAATTGGGTCATAGAGATTGAAGTCAATTGAAGAACTGTTTGTGTGGGAAAGCACGTCGATCTCTGAAGCCGATAGATCTGGTGTGTCCAGTGCTAGGCCATGGCGAATGGAAAAATGACATGCCATGCTGCGCCAGGGCAAACTGTCTCTTCAAATTCTTCGAAGACCAAGGACTTCAAAGTATCAAGGAAGCTATTTTGACGGCACGTGAACACATTTAAACAATTACTACAACTTTTAAAAATGATATCACAGAAATTTAAAAAAAGAAATCTTCAGTTATCTTGACGTCGAACGCCGTAAGAGTGCTTTAGTGTGATGGTAGACGTCGAAATAGCAAATAACTATGGGCATATCTTTCGTATGTGACGAAAGATGTGTTCAAAGTAGTTTTGCAATTATTTTGAACCCGGATGTCGAAGTAGTCACTACCTAAACAAAAAAGGCATCTCAAATCGTGGAATGTTAAGACCTTCCCGGTGATGTGTTCGATATTTGCAGGGGGAGAGAAACACGGGAGATGCATATTTACGACTTTGTGGTCAGGGGTAGAAAAGCAAAGGCCCACACCCCTGCAGGGCTGCAGGTCCCCAGCAAACCAATGTTGCTCTAAGCTTGAGAGTTACAACAACAATGATTATCGGTGTTTAAAATCCGGAGCTCGGCATGCGATCCCCACAGCCCAGCGCGCGCGTATCTGTCGCTTCAGAAACCAAGCAAATCATGGGCCATACGCACGAATACTGATTACATCACCGGCCAGGAACAATCTATCAAAGCCGTGTTCGTGAGATCCCCCCTGCCGTGTGGAAGTCTTCACAGCTTAACTTTTTGCTCTTTCACCGGCATTTTTCTTCTCCGCCTTATTTTGTTAGCATCTCTGTTGTCTGTTTCTTTTAATGCGTGAGCATTACCTGGCCCAGTCAGCAAAAAGCCGTCGGCAAAATCCGTCGTCAAAATTCGTGACTTGTCGAACACAATAAAAAAAAGATCTGTCACGTGACATCTCTGGTCACGTGATCTCCCTGGGCACGTGACCTATCTGGTCATGTGAGCACGAAACCATCCGGGTTTCGAACCTACGCCAGGTTTCGAACCTAGGCCCGGTTTCGAACCTAGGCCCTCTTGATCGTGAAACTAGCGCGCTATCCGTTGCGGCAACACTCGGGCAAAGCTAGTGCTCACGCATTCTCACGTCATAAGAAAAAGCTTAAGTGTCCTCGTAGTTTTTTTTTTTTTTTGTCTGTACTTATTTCACACCTCTTGCCTGTACATATTTCACACCAAAAGATGAAACGAGTCCAGATATCCAATATTGGACTTCTTGACGCGTTGGACCTCTTGACACATCGAGGCACGAGTCAAGAGGTCCAATATGGGTCAAGAGGTCCAACGTGTCAAGAGGTCCAACGAGTCAAGAGGTCCAACGAGTCAAGAGATCCACGGCGAGTCAAGAGGTCCAACGCGTCAGGAGGTCCAACGGGTCAAGAGGTCCAAAATTGGACCTCTTGACTCGTTGGACCTCTTGACGCGTTGGACTTCTTGACACGGAATCCGCTGTTTGGTCCCGGGGTTGCGCGTCGCGCGCAAGGAGATAAGAAAGAAAAACGGAGAAGCCCTCGCCTAAGCAAAGCGCACATAATGAAGGCATCCTGCCCTCGCCTCCTCCTCGCACTTTGGAAAGAGAAGCGAGAAGCCCTCTAAATGAACGCACTTTTCTATCCTGGTACAGCGAGGTCGCGAATGCATGGGCAGCGTGGGCAAACAAAACCACTTGCGAAAGACGGGGAAAAAAACAAACAAAAAAAAACGCGGAAGCAAGAAAAAAAACGTGGAGAGGAGCTTTTTTTTTTTTTTTGCTCATCCCAGTTTGGTTTCGGAGTCGCGCGCCGCGCGCAGAGATAAGAAGTTAAGTCGATTTTTCGGGATAAAGGGTCCGTTCATTGTGCGAGTAAATACGGACGCAAGAACTTTACTTCGCGTAATGAACGCCCCCCCCCCCCCCAACTTTGCATCGCTTTTTCGGGAAAAAAAGTGCGTTCATTCTGCGAGTAAATACGGTATATAAAAACTCAACGTAATAAAGAGTGAGGAATATGTTAATTATATTAATTAAAAGTCAAACGGGTCACTAGTAACTCAAAGTAATCGCCATGTCAATAATACTGATATTCACTCAGTTTTGTGACTAATATATCGGGTAAAGATACAAATTTACCACTAAGTTAATTGGGCTAATTTAATGTCAATTGTGGGATTAAGAACACGGAGTAATGAAAGGAGTAATCAAAGTTTTAGTTGAAGTTATATGAAGTCGCATTTGCCAATAATAAATCAAACTAATCGAGCTGAGTAATGAAAATATTTGCCACTCTACATTTAATCGCGTCAATATAGCTATATAACCAAAAAGTAAGCAGAATGTCAAATGAGCTTCTACCAAGTTATATGTTTACCAATAATTCGTCAAAGCCATTGATAGAGTACTTAATAATGCTTGTTGAACTTTTATCATGCAGATTGTGTTATTAATAGGTCGAAATGATTAGAAGTGGACGCCATACCTCAACTAAACTTTTAATAATATCAGTGCGTCAATATTACCACGAAGTTATCAAAAGAGTTATCATAAATTGCAATTGTACTTGTATCATCTGAATAGGCCCTTTCCGGAATTCAGTGCCATCGGGTGAATCAAATGGCAGTTTAAATTTTACCGTACTAATGGCGGCAAAGAACTTGCGATCTGCAGTATTTTATGGGGTGCCGTCACTTTCGCAAGTCAACGGTAAACGAGAATGTGTTCTTCACTGTACAGTTCTTTCTCGGTCATCCCTTTCAGTGTCGATGGCCACAAAGATGCAACCAGTCAGAACGAAGCGCCAACCCAGATGGACGCCTTGATAAAGTTCTATACATCAAAGGGTTTTCAAGTAGATTCTGCGCTACTAACAGATTGACTGGGCCCCAGTTAGAAACAAACGCTTACGCAGCACTTGCATCCAATTCCTGCTTCACGTCGCGCTAACAACTAGAATGTATAGGTCTCGAATTATCTGCTTAGGAGCATCTTCAACTTCTTCCTTCATAAGTAACCAAAAGGCCGCCATTAGTATAGCACATATGCCATTTTTCAGATGATGATAGTGGTCAAAGTGGCCAGACTGAATTCCGGAAAGGGTCTATTGTATCAATGATAAGTCGAGTAATAAGAAAGATGAAACAAAACGTCCATTCAACTTAAATATATTCGAGTGCGCCGCAATAACTCGAGGTAACAAAACAATGAAAGCTGTTTACAACTCCCTGTAATGCCGAATTAGAGCGCAGCTCTTGAGGAGGAGGAGAAGGGAAGGTGCGGAGAGGGGGCTTTGCCTTTCCTCCTCTCCTGCTCGCCTCCCATTTAGGGGAAAATTTTCCGCTATATTTGGCGGGGAAATTGTTTCGCTAGATCTAGCGGGAAATTTTTTCGCTAGCAGGGAAAATTTTCTGCTAAATCTAGTGGGAAATTTTTTCCGCTAAATTTAGCAAGGAATTTAGCGCCAAAACGCGAAAAATTTAGCGCCAAAACGCGACACTTATACCGGTGGCTCACGCAACCTCAGGAGCTAATAGGGAGTTTTCGTAGATCGTTTTCGCCGTCCCGCAAGGCCCTCCGCAACCCGCTACGATAGCGGAAACTCCACAGTCAAGGCTATCGGCGCGCAGGCGCAGTAGCAACTTCTTCGTTGCGGAATGCTTAGCGAAGGGGGCAACGCGGTCTACAAAAAACTTCCTAATGACGTTTTAAGCGTGCGGCACGAGCAGCACCGACGGGACCGAGCTCCGGGATCGAACAGAACAGCACGAGACTGGCAGCGTTCGACGGTGCAGCAGGGCGGTCTCAGCCGAGCCCGCTTTTTATGTTCTTTTTCAGTTTTATTGCGGTTATAAAGATCAGTTTGTTGATTTGCATCGACGGACGTCTTTCCTGAACCCCCGAAATTTTCCGCTAAATTTAGCGGGGAAACATTTCCGCTTAGCGGGAAAATTTTACGCTAGATTTGGCGGGGAAAATATTCCGCTAGATTTAGCGGGGCGAATTTTCCGCTAAATCTAGATGGGAAAATTTTCCGCTAGATTTAGAGGAAAAACTTTTCGCTAAATATAGCGGAAAATGTTTTCCGCTAGATTTAGCGGGGAAAAGTTTTCCGCTAAATTTAGCGGGAAAAATTTTCCGCTAGATTCAGCGGGAAAAATTTTCCGCTAGACTTAGCGGGGCAAATTTTCCGCAAAATCTAGCTGGGAAGATTTTCCGCTAGATTTAGAGGGAAATTTTTTCGCTAGATTTAGCGGGGAAATTTTTCCGCTAAATTTAGCGGGGGAATTTACCCATCATGCACCACGTGGTTACGCTGACGGCGACGCCGACGCCGCTCAAGCCGGAAACGGGTGCCTAAGAGCTGCGCTCTAAAAAGAGTAACCAACATATCAATTAAGCCTCGTCAATAGTGGGACTAGTAACTCAAAGTAGTCACATTAGTGATCAAATTATCAATTGCTCCCAAAAATTATAATTGTATAAACAACTGTTCTAAGTTACCAAATGTGTAAGCAAAACACGACCACTGAACACAATAAGTGCATATACCGGGTGTTCATTTTTAATTCGAACAGATTTATTACAAAAAATCCGTAAAAGATGCACTATACTTCGTTTCATTTTATCTGCGAGCGAAGCCCAAGCTAGAAGCGCGAGACCAGCGCTTTTTGCGTTTCTGCCCAGCTCGCGCGCTCGAGCAAAGCTTGAAGGCACGGAGCTTTCGTGCTCGCGCTTCTAGCTTTGCCTTCGCTCGCACATAAGGTGAAACGAAGTATAGTACGGTTTGTTGAAGTGAGTTATACGGCTAGGGGGACATTATGTGGGTGGCTAATCCTTGCGAGAAGTTGGCTAATTAATTAAAATTCGTTAATTAACTTTTTAATTAATGAAAATAGACATATGGTTCCAATTAGAAACTTGCTCAGCGTCATCGAAAACCCCTAAATCAGTCATTTTCAGAAAGACTTTGAGCGCGTAGAAGCGTAGTAGTGAACTGAAGTTACCGCTCGTGGAGCAGGTACAAAGCTAGAGGTTGCGATAAGGCGCCCGTGCAATTTTTCCGTCTCTTATCTAGCCCCAGCCTTGTACCTGCTCCACGAGTGGTAACTTTAGTGCACTACTACGCTTCTCACGCGCTCAAAGTCTTTCTGAAAATGACTGAATTAGGGGTTTTCGATGACGCTGAGCAAGTTTCTAATTGGAACCATATGTCTATTTTTATTAATTAAAAAGTTACGTAACAAATTTAATTAATTAGCCGACTGATTGTTTCGATTGGCCCCCTATAATCTGTCCCCCTGGATGGCTAGGTTCGACATTGTACATGTTCCTTTTAAAAGTACACGGAAGTGACGTCATCACGTCTGATTGGTTGGAAGAAAAAGTGACGTAATTTCCCTAGAAAAATGTAGGCGGAGTCGGCAAAACTGGGCGAAGTCGGCAACCGGACGTGACAACAAAGTGACGTTTCACTTTGTAGCGAGTACGTTTCAAAAGGTACTAGCTCCTTAGTAGGTGTCTTTCGTTGGTCGTATTTTCCAAACCGCGTCGTCGTCGGGCGATTATGCCACTTTTCAACTACAGTACAATCTCGATAAACGGAACCTGAAGGGACCAGGAAAATCTGTTCCATTTATCAGGAGTTTCGTTTACTGAGAGTATGTAGTGTAGGTACACTAAAAATGTTGAATGCCAGCTTAAATGCTGTTTCCACAAGTGCACAATTTGTAAACACGAGCAAATGAATGTAGAAGGAAAAATAATGACAAAAACACGAAATTGGTGCTTTTGTATATTCACATTATGGGTCCGGTGACGGAAAGGTTCCCACTCCGGGCTCTTCTAAGCCACAACACCAAGCACTTCTCGAGCTCTTCGTGTTCGGGGAGTCGCAGCCTCATCCTCTTGGGTCCAAATTGCGTACTGCTGAACGCACTCCGCAGCTTTTCCTTGTCGTGAAGAATCCTTGTCAGGCTACATTTGAAAATGGCATACTTCGTTGCAAGCGCCGTTTTCGTGAAGCAACCGTTATCGAAATCATTAATGACTTCGATCTTTTTTTTCTAACGTGAGCGCACGGTATTTTCGCTTCGTGGCCGCCATCGCACAAAGTAGAACACTAGGCCTAAGATGCGAGCAGAAGCCTTGTTGAGCCAAGCCTACCCAACATAGCCACCTATGCGTAAAAATGAGAAAAGAAAACTAAAAAAAGCATGCCTACATGCTAATTTCGGGCAATAAAGCTAATAAATATTAAGAACATTTTTAATACTGTTTTATTACGCAAGAGTTATTTTTCCTTTCTGCGATAGCGAAAAATATGTCGGCGACATAGCTTCGTTTTCAGTTCCGTTTACCCGGAGGCACGAGAATTTGAGTTCCGATTAACGGGAATATTTTTACATTGCATGAATACAAAACCAAACAACTCAGCGATAGTTGTTTCGTTTAAGCGACAATTCCGTTTAAGCGATTTCCGTTTATCGAGATTCTACTGTAATTTACTTATTGTTTTCGTCGGGAAGATTTACCGACAGCACCGCGCAGCATTCGAGCTCCCGGAGGATTGCGAGCGTGCGACGCAGCGCCGGCAGCGAGAGACAACGTTGGCGCTAGGAACCGGAGGTGAAGAGACTGCGAAACGGAGCTCGTGGACGTCACGACTGTGGAGCTTCAAGTGTTGTACACTTCGTTTCTACGCCACGGAGTGCCTCCAAAGTTTGGTGGCGAGCGACGAGCATGCAGCGTGGGACTGAAGACAGTCGTCGTCTCTGTTCGCGCCGTGTCCGTCGCTATCGTGCGTCGTGTCGGGGTCCGGCGCGGCTGGCTCCGCTTCCCCGAGACGCCGAGCGAGAGGTACGACGTGGAGACGGGCCTCAGACCGCTCGGTAGGATATCCGGCGTCATCGGTTGCGTGAACGAAACGATGATCGCCATCGTCGGCCCGTCCAAGAACGATCCCACTGCCATGAAGGTGGTGCACTGTGCCGCAAGCATTTCTACGCCCTCAACGTGACGGTGGTAAGTACGCTCGTATTACGTACTCAAAATCAGTTCCATGTGTTTCAAAAAGAATACAGCGTAACGCCGGTACGGTGTGGATATGCCATTTTATATATGAAAGGTGCGGGCTTGTGTGCTCCGCCAGGGGCGGACGCAGGTATTTCGAAGGGAGGGGGGGGGGGGGGGGGGTCAGGTTTTTGGTCAGCGTATCATATGTCGCCCCCCCCCCCCCCCACTCGTTTCCACGCCCTAATTTTTGGCACATGCAGAATTCAAGAGGGGGGTCAGGTCATCCGGACCACCCCCTCTGAATCCGCCCCTGTGCTCCGACAGCACGAGAGTGTGCTCTAGGTAGTATGTCGTGACTTTTAAAACGTGCATCCTTCCGCCCGCCACATTATGTTTGTTTGAAAGAAGTGGTCTCTTGTCATCATATCTTGCGTCCATGAAGGTGTGTTGCAATCATGTTAATTATCTTGTCAAAAGAACAAAAGAACACAAGCAGTCTCAATTCCGGAACCGGGTTCCGGAATTGAGACTGCTTTGTGAACCATGAGTGGAACATTCAAGTGAATTCATGTCGGTATCTCTCTCACACTTGCAGATGCGTGACGCCGAATGCTGGGTAAGATGCATAGAGCCACGGTGGGCGACGACGGCTACGGCTTGGAGTCATGGTTCATCACCCCTGTCCTTGGGATCCACGTGACCTCCATTGCTTGCTGCCGTTGTGGAGCGCTGCAGTGGGCTGTTGAAAAACAGATTCTCGTGTCTGCAAAGGCACCGGACTCTGCATTATCATCCATCAATAGCCACCATTATAACGACACGTGCAGTGCTGGACAACGCCTGCCTTGTATTGAGTGAGCCAAAACCGGAGTCAGGTTCCGACCCTGAAAAGCGAGAGTTGGAGTCTGAGCCGAGCTCGGAGGGGTCAGCGTCTGATGGCGAGAGGCTGGCTCCTGCCAACCTTCCAGTCGACCTCTCGGACAGGGCTTTGAGGCAACGCCTTGTCGCCCGGTTCGAGACCTGCTGCAGACGCGTGCCCCTGCGCAGCGCCACACACGCCAGGATTGCAGTCCCACCCATGAGGGACGCCGCCGGTATCAAGGAGTCTGTCGCCACGACGGTGTGGTCTCGCCCCAAAGGACGCCGTCGGGGAGCCCCTACTGCCCTCGCCACGGTGATGCCCAGCACGGACGCCGCCGGCGACGGGGAGCCGCTCACCACCACGACTGCGGTCCCGACCACCAAGGACCCATCTGTTTCCTTGCCGTCACTGAAGCCCTCCCCGTGAAAGCCGTCAAGTGCACACTTCGCTCGCTGCTCCGCAATCATGGCCGTCCATAATCTATGCAGTCTCTTCAGCTCCAACACCTCCCAGGTAGCACAAAACATCTCAGCAACGTTGCAGAAATGTTTGAATGTCACGTAACATTGCAGCTTTAAAAGTAACGTTGATGTAACGTTATTTTGAAAACATTTCAATAATGTTACGCACAGACATTTTTGCAACGTTGCAGCGAAATGTTACTGTTGCAACGTTGAAATAATGTTACGCACAAATGTACCTGCAACATATAAATTGGAAATGACAATTTCCATGATATTATAGAGTGTACATATGTACAATGTAGCAAGCTTTTGCCTGGGCAAAGTAAGAAGCTAGCACACATTAACCCTAGTTGTAATATTATTGTTCCCCTACACAAGAACTTTTGCAGTATTTGGTGGGTTCGAACCCTGGCAAGGGCATCTGCACTCCAAACAAAGCTGAATGCGGTGTAAGCATCACGTAACTGAGATTTGGTTGCATGGCAATCATCAATTAACCCTAATTCATTGCTAGGGAAATGGAACCTCCAAAATTCTAGAACCCTTGACAGCTGCCAGTCAAAGCAAACTTTTTGTCACACGGAATAAGCAAAAATTCATGACTACCCTAAAAACATTGGGCAATTCGGTTCAATATGAATACTTATGTAATTATGGCGCCTCTGTCATAGGTCATTTAGTTGGTGCACTTGCAGGGAATCTAGAGATAGACTGTTACTGGAAGGACCTTCTGTAACATGAAAAAAGAAGTTCTTACAAGCATCAATAAAGGTACCTACAGCAGGGGCCCAAGGCCAGGGCCTCCCATGCACATAAAAGCCCTTTTGTGATCAGTTTAACCACAGCATGTACTCAACTCGAGCAGAGGCAGCCCCCTTTGTGCATGACTGAAAGCTCGCTGAAAAAAGCCCTCCCAATCAAGCTATGTCCATTCAGCGAAAAAAAAAGCTTAGCACAAGCGTCCATACTCCTGTGCTGATCTCTCTTTGTACTGAGTGTACATGTCTTCAGGAATACCTAAAAGAAGTTAGAAAAGATCTGCCATCCACAAAAGCTCGGCAACACCCCCAACCCCAGTACCTGATACTCGCTCATTGAAGGAATGTGGTTCTGAAGTGTTTATTAGTTCCAATATTATGCTTAGTGCAACACACTTAGTTGAATAGTAACTGCTAGGATAATTTTAAGGTGCAAATAATCCCTTGACTCTCAGTTTAATTAATTAAGCCCTTACCACTTTAAGACGTGAACAGCTGAAACACCTGCCACAGCCCGCACTTGTGAGTCGCAGGAGACTTCAACTACAGTATTTTACTAAGTGCGAGAACTTTCCTTCACGAAGTACTCGCACTTGCAATAGTGTCGTCCTGGACTCGCCAGCTCATTCAAAATTCTGGACGGGCAACCCAGAAAACGCTGCATTAGCTGTGTCAATCACGTACAGCGGAAGATCGCCGTTAAGCTGCAGGTTTCCATATACGTACATAATGCATCCCTCAATTTACCACTGCACACATCAGAAGGTCAGCAAAGCGTTTGGCAACTCTATCCATAGGCTGTAGACTGCTTAACAGATACAAGCACAGTGATGAACTTATGCCGATGTGAAAAAGCTGCTCGAAATGCCACAGCGCAGAGCTTCGGAAGTCAGCACAAAACGGGGTACCCTGAATCAAACACCGATGCTCACTGACGGGGCCGGTGATAATTTCTTGTTTTGAAAGCCACGCTTCTGCATAAACGGTCATGGGTCTAAGTTTGAATGGTAAGCATAATCCACGACTACGTTGTATGACTTGGAAATTCAGTACACAAGCACTACGACACAACAGCCACAGTGAAAAAGAACAACCAACACGGCGATAACGCCGATTCCCAATGAACGTGGATTGGCTTGGCCTGCTTGACCCCAAACATTGGCGGCTACAAATCAACGATCAACTCTGTCAAATAAATTGCAGTTGTGTTTGAGACTTGTGTTTTGTGTCGTCGTTTCGTTCTTCCCCAGTCTCGGGGTTTTGTCTTAAATAATGTTCAACCATCACCAGATAGTTTGCGCCCTAACTTTTTGTTTTATCAACGAGGTTGTTGCTACTGATACAACTATCCTCTGGAAAACCCATGCAAATATTCAAGACGATCAAGGTATGTAAATTTTATTTATAAATGAAAATGTTTATTGTAATAAAATAAAAGAAATATTAATTTTGAGTAGTTTTGTTTTACATCACCATTATCATCATCATCATCATCACCGTTTTTAGGGCTGCGTTTTCCGGGTTTGCCGTGCTTTTCCTTTGTGCGCTTTGTGCTTATTGCGGACTTGTGGCACTTGCGGTATACGTACGCTTCAAAAAAGTATGTATCTTATATTTTCCGTTGATCGGTATGATCTAATTCTGCATTGAAAGCGATTGTAAATCATTCTTGAACAGGAAAGACACCCGCGGCGCTCCGCTTGCGATAGTTTCGGCGTCGTCGTCAAGGCCAGACTTGTTCCTTCTTTTCTATCCTGTCCGGATGAATGGAATGAGTTGTAGCTGATGTTGTAGCCGCTTCGCTTGCCGAGGAAAGCCTCCAATGTCAGTCATAAATTCCTTCATTTAGTCGACGAGGGGTTTCTTATTTAGTCGACGAGCGTGTCCCGGGCAAAAAGGAGGCATCTGATGACCGCGCAGGGAAAGACATCGAAGAAAGATTGTCTCTAGCTGCGTGAAATGGAGCGGGCGAAACGTCCGCTTTCTGACATTAGTGCACGACAGCTGCGTCGAAGAGTTGCGGATGAGGTCCAGAAAGAACTTCAAAGTGACAAGACATCTCGCGCTAGTTGGAAGGAAGGAGATTGTCAGCTTCCTTGCGAAGAAAATGGAGTGACGGCAACATGTGATCCCGAAAGGTATCCTCCACTTGAGGATCATTCGCCTGACACCGCACCAGTTGATGAGCCTGACAGCATCCTGTTGTCGGGTTGCAGAGACTATGACTCCGATGATTCTTTCAACTACTTGGAAACTGGGCCACCCTCGCCTCCAGATGATGAAGTGGCGAGCCTTTGTGATACACCTGACCGAGATGAGACACTGCCATCCTTGTCCTGCCAACTTAAAGACTGGGCCTTGCGTACGAATGCACGGGCATCTCACCTGAGCAGCTTACTCAAGATTCTCCAGCCACATCATCCTGAGCTACCAGCAGATGCCAGGACACTACTGAGGACCGTCCGAACAGTTGACGTCAAGGGAATGGGCAGCGGCTCATACTTCTACTTTGGGATCACACCAACACTCCTTGAAGGCCTCGCATGCGGTATCACCCCGAGCGGTTCTACAATTTTTCTCACAGTGAATGTGGATGGCATTCCTCTGTTTCGAAGCAGGTCGACGCAGTTCTGGCCTATTCTTGTGAAGACCCAAGAAAGTGGAAAACCGTTCGTTGCTGCCCTCTACGTAGGAAGCAGCAAGCCTGATAGCGTGACAGACTACATGAAAGATCTCATTGAAGAGCTGCTTGTCCTGTTCAGCAAAGGTATCACGCATGCTGGTACAACATACACTGTGCAGCTTCGTGCATTCATCTGCGACGCACCAGCCAGGGCATTTTTAAAATGTATAAAAGGCCACAACGCCTATTTTGCCTGCGAGAAGTGCACGCAAGAGGGTGTCTATTCCCCAGAACTACACAAGATGACTTACGCTAAAGTTGACTTGCCTCTTCGCACAGATCAAGATTTTAGGAAGAAATCTCAACCCGGCCACCATCACCAGGTCGACTCTCCACTTCTGGAACTAAATGTAGGCCTTGTTAGCCAGATACCCCTCGACTACATGCACTTGGTATGTCTTGGGGTCATGAAGACGTTGCTCACAAAGTACTGGGTATGTGCAAAGCCGTCCCCATCAAAACTGCCCGTCAAGACGCGTCTCGAAGTGTCTGCAGACCTTGTGCACCTTCAAGACAGCATCCCGAGTGACTTCAACCGCAAGCCCCGATCCCTTCAAGAGCTGGAGTATTGGAAGGCCGCTGAGTACCGGAATTTTCTCATCTACTTTGGCCCTGTTGTGCTCAAAGGGCACCTGCAGTCACAGTTTTACTGGCACTTTTTAAAACTGAGCTGTGCGATCACCATTCTTGCGTCACCCAAGCTTTGCGTGTCACACATTGATGAGGCAGAACGTCTCCTGCGAGAGTTCGTGATAGAGGCCGGTGCCCTCTATGGAGAGGGGATCTATGTATATAACGTCCACTCGTTGGTTCACCTTTCACAAGACGCCCGCAAGTTTGGGTCGCTCGATAGTTTCTCAGCTTTCCCATTTGAAAACTTTCTCGGCCTGCTCAAGAAACTATGCAAATCACCCTCGTTGCCATTGCAACAAATTGTCAGGAGAATTTCTGAACTGCAGCCAGTGCCATTCGTTGTGCCTGCTCCTCAAGAGAACTGTGCCCTTCAAAGGCCACACATTGATGGACCCACACCTCCAGATTTCTGTGGGAAACAATACAAGAAATATGTGATGGCAGACACCATTCTCTCTACAAAAACGTCTGATCGAGTTGTTCACGTCAGGGACGGCAACATTGTTCTCATTCAGAACTTCCTTGAGAAGGACGGCATTGTGAAAATTTGTGGGAGGCCATTTACTGCAGTGAGGGACTTGTACCTTTACCCATTGGCATCGTCAGGTCTGACAATCTATGAGGCTAGTGGGCTTTCCGAGAGCTATTCGCTGTGGGACACTAGTGATGTGTTACAGAAGTGTGTGTGCTTGCCATCTAAGAGGAACACTTTTGCCATTCTTCCTCTTCTTCACATGTGAATACCTTGCTGAGCAATACAACTGCTCTTGAGTGAGTGAACATGTTTATTAAAACAGAGAGTTTAGTCTGAGCATTGCGCTCACACGATTGACTAATTGTGCTTGACTAAAAGCTGAATGTTTTTGTTACAGCGCGTGACCAAACTAACATAAGCCAATATTGCACCTTTTAGTTTCCTGGCATATTAGAAAACTAATAAATGGTCTTTGAATGGCATGTTGAATTCTTTAAATTTGGATGCCACCTGAAAGTAGAGCACTGCAGAGGCCGCTTTTTCCGGGTCCGGCGCGGGCCCTGCATCATTGTAAGTTACCTGCCAAGCCTGAACCAGAGGCCTAAAGCCCGGCGCGAGCCTGAGCACTATATGTTACTCGGCCTGGCGCACCACCTTTTAGTGTGGGCCCGGCCCAGGCTCAAAGTTGATTTAAAGTTTATGAACTTACTGGACAACATACCATTGGGCAACGAATAGGACCATTGGGGCAGAATTATTTGACAATGGAGCTTTGAATAACACGTCTAAATTAAAGTAATTGGATCACAACAAAAATAGTGACGTTAGCCTAGTACATACAAATAACAAAAAGGTGATCTAGAACTTTTTTTTATTTGTTGGCCGAAGCCTGCTGCCTACATCCTGGGCCTGCCTGGCTCGCGCTTTCGGGTAAGCCCTAGTCTGTGCAGTGCTCTACCTAGAAGCATTGTGGCTGGACAGAACAGGTGTAAACTATTTGCTAATAGTCTGTAAGAGATATCAGGCATATGCGTTAATTTCCAACATTCTTCACACAGCTCCTCTTAAACTTGGCACAGAATGCATGGCATTTCAAAGCTTTAAACCTCGTCACTGATACTATTTTCAATTGTGAACAGCCTGAAGGGGTAGAATGCAGAGAAAGTAAGTATGTCACAATTTAGACTTGCACACCTAACACAAAAAACGTAAAACTGACAAAAAAAATGTTAATCCTTGCATGCAAAAGCCAGAAGGGTAGCATTCATTTCGACTTCCTCCTCTTCAGGTGTATACCATTTTCTTTATTGTTTATAAGGTGCTGTAGCTGACAAAGCTTTACTATTTATTTCAGCACAGCAATGTTCAGCGTGGTGCACTTCACGGACAATGATGATGTTGCTGTCGTGCCAACATCATGGATTGCTGACGGTCGTGCAGCGTGGCCCCCGTACAGAAATCCATCTCGCCTTACCAGGGCAATTAAGGAGTTGGAAGGGGTTGGAGAAGGCTGGAAAACTTATGCCTGTCGGATCCTGTCTGTGACCGGTAAGTTTTCTTCTAGCAATATCATAATATTGTCTGACAAGTGAATACTGCATTTATTTCGGCTTCAGGAGTAGTACTAGTGTTGCATTTTCTCGTCACCCACTTTTTAATAAGTGTTACGGATTTTGGAGCTGGTTGTAGACTGCTGGAAAAATTGTGTTCATGAGGCGCACTCAAGTTTTCATCAAAGGTTGGCTGTAGCTTCAAAGTACTGCACGGACGGCATGAAGGACAAGCAGATGTAGGTCTCATCCTTCTTGTCACTGTTCATGCTATTTGTGTTTTGTGACGTTCCAACTTGCCTAAAAGATTATTTTGGTGCTGCACAGAAACTGCCATCACAAGGCATTTTTAAAGTGCTTTCAAAAGATCATTGAAGGCCTAAGTAGGTAGGTTTATCTTTCTCAGCTCTAAACAACTGAGGATCAGTAATTATAAGGTAAATAATCTTCTTAAAAGTTTCTTAATTTGGAGAGGGAAAATAGAAAATTGGTAATGAACCTGTGCAGCACTTCTAAATGAACTAATTATATTTTTATTTAACAGACTCCTATGAAGTAGGGAAAGGACGTGAGAGGCGGGCAGAGGACACCTCAGACTTGGCCACAGAGGACGAGGCAACCTCTCAGAGGAGGAAGAAGAGGCCACTCCGTCTGCAGTCCTCGTCAGAGGATGAAGACGAGAGACCGATTGCATCGCAATCGCGATTGCAAGCATCATGCAGTGCTAACAATGGTAGAAGTGTTCCTTGGGACTCGTTTCAGCCACCACCACAACCTCCAGGCATTCTAGCGCGGCAAGCTTCTTGTGCCGCTCAAGTGGCCAACAAGGCAGACAGCTCAGGGTCCCTTTCTCGTAAGTCTGTCAACCTCCTCTGAAATCCTTCTCATGTCTTGCTGTTTCACGGTAAGTGGTTAAAGGAAAGCTGAAGAGGTTGTCAAATTATTCAAATGCATTGTAGGTTTGGATGTAGGCTCTTAAAAGTCATCTTTGTTAAGGTTTTATTTCGATTCTAGTAATAAGAGCGAAGTATCTGGCCATTTAAATGTCATAGTTCTACCCTCTGCTGCCTGCCAAGTGCAGGAGAGGAGGAAGGAAAACTGGCGAAGTGACGCTATCGGCAGTGTCAGGTGATCCTTTCTTACATTTCAGCTGGTTCCGAGATGCCAGAGATAATGTCTCGATGCCTTTAAAGGCCGACGACCAGACTCGAGATACTCCTGTCCACGTCTTCGAGCGAGGGAAGCGAAGGATGGAAAGAAGGGACTAAGAAGAAAGGCGGGCATGGGTGGAAAGGGTAGGAGGGAGAGGAGAAAGCAAGGGACAAGTGGAAAGCGCGAACCGGTCATCGGCCTTTAACAAAGGACAAGTGCCAGAGAGGACTGCCACGTTCCCTGCGCAATGGGTAATATCTGAAAGTGGAATGCCCAGGTGCATCCTGGGAGCGGCCGGGAGCCTGTCAACGCCGAGTTTCGGTTTTGGTTTCATCGCATTGTGCGTCTATCGTCTGCTTTTGTCCCTGCACAGTCATTGACACCGTCGACGGGCATTGCTTGGCATTTACGCTTGATGCAGTAAATACTTCTTTCTTGTCGTGACCATCTCAGGTAGGAAATAATGAAACAATTGTGATTTAGTTGGCATACAGAGTTGTAAATTGAATTGAAGCAAAACTTACACTATGCCGCAACGACGAAGCCAAATGAACACGGATCGGCGTGCTCTAGACTTTGTACTGACTCCTTGTATGTACCTTTGTGCGACCTTAATAACACGCACTAAGTTTAGTGCATAAGCACTATATATCACCATTATTTCGCCAATCGCCTTTTTCAGGCCCCAAATGCACGGAAAAAGTATGAAGCAGCCTTTTCCAACATTGTGACTGTGTTTCAGCCAGTTAAACAGCCGTGACGAATACCCTCACAGCGACTTAGCAAGAGGTACATGTTTATGTTTCAACGCATTCTCGTACAGTGAGATATGCCGCGCCAGCGATCTACGAAAAAGCGAGTGGTGAAGTAAAGGCATTGTAAAGTGCTATACTAATCTTGGAGGGTGTTCTCGAAATACATGCATCGATTAAGTACGGAGAACACCGATCCGCCTTCACTTATCTTCGTCGTTGCGGCGTTATTGTGGTTATTGCTTCCATTTCTTTTATAGCTCTAAATTTCAACTAAATTGCAATTGTTTCATAATTATTATATGGTCACGAGAAGAAAAGAGTACTTACTGCATCAAGCGTACGCACAGAGCAATGCCCATTGACGGCGTCAATAGTGGTGCGGAGACGAAAGCAAACGATAGATGCACAACGCGATGAAACCAAAACCGAAACTTGGCATTGACAGGCTCCTGCTTCCAGGATGCACCTGGGTGTTACACTTTCGCATATCGCCCATTGCTGCATGCTCCTTCAGAATCGAATTGGCTTACTTTTATTTAATTTTAGCATGATCATTAAATTCTGGGGAAAAAGACTAGGTTGCCACCCCTAACTCTGTCGTTTTTTGGAAGCTTTAACAGGGTCATGTCTTGCTATGCTAGCATTTCAGGTAAAAGTGATGCGGGCCCTCAAGGTCCTCACAGCTAAAGTGGAGGCCCAGTCCAACATTCTGGTGAGGTTGGAAACCCAGCTGAACACCCGCAAAGCTACCTCTGGACTCTCCATGGACGACGCAGCTTCTGAGCTGAAGAAGAGCTTGCCTCTCCAAACCCACGCTGCCCTAGAGGAATTTGAAAAGCTTATTGAAAACGAGGAGAATAAAGCAGCCCTGGTAAGTTCTTTACGCTTTGGTTCCCCCTGCTGATTGTCTGCAATAATTGATAATCGTTATGACACTATAGAAATAGAGCCTAACAGATCACTGGGCATATTTATTATACTAGAAACTATTTCAGATTTAATTGCAGATATCTAATTACTGCAATGTCAGCAAAGCACAGAGTTGTCACAGACATTTTACCGAACATTTTTTTCTATTGAAAATGATTTGACTTAAAGGGGTACGGAAACAAAAAATTGAAATGTTCAAATTTCGTTCGGAAATGAGTCAAGCATGACGGATAATAACCGTAAATGATAATCGCACGTTTGTATTTTGAACGATTGGCTATATTTTTCGTTCCAAACGCTGCACTCGAGCAAGCGCTCGAAGAGAAGCGAGTGGAGAGCCCGATGCGTCATGGGATGTCAGGCGCGAACATAAACAGAAAGAAAAGATTTCCCGCGCTCGTGGAGTAGCAAGGCAGGCGTGCTTATGAGCTTTGCCCTTGGTGGCGTTGTCAGCGTTGTGGTGGTGTCAATAGCGTCAGCGCTTTACAACCGAGCCGTTCGAAGTACCCGTGGGGTGACGAGCGTGTGGCTGGCCCAAGGAGCACGTAGCTTCCACAACACTGTCAGCTTAGGGCTGAACGGCGTGGGGAAAGAAACTTTTGTTCGAGTTTTGAGGGACGGGCTAATCTTCTAGGGGGAGAATGGCTGTTTCCGGTTGCACGAACGAGGGTCCGCGAAAAGGGGGGAGTCCTTCCTTTCCGTCTTGGACCGTTTGGTACAATGCGCGATTTGTGAGTTGAGCTAGGAGGAAAGCTAAAAAAGGAAAATGTTGAAATTCCAAAAGGCGGCGCTGCTCCGAAGGAATCTGCTACGTCACGACTACGTAGCAGATTCCACAACGTTGCTAGACTACCTCCCAAATAGGCTCCGCATGCATCCACCAGGTGCACATTGAAAGATTGTTTATTTAGCTTTAAAATTAGTTTTCTTGTGCTTTTCAACGGAAGACTTTTGTTTTTGAGGTTAGGGTGCAACATGCAACACATTAAAGCTAAAAAATGAGCGCTGAAATTTCGTTTCCCTACCCCTTTAATGCAAAATAATTTTTACCATGTTCCAGGTCATATATTTGGGGCATATAAGTACAGCCCCATTACCTGTCAACGTGCGGAACGTAATGGCCAAAGTGATGGTCGACACCATGGCAGAGCAGTACTGCCTGACGGGACGGAAGGGCAAGAAGCCCTTTTCGATCTACAAGCTTCCCGCCATTGTATTGGGTGAGATAACGAAATAGGCCTAGTAGGCTGTATTCATGAAGAAGCTAGTTTCTATTTTTTCTTGTAAACAAGCAATTCACATTTTTATTCACTGCTTTCCCTAATTCCACAGCTCAGCTGGCATTGCACTTCTCAGAGTCTATCTAGTATCAATTTAAACAGGGTGCCCCAGCTAATACGACCCAAGATTTAAGAAAAAAATCTAAGCGCCCTATGCGAATAAAGTTATGTTAGCAAGCCTCTTCCAAAGGAGTATGTAGTTGTTTACATAACCACATAACCTAAATTAATTACGCTAACTGTTTAATGAATTCTTTAGTTGCCAAGGTTTCAATTTGAAAGGTAAGAGCTCCTTGAGAAACACCCGATTCAGGTGTTTACAATGCGATATGCATTGCGTGCCTCTTTTTATCGGCCCATATGATACCCCTAAAACATGACAATATACCACGTGACAGCCTGCCTGCCTAGTCACAGAGGATTTTCAAATTTCACGGGCATTCCTTAGAGGTCAGTAAAATGAATCACGTAAAGCATATCATGTAAACACCTCAGTTGGCTGTTTCTCAAGGCACTCTAAAACTGTCCAATCGGCAATTAAATAAATTATTATTTGGCCAAGTAAAAAATTACCTACACTTTTTCATGCACTTTTTAACAATATACAGTGTCATTCGCAAGGAGCCTTTAGTTTTTTCTAAATTTTTGCCTTGATAGCTGGGACACCCTGTATAGAGCCCAAATTGACTCCAATGTATAAAGTATGTTGGGCTCAGCTGAATTTGTGGTTGTGTTAAGACCGTGACCCTCAAAAAAAAAAAGATTATGAATTCAAACAATGGTTTGATTGCACGGATATTGAAGGCATTATACATGCCGAGGCAACCTCTGAACAAACAATCTGGCGAAGGGTTTATCGTCCAAGGGAGAGCAGCTAGGTTATCAGGCATTCACATATTGTACTCATGCCTGAGAGCACAATACCAAACACAAATTTGACAATTCTTGTTTTGACAAAATAACAGAAGCAAAAGCATTCAATTTCTGCAGAATGTTATGAACTTGCTCCTTTCAGTTTTGTCATTGGCCACTTCCATCCCTTCCCTTTGTACTGTGGAAAGTTGAAACCTAATTTAACTCATGCTACATTGTTCCTTCATTGTGCTACACTTAATAGCATCTAATTCATGTTTGTGCAGAGGCGGTCCGAGTCCAAGTTAAAGGGGCCACGGAGGCTGATGTTAACAAGGCCCTGGCTGACTGGTTCAGGAACGCTCCCGCACGTGTGAAGCGAAGGTGAGATTGATTGCTATATTTTAATTGGACTATAAACCTTGTAAGATGGTATATTTTTGAAACAGCAAAGTGAAACTTTCAAAAAGACTACTCCATGATTTTATGCATTCCTCTTTTTCATTTTAGCCATCCTGCCAGTACAGAATAGAAGCCTGCAGACCTGCCCAACCTGAAGAGTTGTTCTTTCTTATTTTAAATAAACCTGCAAATGTCATGTTCATTTTCGATAAGTGGTTGTTCAGTCATATTTCTATCGATGGTATTCACTGGCTGCCATAGCTGAGCCTGTTTTTGCTGAGTGCATGCTGATGGCAAGGTTCCATAGTTCTGCCTCATACATTTTACACCATCAATGTTCTTGGTAGACATTGAGTGGGAACTTGTTCTGAGCGTGTCCTGTAAACATGTTAAACTATAGTATCCAGCAAATACAGCCCCAGCATTGTTGACATTGCTTAAACGTTGCAATAATATTAAATATTTCTGTTCTGCAACGTAACAAAAGCGTTGCTATGACATTTTGTAACGTTACTAGAATGTTACCAGATAATATCACTGCAACGTTACAAAAAGAGGACATTAGTGACGTTCAGGTAACGTTGCAAAGTAACATTACTGCAACGTTCTTGAGATGTTTTGTGCTACCTGGGCTTGCACAGTTCATCGCGCAGCCACCATGGCTAGGGCCAGCTTGAACTTGAGAGAAAAACATATCGCTGGACTACCAACTATGGTTTAATACCTTTTCCTCTTCATGTGCCTCAGCTATCTGTTTCTTTTTGTTCTTTATTCTGAGAGCTGTAGATACAATTTAGTTTGAAACGACCCGCATTTCAGCGGGACGTAAAACATTCCAAACACTATTGCTTTCCTTGTCGAGTTTAATGGAAGGCACACTGACGCATGCTACTTTGTTTCCTTCGATGGCCATTGTTTTATATGTTTTCGCATTTCTCGTGCATAGAGGCTTTTGTTTCTTGCAAGAATGGTGATGCTGCTGTTCCATATCTGTGTCAGCTGATTTGTGTTAGTTTGGTGCAAATGTTTTCAGGTGAGCGTACCAGGACACCAATCGGATAGCCAGAATCACGTAGGCAGGAAAATTGCTTATCAAAACTTTGCTATTGTTCTGGTGACAATACAAGAGCGATGTAGGAAACACTGCGTTTTATAGTTTTGGAATGCCCAGATGCAAACAAAAGAGATCTTTTGCATGACCTTGGTTCATACTTCCAACATATGTTTATATCTTTAAATTCCAGTGTGAGGTTGAGGAACATGATGGACTTGTTCACAGGTATTTCATGTGCTGTGTTTAGAGACGGATGGTACTGCCCCCGGATATGTGTTGAGTGCATAGCGGTGATATCGATAGCCTTTCGATTTTATGAGCAGAAGGCATGAAATGCATGGGATAATGACAGAGAAGGCTTGCGGGTTGCCAAACCGACAAAGGTCACCTGGCTTTCCCCTGCAAAGAGCCGAGAAATACTTTAGACCATCTGTAGACCTGTAACGACCTATTTCTCGGTGTTGATTAAACCAGGGATATTGCCATTTTGGGTGTTGTTTCATATCCCCTGTGGTTTTAAACATCCCGTTATTACCCTCTGTATTATGACTACATCACTCAGGTGTGCCTCTTGATGGTAGTATTGTGATTTGTGTCAGGATCTCTCAAGTCATTCCAGGTTTCTCTCTCCCCCTTACTTTTTGTCATGGTGCCTATTTTAGCACTTTTTGGAAAAAAAAAATTTCAGCTGTGTTTGAGACCTTTCGGTGTATGTGTCCTTTTTTACATAGAGTATCAGGGTTTATGTTATGTTGCACAGCTAGTTTATTTTTGAAAGTGCTTTATTTTTAGAATGCAAAACCGTAACTTGAAAACGTAAAATGATATGAAAACAGGTTTTGCAATATTTTATTCTCGAAAGTAAAAATTAACACACTGTCATAGCACAGCGTAAACACTTGGAGATTCTTAAATCACATGTTATGTGAAACATTGATCTCTTTTATGAACACGTTTTGCAGCACACTACCTCTAGGTTGTATCTCGTAACACATCTACTAATATACACGAAGGCTTGCCATATTCGAGACAAGATGAAATGCAGCTAGACAATAATATACTGTAAGCGACCTATTTTTCGCGGGCTGAATATTTCGCGATTTAGGTTAAAGCTGAAGTTTTGGAATAATTCGCGGGTTCTAATTTTCACGACGCGGTGGGATCTCAATATAGATTCCAATGTGTTGACATCTTACCGGAATTGTTCGCGGGACCTATTTTTTGCGAATTGTAGGCGATTCGCGAAAATTAAGTCGTTTACAGCATATACAAAAAAGACGTGGCGAAGTTTGCTACTGAAGTATTCCAGACAAGATGAAAGTAGTTGCCGTTGCAAGTTATGACTACAGTGTAGGTCTCAAAAAAGATGAAGGCGCAGGCGAGCTCGTAAAAAGTGGACATACCTTGACCTGAGACAGGAAGGAAAAGAAATTTAGGCAGGTCTCCGCACACACAGCTGTTTTTGGATACGCTGTGTGTTGAGCGCGTCCCTTTTACGAATCTTGTTTCTTCCCTGTCTCAGGGTAAGTCATATCAACCGAATGTTTCTTGGGTTCAACAGAGCAAGCAGGCGTCTTTGTTCAGGTCGTCTGCTTGCTTCCGCGCCTTCATTACGCGCCGGGACCACGAAACGGGAGCTTTTTATGTGCAGCCATCAACCCCGCGATTCTGGCTTGCTCCGACATGGAAGCGCGCATCCCGCATTCCTTGTAACATTGAAACAACTTTCTCTCCTATTAACTCTTAAATGTATTGCAAAAGGACAGAAATAAACGGTTTGTTTTATCAACGCCCAACAGGTTTTTATTGTTTTTCAATACTTTTACCTGTACTAGAACAGATGCGACGGCCAGCGACGCACAGGATTGGTACCGTTCGTTCACTAAACGCAGGAACTGCTCCCCGCATCGTAGTAAATCCTACCCCGTACCCCGCGCGTAGGGACGCCTCGGGGAATGCGTAGCTCCTTCCGCTCGTCGGGGGTTGGCTCCGGACGTCGCTCAAACGGGTGACAGGTGTCAAGTTTGCGATGACGTAGCGGCGTCAAAGTGGGCAGACCCGCCACGTGAGTGTTGCTAGGATACGTTCCTCCTTTCCATTACGTCACTTCCATGTACCTTTTCTCAAATGTCCAACCTAGCCATCCTGGCCGTATAACTCACTTGAACAAACCGTACTAGTGCATCTTTTACGGATTTTTTTGTAATAAATCTGTTCGAATTAAAAATGAACACCCGGTATATATATTGTGGATTAAAATTCACTGACCCCGGGATTAAATATTGTGGCGCTTGGATTAAATTGTACGGCGCTTGGACTAAATTGAGTGACCCCGGGATTAAATTGGTCGTCACTTGAATTAAAATGAGCGGGAAAACCTGTAGTCTTCGCCACACAGCGCAACCTTGATTCACTCTGAAGGTCTAAGGTGTGGTTCCTGGACGGGACGTTTAAAGTCAAACGTTCAAACTAAATTCATTCCGTCATTGAGCGTCGTAAATGTATTCGAAATCAAGGGTTATCTCAAGGTATTGTGAAAAGAAAACTGAAGCAAAACTGTAATATACAAACCATTGAGTTGCGAAGTTCTAAAAATATTTTCAATGAGTTGGTCATCTGTCCTTTTGGACAGATGACCAACTTAGAAAGCTGTGCGGGATTTTGGATAGGCAGGCGTTCCTTAAGCCACAGCTTGTGCCCAAAGGACCAACCTAGATCAGGGAAAAATCTACCGGTGACATCGGCGACCTGCTGGACTACTTTGATTGCACGTATGTCAACGGCCCCTTCCGTTATGCTTCTGCTCCTTCTGCGGCGGCACCCAGAGCGAATTCTTCCCTTTGCCTGACTGTGTGCCGACGACGACCGGAGTTTCCCTTGGAATGGTGGAATATGTACGACGCCACTCTTCAAGATAAAGATCAGACATACACCTGCAAAGGATGGAATACCGGGTTCCAAAAGGTTGTCGGGCCACGCCCATCCAAGCGTCTGGATGCTGATTGAATGCTCACAGGAAAATCAGGCGTTCGTTGCCACGGCATTGACACAAGCCCGCAGAGGTGAACCCCCAGAGAAGCGGGTGCGAAAAACCACTCAGCGCCTGCAAAATCGTGTGAAAAATATTTTGGAGGGATTGCGGGTACACCCAGATCTACCAACTACATCCTACCGGCATGCCGGAGCCGAGGGGTTTTGGTAGAGTGACAATCGCCTAATAGACTTTTTTTTCTATAAATTTACAACCACACGCGGACCTTGTCCCGCTTGGCGTACGCGCATGCATCATTTGTTTCACTTAAAATTGTCTGTTTTGGGAAAGCATTGTATGCAGCCTACTTCAGAGCACGGCCCTGCCTAGAGAAAACACATATGGCAATCATTCTCAAGAGCCGCGCTTGCTGCGTGGATCGTCTAGCTATAATGGGAGGAGCCACAAACACAGGGATTTCTGCGCATGGCCTCTTGATTGGTTCTGCTGAATCGAAGGCGTGCACATACGCTCGGATAACGCAGTGACATACGTGTTTTTTTTAGATCTGATTGGACTAGCTCGTTTTCAGCCTTAGTGTCATTCCCGTGCAAAGAAGAATACATAACATTGTATTCTGTATGACATTGATTGTATATATTGTATAATCAGAAATTTTATTGTAAAGATTGTTAAAAGATATCGCGCTAACTTAGTACATTTCTAGGCATTCGAAACGGAGGCGTTTTAATAAAGTTGATTTTCTTTTCTTTTACTGAAACTTTTCAGTTTTGATCAAAATTATCATCATCATCATCATCGTCATCATTATCATCATCATTATCTCAAATTTCGAGGCCCTGGGTTTCACATGCAGCGATTCCGCCACCGAAATCGCTGCCGCTAGCGGCGCGGCGGCGCGGATCGCGAGGTTTCATTTCACATGAGCGTTTTCTGCCGTTGCGATGGCCAATGTTGCTTGCAGCAAGCAGATGCGATCACTTTCACGGCCTCAGTCACCTCTTCCCAGAGTTTCGTTTTGGTCGCATTGTTTCTAAATGTTTTGAGCTGCGCGTCCCAAAGAACCCGACGCTTCGACACTTCACTTATAAGCAGTTCATTGAACTGGGCGCGATACATTTTCTTACTTGGTGGACGATTTGTGTTCGGAAAGACACGTCAATGTCGCTCAGTTCTTCTTCGTCTTTTATTTTTCTCACTAGTGCTCGCACGAGCCGCTTCCAATGGACCTTTTCCATATACCGACGGCACCAGGCGGTGGCTGCGCGAACTAAAAATCGAGGAAGCGACCTGCGCTACCAATCAATAATGGGAGCTACGCTACCAGTTTCTTCGCTCTCTGAGGTGCGGCGTGGTGCGGCCACGCGAGCGGTACAAAGTACGCACCTAGGGACTTTCAAACCTCGTGATCAGCTTCGTAGGGAAAACCAGGGGGAACCCGCGAAAAACAAGCGAGCAAAGATGGTGACGGCGGCGGTCGGGTGTCGGGTGTGGTAGTCAGAAGCATAACGGTTCCAAAGATGCCGCAGGATTGCGCATTCGGGAACTGCAAGAACGTTGCGAAAAGGGGCAGCGGATTCCGTTTTTTTTGCTTCCCATCCGAACGGCTCCAACGCAAAAGGAGGAAGCTCTGGATCGCTGCCGTCGCTGCTGTGAATCAAACAAATGAAGACGGTACTCCATATGGTTGAAAAAAATCCCGAGACTGCGGGTAAACGACACGACCCGCAGTCTCGGGGTTTTTTCAACCATGTGCAATGTACACCAGCTCGTTTGCGCCCTTACATTTTGTTCAACGGTACTCCATGGCTGCCGCACTCGAACTCTCGAGTCTGTAGTGCGCACTTCATGACAGGTAAGTTGGAACGTTTATTCGAGAGGGAGCATCTCTCATGGGCAGGGCGTGTAAGGGCTCGATAAGTGCAGCGGCTGTTGCGCTGACAGCAGGCTGGACGCTCGGCGTCGTGCCCTTCTCGTCGCGGCGCTTAAAAGTGCCTATACCTATTACCTACGGGTCTACCGGATGCAGCTGCTTCCCCGATGGGTGCGTGCAGATCATCGTGCACTCTACGGTACGCGGCTTCAGCAATGCACGCGCCAGACCCATAGATGTGTTCGCGACGAGTACGGCGCACGACGCCGCGCAGCCCGTCAGCTCGCGCCGACCACCGCATCATACTGTGCTTCCGTGAACCGCCATGAGCATTGTTCGAGCGCGACATATAATTCGCGGTTAAACGAAATGGATCGTGACTATACCGTCGCGAAATCTTGCGTACAGTCACGCCAGATTTATGAACGGGGTGTTTCGGTAACGTGGCCAATGCAGTGATGTTTTTTCTACGTTGACAATATAAATTGGGATGTGCTGCATCAACTTGCAAATGGCAACAGTATACCAAATGCAAACGTGGCCACCATCCAGGTGAGCCATCTCGCTGCGCCACCCATCCGGACTATGTGCCGAGCATCTTGAATATCCCCGTCGCTGGTGCCCGAGATCATGGTACGTGAAATGTTTTTCTTGATATTGACAGGCTGCACTGACGTAATTCGGTCCTCCTCTCTGTTTGCAAAACTGCCTCGGGCGTAGCCTTTACTGTACTATTTCTACAAACAAGAAGCGAGCGCTGCGAGCAAGCGGAAAGGAGTGAGCACAGCTTCCACTGCATTGACGGGAGGGTTCTGCAACCAGCAAGGAATACGGATATGACGTCAGGTGTAAGCCATGTGTACTTGGCAACAACATTTTTTGGAATATTAGAAGAGGGCACAGGACATCCTTGGTTAGCATCGTAGCGGAGGAAGCTCACGGGTGCCTGTAGTTTTGACTGCATTGCCAAGAAAAGCTGTCCCCGAGTATACCTACCCAGCACCAATCGAGGGGGGTGCCCCTCCCTCTAAAATGTTGAATTTTTCTGGAGCCTCCTCTCCCTTCAGCCATCTATGACCTTTTGTCATGCCCCCCCCCCCCTCCCCCCATCCCACCCCCTCCCAAACAAAAACCTGGCTATGTGCCTGCCTACTATTGTGGTATCCCAATCTTATGATGTGATGTTTCCCACAGGTTTAAAAACCCGACCTCTGCAGCTGCATGACAATGGAGCCCAATGTTTGGCTTAGATAGATGACCTTTGCAATTTGTTACATTACCTTTGGGAACCTAGAAGAATGCAAGACCGTCCACATTAGTCTCTCCCTTATCTCTCCCAGGTCCAAGTGGCGTGCCAGCCCTCCAGGACTGCGACCACTCGCGCTCCCCTTCTCCAGAGACCGACTGGTCACGGGATGAAGAAATGCATGCGGCGGCAGGTCTGTTTGTTGCTACTGCACGTCCCTTACCCCATTTTGACAAGGGATCTCTGCTTCTCTCATGCCGCACAGGGTATAGACCCTTTCCGGAATTCAGTGCCATCTGGTGACTCAAATGGCAGTTTAACTTTTATCATACTAATGGCGGCAATGAACCTGTGTTTTGCAGTATTTCATGGTGCACCGTCACTTTCGCAAGTCAACGGTAAACGAGAATGTGCGCTGCACGGTATAGTTATTTTTCAATCTCTTTCAATGTCGATGGCGAAAAAAATGCAACCAGTCAGAACGAAGCATTAACCGACAGACTCCTTGATGAAGTTCTATACATCTTCAAAAGTGGAAACAGCGCAAACAAAAATAACAAAGGACGAGTAAAAGAAGGGCACGGACACAGCGCTGTGTCCGTGCACTTCTTTGTGGTTTGTCTGTGACCTCTTCCAGGACCCAGCGACATGCCAGCAGTCAAGGATTGCGACCCCTCACACTTCCCATCTCGCGAGACCAACTGGTCACGGGAAGAAGAAAGACATGCAGCGGCAGGTCTGTTCATTGCTACTGCACGTTCCTTTTCCCATTTCGACAAGTGATCTCTGCTTCTCTTTTGCCGCACAAGGCATTGAGAGTGTGCTACAGCTTTTACATTTGGGGTGTCTGAGTGCACCATTGGTACGTTCGTTATCTCTCCCAGGTCCAGGTGGCGTGCCAGTCCTCCAGGACTGCGACCACTCGCACTCCCCTTCTCCAGAGACCGACTGGTCACGGGATGAAGGAAAGCATGCGGCGGCAGGTCTGTTTGTGGCTACTCTTACCCCATTTTGACAAGTGATCTCTGCTTGACTTGTGCCGCACGAGGCATTGAGAGTGTGCTACAGCTTTTACCTTGGGGGTGTTTGAGAGCCACATTGGTTCGTCTGTTATCTCTTTCAGGACCCAGTGGCATGCGAGCTTTCCAGGACTGCGACCACTCGCGCTCCCCTTCTCCAGACTGACTGGTCACAGGATGAAGAAATGCATGCAACGGCAGGTCTGTTTGCTCCTACTACACGTCCCTTACCCCATTTTGATAGTGATCTCTGCTTCTCTTGTGCTGCACGAGGCATTGAGACTGTGCTGCAGCTTTTACATCTGGGGTGTCTGAGAGCACCATTGGTACGTCCGTTATCTCTCCCAGGTCCAAGTGGTGTGCTAGTCCTCCAGGACTGCGACCACTCACACTCCCTTTCTCCAGAGACCGACAGGTCACAGGATGAAGAAAGGCATGCAGCAGCAGGTCTGTTTGCTACTATTGCATGTCCCTCACCCCATTTTGACAAGTGTGCTCGGCTTCTCATGTGCTCCATGAAGCATCCAGTGTGTGCTGCTACCATGGTGTAAGGTATACTCTTTAGGTGAAGACACATTGCAACTAAACGCATGGTGTGAGCAATCTAGCAACGTTCCGTCTACAGATTTGCGAGAGGCCGTGTAATCCCGCGGCCACCAGGCCCCCCAGCTGACAGAGCGATCGGCTGGCCTGAGAGTGAAACTGTGATAAAAATGAACGTGAGAGACGATTTCTCAATGGGCTTAATGCCCACAAGTCAGCACTCGAAACCAGACGAGGGGCGATTTTTATCAGCACACGTTGATGAGTGTGCTGTCTACACCTGAAGAATATTTTTGCACTATGGCCACAACTTCTCATGTATTTTTTGTTTCTACAATTGCATTACAGTGCGTAACTACATAACTGCTCATGGGGATGACATAAATGAGGTAGTCAACAGTTTAAAGGAGTCGTGAAACGAATATTGAACTTTTTTTTAATGTGCAGATTTCGAGTCTTGAGGCGTTACTCTGTGACCCCTGAATATTTTTTTTGTCCTCGGGAGCAGTTTTTAGTGCAAAACATAAAAAAATTCCGTGCGTAGCCTCTGCAGTTCCTGCTCTCTCAACTCGAAGGGTATGTCACGAACACCCAGCCATTAAAGGGGCAGTGCAGTGATTTTAATGTTGAAATAATTGTCAGTTTGCATTTTTTATATTGTTCATGCAAGCCCAATTGACCAAAAACGCGTCACCTTTCCCCAAAAAACTGCTACTCTGCTGCGTAATCGCGAAGCAAAAAACGAATTATTTGCCGATCTGCAGCTGCCTGTCGGGGTTATGGGAACTAAAATGACACCGTCTCTGGGGGTACGCGGAAGTCAACAAAACCTGTCCCCCTCCGCTGCTACGCTCGCCGCGACCTTCGATGAGGCTAACTCTTTAAAACTCGACAATCGCCAGGAAGCGGCTGGTCTCTGAAGAGAGAACCCAAGGGGAAACTATGTGAACCCCAAAAGTACGTCACTCGAAAGTCGACGTGGAGAGTGGAGAGGCACTTTGACCTTTGATTTGTTTCATTTCTTTTTTTTTTTTTTAATTAGAACTAGCACTCGCAAGAAAATACGGTTTTCTGCTTTTCGTTCCATAGGTGACGGAGATTAATTTCTGCAGTTAATTGGCCAAAGTCTGAAAATTGTTGCACAGCCCCTTTAAGAAGTTTCGTGGTTGAATGCAAGAAGACACAAAAGAGTCGTAGAGCAGGTGTTCTACCGTCATATTTTTTTTTCTGCCCATTGCCTTTAGTTTTAAAGCATTATTCAATCATTGTAGGGTGTTTGAAACATATATATATATATATATATATACATATATATATATATATATATATATATATATATATATATATATATATATATATATATATATATATATATATATATATATATAGTTTTCAGCTGCACCAAATTCATAAATAACAAGAATGTGAGATAGGGTAATTTCAACCCTGGGGTAGTGTTAATGGCCATGGCTGCCTTATAAAAAAGGTGAAATTAGGTAATCTGTTAGTTAATTAACCTAAACGTCTGAATTAACTTTTTAATTTTCACTTGAGGGCACATAACATAATTGGAGAGTTGAAGCTGGAGCTCAGTATAGTCTAGCCGTGCCGTCAAATTGTGACTAATTGTGACCATGAGAAATGTTATTCTGGTGTATGGTGTGAAATTGAAGCTAAATGGCTGACCCAACACAAAAAAGTCCACTCCCCACGTCCATAAAAAAAAAAATTAAACTGAGTATGCTTTATTTTGCCCATTTCTGCCTGCGTTCCGCGTTTTTACGCAAAGAGATTCCTCAGTTTTTGTGTACGTCCTTGGGGCTGCTCGTGGGATGCAAACACCAGACACAGCCAGTCACCTTTACTTCATACCCGGCCCACTTTTTTCTGATAGATGCGAGGGGCAGACCTGTTTGACGCATGTGTGTGAACAGCTCTTAAAGGCGGACGTACACTTTCTACCGCCACCCCCTTTCCTATATCCTCTCCACTTTTTACCTTGGCCCCACTTGGCTTCCCTCACAGCTTAGGAGAGGGGAGCACTAAGAGGATTGTCTTCCCTGCAGAAAGCCGAGGCTGTACGTCGGCCTTTAAGCGGGGAGGAGTGCTGGTGTACGCAGATCGGCGTTACCGCAGCCGTCTTCGCTTGAGCAAGCGGAGCCGGCTGCGATAACACCGGTTTGCATGCCCAGAGGGGCGAAGCGATGACGTCACCGGTGCTTTTCCCCGCTTAGTTTCGGTGGCTTTGAGGCAAAGCGTCAGCCTACGGATCCCCGGTCGGCAGGTTCAAATCCCGGCCGAGGTGCCCGCAACATGACAGGCTTATTGCAGAAAGACGCCGTGTAACTCAAATTTGGGTTACACGTCGAGAGATTCCCAGGTGGTCTAAATTAATTCTCAGTCCTCCACTGGAGTGTGCCAGATGCCCATCGTTTGTTTGGCACGTAAACCCTCAAATTTACATTTTCCCTGCTTTGTTCCAGTTTTATGCCATGCACCATTGTGACATACTATCTGCACTCCGTAGTACCTACTAGTATGAATTTGTTATTCAAAATTTGACAACATGTCTGGACCATACTGCAGTTGAGCCTTAAATCTCCAAATACATTATGCGCCCTCAAGTGAAAAATTAGGTTAATTAAAACTTTGTAGCTATTTCGCTTGCTAATCACCTAGTTCCGCCTTCTTTCTCGGAGGCCGCCATGGCCTTTTTGAAAATTATTGAGCTAAAAAAAATACCCTGCATAACAATGCAATAGGCAAGAAGTTCTATTTTGAACCGGAGGATGGTGGTCGGCACTGAGAGCAGGCTCACATACTCTAAAACGTGTTCCTTCCCCGCCATCGCTTGGCCATGCAAATTAATTTTCCCCGCCTTGTTCTCGTTCAAAAAAACAACAAAAAAGTATAAATCAGACACATACATACCGCATCAAGGATGCGACAATACACAAGCGAGGTGCAGCATTTTCGTTTGTTTCCATCATCCCTACAGCTTTCCAGGAGTTGTCAGGAAATGCAGCGTACAGCGTTAACATGCTCACGTGCGGCTTGGACAACGAGTTGCAGAAAATAAAGTTAATTCATTCACACATTCGACATTGGCAACTCTGTTTGCATGAGAAGCAATCCTTTAAGACCTCCTTATTTGCGGCCGACGAAAGCCCATTGCAGCGCAATGTGGAACATAGCCAATAGTATGGCTCGCATGCCGTGACGCTACAGCAGCACCAGGCGGCATCGTCTGTCGTCAACTACGACTCTTTGAATTTGAGAAGAACATATTTGAATAATTATTATATATTAATGAATAGACGATAACTCCATTGGGTGCCTCTTGCGCACTCAGAAACAGTTACAGACTGTCACCTGTGTTTCATTTGGGTAGGAATGCCTTGCGTAATGTGCGTGTTTCGAACAGAAACTACGGCGATTAACTGCGAACTGTCTCTATCGCAACTGATTATGCAATGCCGCCACAATTTGAAGATGCATGTGTACTTAATGGTGGCTGTGTTTTCTGTAATAATCATTTAAACATACTGCAAATGGCTACAAGTGTTCTTGGTGCTTGGTATATTTATGTGACGCATTCTGGTTCTCGTAGCGACCGTTCGTGTCGCATGATCGCTCCAGCAATATATTTTTTAAACATGATTAGTAAAATACATAGAGTTACTATAATGTATGCTAGAGGTTCAACTGGCGCTAGTGTCTATGCAACTTCCATGACGCAAATTGAAGCAGACAGCAACCAGTCTACTTTTGCAGTGCTCCTGTGCATTCCTATGGGAAAACGCGCGTGCATTTTGTCTCTTCGCCAGAAAATAACACGGAACACTTTGGTTATTTGGGTCGTACCGAATAGTATGTACCTTGATCAACACTGTAAAACTGTAATTGCTTTAGTTAGCACATTTTTCTTCATCAGTGAACGATATTTAACTTCGCTACATTTCAGTCCCAAACGTGTGTTCCGCAGCAGGTGTGTAAAACAAAGCGACGATGTAAAGCAAAATTACAATCGAAACGAATATAGAGTGTGTTCAAGGCTCGCCAGCATTCCGGTGACACTTGTATATTGATAATATGCCAGTCCTGTCACTATATGAAAATGATCCCGTCGTGCATGAGCGGATAAAAACCTTCAAAACGTAGAGAATAAAGTCCGTGGGCTATGAAAGGTGTCTCTTGGTATTGTTTTGTCTGCCGGGCAGTTTTTATAGGACACTTGTTCTCAAAGATTTCGAGCGCGCGGGTGATATTTCGAACGTAGAACAAGCAGCTTCGCTCAGGGCAGAAAGAATAAAGCGGTACTTACTTATTTGAAATCGGAATAGATTACGTGGCCTTCAATTTATTTTGATCGTACATGCTCTGCGAGTTACTGGTCCAGTGTTACTGCGTAGTTCTTGCCGCCGCTCTTGATTTTCCAGATGCCCTTCGTTCGTTTGGCATGTATATCCCCCATGCTGGAAATCGCCGACGCCGCGTTCGCGCTAAAAGGTCCGACAGTGCACAAAATACACGTACGAAGCCGTTTTAGCACCGTTTTTAATGCGATGAATTCGAAAGAAAAACGCAGTAACTGACCAATTCTTTCGTCAGCCTGACAGAAATGTTCCAAGCTACCTAGCACGTACGAATTATTTGGGATATTTGCTTTTACGATCGAGCGCAGGGAGAAAATGCACTCACTTTTTCCCATAGAAATGCATTACCGGAAGTCAATTTTCGACTGGTTGCTGTCTGCTTCGATTTGCGTCAGCACACTAGCGCCACTTGAACCTATAGCGTACATTATAATAACTATTAACGCAATATTTTGCTTAAATATTTTGGAAATGTTAAGCTCAGTGGTTAAAGAGGCCGAAAAAAACAAACAAACATCCATTTTCTTTTCAAGACCTCTTTAACAGCACCTTTTTTAAGCTTCTGGAATACAGGAGCAGCTCCATTGTGTAGAGTGCAGGGGTGGCTTTTGTTTGCTGATAATGAACGCTATTTGCATGAAATGATTGATTTGTGTGCAGGAGAAAATGATGCGCTCAAGCCATCCACCTGTGCCCTCCACGAGCGAGTGGTTTACCTTGAACGGCAGCTTGCGGCTGCTCAGGCTGCCTTGGCAGTATCTGAAGTTGATGCAGCAGTTTGGAGAGATAAGTACCACCTTCTGAAAGCACGAACCCTGAACACAGCGAACATTAGGGATGCTGGGGATGTTGAGTATTACACAGGTCTTCCAAACTATGGAATGTTTAAATCCCTATTCGACTACTTTCAGTCGCAGATAGTGACGAACAAAAAAGGACCCGTTCCAGTTCTTGAGCTGGAGGAGGAGTTCTTTATGGTGCTGGTGCGCCTACGGACTGGCATGCCAATGAGGGAGCTTGAACGGAATTTTGGTGTTTCAATGGCAACAGCCAGTCGAATTTTTTCTAAATGGATTCTTTTTCTTCAACGATCTTTGAAAAAGATCACAAGATTCCCAACACTTGCAAAAGTTCAGCGCAGTCTCCCTTCACATTTCCGCCGGTTCCCTGACACACGTGTGGTGATTGATTGCACAGAAATAAGGCTCCAGGTTCCATCTGCCTTGGAGGCACAGCGCCTGACTTTCTCCGGTTATAAGCATGCCAACACAATCAAGGTCCTGGTAGGTGCCACGCCAGACTGCTACATCAGCTTTGTCTCTAAAGCGTGGGGGGCTCTGCAAGCGACCGAGAAATCGTCCTGAACAGTGGCCTTTTAGACCTTCTGGAACCAGGGGATGCAATAATGATGGACAAAGGCTTTACAATACGCGACTTGCTGCCCCCAGGTGTGAAGCAATACATGCCTCCATTTCACCATGCTAAGGAAGGGCAAATGAGTGCAGATGATGTTGAAGCGACACGACAAATCTCCCGTGCACGGGTGCACATAGAACGTGTCATTCGGCGGATTAAAGAATTTCAAATTTTGAACAACGAATATCCTGTAAACATGATCGACATCGTCGATGCTGTATTTCAGACCTGTGCCTTTCTGAGCAATTTTAAGAATCCTTTGGTGTAAGCCAGTGTTTCCCAATCTGTGTCTAGCACAGGGGTGGCCAGGTCTGTCTAGCACAGGGGTGGCCAGGCTGACCCGGTCTAAGAGCCGCAAGCAAAACCACGAAACTTCTAAGAGTTGCGGGGGGGGGGAGGCAAACTTTTGTTTGGAGCGATAAACGAAACTCGAGCTACTTTCAATCTATCCGAGCCAAAAGCAGTCCAACTGTAATGTAGCAGTAGCATAAGACTACCAAACAGCAACCTCTCTTCCGATTTAAAACGCGTTCCATTTCTTTTTTTGGGGAAGTGCTTGTGTGACCGGGAGGGAGGCGGAGGAGGGGGAGGGGGGGGGGGGGGGGGGGAAACCGCGAGTCGCACTGTGACACGCGAAGAGCCGCATGCGGCCCTCGAGCCGCACCTTGGCCAATCCTGTTCTAGCACGTCCTGACGACTTCATTACGGCAGAGCGAGAAGAGTATGCTGTCATTGCCTAATACATAGTGTTTGGGCTTCCAGCATTTGCCGCAGCCGTTCGAGTATTTCGAGAAGATTTAGCAAGACAGCATCCGCTTGAACACTAAAACGTCGGTGAGACGAAATTAACCAAAGCTAATCACAGTTACGAGACTTCGAAAGTGTTCGCAGCTCTCCAATGGTCAGGAGGCTTATACGAGGGGCGTTCATGAAGTTAGTGTTATCGGCAAACAAAATTGAAAAAAAACGAAACAAAACAGGCGTCAACATGAGCGCGCGTCCCTCTAGTTTCCGCACAGTATAAACATCGCATGCTATAATAGCGCGGAACAGCTCTAGGGAGTCGAAACATAAATGGCACCGCCCGTCGGTGCCAAGCACATGCAGTGATCTGTTTGTTTTTTTTTTTTTTTTCATTTGAAGGAAAGCAATGCCAAAAATATTCATTCCAATCTGGGAGCGTTGTTCGGGGACAACGCCCCAGTTTCTGACACTGTGGTTAAATGGCCCAGACGCTTCCAGCTTCTGGAATACAGGAGCAGCTCCATTGTGTAGAGTGCAGGGGTGGCTTTTGTTTGCTGATAATGAACGCTATTTGCATGAAATGATTGATTTGTGTGCAGGAGAAACTGATGCGCTCAAGCCATCCACCTGTGCCCTCCAAGAGCGAGTGGTTTACCTTGAACGGCAGCTTGCGGCTGCTCAGGCTGCCTTGGCAGTATCTAAAGTTGATGCAGCAGTTTGGAGAGATAAGTACCACCTTCTGAAAGCACGAACCCTGAACATAGCGAACATTAGGGATGCTGGGGATGTTGAGTATTACACAGGCCTTCCAAACTATGGAATGTTTAAATCCCTATTCGACTACTTTCAGTCGCAGATAGTGACGAACAAAAAAGGACCCGTCCCAGTTCTTGAGCTGGAGGAGGAGTTCTTTATGGTGCTGGTGCGCCTACGGACTGGCATGCCAATGAGGGAGCTTGAACGGAATTTTGGTGTTTCAATGGCAACAGCCAGTCGAATTTTTTCTAAATGGATTCTTTTTCTTCAACGATCTTTGAAAAAGATCACAAGATTCCCCACACTTGCAAAAGTTCAGCGCAGTCTCCCTTCACATTTCCGCCAGTTCCCTGACACACGTGTGGTGATTGATTGCACAGAAATAAGGCTCCAGGTTCCATCCGCCTTGGAGGCACAGCGCCTGACTTTCTCGGGTTATAAGCATGCCAACACAATCAAGGTCCTGGTAGGTGCCACGCCAGACTGCTACATCAGCTTTGTCTCTAAAGCGTGGGGGGGCTCTGCAAGCGACCGAGAAATCGTCCTGAACAGTGGCCTTTTAGACCTTCTGGAACCAGGGGATGCAATAATGATGGACAAAGGCTTTACAATACGCGACTTGCTGCCCCCAGGTGTGAAGCAATACATGCCTCCATTTCACCATGCTAAGGAAGGGCAAATGAGTGCAGATGATGTTGAAGCGACACGACAAATCTCCCGTGCACGGGTGCACATAGAACGTGTCATTCGGCGGATTAAAGAATTTCAAATTTTGAACAACGAATATCCTGTAAACATGATCGACATCGTCGATGCTGTATTTCAGACCTGTGCCTTTCTGAGCAATTTTAAGAATCCTTTGGTGTAAGCCAGTGTTTCCCAATCTGTGTCTAGCACAGGGGTGGCCAGGCTGACCCGGTCTAAGAGCCGCAAGCAAAACCACGAAACTTCTAAGAGTTGCGAGGGGGGGGGGGGGGGGAGGCAAACTTTTGTTTGGAGCGATAAACGAAACTCGAGCTACTTTCAATCTATCCGAGCCAAAAGCAGTCCAACTGTAATGTAGCAGTAGCATAAGACTACCAAACCGCAACCTCTCTTCCGATTTAAAACGCGTTCCATTTCTTTTTTTGGGGAAGTGCTTGTGTGACCGGGAGGGAGGCGGAGGATGGGGGGGGGGGGGGGGGGGCTGATAAAGTTTGGCCAAGTATTGGTGCAAGGTTGATGTATAGGCTTCACATCTCGGTGTTTTTGGCTTGCATACTTGGTGCTGTTTGATCAAATGGCACAGCCATCACATCATTACAAGGCAGCTGAAAACTTATTGTCAGAAAAGTCATACTAGATTATGGTATCAGGACACTAAAACTTAGTCCTGAAGATCCCTACAGGGGCTCATAAGTTTGTTTTATGCTCACAAAAATTAAAAAAAATGGAACAAAAAGGCACATGAGGCGCGCTTCTATTTCGAGGTAACCATTAATGCTATATATACGCGGAGGGCATTTAGGGAGGTCGAACAATAATGGACCGCCGTCGGTGCAAAACATGTCATGGATCTGTTTTTTTATTGACTCCGCAATGCCAAAATCTCCATCAATCTGAAGCAGCTCATCTAAGTGGCTTTTCGAGTGATGACTCTAAAGAAGATCCCCCGCCGTAGGTGGATCCGAGCGAGAAGAGTTAATGTCAGGAGTGAAATGTCTTTTGGAAGCATGATGGTCGTGATTGGAACAAGAAATAATCCGAGCCTCAGGCACATGCTTGTGATCTGTATTAGATATACTGCAGAGCGTCATAGTGCATTGCTAGCATGAAATGTCCGCTGAACCAACGCGCAAAAAAAAAAAACAAAAAAAAAACGGCAGGGTGTGGGAAATGATACTGAATGTAGTCATATCTATGCGGCAACTTCGTTACATGACCAGTTTCTCATGATTTTCAGTAAGGCGCAAAATAATAAAAAAATAGGCTGTTTACAGTATTTGTCCACCTAGGAAAACTCCAGCAAATGTGAGCCAACCATTGGTGCCTAACTATACGTGCTACATTCCTACATTAAATAGTGTGTTTGATTGCGGTTTATAAGTTCTCTATGCTTCTGTGCTGCTATACTGCCATGACGCCCAAAGCAGGGGGGGTTTCCTGGCTGTCAATTAAAAGAAATATTTGTTCCACGAGGCCAAAACTTTTCCGAGCCACCACGGTCAATCATTTTTCTGTAGAGCCTCATTCGGTCGTAGGAAAATTATTCCTAAAGCTGTTCAGGTGCCACCACTCCAGGTTCTTGGAACATCATAACATTGTTTTTATTCTCACCCACTTCATATGTTTGGAGGGCCTATGTATTGTTGTGGGTCATATGTGGAATTGCTGTCGGGTATCATTATCATGCCGCTCCGAGTGGATATGCTGTAAGGTGCTTTTGCACTCTTGGGTCCGAGTGAGACTAGTCTTTAACCATCTTGTTTTTAGTGGTACTGGGAGAGTGGATTTCTTCCAAGTATTCAGGTGGTGCATTGTTATGGCACAATATAAAAGCTGCTGCAAGGGGGTGGAGACCGAGGTTGAACAATGATGTTGCAAAGGCTGCACTGAAGTTTTCTTTTCCATGTAAACATAATATCATAACCCACCTAGGTTCTTCATTCTAGCTTCCACTGGCATGCAGGGATCATGTCTCATATTTAGGGCTTCTTTCTGCCTAAGTGAAAATCGCTGGTACGGAAAACCCACAACAGGGGGGAAATGTAATAGTTTGCAGCAAGTGTGCTTTGTAGCACTTATTTCAGCGTATGGCTTATACACTTGTGCTAAGGGGTTCAATAATATCATCTGTTTCTCCCTGTGTCAAAATATATTGCTCTGCGGTTTTGTGTATATCTGTTCAATATACTATCCTAAGACTTGGAGTAGATCTGGGTTGATAGCACTCGACCTGAGGCATGGATCCTCCACAACTGAGCAGTGTGACTGGGGAATATTTTGGTTATGAGTTGTCATACGTGGGGTACAACACTGTTATCACGCAGCTAACTTGTACAATTTTTTGTGTATCTGACTTACGAAGGTGCAGCACCGGGGAGGTTTCGCTGTATGTTACCTGTGCAGCTTTTTTGAGCTACTAAAAGTTGGTTTTGAGATTTCAGCCGCACTGTGAATAATTTACCAACCAGGTTGGGGTTGTTTCAGTTGTCTAGTAAATATGAATCAGGTTGGCTAAGGTTACTCGTGATGTAATTTGGTAATTAGCTTTGTCTTGCTCTTATTGCCACATTTTGGACTAGCTGTGCGTGTGACATACAAAGCATGACTTTAGACACAACATCACTGGGGGTTGCAATCTGTATTTACAAGGACACTAGAGATTGAAACACAACACCACAAACACAAAAGCTGTTGAGGTTTTATGTTGTACAAGGCTGTATGATGTTTTTACTTCTCACAGTACCATTCATTGTTTACAATAGAAATGTACAGTTAGCAGCTGGTTGTTTTTTATCGCTGAACAGCTTGCAATAAAATCATTGCAAAAGAGCACTGCCTGAGTTCATTCCGAACATCCATTATTTTGTATACCTTGTGGTTGCGGAGCTTTTTGTAGCAATTAGATATGTTAATAGGTCATTACATTCTCTCATTTTTTACTGTTCCTTGTCATCTAAAGGCCGGTTCAAACCAAAAAGGATTTTCTCTTTTCCCCATACCGGAACTAGGACGATTCCTGCGAGACGCTATGATGTCACTTCGGCATTTATAACAGAAGAAACGCTGGACAAACGCCGCTGTGACGTCATAGCGTCTTGCAGGAATTGTCCTAGTTCCGGTATAAAGGAAAAGGGAAAATCTTTTTAGGTTTGAACCGGCCTTAAGCAGTATAGTTTACAGGGTGTTTACTGACCCAGAAAACTTGCATTGGCAGGGAATTTTAGGCATCTGGAAAAGCACCAGAACTGTCAAGCAAAGCCATCCAAAAGTTAGTGAGGTCAGGGAAGATGACCAATTAAAGCAGCACTTCCTTCATGAGTAACATGACCTGAAGCATCAATAGGCGGTGGAGGCCAACACTGGGTGAAAGGGGAAAAGCTGATGTGCCTCCAACTTCCAACAAGCATGACGAGCAATGTAAATGTGGCCAACTATATCTGTGAATAGTACTTTGCACTTGTTGCCGTGTTGAGTTTTGTACAGTTGAATTCTAAAAGACATCATCTCCATTACCTAATCTGTGTTATAGGGATGTCGTCGACATAAGCTGAACTGGGTCAATGCATTTCTGAAAACGCAATGTGCTCGGAGACTTTGCTTCAGCAATATAAGCAACAATTTCAACAAACTCTTGAACTGGACTGTTTTATACACCAGAAGCAGATGCCAGCTCCAAACCGATTGCCAATGGCCAGCGCTCTTATTTGAAATAGTAAGGGGAAATGTTGCCCCTTTAGTTTAGAGAAAATGGAGCTAAGGGGGTTATGTTCCCTACAAAAAAATGACTGCTGTATGTTGAATATATATATTACAGACTAGAAACGAATTAAAAGCCTGGTGGCTTGGCATGCTAACACGTCTCAGCTGGGAGCACGTGGGGTGAAAGCTCGCGCTACAGCAGCTAGGGATGCCGGGTTCATTCCCCATCCCTGCCTGTTTCGATCTGGATGAGTATCATACCGGCACGCGTTTGTGTATCGCTACTGCATAATACACATTAAAGACTCCAGGCTAATGACCATACTGCACTGACTAAATTGCTCATTCACACTGTGCAACAATGGCACCATGCCTCAAAGGCAGGCTAACCTCATGCTTCATGATAACAACCATTTTACACTTCACAATGCTGATCGCATGGCTGCACGCCAACATGACGCTCGTCTACATCGAAAGCAGGAATGACACCTAGTAGGTTAAGAGAAGGCAAAGAAATTAAAATATGGTTGAAGCAAAGAAATTATATCTACATCGAAAGCAGGAATGACACCTAGTAGGTTAAGAGAAGGCAAAGAAATTAAAATTTGGTTGAAGCAAAGAAATTATTAAAACGTACAGTGCAACAGACGGGACGGAAGAAATGAGACAAACAATCGCTGTACGTTTTAATCATCAGCGATTGTTTCTCTCCTTTCTTGCATCCCGTCTGTTGCGCTGTACGTTGTAATCATCATGCCTTAGCAACACACCCAAGCTTCCATTCTGAGCAAAAAAAAATGAGTTACAATTTCCAAATTGTTACCTTGAGTGACTTCTCGTCGAGGGTGCACTCGTAGTGCCCTTTGACATGTTTTTTGAATGGCAGGTAGCCAGGACCACATGTGTACAACATGTTCATTCTTTGAATTCTCTTTGTCAGGACTTCTGGGATCACCGCCCTTTTGTAAAAATAAAGTAGTCCAGGGAGGATGAGAGTCTGCCAGAATTTGGGGTCAAAGTAAATGCGCTCGACAGCGAGACTTTTTGCCAATGTTTTGTTGTTGGTGTAAATAACGAAGTCACACCACTGGCAGCCTGTCACTGCCAGCTGGCCTTGGACCTGATAGTAGTAGGCATGATCCGTCTTCAGTGTGGCCTCGCCATTTAAAAACAAGCTGCAGAATTTTTTGTCGGCACAGGCCTCACGAGGCGTCATTCCTGCTTTGGATTTTGGGCACTTAACTTCTAAAAGGCCATCCTCTCCTGCTTCACGGACTAGGCCATCAGGTGATGCCCCAAGAAAAGGGAACCGCTCATGGATATGAAGTCCAGTGGACGTCACAACGGTGTCCTTATCTAGGAGGCGGCACCAATGCCTATAGACTCCACAGCAACCGGCTCGGTTTCTAGCCCATAGCGGCGTGGATCGCTCGGGTGGAGGTCGGAGCATTGCTTCGGTTTTTCAGGGTAGAGGATGTCCCTCACCAGGCCTTCGGGTTTTCTGCAGGACACTGCTTTTTTGAATTTGGAAGCTGTGATCTTCCCCACCCTTTCTTTAAACCAATTGTCTTTTTCTGTCTGCCCGATAGTGGTGGTCCTGATCCTTTCAATTTCTTCCAGACTGAGTGGCCTGATTCCCTCAAAATGCTCGTCACACAGGGACTGCGCACTCTTTGATAGCAAATCCTCCGTGTCCGGAAGAGGAGGGGACGGGTTTGGTTGGCTGGCTTCGTCATCCGCATAGCGGAGCCAGAGCACATTTGGTGCAGTCTCTTTCAGCGATGCAGCGAGAACATGGAAGGGGTCCCCTTCCGTGGAAGTGATGGGCTGGGTACTCCTTTGCTTCGGTTTGTTAAGGGCCGCCTTCCCCTCCTTCACCTTCCAAAACCGGACCTTGTCCAGTTCCGTTGGGGCTGGTCTCTTCTGTGCTGAAGGAGGCATACTTGTTATGGAATAGGCATCAACATAGCAAGAAATTGTGTGCTACCGACCACTGTATGACATTGAGCGAATTCCAGGTTTTGTGGTAATAAATATCCCTGAGAAATTTGGAGGTCTTATTTGGCCATAACAGTCAAATGTCTCACTTTAAAGCAGACACTTGCTCCCAAATGAAATTATGTGAGCAGTACCGCAAACATGGAAGTTTCAGCCTGCTGTAGTTATTAGCAAAACGATATACAGATACTAGGTCCTGTCAACAGACGGGGTATTATAGGGCATTCCACCTAAAATTGAAAATAAAAAAGGCTTCTCAAGATAGAAAAATTATTCTTCCAGACTAACATAGTCGAAAGCGATGAATGTCAGGCACGAGTGTAGTGTTATTATTTGCAAAATAATTACCCCATAGTGCAGACATCTCAAGGAAAAGAAGTGACCATTGCACGAATACCATCCTCACTGCATTTATCTGGCTCTGTGAATGTCAGTTGGGGATTTAACCGTGACGGTCAGTTTGATAAACAACTAAAACGTTTTTTTTTTATTGGTCACACTGTAATCATGGTCTGAAAGGCAGCCATTAATAGAGACTGTAATCACTTATACATTGTGCAAAAAGGCTTCATGGCATGAGCATAGTCATTAGACAGTCATTAATAAGAAACTGACATTGTGCAAAAAGGCTTCATGGCATGAGCTAGTCATTAGACAGTCATTAATAGAGACTAATCACTAATACATTGTGCAAAAAGGCTGCATGGCATGAGCTAGTCATTTCTTCATATTTGTGTTGTCCAATTCATGAGACAGAAGAATACTTCTGGTAGGCACTTTATCGTCGTCATGGTAGCATGTAGTTGCCTTTTTGGTAGCATGTTGTTACCTTTCTGGTTGGCACGCTATGGTATAGTGGTTCAAACTGTGATAATGACTGCCCTTCAAACTTGGAAGTATACCACTCAAAAAAGTGTGACATGTAAAAATTAACACAGTTTAGTTAAGCATCAATGCAGTCCTAGGGGTAATCCCAATAGCAATAAATGACAAGTACAATACGCACACGATGAGAAAGAACTCGTGGATTGAGCACTTTGTTTTTCAAACCCACATATTGAGGTGGGTTTTTCAAACCCACCTCAATATCCTTCTCAAAACAAATTCTGCAGCCTCAGCAAAGTGGGGTCATATTCTTGACAGTTGCAGCTGTGAATAATATTTGACATGAGGGATGGAGACGGTGACCTAATGTTTTCTTTAAACAAATGGTAGAAAAGCGGACAAGGGTTGGCACAAACCAGACCAGATCCATAGGTACGCATCTGTTCATGGTAACAGTTTTAAGTGATATTGTTTGGTCTCTCAAACTTGCATCACCTGTCTGCCTAATCATAATTTTGCTTACTAAAGGGTGCTTCAGACATTGCGTTTGGTTGGCTAATCTCCAGTGCGTCCGCTTGAGACCATGCGCGCTACCTTTGTAAGGGGACTAATGTAATCCTTTTACAAAGGACGCATGCCTTTCCTGATGCGACGCAGCGCAGTCAAACGCTGATGTCTGAAGCACCCCTAAGTGTTGATTAAGTAGACATGAGTGTTGGTATGTGTACCTACCATTGCTTGGAACAACCCATGTACAAGGTGTGTCCGTGCATGAGGGTGTTTTGATTGCCACCAACGCATACAGCAAGCCGGCGACGTGCTGGCATGTTTGGCTGAGCCTGGAAAGGAAATGAACTCATTCGAGTATGTGCACATTTATTTATTGATGTAAGTTGCGACTATTTTATTGGCAAAGAAAACAAAGTTGCAGAAAATAAAAAAAAACATTATTTGAAATACCTCACCCTGCTGCACACTGGCAGAATGCGTGACGTATCGTCACCGGATCATTCTCGATGAAAACAAGCTGCTTGTAGTAGCCTGCCTTCATAGAGGGCAGACAGGTGCTTCTTATGTAGCAGCTGCTGTCGTTGTTTCGCAGGAACTGGACGTTCCTTACAAACTTCTCTTCCTTGAAGCTCCACCCTCTGAGCGTTTGTCTTGCTGAAATCGGAGCTGTTTGCCTGAAGAATCTGTCTATATCTCCCTCCGACACCGCGGGAGCTTCCGCTAGGCTGGTTGTCCATCCCTTTGCGTCTAATAAAGAGGAGCAGGTTGCTGCCATGCTTGTCTATGCGCTTCAAAACTGCCGCGCATAACAGACAGCGATACGTCGTCTGCAACGCGCCATGATGATGATGATGATGATAATGCGTTTGTGGCCATTTTTTTTTTTTTTTTACCATGCGATTCGTTTTTTGTGTCAAAATCCGCAAACTTCATGCTTGCACTTTTCTTTCTTGTTCTTTTTAAGCGGCGTCGACTGCTTATTTCTACTGGAGGTTATTGAAAGTTGGAAATTCAGAAATACAAACTTCCAGATCAAAAGCTTCAAACATCGCTTGACCGCTTGGCTGGCTTGGCGCTTGGCCATTGGCTGAGCGTTGGCTGAGCGCACCGGTTGCGGGGCCACGGCAGGCCACGGTGGTCAGCTGCGCGGCTGAGCGGACACGCGGGTTGGATTTTATTTTCCCGTATTGTTTGGTGTCTACGTTCTTTTTGCGCGCTGATTTTAGTCTGTACTGTGCTTTGTACTTGGATACTTCCTGTGCAACGGAGTCAATGCTGCTGGCGCGAGCGCGTGCAAATCAAGCGCTGGACAAACCCACAACCTCGCGTCCACTGTTACTCGCGCCAGTGGATTTAGCAGCGTTGTATGCTTCTTTTTATCACTTTCCGCCGACCGATAGCAATAGCTGAAGACGAGAACACCCGTTGTGGGAAACCTTTCATCGAGAGCGTGTGTGGCGGTAAGGGGAATCCCGACCGAACGTTTTGTGGAAGTTTGACGATTTTCCATTAGTGTGCCTTAAAGGGCATCTCCGCCGTAATTTTGATGGTCACCGATTTCTATAAAATTTTCACCATGTATTTGGATGCCCTTCCTGAGCATGTGTAGAAAATATCTCGGAAAAATAATAATTTTCTTAGAAGAAAATGAATTTTGAAATTTACATGTACACACCCAAATCACTTGCTGCCGCCCTACTGGCAACACTGAGCAAGAGCGGCACACGGAGGCTGCCATGATGGCGCTGACGTTGCCGTGACGTCACATGTTGGTCAGGGTGCTTGCTTTGTAGCTTGTTGGTGCTAGCGACTGTCTGCGTTTTGCTTATGTTATCGGTTTATACAGTAATGTAAGAGCGCGTAATGGCGACTGGAGGAAATTGGTGTTGTGCCGTAGGGTGTAATAACACCACAAAAAACGCAGCAATGTGACATTTCACAGTTTTCCGACCGACAAGTCTACACGAAAGAAGTGGGTCCTGGCAGTCCGACGTGAACGCTGGCTCCCAAGTAAAAACAGCCGAATCTGTTCCGACCACTTCTCACCTGATTGCTATGACGATAGCGTGCGACTGAGGGAATCTTTCGGGTTGGGCGGAGACGGGCACAGAAAGAAGCTACTAAAATGTGCCGTGCCTACCGTGTTCGCGCACACACAACCCGGACAGCCGCCGATCGAGCGACGAGCGTTTGTAAAGAGAAGCTAGACAACAAAAGCTGCCTTAAGCCTGGTTCAGACAGTTGCGTTTGACTGCGTTTGACTGCGTTGCGGCAGCGAGAAACCAGGGCATCCCTGGTGCCTATATTGCTTGCCAAGATGATTCCTTGAATTGGATTCCACGCTTCATACGAAGCACAGATGTGCCGGTGACTCGCTTTCGGTTCTCGTCTCAACGCAGTCAAGCGCACTCAAACGCAAGTGTCTGAACCGGCCTTTACCATTTCGCTTCGGAAGCGGCATCTGGGTCCACATGGCGGCGGATCACGAATGCAGCCGCCGCTGGTGGTTCCCTCGGAGGCGATGCCGGCGGATCGTATGAGAACGGGTTATCGCCACCGTCCTCAAAATCTAGCAGCATATCCTCATCGTTGCTCGATTCAGACGAGCCTGATGAGTCCATTTTTATCCGCGGCACGAACACAAAACGATGACCTGCTGCCAGGCTGGCCAGGCTCAAACTGCACACGTGCGAGTGTTTATACCATATCTGACGTCACGTCAAAATGGCGGACCAGTCGAGTGACAAGTTAGTTTCGGTATCGGTTTCAGCGTGTTTTAACGATTATAAATTATGTAAACAATTTTTTAATGATTTAACCGCTGCTATAGGCTAAACTTTTAGTACCCTTTCCGAAAATATGTTTCGATAAAAACGCTCGAATTGACGGCGGAGCTGCCCTTTAAACTATCCGGGAGCATTGCGTTCATAGAAAAGGCGCCTTACACGTGGCTGCGCCACCGGCTGTATTTCCAGTTGTATTCCTAAGCGACTGATACGTTGCAAAGGTTGCAAAGTAATGTCCGGTGAGCTGCAGTCGCACGTGGAGTGTAAACCCCGCGAGAGAGCATGGCAGCTTCAGTTGAAAAGATGCTCGTGTTTGACTTGGGCTGAGATGAAGTTCCGGTCGCACGTTCACATCGTACGTTTTGCTTGTACAGTACAGTCACTACCACGGCTGTTTTGGAAATCATTAGATCCTAATCACATTCCCTGAAGAAATAATCGTTGTGGTGTTTTTGCAATACTTCCTGCGACAAAAAGAAAGATAAGGAGCGGCCAGCTTCTTGCCCCCATGACATGGTTGCTTCTGAACCTTAGGTGTTCCCCATGCTAAAGATATACCTGAAGTGGTCTCTGCACGAGAGCCGAAAGCACAGTATCGAGAATGCGGTAGCAAAGGAGAACCTTCAGCAATGTAGAAAATACCGCGGGATACGATGTGAGCAATGTCTTCGAGATATCGGGCCGAGACTTAAATAAATCGCGAAATTTTTTATTTGTGAACTATGACACTAATTTACCACACAAGACCAACTGGGTGATGGATTCACCCGATCAAAAGTTACAAATAACAACAAAAACAAACAAAAAAGTTATGTGGGCCGACCTATGGTCCCTATGGCCTACAACAACGCTTTTTGGCTTCATTGGAATGCATACGAAGTTTCTTGTTTTGTAACGTTTCACTGAGGCTAGCAATGTTTATATATTTTTACAAATAAAACCATAGCCAAACTTCTGTATTAAGTCAGTGTCGTAGCTTACAAATCCAATTTTTTTGCGATTTATTCCGGTCTCGACCCGATATCTGGACTGCCCGGTACTCTGAAGGATATCTTTCTGCCTAAAGTCGGATGCTTTTTAAATTTTTTTTTATTTACTTAGATATGTATGCCGATACAACTTTTGACAATGTAATTATTTCTAAATTAAACGTATTTGAGATTAAACAATACCTATTAAGGTGCAAGATACAGATAAAAAAAAATGCTTACCACATTCTGCCTTACACTAACGAGGACTGGGTCGCCCCGAGGAAAAAAGACGGACACAGGAAGGAGATATGAAACTCTCACTGGCCTTCATCAAGCCAATGCTCTCACCCTCACAGCTCTTCATAAGGCTCTCGCCCGCATTGAAATCTTCATTAAATATACTCACCTACTCCAGATTCATGGTAAAAAGCTCAGAGCAAGCAGTGCTGTCTTTCATTCAATAAACATTTTCCGATTCTAAATGACCATTGTTTACCTGGCCCCTATTTCCCTGCTGTTGCAGCCAAGAGAGGCTTGCCGATTCTACACCACTTTTCGGTTGCTTGCTGAAAGTATATTTATTATCCATCGGAAGGAGAGACGTTTCTAAGACTGGGGATGTTCCTGGTTCATTGCCTTTTGACATTGCTGCATCACAGGCTGGCCATTGCAGCACCAAATCCTGCCTTCCCCGGGTACCATGTGGCAATGTGCGTCCCATGAAGCTAGCAAAGGAGTGATAGCGCCTCCTGCCAAGCAATGATTAACAATGTTTGTAGAGTTAGGAGGACAAAGAAATAGTGCAGTAGCATGCAGGTTTATGGAGGAAATGGGGCAGATGTCGTAACATCCGTCACCATCAGGCTGACAACCTAAGACTGCGTAATGACCATACTACCTCAAAGCCCGACGCGCACGAAGCGTCTTCTGCAAGAAGAAAGACCCTCTCCCAATGTCCTTTTCCCCATTCCTTCTTGCGCTTTGCCCTCCTCACCCAAAAGGAGCAGGTCTGGAAGCTAACCTCCACCGCAAAGAGGATGGCTCTCCTTCTCTTTTGGATGCAAAAAAGAAATCAAGAAAAAGTTTCTTCCTCTCTGCTTTGTTAAGGGAATCTCGAGTTGAGGGTGAGATGCAACAAGTGAAGTGTTCCACTATCCAATTGTAAGGACGGTGCTGTTGCTGTGCATGTTGAGCTTGTGGGATACCAAGACAATAGAATGGGAATGGGGGAAGAGGGGTGTTTGTGCTGAGATGCACTGCATCTATGTTTGAAGTGTTTAATTTCTAATATTTTCTTTAAAGGGGCCCTCCAACAGTATTTGAGCGTCTAATTCTTTTTGCGGTTTCTCCAAGCTAGTGGTCCCGGAAACCCAGTGGACAACGAAAGAGTTTAAAAATATTAGCGCATCATATTTTAATTTGACAACTCGGAAACACCTCCTCCGACGGTGGCGCCGCGAGGTGCCGAATGCGCGCATAACGGCGCTCCCTTTCACTATACGTCACATTCACTGGGTTTCGTGATTGGCGAGAGCCGTCCCAGAAATTTTGAAGCGGAATAAAGTATATCACACGTTAACCGTCATTATTTCTCTAACAAGTCGTTTTTATAGAGCTAATAAAGTTGCAAATTAAAGTTCAAAAAGGGCGAAAACAACGCGCCTCGTCGCTCATGCGCGCCTCCCAGCGGCGGAGTACCTCCTACTCGCCGAGGTGGCTCCGGTGGCGGAGTTGCGGAGTTGCGGGAGACGAGTCTTCCGCGGCTGGCGAAGCGGACTGAGGGAGAGACGCGTCGCGGCGCTTGCGTGGTGTGTCCTTGTACGGCGCGACGCCCAGCTCCGCACTCCTTTTTAAGAATTCGGCACTCAAAATCCGATAAGCCCGGTAAATTCATCGATGATGGCAACCCGATTCCAAAGCTACGATGGTTGCAGCGAGGCCTAATGGCCGACCGGGCCGACGGGCTATCAACCAAACTCCCGTCCAATTGGCCAACCGCTTTGCTCCAATCGCTGAACTGTTTCATTTTACGTCATGAAGCGCAATGTTTTGCTTATTTAAAGTTGTTTTCTGCAATATTTAATTTGCTAATAACTCACAAAATATTGCGAATTTCTGTAATATTTTTTTTCCCTCGGTGTTCCTGCTTTCATGGAGCTCTGTTTCAGCGCGAACTTCAAACCAATCAAAAAATTGTTGGTGGGCCCCTTTAATGGTAATGGAGTAGCCGGTCATGCCTTCGAGTGGCTAACATCTCCATTTATTTAAATTTTTCCAAATGCAAACATATCAAAATTGACTGCATGTTGAAATATTCACGCTCACTGCTTATCCGGAGGGGGCGCGCGAGGCATGATGGTAATGGCCATCAACGCCACTTAGCCGTGCCGTCTAGTTACAAACTTCTGTCCAGTGCTATCACCTCCTCCTCGTGCTTCCTATTGGTGGCCGCTTTTCATTGTTTCTAATTCCCCAAGCAAGCTCTAAAACCTTGCAACATCCTCTGACGGGGTCGGGTAGAAGGTTTAACAAAGAAGGGACTAGGCCGACCAACAGGTAGAGAGGAGGAAAACGCCCCTCAACTTTTCCTTTTCATCCAAAGAGGAGGAGAGTCCTCCTCCTTTTGGCGGAGGTCAGCTTCCAGACTTCCTCCTTTCAGGTAAGAAGAAAAGAGTGCGACAAGGAATGGAAAGAAGGTCACTGGGAGAGGGTCTTCCGACCAGCAGGGGCTCCGTGCTCGTCGGCCCTTCAGGACAGTATCCCTTAAAAAAGACTGGTTTATCACCCGCATGAAAATAAGTTTCTCAGTGTACTGGTTCATGGAGATATGCACACAATGCACACTCTTATCAGGATAAATACCAGATGACAACGTGTCGGTGCAAATGGTGCGACATTGGTATTTGGACAAACCACACCACTCTTGCAAGGATAAAACATATCGAAACCGTCAGCCTTGATGAGGGGTTTGTCAGTGAGGAGCTGCTGCCTGGCTAACTCATCATATTGAGCATGCCTTGTTTTCCTGAGGTCGTCGGTCCTTGTACCAGACTACACAACAATTCCGCTAAGAGAAAGTGTATCGTGCTACCAGTTCCAACCAAAAACCCTAGGGTGGAATGGTACTTTTGTCTACGGAAAATATTGTGTAAGTTAAACTGCAGTGCTCATTGAGGATCAGGGTTCCTGAATGAGCACTTGCGACTCTGAACATGGTCAGATTGGTCAGATTTGCAAAAAAGTTTGCACAACGACCCATCTTAGTGCAGCCTTACATAACCTATTGGATTTCAAAAGGGTATCAGTGACAGAAATTACTAATATGTTATTAAAAGAAGCTTATTGTCCGCTTTCTAGTTCAGCGTAATTTTATGGCGACTTTCTCCTACGTCGGAAACTGGCAACTTTCTGAAAGAAAGATGGAGGTCGTAGCTGCAGTTACTGCCTGTGCCGTGTACTAAAAAGGGTCGATACATGCCCCTTCCATACTAAATGAGTGTTGGCCTGCCACTTCCTTTATCACCGACTTAGTTTAGACAAAGCTTGCCCTGGTAAGCCATGTGCTATAGTGTTACAGTCTAAGAAGTCTGTCTGGAAAATTGGCACTTACAAAACTATTGTGTGTCTATGATGATGCAGGAAAACATTGCAGACGTTTCGAAGCTCTATTTTATTGGTATTATTAGCCTGCAACCAGCTGCCAAATAATACAATTTGTTGCAATGTTGCAATACGCTCTTATAACATTTATACAATCATTTAGACTACACAGATTTCAAATATGCCTGCACAAGATGGCACACAAGCCAAATTCAGGAAATGTGCCTTCTGAAGAGTAAAGGTTCTTTTGCTTCGTTGTTCTGTCGACGATGGATGTTTCGTCGCTGCCGGGCGTCGCTTGTTGAAAAGCTTTCGGGCGTCCAGCAATTCCGCTCACACCTGTGACTTCGCCGGCAGACCACCAAACCGCTCAGACGTTCGTAAAGATGAAAAGTAATTTAATAGAAAATAAGGACTATCAATCAAGCAAGGTTACAGAAATAGTACGGTGCCAGATATCGGCGCACTTGTTGCCGGAGTGTGGGTTAGGAGGGTGTTGCTGAGAAGTCCGTCTCTCTCCGCTCCCAGTTCCAGACTAACTCATTCCGCGGGCAAAGACCAAAGCAAATCTCTCAAACCAAAGCAAGCGCAAACGAAACCAAAGCAAACTTCTTAAAAGCGAAGCAAGCGACAATGGCCCCGGAGCAAGCGGCAAATGAGTTTTCAAAGAATACGTTAACAAGGCCCCGTTTCTTTGCACGTGGGGTCCGGGGAGCCGCAGAGGGGTCCCTCTGGTGAGGCGAGGCCGGCCCCGCGCCCCGGTCATAAACCCACGAACGGTCCCCTGGTTCCAGATGGCCCCCGTTCTAGTTAGCGAGCGGATGACACCGGACAAAAGGGCGCGTCTTCGAAGAAAGCCTGTTGGTCCGAGCCAATTTCGTTCTTTGGCATTCCGCCGCATAATATAACATGGAACAATCTTAAACGAAAATAAATGGGGTTTAGCCACACAACCTTACACCCCCCACCTAAGATTGAGATAAGGACCCTATGGTTCTTATACACAATTCCATAAGAGCTACAACGACACCTCAACCCCGCTTGTAGCAACTCAAATAAAAGGAAATCAGCAGTGATAACAAAACGTACACATATTAACCCTTGTCTTAAGTAACGTCACGTTACTCTAAGAAAGGAAAATACATAAATGTACACACTGGCTCATGTAAACACTACGCACAAAAAATACTAAAATAAATGACTGCGAGCACTTTGCTCAGAATCACTCAAATCATGCGGAAAGGCGGCTCCAGTGAGTCTCCTCGGAAGGCCAGGCTAACGACGCATGCCATGAGGTCGACAAATCACACCGTCCAACATTCGTTAGGCAGACGCGAGAGAGCATCGGCATTAAGATGCTGCGATCCCTTTCGGTGTGTTATTGTGACGTTGTACCGCAGCAAGGCGAGGGACCAGCGCACGAGCTTCGCGCCCGTTGGACGCGTGAGGGTGAGGTACGCCAAAGGATTGTGGTCGGACACCACGTTGACGGACGCGCCGAACACCCACGTATCGAACCTCTGAAGGGCCCACACGACGGCAAAGGCCTCGCGCTCAATGGTGGCCCAACGCATCTGCGTGTTAGTGAATTTGTGGCTCGCAAAAGATATGGGCCGCTCTTTCCCATCAGTCCCCACCTGAGCTAGGCACGCCCCCGCCGCATGCGCGGACGCGTCAGTGAATAACCAGTATGGCTGTTCGAGATCTGGGGTCGCCAACATGGCCGCGTCACACAATGCCTGCTTTAAGCTCAAGAACGCTCTCTCCACCTCTGGGTTCCAGGGCAGAACACTCGGCACCCCCTTCCCGGTTAGCTCGGTCAGAGGCTTTGCGATCTCGGCGTAGTCCGGTACGTAGTCGCGGTAGTATCCGCACAGACCAAGCAAGCTCCGGAGGTCACGTTTTGTTTCTGGTCTTTTGAGTCCCTCTATCGCCTTAATTTTGTCAGGATCCGGACCATGCTTTCCGGAGCCGACCAAGTGTCCTAGATACCTGATCTCCCCTTTGGCCACCTGGCACTTCTCGAGGTTGGCGGTGAAGCCCGCGTCGCACAGCACCCTGAACACTACGTCCAGATGCTTCAGGTGGTTCTCCCATGTGTCCGAAAAGACAGCGATGTCATCAAGATAAGCACAGGAGTAATCCTGGTGCCGTGTTAAGAGCCCGTTCATAACGCGCTGAAAGGTTCCCGCGGCATTCTTCAACCCAAACGGCATTACTCTCCATGCGAATTGCCCGAGGTGGGTCACAAAGGCCGTCCTCTCCTGGCTCTCCTCGGCGACAGGGATTTGCCAGTAGCCCCTTCTTAAGTCAATTAGCGTGACGAACGAAGCCGCCCCGACGCGGAAAATCAGCTCTTGTTGTCGAGCCATCGGGAAGGCGTCGTCCGTGGTTCCGGAATTTAGCTGCCGATAATCGACGCACAGCCGAATTGTGCCATCCCTTTTTGAGACGCATACCACTGGGTGCGCGTACTCGCTAGTGCTAGGATAAATGAGCCCCGCTTCGAGCAACTCACCAACCTGTCTTCCCACCTCTTTCTTTAGCAACTCGGGCACCCGATACGGGTAGGATCTCTTCGGCACAAACCCCTCGCGGAGGGAGATTGTGTGCTCTCCCACATTTGCCTTTCCCGGTGTCTCGGAGAATAAGCCAGGGTAGCGGTCGAAAATCTCGCGCACCTCCCGCTCCTTACGGGGGGCAAGGTGTTCAGTCCAAGTCTCGGGCAGTCCGCGATAAGCTGCCTCGTCCACCAGCGGAGCACATTCTACCTCTCCGAAATCCTTATCATCTTGAAAGATGACACCCATGTGGCCCACGCGAGCGTAATACGGCCGCATGTTATTTGCGTGTACCGTCTTCCTTTTTCCGTCATCCAGCATTACTTCGTAGGAATTGTCACGTTGTTTTCCCACGACCGTAAAAGGGCCGCACCACTTCGCGTGCATCTTCCCTGGTCGGTCCGAGCGAAAGAGAATCACCTGATCCCCTTTTTGGAAGCTCTTCTGTCGTGCTCGTCGGTTGTATAGAGTCGCATAAGTCGTCCTGCCTTTCGCTCGCAGTGAGCCCCGCGATCTCTGCGGCTTCCTTCAGCTTCGCCCGTAACTCGCTGAGATAGCGGGCCGGCTGCTCGCGCAAAGTGTTGGGAATATCTACTTCCCCTGTCCATGTCTTCTGCAGGATTGAGAGCGGTCCGACAGGGGCCCTCCCGTAAGCATCTGAAAAGGCGACACGCCCGTTGTGTCGTGGGGGACATCTCTGTAGGCCCACAAGAGGAAAGGGACGAATCTATCCCAGTTCCCGCGGTCCCTGTCGATAACGTGGAACAACATGTTTTTGAACACGCGGTTCCACCGCTCGACCGAGCCGTTGCTCTCATGATGTTCGGGTGTTGAGAACCGCGGGGAGCTCCCCATCCTCTCGTGGAACAGTTTGGTTAACTGTGCAATAAAATTTCCGCCTTGGTCGCTGCAAATGGTCTCCGGTACCCCAGTGCGCGCAAACATCTCCAGCAAAGCGTCACAAGTTTTCCGAGCCGTGAGCGCCGTGAGGCAAATAACCTCGGGCCATCGAGTGTGGAGATCCGTGACGCACAGGGCGTACTTGTGGCCTCGTCCGGACGGAGTGTCCAGCGGGCCGATTACGTCCACGTTTACCACCTGGAAGGGGTAACTCGGGCGCGTCAGAGGCGTTATCGGCACCTTATCCGCGAAGCGTCGGTCCGCCCTCACCTGGCAACCGTGGCAGCTCCTACAATGCACGCGCACGTCTGACTCTACGCCGGGCCAATAAAAGCTCATTTTCACCCGGGATATGGTCTTCTTCGTGCCCAGGTGGCCTCCCCATGGAGATTCATACGCCAACTCCAACACCGATTGCCTCTTCTCTTTTGGCAATACAAGTTGCCGATAGCGAATGCCGGCTATCTTGTCCTCGTGGAATAATAGGCCATTCCGCGATACTCATGCCGTGTGTGCCTTTCTTGGCCTGTTCTCACGCTTCTTTGAGTTCTGAGTCGGAACGCTGTGCCTGCCGGAACAGTAGAGTTTTCCTCCGATCCTCAAATTTTCCTGTGGGAGCTCATTCTCTCCTACGTCGACAGTTGGGTTCGAACCGCCAGGTACGTCCCCAAGAACCTCTCCCGAAGAGTCCCAACACCTGCCCAAGCGCTTCTCCTTCAGTGGAGTCAGTTTCGCTCCTGCGGGCTGTAGAAAGCATCATCGGCGGCACCCTCTCCCGACTGGTGGGGCGGGAGGGCCGTCGCCTCATTCAGCATATCCCACGCTTCTCCCGACAAGAGGCAGTACCGCCCCGGGGGAGAGCTTTTCCGTCACCGCGCACAGCAGGGGGACAGACCTGTCTACGTCGGATTGGCCTCCCCCCGCTCTCACTAGCTGAAACGCGATGTTAGCCAGTTTGGCGGTCACCTTGCCTCCGAAGGCCGACACGAGAGTTACTTTCCTGCCTCTTCGATGAGGTCTCTAGGAATTAAACTATTTCGTACGACCGTAATCTCCGCCCCCGTGTCTACGATCGCGGAAAGTTTAATGCTACCGCATTGAATTTCTACCTGGGGCAGGTTTGCAAGGCCTGGCTTCGCTTCGTCCACCCGCGACACGTTTGCCGTTACCTCACTCCTATCGACGGGCGGGGTTTTAGCTTCTAGCTAAAAGCTTTGGACGTCACCTTTACGAGGCCCGTCTCCCCGAGCTTCCTTTCGCTGTTGCCCCCTCCCCGGGCATTCCCTAGCGAAATGCCCGCCGCCGCAAAGAAAACAGGCGAGCGGCGGTCTGTCAGTTTTTGACTTTTTCTCGCCCGCGCGGGGTGGCGGTAGGAGATCGGGCTGCTTTTCGCGACCCGCACGAGCGGTTTTCTCCGTGAGGGCCATCGTTCGGCTTAGGGCTTGTGTCGCGCCCCACAGCGGCATCCTTTCCCTCGGCGTCCTCAAACGCTTCGATCAACTTAGCCATTTCTCCCGGCGCTGACCAGCCTGTGCCCTCCTGATGCTTTACGTACTTGTACGCCTCGTGACTCAGTGTTGCCTTTAACTGGTCGGCAACAACAAGTTTTGCGAGGTCGTCTCTGCTCTTTACATCGTGAGCCTCCATGTAGTACGAAAAGTAACTAGTCAATCGTGACGCAAAACGCTGCCACGATTCGCTTCTGTTTTTTCGAGCCCCCCTAAACTGTCTCAGATACTCCCCCGGAGAGAGCCTCAGCTCCGACAGGATAGTTTCCTTCACCAGACCGTAATCGTCTAACTCCTCCGTCGAGAGCTTGGAAAAGAGGTGCCGAATTCTCCCCGTCACCAAAGGCAGTATGAGGTGGCTCTTCACCTCGTCTGGCACTCTATATGACCTAAAGATCCCCTCGATCCCGTCAAGCCACACTGGTACCTCTGGGTCCGACGGGATTGGCGTCAACAAGCTTTTGAGTTTTTTGGCGAAGTGATCTAGCCTGTTTTCGCGCGGCGACCCGCCGTCTGGGCCCTCTCGCCTCTCAGGAGCCATTTGGAGCTCGATTTGTTTAGTTTTTTTCTTTCTCAATAGCGAGCAGCATAGTCATTCTTTCAAGCTCCATGGCAGCTTTGTTCGTTTCAAGCTCGATCTTTCTAAGCTCCATGGCCTCGTTACGGTTCTCTTCGTGCCCGCCGGCCGCGGCGTCAACGACGGAGTCCGAACACTCCCCCTCTGCGTTTTTATTCATAGCGGATGGTACCTCGCCAGCAACGGTCCTACCACTGCGCATCAACATGCACTACAAAAATCTGGTTTTTACGGCCTTCCGAGAATATCATCTGGAACCACCTACCGTGTTCGATGCTTGCTGGCCCCAGGTTCGCCGCAACCACTGCTTTTCTGTCCGTCACAAAGTCCGTATGTCGCCACGCCGGTCCGTTGGCTGGCTTTCTTTGTGCTTCGTCCTAGCAATCCGTCGCCAGGTGCCTCATTGGAACACAGTCCGTTGGTCCTCCTTGAGCTTGACACTTTTGCCTTGCCCGTCCGTCGGCAAGTGGTGGCCCCGACACACAGTCCGTTGGTCCGGGTTCCGGAATGGTGCCACTCGCCACTGCTTGTCTTGCCGATTTGATTTTCAGGACGCCGTTCCTCTGTCCCTCTCCGACGCCGCGATGAATACTGTTCCAGTCCGTCGGAAAGCACTCGCCCAGCACACGGTCCGTCAGTCCGGGTCTTGACGCCGAAGTGGTCCCTTGCCAGTCCTTGGGGTCGGCAGATCTTATTCCTTGACTCAGTCCGTCGGTCGGGATCACCGGATGTCTGCCAGCTGATGGCCGCCTAAGCCACACCAAGGTACGAGCAGAGTCCTGTCGCGGCTGCGCCAGTAAAGGTTCTTTTGCTTCGTTGTTCTGTCGACGATGGATGTTTCGTCGCTGCCGGGCGTCGCTTGTTGAAAAGCTTTCGGACGTCCAGCAATTCCGCTCACACCTGTGACTTCGCCGGCAGACCACCAAACCGCTCAGACGTTCGTAAAGATGAAAAGTAATTTAATAGAAAAATAAGGACTATCAATCAAGCAAGGTTACAGAAATAGTACGGTGCCAGATATCGGCGCACTTGTTGCCGGAGTGTGGGTTAGGAGGGTGTTGCTGAGAAGTCCGTCTCTCTCCGCTCCCAGTTCCAGACTAACTCATTCCGCGGGCAAAGACCAAAGCAAACCTCTCAAACCAAAGCAAGCGCAAATGATGATGATGATGATTGGGGTTTTTTGGCGCAAGAGCAACTTAGGCCATATTGCGCCAAACAAAGGTTTTTCCAAGGGGCTTAAGAGTATAATCTATAAGAACTGCAAGTTACAGCTGGTGTAAAAGGCCAGTTTTATGAAGGAAATTTAAAACTCGATTGAATGGTACCAATGGTTGATCGCCAAGCAGAAAATATGGATGAAAGGGAAGGTGATCTCGAAAAAGTTCTGGAAAACATGATCGCCGCTCTTGGTTTAAAGATTTGCATTGCCACAGGATGTGCAAAACAGTCATCGCTTTCCCACAGTTATCACAAAGTTTAACGTCCTCACCACAGAGCAGGTGCAAATGAGTCAAACGGGTATGACCGATTCTTAAACGGCAGAGGAGAACTTCAGCCTGACGGTCTTTATGAAAGGAACTCTCCCAGACCCCCAGTTGGGGCTTAATAACATGAAGCTTGTTTTCTTTTTCCATATCCCAATCCAACTGCCATGACTTCATAATTGATTTCTGGATGATTGGTTTCAGGTCTTGGTGTGGCAAGCCAAGAGGCAATTTTGGGCACTCTTTTGCAGATCCAGCAAGTAAGTCTGCTTTCTCATTGCCAAAAATACCCACGTGGCTCGGAACCCAGCAGAATTTGATCAGGTGTCCTTGTTGAAGTGCTCGGTTTAACCGTACCCGAAGATATTGCACGAGAAGATTCTTGCTCTCTGCTAAGGACGAAATGGCTAGAAGAACACTCTGGGAGTCGACAAACAGAATTGCTTTCATGATATTGTTCTTCAATATGTACTCAACAGCCATTAAAATGCCGTACAGTTCAGCAGTAAAAATACTTGCAAAAGTGTGGAGTTGTTGTACTTTCCTGAAGGTAGTGGAATAAACCGCACATCCCACAAAAGTTGATGTTTTCGATCCATCAGTGTAAAAATGCGAGTAGTCCTTGTATTTCTGTTCTAAATCGGCAAACTCCTGCTGAAGAACAAGTGGAGAAATGGCTGTTTTTCTGTACTTGGATAGTGACCAGTCACAGGAAATTGGCAGAATGTCCCAAGGTGCAACTCTCTCATGGCTCCGCAGCAAAGCAGCCTCACTAAAGGGAAGGTGAAGCGATGTTGCCAAGCTTTGAACTCTGAAACTCAGGGGCCGAACAATACTCGGCTTGTTTTCAAAGAGTCGGAAGGATGTAGAGGGTTGGAGGACATCAAAAGAAGGATGCTGAGGATAGCTGTATATCTTGTGAGCATAACAAAGACTCAAATATTGCCTTCGTCTTTCAAGAGACATTTGATGTGTATCAGCATACAGGCTAAGCACAGGTGATGTTCGAAACGCCCCCGTGGCGAGTCGGAGCCCGAGATGATGGACAGGGTCCAACATCTTTAGAGCAGACGGACGCGCCGACGCATAAACAATCGCGCCATAGTCCAAGCGGGACCGCACCAAAGAGTTATAGAGTCGCAGGAGGCACCGTCTGTCAGACCCCCAGGTCGTATGCGACAACACTTTGAGAATGTTTGATGAACGTAGGCATTTATGTTTCAACTCTTTTAAGTGGGGTAAAAAAGAGAGCTTTTTATCAAATATTATTCCTAGAAACTTGTGGGCCTCCTTTACAGATATAGCAACGTCATTCAAGTGCAACACTGGATCTAGAGACAGGCCACGGCGGAGTGAAAAGGGAACACAGATTGTCTTTTCGGGGGAGAATTTAAAGCCATTTTGATCAGCCCACTTGCTCATCTTATTGATTGTGAGCTGCAGTTGCCGTTCACAGCTGGACAAGTTGCAAGAGGAAAACGATATCTGCACATCGTCCACATACATTGAATAGGATACAGATGGTGGTATAACCTTAGCCAGACCATTAATCTTTACAGCAAAAAGTGTAACGCTCAATACTCCACCCTGAGGGACGCCATTCTCCTGGAGAAAAACATCTGACAGGATGGAGCCCAAACGAACTTGGAAGGTCCAACCCGTCAAGAAACTTTGAATGCAGCGAAGCATGCGACCTCGGACACCATACGAGTACAAGTCTCGAAGGATTCCATATCTCCAAGTCGTGTCGTAAGCTTTTTGTAGGTCAAAGAAGACAGAAACACAGTGCTGGCGATGGACAAATGCTTCCCGAATAGAAGTTTCCAGGCGGACAAGGTGGTCTACCGTGGAACGGCCCGCTCGGAAGCCGCACTGATTCCTATCGAACACACCCTCTGCCTCTAAAAAGTGTACAAGACGGCGATTAATGAGTCTCTCATAGGTTTTGCCCAGGCAGCTTGTCAATGCAATTGGGCGATAGCTCGTCGGTAAAGAGGGGTCTTTGCTGGGTTTCAAAAGAGGAATGATGTGTGCCATTTTCCAACAGTCAGGAAAACAGGCAGCATCCCACAATAGATTAAAAAAGGTGAGCAAACTGTTTAGAGATTCAGACGACAGTCTCCTTAGCATCTTGTATTGAATTCTATCCGGCCCAGCCGCAGAGTCTTTTTTGACTCCGAGAGCCAGTTCAAGCTCACACCGTGTGAATGGCTTGTTATATGGAACATCCTGAGCACCAGACAAAGGAATAGCTTGTTTTTCTGCTGCTGATCGAAACCTCCTAAAAGATTCACTATAATTGGCCGAGTTAGACACTTCCTGGAAGTGTTTACCAAGAAAATTTGCTTGTTCCTTAAGTGATGTAGCTGATGGAAAAAGGGGTATCCTGAAAGACTGATAGTCTCCCTTGATCTTCCTAAGACGATCCCACACTTCCTTTGAAGAAACGAAACTACTCAAAGAGGTCACATACTTTCTCCAAGAACTGCCTTTAGCTCGCCTTCGCGTCCAGCGAGCTTTGGCTCTTCTTTTCTTGAATTCAAGTAAATTCCTAGGAGTGGGATAACGTCTGAAGATGCACCATGCCTTGTTTTGCGCCTTGCGTGTTGTGGAGCAGTCCTTGTTCCACCATGGCTTGCATCTCTTGGGGAGTCGTCCAGAGGTCTGGGGGATACTGTGTGATGCGGCATTTATAATCGCTTCAGTAACATACAGCGTGGCATCTTCAGGGCTCATGTTTACAAGAATAGACGAATCGATAAAAGCCTCCAAACAAAAAATGGACCAGTCAGCCTCTTCCAATTTCCACCTTGGGAGTCGTGCCGGAAGAGAAGGAATTGGCACTGTACTTTCTAAAACAATAGGAAAATGATCACTTCCAAAAGGATTATTTAAAACCTTCCATGAAAAGCATGGAAGTAAAATTGGTGATGCAATGGAAAGGTCGATAGATGTAAATGATTGATGTGCTGCACTAAAAAATGTGGGATCCCTCCCATTAAAAAGACACAACCCAGATGATAATAAAAAACGCTCTATGACGCCTCCACGTGAATCCTGGCGAGCACTACCCCACAAAGGGTGGTGGGCATTAAAATCGCCTAAAATTAAAAAAGGTTGAGGTAATTGTTTTACTAGTGATTCAAGTTCACTCATATGCAGTGGATAGTTAGGTGGAAGATAAAGAGAAACTACCGTGATCAAACGGTCAACAAGAAGGCGCACCGCTACAGCCTCTAGGGGCGTAGAAAGGGGGACCTCAGAGCAAGCAACACCACTCTGTACCACTAGTGCCACTCCTCCAGACGTATTAGGGGAGAGTCTATCTTTTCTAAAAACCTGGTACCGACGCAAAATCTGCGTATGAGTGTTGTTTAAATGTGTTTCTTGCAGGCTGAGTGCAATGGGTCTCAGCTCGTCCATAAAATAATTTACATCATCGATATTTCTCATTAGGCCACGGCAGTTCCACTGCATAAAATGAAAATTGTTCATTGTTTTAAAAATGAGTTAAAATGTGAGTAAAAAAGAAACACTGGGAAAATAAATAAAAGTTCAAAGGCTGCCGTATGTGGCAAAAATTAATTCGCAATGTCACGTTGGTGGGATAACCGGTTTTTTGCCTTTATGCTTACTCTTAGTAGTCTGCCACTCCATGTCGTCTTGGTCAGACGCATGAGTGGAGACTTCTCCACACTCATCCATGGCCTCAGTTTCCTGAGGCGAGGCTTTTCCTGCAGGTTTCTTCAGGTTCGGGGAACGGGGCGTCATGCCCCGCCCGCGACCAGACCCAGCCAAAGGGGCAGAGGAGGTGCTGGGCGAAGCGTCGCCCAAGTCCACCCGTTCCTGTCCCTTAGGCGCTGCAGGTGCGGCACGAGAGCCATGCCGCTCCTTCGATGATGCTCTCTCCAGGGAGTGTGGGCGAGAGTGTCGACCCTTCTCCCTGGAAGGAGATCGTGGAGAAGGGACGGTTGCGGCAGCCACCGGCCCATCCTGGGTTTGGGAAACAGCCTGAGAAGACACAGGCTGTTGCCCTGTTGGAGCGCGAGGGTTTGCGCTCTGGCTTGGAGGGTCCGTAGACCGCCCAGCCGAGATTGCACGCCCCGGAAGCTGAATCTTCAGCTGGGGCGTGGGGGACTGCCGTGGCTTCCCATAGTCCAGAAAGGACGTCTGGGTTGCCACAGCAACCTTCAGTGGTGCAGGTCCCCGCTGCACCACTTGGGCGTAGCCGCCTTTCTGCACAAATGCAAAGCGACGGCGTGCTTCGGGGAAAGAAAGGTTTTCCTTAACTTTTAAGGTGAGGATCTCTTTCTCGTCTTTCCATGTCTTGCATGATCTGGAATATGCTGGGTGAGGTTCTGAGCAGTTTACACAGCGTGGGTTGTTAGTACATGCATCAGCTTCGTGGTCGGTCTTGCTACACTTCGCACAGGTGGCCTTTCCACGGCAGCTCCGAGAGCCATGGCCAAATCTCTGGCACTTGAAACATCTACGGGGGTTCGGCACATAAGGCCGAACCCTGCAGCGTAGGTACCCAGCCTTCACAGCTTCGGGGAGGATGGTCGATTGGAAGGTGAGTACAACATGTTTGGTCTTGAGTTCGTTCCCGTCTCGACGCATGGTGATCCGCCTTGCAGCTGTGACACCTTGGTCGGAAAGGCCTTCAACAATTTCACTCTCAGAGGTGTCAAGAAGGTCATCCTCGGATATAACTCCTTGAATGCTGTTTAATGTTCGGTGGGGAGAGACAGAGATGTCATATCCAGAAACAGATGTTAAACCTAATAGTGCAATGCTCTGTTCGCTTGATTCGATCTCGACAAGTAGGTCACCGGATGGCATTTTCTTTGCTTTAAATTCCTTGCCGACAACACCCTCGAGTGTCTTTGCAACAAGGAAAGGAGATAATTTCGAAAGCTGTGTGTCACTTTCGGAGTGAAGAACTAAAAACTTGGGGAATCTGGCAGGTGTAGGTGGTGGTGTCTTTGTAGCTTGAACTTCGGTGCGGACCCTTTTCAGGGGCCGATCGAGGGAGGTTGTTGCACGAGAACCCATAACATGGGAAAGAAGGTTCAGTGCCCGGGTGCACCGCCCACCACGGAGCCCAACAAGGGGGTAGGTAATGTGCCATAGCAAGAAAGGCTTGGCTGACACAATTACTCTACCAGTGCTGCCCGGGCACTATACCCTTGTGTGGTTGCAGGGACAGGTCCTGTTTCCACTCAAGGTTGGCCCTTGCCGCCTAAGAGGGTGAAAAAGGAAGGAAGAGAGTGTAGAAGAAAAGGGAAAGAGGTGGAAGGAAAAGTAAAAGGAGGAAGAAGAGGGTAGAAGAGGCGACTGACTGAATCATCCTGGTCGGGCCAAGCCAGGACACCCGTCTACGAGAAGCAGGGGCCGAAGCGGTGTATTGCCTCGCCCGGGGGGCCCCGAAGGGTCCAAACACACCCCGGGCTCAGCTCAACCACCAGGGTCCCCCTTTCCCCGGACACGGGTTAAGCCACGCACAGCCAGGCGTGGGTGGGCGAACCCACATGGCTCGGGGTTCGTAGTGACGCCACTCACCAAGCACCTACCGAAGTAGGTGCCCCCTGCGTGCGGGTATGGTGGCCCACGTAGCTGGGGTCCGTGGAGGCGCCACTCTCCAAACACCTGCTTTCACAGGTGCCCCCTGCGGGGAAGCAAGCGCAAACGAAACCAAAGCAAACTTCTTAAAAGCGAAGCAAGCGACAATGGCCCCGGAGCAAGCGGCAAATGAGTTTTCAAAGAATACGTTAACAAGGCCCAGTTTCTTTGCACGTGGGGTCCGGGGAGCCGCGGAGGGGTCCCTCTGGTGAGGCGAGGCCGGCCCCGCGCCCCGGTCATAAATCCACGAACGGTCCCCTGGTTCCAGATGGCCCCCGTTCTAGTTAGCGAGCGGATGACACCGGACAAAAGGGCGCGTCTTCGAAGAAAGCCTGTTGGTCCGAGCCAATTTCGTTCTTTGGCATTCCGCCGCCTAATATAACATGGAACAATCTTAAATGAAAATAAATGGGGTTTAGCCACACAACCTTACATGAAGCACTCGTAAGACAAAGCATATGCCAGCAGATAAATTGACGACCATACAAAGGAGATAAAGGCAGCTCACATCCACTCAGTACAGAGCGCGACACTGTTAGCGCGAACAAGCGATCGCCGGTTTTTCCAGTTTTTCTCTTTGAAACCAAGGGATGTCATCCAAGTTATTATTGCTACGGAAAGAGCTCGTTTAGTTCTATAATGTAAGCGATAAAATGTCATGCTCGCTACTACTATTTAGAAGTAAAATGCGTAAATGCGCCGATGTCGTGTTCGCGCTAACAGTGTCGCGATGTGTACAACGTTGGTTGGAACCGAGGGTATTTTTATGAAGCTAGGTTGGCATGACAATTATAATCAGAGTATGTTTCAATTCCATATTTGAAAGACGTGTACCTCAAAATGTATAAACATTTAATGCCTAATGGCACCTGAACTTTAACTTTGTGAATAGAAATATTTAGAAAACATTGACTGTGCACTAAACTTTCACTGGGAGCACATGCAGGCATTCATATGAGAGGTCCTGCATGCCTTTTCATTTATTTTATGAGGAACTTACACCTGTTGGCACGTGTTTCAAAATATTTGTGCTGCAGCCAAGCCATTCAGAGCCATGGGAAGAGGGCTGCCAAAACAGAATTTAATTACTCCCCCCCCCCCCCCCCCCCCAATGTGGCCTGTAGCTTTTCGGGTGGCAAAGAAACAGAGCAACTATACTGTAAACGACCAAATTTTCGCGAATCAGGCCAAAGCTGAAAATTTGAAATTATTCGCGGGTTCTAATTTTCGCGAATCGAGTGTAGCTTTTGTAGCGATCACATATTGCCCGAATTGTTCGTAGGACGTATTTTTCGCGAATTGTAGGCGATTCGCGAAAATGAGGTCCTTGCGAAAATTTAGTCGTTTACAGTAAATACTAACCAGCGTCGTGCCACAGGGAAGAATAGCTGTCCCTATTTTTACAAACAGCCACAGGGTGATTGCCTTTGACATTAGAAGGTTTTAGAGAACCATTTTTGAAACTCAATCCGATACAAGGCCTCATTTTGCGGCTGGCTGGGGTTGGATCAGGCTATCAATCCAAATTGTGGAAAATGTTCTGTAGAACTATTATCAAGCTTTCCATTCCAATAGACTGATGCTGGCTTGAATTGTGACAAACGTCTCCCCTTCCTTATCAGCTGGGGATAGACCAAACTATAATGTATAAATATTTTAAAAGAGTAATGGCAGGCAGCAACATCTCGGGGAGAAATTCCTGATCACATTAAAAGTGATATTGTGGTTCTGTTAATTCACATTAAGGGTACCCCATATCTATAACCCGTAACCAAAGAGCCATAACAGTGATCAATTTTGAGCTAACTGATGCTCCACAGCTTCTGCACGCATTCCGGTGCAAAGCGGTAAAGCTTTACACACAAGAGCACAATTTCACCTGAGAACACAGGTGTCGGGCGGTAAAGCTTGATGCGAGTGGGGAAGCCTACTCATTATCACACATCAAAGGAGTAGACCATTTGTAGTGTCACTCTCACAAATACCGCCAAGAACTTGTCAATGAGTTCCATTTTCAGAGGGTGGCCTTTCTTCTCATTGCTTTAGAATCACAGGGACATCAGGACCATCCATGATATGAATACAGGAGGCTCTGAAAGCATTGCTTAATAAATACATTGTTTTCTGTTTTGTGAAGAATTAGCAGACAGCTGTCGTCCTTCCAGATTCACTGCTTGAACTTCCATCTACTTGTCACCTTGTAGATTAGATCTGCAGCTGCATCTCAGCAGTCCTTAGATCCCATGACCTGAACCCGTCACAAGTCTCGGACATCATTAACAGTCCAATGGTATCCTCCTGGTCCAGCTCTGTAAAAACGAAATGCATACATATATGAACTGAAGTTTATACAGCCATTTTATTTTTTCCTTATTCCTAACTTCTCAGTTGTTATATATAGGTTGTTCCTACAGCAATCTGAACTCACCTACCTGTATCCAAACATACATGGGGACTTGGGTTTTTATTTCTGGCTGTAATCTGCTCTCTAAACAGGCTGGAACTATTCGCATTAGAATTATTTGAAAGTTTCACGGTTTAAAGGGGGAGTGCTGGCACCAGTCAAAATGGCCGTCATTTGTATGAACCAGAACGTGGCCAGGCTCCACGCGCAAGTGATGCAAATATATGAGACATATGCAATATAATTTTGCCTGAAAGAAGAGCTGGCCAGAATCTTTATTTTGCAATCTATCCTCCACGAGCTAGGGAACATGACTCGCACCGCGGCACCACTATCGCTGAAAGTTGCGAATGGACACACAAAAACAATAAATGCACAGAGCCAATTGGCAAGTGCTATCAGGGGAAAATGTAGAAGTTTGCTAAACATGCCCTGAGTTGCTTAGCAATGGTCGTTCCAGGAAGGCTTCACTTAAAGCTATTTCTGAGCTCTCTTAGCAGGCAATCTCCACCAAAGGCAGCATTTGTTCCTGGGCCTTAAAAGAGAGCAGACAAACAGTGAAGAAAAATTTAAACAGGTCAGAAGGGTTTTTCTGACTCCATTAGTGCAAATCAGGTTACAATCATAGCACTAACCTGTGCACATGCAAGGCTGGAGGTCTCTGTGGTCAGTTCGAAGGCGGAAAAGAAGACGACGAAGCATAAATGGACAGGGCTACCTTGATTCGTTATTATGAACAATTTCTCTGGGGAATGGAGGCATTCCTATTAAAGAGACATGATTGTATTTACAAATCTGACACTTACACCTAGTACTCTTCTTAATGATCTTAGTTCGGATGTCATGGGACAACCACAGAAACTACGAGCAAAAATGTTAAGTGTCGTACCAATGACATTACGTCACAGTTCCACATTTCTAGTTGACGGGACACCATAGTAGTTCGGAAACAAATTGCCAGCAGTGCCCTCTAATCAGTCAAGGCACAGGACGTCTGATTGCCAGGTTCTTGCCCGTGGTACTGTGATTCCCCATGTGGAAATTTGAAAGTCCGTTTTCTTACTATTTCAAGTAGATCACGGTTGCATGATGGGGACGAAAGAAATCTTATCTTCGGCAGTGAGCGTAACCATACCCAAAAAGTTAAATGACGCCTCAGGTACAAGAGGAGGGCTGTCTTCTACAGAAATAGCAGGCATATTGCAGAGTGTTGCATTTTGTATAATGTAAGTGCAAAATAAACTATTAGAGTCAGAAAGGTGCACATTTTGAAGCATGAAATGCTTATTGCTCTTGTTATCGCCACACCTTCTCCGAAACCGTTCTCGAAATCTACTCCCAAACCTTTTCGAAATATGTCAGAAACCTTTTCTAATTGTGTGTTTGCTGACTTTGAAGTAAGAATAATTCATCCCCTGTTGGGCATTGAACCTGGGTCAGCGGGGTGGGAGGCAAGCACTGTAGAAATCGAGCTATGCCACGAGTAGTTCATTGAGGTTTTCAAATTTGGGTCAGCTGTGCGCAACTGTCTTGCGCATTTGCTGGTGTGCAGGGCTCTTTGCTGGTTCTGCAACAGCTGTGCACACCGGCGATTTTTGGAGCCCATAGCGGTACGAGAGTGGCATGTGTACTCTCTGCTCGTTACGGTGGCGCGTGTTCTAGGATACTATGAACATTGCGAGACAGGGGCCCGAGAAAGAAGACGTAGAATGGAGGCTCGATTCAATGACTGATTCTTTATCAACGCTCGTCTGGGATTTTGAGCGTCCTAGTTCTTGACAACGCTGGGGATGCGCACAAGGGGTGCGCTCGCTAATGCACAGATGGCACTAGCATCTGCCACCCTTTTATGCTTACACCTACTCTCGGATACGAGATGGACCGCTGTAGTTTTCTTGCAGATGCTTGCTTAGCATAAACAAAATTCTGACCATGTCCGTTTTCAACTTTTTATACCGCCAGTTGGTGCCTGTCATGTTTCTCATGCACACATTATAACGAAATAAATAAACATAGCTGTTAGAAAATCAGCACATACTTAATGCCGCGATTAGACTGGTGGAAACAGGTACAATATCATCCGCATACAAGAGGGTGTGCCGGCGAATGTGTCGGTTTGGTGCCGGCATCCGGCATCCGAGAAGGTACGACGATATTATAGTAACATGAGTGTAGTCAGACATGGGGGTTACCGTTGCCAAATGTTTTCCCTGGGCTAGAGTACCGGCTGCCGGTGGAATGGACACGTCGCACTTTTACTCTACAATTACTCATTTCCTTCTCATTTGAACGACTTCCACCTTTGGGGCAATGCCATACATACCGAACTGCAAAAGACATGTATGCAATAGATATTGTTAGAATAATTTGTTGAGTCTTATGACAGCTTCAAGGATGTTTTGTCAGTTTGAAATGTAAAAAGAAATATGTAGTATTGTAAACAATATGAAAGTGAACAGATTAGTATGCTTTTTTGACTTACCTACTAGTTTTGAGCGAGCTGTTGTCCAAACAAAGGTTCAAACTTCAAGGTGCTAAGTTTACCTCCCAGTCTACGTCCAATTTGACAGGTTGAGAACTTATAAGGATTGTGGGGGCCATAAACGTAGCAACAAGCCAGATCAGTTGCTCCCTTTCATATTGTTCCCGTTAGTAACTCTCTGGATTAGGGTTCATAGGAGTCACATATCTTGCACACTAGAAAGAAAACGCAGAAAGGCGAACACCAGATTAATTTATCTAAACAATTTCATGCCAAAGTGCTGTTCGTGCCCATATAAAACGTATCACGATCAAAGATTCTCACTGGGCTAACATGCATTCGTGCAGTGAGATGGCTCAGCACACTGTGCATTGGCCCTGTCCTCTGACGCCTATCATCCGTCGCTCCAAAAGAAAACAAGTACTACAAAATCAACGCCCGTATCGACAACTGCACGTGTGTCTTTCGAGCACGATCCTCAAGTCAGCACAGGTCAAAAATAAAGAGTGATTACGAAATAGAACTTACTACCTACCCTACTCATACGATGTCGTTCGTAGCGCCCGAGGAGCCACGTAGCCGGAGTTGTATGTCGGAGCGCGGCCCCTCGATGGGCCCGACGGTGAATCAAGCGGCCGTGGTCGGACACAACGTTGTCGGAGTGGCTCTCGTCCTGCGACGGTGACAATGTGATAAAGCGGTAATGTTATGGTACCGATGCTTTTCCGAGGGACGGTGAAAACGACCTACCTCTGCCTGTTAGTTGTGAGGTGTCTTAACCCGCGTCAGGCGGGAGCACTCTCTAATCCGAGCCGCTCGAATCGAAGCGAAGCCGGTGAAAATTATGACAGTCAACGGCCACGTTGTTCGTTGGCATACCACAGGTACGGTGGTTTGACAACATGACGCGCAGTTCACGCAAAACCGCAAAACGGCAATGCACAAGAGGCGGTGAATGCGTGAAGAACTGCTGATCCTGGTGAAGCACAGGTTGCACAGCTGACGACTACAGCCACTACAGCGATTAGAGGTACAGCCGCCATTCTAGGTACTTTTTCCCTACGGAGTTGTTGACTGGTCGCGCGACCAACGCGACTTTAAATCCGTGGCGTCCACCCAAACGTCGTGTTTTTCTTTCCATCCACTTTCTTTTTTTGTGTAACATAATTATATATATGCTGCAATTACGTGTTCTACTCGCTGATCCACAGCCTCCTTCCGAATTTCCTCGATTTCTAGTGCCGACTTCCGCCGCTTGGCATCGGGCGCTCGCGCGTGCGCAGAACGCTTCTCGGAAAAGGTCCATTAGCGTCTCTTGCGCCCGCAACACTTGGTACTCAGGCTAGGAAAGTAAAAAAGAGCCGCGTATTTCATTGAGAAAACAAATTCTGAGGAAGGGGACAGCAATCCTCCCCCCCCCCCCCTATAATCTCCTGAACAGTTCCGACGCCACTGCTGAAGCAAAGAAGCTCGACCCGCCGGAAAAAAGAAACTGCAAACCAGTCGCTGGCGTACATTATCTGCTTGTCGTCTGCTTCAAGAACGTGAAAATGCCGCCGTCCCATGCGCCAGCTTTCCCGCAATGTTTCTCCTCCTGTCACGTGATTTTCCGCCGCTCTGTGAGTGGCCAGCGTGGAAGCTGCCGCTCTGCCGCGGCGAAAAATTTCCAACCTGGTGGACGCGGCGGAAACATGTAGGCACCCTAGGTGGAACCGTGACGCTCTGCCGCTGCGGCTGGCCAGAGCGCCGCGACGGCAGAAATCGCGCCGCTCTAGGGCCAAAATCGCTGCATGTGAAACCCGCTTTAGGCCAGAGCCCCGAAAACTTTTTGTCCGGCACTGACTATAGCGTGGTCCGACTTCGATGCTGTACCGTCGTTCAACATGGGTTACGATCGCAAGACAAGTACAACTTCCTTAAAGATTCGCTGTTTTAATCTGTAATGTTCCTCTTGCTATTCTTTGCAGGTCGCATTCCCGTGACAACATTTGCAAAGAGCAAACTGCGCGCCGCCGCATGGCCCCGAGCACGATTTGCGATTCATAAAGCTGTTTAGTAGCTGAAGGCTCATTCCCGTTACCGAGATTGGGCTGCCTTATCGGTTTTCTTAAATCGCGATCTCCTGCACAACAGCAGAGAACCACTAAATTATGTTGATTGTCACAACGCGACTGCACGCTTCTTTTTTATTTTATAGATAAATGCGCAACGTAGGTGGTAATAAACATCAACTTCGAATGCCGCAAAATGCTGAACAGCTGATAGACTCACTCTTTCAATGGGCCTATTTCAACGTTGCTGTATTACGTCTTTTTATAGAAGACGCACCCGTCGACACGGGTTCCTCAATTAAATCTTTTACGCGTATAAGAATCGGTGCATAGCAGGCCGAAGCTGCCTACAACCATTTCTACGATAAACTTAATTTGTGCGTCTTATTTTCTTGTTATGGTAGACACGGAAATACAAAAACTTTCTCAATGTACTGCACCCACAACCACAAGAACAAAACTCCAGGGAACCGCGAATTTATTCGCTGTTAACTGACGGAGCAGTCCCAAGAAGCCACGTTGCTTTTGTGCTGCATCACGCGGGGTTTGGACTCAAGACCAGAGAGTTCTGCTCCCGTAGTATTTCTCAAGGCAAAAGGAGGAACAAAACTTGGCTTATTCTGGAAAGTCCTTTGAAACCTAATTTTTACAACATAGTCGTGTGCAGGATGGAGAGGAATAGATCTTACACGGAGTGAATACATAAATCCTAGAGCAAAACGTCTTATCTCAATAGAAAGCTCAGTGGCCTCCTACTAAAGGCTGGGAACCGGGGAAGTGTGGTAAGCAGCAACAGACAGCCGTAGCCCCTGATTACGAATACAATTTAACATCTTCAATACTGATGCATTAGCTGAGCCACACACAAAGCTACCATAATCGAGATGGGAGCGAATCGCTGATAAATGCGTAAGAGGCACGGTCTATCAGAACCCCAAGATTGATGAGACAATACTTCTTAGAATGTTGAGTGATTTCGTGCTTTTTACCTTCAATCGCTTAATGTGAGAAACAAAAGATAACTTTGAATCGAACAGAAACCCTAAAAACTTGTATTCATTCTTCACAGCTATAAGTAGTTCATAAATGGTTAATGAAGGTTCTTGAAAAATTCCTCGCCAGCAAAAAAAGCATACACACAGTTTTCTTTATTTTTTTTATTTTTTTGTGGAAAACCTGGAACTGTTGCTATCAGCCCAGTTCGTCAAATTACTGATTGCCACTTGAACTCTCCTTTCACAAATGGAGCGGTTACATGATGATACTGAAACTTAGATGTCATCAATATAGGTAGAGTCAATGGCGTCACGAGGGTCAGCGGCACCCGGGGCGGTAGCCTGCCGCGACACCCCCGCCCCCCCCCCCCCCCCCCCCCCCCCCGCTCTCGCGTGGCCCGCCGCGACTCCCCCCCCCCCCCCGCTCTCGTGGCCCACCGCGACACCCCCCTGAGCGCTGCACCCGGGGCGGTCCGCCCTCCCCCCGCCCCCCCCCTTGTGACGCCACTGGGTAGAGTATTGAACTGAAGAAGGTATTACTCGGGCAATGGAGTTTATTTTTGTAGTAAAAAAGGAGACACTAAGTACCCCAGGCAGCACACAATGTCTGTCCAATATTGGAATTCAATCTGCAAACAATTAACCAACGTTGGGCCAATGTAACCATCGTTGTACCAATGTTGGGGGTACACGGGCATGCGCTGACCAATATTGGCCTGTCTTAGTCAATGGGTTACCAACATTGGTATTCGATTGGCTTAGGCTGGCCAACATTGGCCTGTCTTAGCCAATGGGTTACCAACGTTGGCAATCGACTGGCTCAGGCTGGCCACCATTTGCCTGTCCTAGCCAATGGCCTACCAACGTTAGTAATTGATTGTCTTAGGATGACCAACAGTAGCCTGCCTTAGCCAATGGCTTACCATCATTGGTAATCGATTGGCTTAGGCTGGCCCACTGATCTCTATGACAATTGCTGGATCGCGCTTCCCCGCTTGGTCGCTGCAGCGCGAGTGAAGCTACCGGACGGCCATCTTGCTCATAGGTAAATTGCGGTTTTGCTAGCATTGCAGAGGCTGGCAGCAGCGTGCTGAAGACACGTTTTCTGCTTGTTCGTCGTAATTCGCCGAAGAACTTCTTTAAGCCAGCCTGTGTAAGCGTTGAGACTTGCCGATGAGAACACGTGGAAAGTTCTACGAAAGCGCAGTGGCGCAGGAAAAAGGTACAACTTGTCGAAAGCAAGTTTCGCCGGTCTCGCGGCGTCATCAAAGCTTCCTTGTCACGCAGAAGTGCTGCGTCTTTGTGCCTTCGCACGCTTGGATACCGATCAAGCTTCGACGCCATGTGGATGTGTTTTGCGAGTGTAATCTGCGTGGAACCGTCTGTGCCTCTGGAGCAGCGTTTTACTTTACTCTGACGACTGTATTTGTAACTTGCAGCTCTCGCAGTCCAGAAACGAGCTCAATACAGCGTCCAGTGGCGATGAAAGAGGGAGGAAGGTACGTCTTTTTTAAGTCGTTAGACGGTTTACAGAATACCGCGCAACAGCTCCTCATCACTGATCAGTGGTCTGGCTCATTATCAACGATTGCACGTGACATCAAGTTTGAGCGCGGCTCGCCTAATTGTGATTGGTCAACCGATTGCACACTACCATATGGGCCGCGCCTCAAAGATTTTCAATCTTGACACCTTGCCATTAGGGTAGACTTGGAGTCCCCTCTTGCTCAGGCTCTCGTTTTTGTAATCCGGACACATCCATTCTCTCCCTAGAAGATTAGCCCGTCGCTCAAAATTCAGACAAAAGTTGCTTTTCCCACCCCGTTCACCCCGAAGCTGACAGTGCTGTGGAAGCTACGTGCTCGTTGGGCCAGCCACACTTTTGCCACGTGATCACGCTCTCTCGCGCATACTCACGCACAGAGAATGAGGTCAGGTGATGAAAGGGAGGCGGCTGATTGGTCCGGCAAGCGCGTAGCTTCCACCACAAAGTCAGCTTAGGGGTGGAGGGAGTAAGTGAGGTCAGGTGTCGTGCGACGTGCGTTTGGACCCGGTGACGCGCTTTGGAGACCGCGGATGTATCACAGTGAAAAGGCTCGAAATAGTCCGCTGTGTTTTCAAATTTTCGCACTGAAAGTCAGGCTTTTGACTTTCTACCGTTTTTCTTTTGACCCACTGAACTATGTGCTATTAGTAAAATCCCAATCTAAATTCATTTATCCCAGCCCAAATTTCGTTTCATGGGCCCTTTAAACATCACCTCGCGTGCGTGCTCGAAGAAGAAAACAAACAAAACAGGCATCACTCCAAAAGCAAAAAAAAAAATGTTTTAAAACAAAAATGTTAATCCGCACATGCGGGCGACCTTCCGGGCATCCCAGTTGCATAAGCGAAAAATACGCTGGAATTCGTGACAGCGACTCATTTAGTTTTCCTGGAATTCCTTCAGGAAATCGGTAAGCAGATTCTCGTTGAAGTGGGCGGGACTTTCACGTGCCCTGTTCCGTTAGAACCTGTGGGAGCCGAAGGTGAAAGCCGAGGCAGAGGGTGTTGTGATTCGGAAAGCGGTCACCCGTGAAATAAAAAGAAGCGCAGGGCCTACGTGGGCCTGCGGAAAAATGACGAGGTCTCACATGCCGAAGCGAGGCTGGCGAGGCGGCGAGCACCGGCGGGCCCAAGGGCGGCAACGCCCCAGAAGAGAGGACACGTCAGTCGGCGTCGAGGTCCAAACACATACTCCTTTATTGGTAACGAAACAAGCCGGGGCTCAACTGCCCGGCGGAAATCCAACTGGGCACACGGGCCCGATAGGTGAATAGTAGCGCCGCCTGGCTACGGGAATTGCTGTGGCAGTTCGTGGTGCCACCTGGTTAGTGTGGTGAACTTAAATGAAAAAATTGAAATACTACACTTTCCTTTCCTTAAAAAAAATAAACACCTATTCTTCCCTCCCTTAGGAAAAAAGAGAAGGGAAAGGTTGACTTATACAACAGCAAGCAGCTATAACATCTTTAAAGACAAAAGCAAATATCACAGGGAAAAGAAAAAGAGACTGAACTAACTGACAGTATCAGTTAAGTATGAAATGGACAAAAATGAAAAAATGCAAAGCATTGAGTGAAACACTTGCGACAATATCGCCTAAGCGACGCGACAAAATGCAGTTGAAATAAAACAAGACATCTCGTAAGGCTAAAACCTTAGGGCAGAATAAAATGAAAATTGAGCAAAAGACATCTGGCAAGTGAAACAAAAATTGGGCAAGACACTGGGAAAGTAGCCAGTTACACACTTATTAAAAAAAATTTTCATAGACACGTAGTGTCACTGAAGATAGTTAAATGTAGTAGCACTAAAAATAGTTAAATTTCCTGAAATGCCCGTTGTCACCACACACACAAAAAAAAAATTAAAGAGGTTGACTAGAAGTCATGTTCCATAGTTCATGTATGCATTAAACTCATATGTCCTGGATATCACCGAAACTTGAACTGCTGTCGTAGAGGTTCACAAAGTAGTCTTTGAGACGTTTGGGCAGCCGCCGGGCTCGATGCGGACGACTGTCCTGCCGGGGGGTAGATGTATCTGGACCCTGGCCCTGGTTCTCTGGAGGATCCAACTGGGGTGTCGGCTCACTGCATGATGCCGACGGCACTCTCGCTGGGGAGAGCGCTGGTACCGGTACTGGTGCTGGTGCACCTTCGAAGGAGGTGACAGAGGATGCACCCTCGGTGGCCGTCTCTGTACGGCTGGAGGACCAGCTGGCAGCTGACCAGCTGCTCTCTGGAGACAGGTTGCGCTCAGGGGGCTGAGCATTCTCCTCAGGCACGGGTTGCACCTCTGCAGGACTCTCGGGGAGGGGACTCCCAGCTGGAACAGGACCCTCAGGAAGAGGAGGGGCCTCGGGACTCAGGCCAGAGTCAGGACGTTGACCCTCAGGGTCTGGATTGGTGGTGTCCGGGCTGGCCGCACCAAGAACAGGAACAGGCGGCTCTGGGGGAGCCGGCCGGACTGCAGGCGGAACAACTGCAGGAGAAAAGGGGGGGTCCGGGGGGAACAAATCTTCCCGGAACCAAGATGTTCTGGTTGATGAAGGTTGTAGAGTTGTATGCGTTAACTTTGACGCATGCCAGGTGGATCCATCGTCCAGCCGGTATGTAGCTGGACCCACTTGGTCTTGGATCTTCTGAGGAGAAGCATACTTCATTTGTAACTTTCCTCTGTGACGAGGCTTGTTGACCTTGACGGTCTGTCCAGGAATGAATGTAGGGCGCTTGACAGCACGCCTTCTGTCCGAGTACTACATCTTCATGCGTTCTTGATATTTCTTGATTGTTTCTAGAAGTCTTTCTTGGACTGTGGACCTTGGAACTTGTGGGTCAGGGACTGGACGCCCCGAAAGATGAAGACGATTGCGATGGTTCCTGCCATGAAGCAAGAACGCAGGAGTCTCTCCCGTCGCAGCATGACGAGTGGCACGGTACACTCCCAAGTATTCCGTGACTGCTTCTTGGAGGTTTCGTTGCTGTACGACAGTCAACTAGATAGTGGATTTCAGGACGCGGTTGAAGCGTTCCACCTGTCCATTCGCTTGAGGATGGTACAGGGATGCCCTGAGATGACGAATACCACGATTCTTGAGGAATTCTGTGAATTCTTTGGAGATGAACTGGGGGCCATTGTCGGTGACTATCCAGCAACCCCTCACGTGCGAAGACGAACTGCAGGAAGTCTATCACAGACGAAGTCGTGACATTGTGGACACTCATGACCTCCGGCCATTTGCTGTGCTAGTCCACAAGGGTTATGAAGAAGCGTTCGTTGCGCGGAGCGCGTTCGAACGGACCAACGATGTCCATACCTAACTTCGTCCAAAGACGAGAAAGGAAAATCAACTGGCTGTAATGGTGCTTGGAAGGTCTTCGCAGGTTTATCCGTAGACTGACATATGGTGCAATGTTGTACGTATTGCTTGATGTGGAGCGATACTTGAGGCCACCAGTAGAGTTCTTTGATGAGGCCTGTGGTCCTCGTGATCCCTTGATGCACCTCGTGCGCTATCTCGATGACCTGGTCACGTAGACTGGTCGGCACAACAATCTTTTCGGCGTTAAACAGCAGTCTGTCCACCTGCGGCAGTTGTTCTCGGACTGCGAAGTAGGGCTTGAACCCTGGAGGCAGCTTGTCTTCAGCTGGCCATGATGACGAGATGTACTCCATGACCTTCGGTAGAATGGGGTCACGAGCTGTCGCATCTTGGAAGTCGCGCTGGTTCAGTGAGGCGCAGACGATGGAAACCACTTCCTCAGGAAAGTTGGTGCCGTTTTCGGTGTCCTTGACGGGCAGACGGGACAGTGCGTCTGCGATGATGTTGTCGGCTCCCTTGCGGTACTCCATCAGGAAGTTGTAGTTGAACAAACGGGCTGTCCAACGGCTGATACGTAGCGGTCAGACTCCGGTGCCCTGCGCAGACATGAGGGTGACGAGTGCACGATGGTCGGTGCGGATGGTGAACTCTCTTCCCCAGAGGTAGGTATGCCACTTCTCGCATGACCACTGGATCGCCAGGGCCTCCTTTTCTCCAACGGAGTATCTTAGCTCTGTATCCGTCAAGGAACGGCTTGCAAAGGCCACGGTCTTGAGCTTCTGCCCGTGCTGCTGTTGCAGAACTGCTCCGAGGCCGTAGTTCGAAGCATCGCTCGACACGATGACCGGTAACGTCGGGTCAAACATCGTTAAGATGGCTGCTTTCTGGAGAGCAGTCTTGACTTCCTGAAAGGCGCTCTCGACATCAGGAGTCCAAGAAAAAGAGTTGCCCTTGCACAACAAACGACGCATTGATTCGACTACTGTCGCACAATGTGTAATGAATTTGCTATAATATTCCACTAGACCAAGGAATGCCTTGAGTTGTGTTGGATCGGACGGTGTAGGGAAGTTTAGAACGGCTTCTATCTTGGACGGAAGGGGTGCTACGCCTTCCGTGGATAGACCATGGCCAAGGAAAGACAAAGTTGGAACGCGGAAAACCGCCTTTCGGTTCAGCTTCATGCCAGCGGACTTGATCCGTCGAAGGATTTCACGCAGGTGTGCGTCATGTTTTTGAGGTGACGATCCGTAGACTATCACATCGTCTAAACAGAACTGTACGCCGGGGCAGTCCTTAAGGATCTTTGACATGACTTGTTGGAACGCGGCTGGTGCGGAGGCCAAGCCGAAGCAGACTCGCTTGAAGCGAAATAAACCCTCATGTGTGATAAACGCTGTGAGGTCTTGACTCTTGGGGTCGAGTCGCACTTGATGATAGGCTGACGCGAGGTCGAGCTTGGAAAAGCAAGATGCTCCTCTAAGAGAGTTTAGGAGCTTGTCGATATGCGGTAGCGGGAATGAATCGATAACGACCGCGCGGTTGGGAGCCCGAAGGTCAACGCACATGCGGATACTGCCGTCTCTCTTCTTTACGACAACGATCGGCGAGACCCACTCGGAGGCGCTGATGCGCTCGATCACGCCCTGACTTTCGAGTTTTTGGATCTCGACCGTTACGGACTCGCGAAGCGTGAACGGTAAATGACGGAGCTTCGCCTGTACAGGCGGAACATGACGACAGACTGTGACGGTATGTGTCTGGTTTACGACCAGACCCAACTCGGACGAAAAAAGTTTTTCAAACTCCTCAAAACCGGGAGGAAGCGTGGAACAATCGCTCACCGACGATGGAGAGCGGCCACTGGACGAGGTCGACGGACCTTGGACTGAAGGGACAGCTGACGACGAAGTGCCAAAGGCACCAGAAAAGTGGGTGGATGGACTGGAGTCCGCCGTGGACGATGGCTGCGGGACCTCAGCCTCGGTGAAATGTCCCGGGATGACTGTTTCGGGAGCTGCGGCGTCGATGTGAAAACACTTTAACGGTACGCCAGACAAGATCATCTTGAGGTCACGCACCGCGTCGACTCCAAGAAGGGAACGTCCGTTGCGTACAACGTAGAAGAGGATCGTCGCAAAGCGATCTTTGAAGACGACGTTCGCGTGGAAGCATCCCAGAACGGGAATGGAACCCTTCAAGGGGCAGTGCAACGATTTTCAGACTTTGGCCAATTAACTGGAGAAATTAATCTGCGTCACCTATGGAACAAAAAACTGAAAACAGCATTTTCTTGCGAGCGCTAGTTCTTATTTTAAAAAATGAAACAAATCGCAGGTCAAAGTGCCTCAACTCTCCACGCCGACTTTCGAGTGACGTACTCTGGGGGTTCACGTGGTTTCCCCTTGGGCCCTCTCTTCAGAGACCCCAGCCGCTTCCTCCGCGATTGTCGACTTTCAAAGAATTAGCCTCGTCAAAGGTCGCAGCGTGCGAAGGACACAAAGGACGGTTCGCCACGGGGCTGACGGCGAGTGTAGCAGCGGAGGGGGACAGGGTTTGTTGACTTCCGCGTACCCCCAGAGACGCCGTCATTTTAGTTCCCGTAGCCGCCACAGGCGGCTGCAGATCGGCAAATAATTTGTTTTTGCCTTGCGATTACGCAGCAGAATAGCAGTTTTTCGGGGAAAGGGTACGCGTTTTTGGTCACTTAATTGGGCTTGTATAAACAATATAAAAAATGCAAACTGGCAATTTTTTCAACATTAAAACCGTTGCACTGCGTCTTTCAGGTAGTGCACCAAAGTGCGCAGCGGCTTGGACAACCTGATGCGGCCGCTCCGATTAATGCGGTTGAAAGTCGCATCTGACAGAATTGAAACTTCAGCACCGGTGTCGATGAGAATGGAGAGAGGAAAGCCGTTCACCTCCACATCGGCCGTGAAGCTCCGGCGCTCGGGACCGGGTCGTTGCTCCTGACGAACACCGGGTGATCCCACCGTGAAGACGCTGGGCCGAAACTCGTCGTCGTCATCCGAGAACGTGCCGACTCCTTGCACGGGGGTGCCTGTCGGACCAGGCCCCGCTTGACGACGCTCGTAGTTGCGGGCAGAGGCCCGCCGCCCAGCATGAAGGGCCAGTTGACGTTGATCCCGGTCGCCCCTCGGACGGCCTCGACACACATTGGCAAAGTGTCCCACACGGCCACACGAAAAGCACGTGGCTCCGGAGGCCGGACACTCATCCCTCGGGTGGCTTCGTCTTCCACAAAAATAACAACCGTCCTCGCGAACGAGATGACGCGCCCCGGGGGGGAGGGTCACGTGCACGAGCGCCGAAGAACGGTCGAGAGGGAGCTCGCGATTGCCGGCGGTCCGGCCAGTCTCGACGCGGCGGGGAAAGAGGAAAGGGTCGCTCGCGTCCCGACGGAGGAGGGGGAGGCTCGCGCCTCGGAGGAGATGAGTGAGAGGGCTCTCGTGGCGACAGAGAAGGAGGAGTAGGAAGATGCCCGCGTCTCGGAGAGGGAAGCCCTCGGCGGGGAGGCCGCCCGCCATGTTGGCCATTCCGGTCGCGACCGCGTCCATCTTGGACCCTATCGACCACGTGCGGCACGTTCGGACTAGTCGCGTCCAACGACAAACGTCGAAAGAGATCGCAATCACGAGACGTCCGCTCGAACTGCTGCGCTAACTGGACAGCACGCTCGAGGCTAGGTGCGTTAGCTCCGCCGGACTCTCTGATAAGACGATCTTGGACTTCCGTGTTACGGATTCCCGAAATGAACATTTCCGCTACGCGGCTCTCCAAGGACTCCCCGTAGTCGCAAAACGAGGCTAGGCGTCTAAGTGCCCCAAGATACTTGAGGACCGTCTCCCCTGGGCCTTGTACCCTTGTGACAAACTTCCTACGCTCAACTAATACATTTTGAGCGGAAGCGAAGTGGGTGTCCAGAGCGGACAACAGAACCTGCAACTCATTTTGGTCCGCGTTAAGGGCTGGACCCGCGAGGTTGAACGCATCTACGACGCGATTCCCTTCTTCTCCTAAGGACAAAAAAATTGCCCTCTTCTGCTTCAGCGGAAAACCTTCGGCGTCAGCCGCCTCTAGGTAGTTAAGGAAGCCACTCTTCCAAGTAAGCCACGGCATTACCGGCGCACCGGGCGTGGGGAGGAAGTCGGCGGGAACGCGACCCTGCACAGCCGCCATCTTGGACACAACGGACAGAGGCCTCCTTTGTTCTCGCGGCCCACCGCTTTACGACCTTTTGGCGCGGAGCCAACCCTCGTCTAGGCTCAACGCCTGTCCTCAACGCGCAACCTTCGCGTGTACTCAACCTGCTAGGCTTCGCAGCAGTGCTGCATCTCTTTTCGATTGCGCGCGCGTCTTTCCGCACCCCCTTACGCCGCGACGAGTCTCACCGCATCCGTCTCGGCGAATTCACGCCGGCAGTCGCTCTACCGTAACTACTTCGGGTATGTACGAGCGTTTCACGGGTCTGCCACCCTACAAGACTTTTAAGAGGTATATGACATGTGCGCGCCTACAGGTGTGCAACGCAAAAAGACTATGTATGAAAGCATTTGTTACACGCCATTTATCCGCGCAGAGTACGGTCCGGACCCGACGCCCAAGAACGAAATCGAGTCGAAATCCAACTTAGAGACTCAATACACAAGGGGCCGAGTCCATTCCTGTCAGACCGGATCTCAAAATCCCACCTCGAGACTGCATACATAAAGAGCCGAGTCCAGCGCGAGCCCTAGCTCCGCCACGGAGCCCAACGGCTTGACGCCGCTTGAAAACGCAAGTAAAAAAAATTTCCACAAAAATGTGGATAAAACTTGACGCCCGCCGGGGCCCAATCCGGCGAAACGTATGCGTTGGGAAAAAAGGATTCCGTTCAGTGGGAACGAGAGGTTACCGGGGCCCAATCCGGCACACCTTGCGCGGGAAAAAACGTGGCGTCACGGGGACAAAGGACATGCAACACCGGCTGCGGGCGGTTACGAGCCTAAGTATTACGCAGCGGGCTCCGAATCGGAAAAAACAAAAAAAGAAAATCCCATCCTCGTCGCCAAAATGTTGTGATTCGGAAAGCGGTCACCCGTGAAATAAAAAGAAAGCGCAGGGCCTACGTGGGCCTGCGGCAAAATGACAAGGTCTCACATGCCGAAGCGAGGCATGTGAGACCTCGAGACCACGGGAACGCCCCAGAAGAGAGGACACGTCAGTCGGCGTCGAGGTCCAAACACATACTCCTTTATTGGTAACCAAACAAGCCGGGGCTGAACCGCCCGGGGGAAATCCAACTGGGCGCACGGGCCCGATGGGTGAATAGTAGCGCCGCCTGGCTACACGAATTGCTGTGGCAGTTCGTGGTGCCACCTGGTTAGTGTGGTGAACTTAAATGAAAAAATTGAAATACTACAGAGAGCACGAGAGACAGGCGGTCGGCGGAGAAGTCACGAGCTGGCGCGAGAGAGTGCGTAAAAAGACCCACATTAAAATGGTACCCCATGTTGGGCGCCATTTTAATGTGGCTTTCTTTATGGAGGTCGCTCTACTAATAATCGCCACACGATCGGTATGCGTTTCGCTCGTCACCTAGGGAGTGACATATAACAACAACAAGACAGCGATCGAATGGGTTTACTGTACCTCCCGGTTGCCCGTCGTCGAGAGCCGGCAGTCCAGGCATGCCGACCCTTGTTGTCGCCCGCCGATCAAAGCTCGCAGTTGGAGTCCGTGTCCAGGCCTGCCGATCGTCCTTCTCACGCCAGCGCTGCGTAGGCTGGCTGTCCCGGGCTATCACTGCCCAAGTTTCGCTGCGGAACCACCCCGGGATCGTCGTGGCCTAGGCCAGATGGCCAGGGCTCGCCGTTTCCACCGGTCTTGCTCCAGACCTCGCTGGTGGACCGCTCCGGTGTTCGCCATGGGCCAGGCCAGGCAGCCCGGCCCCGACGTTCCTGCCCAGCTCCAGCCTCGCTCAGCACGCACTCTCTCACGACAGCTCGTGACTTCTCCGCCGATCGCCTGTCACGTGCCCTCTGTCTCGTCTTTCACCCTCAGCTCCCACAAACCTAATCAACTGAAGAAGGTCGTTTTGAGCAGGGTTATATATAGAACCTGCCCTGGACCATTCGCATATTGCTCAAGTTGTCAAAATGGGAGATGCGCAGGATGCAGGTCTTGTTAAAGGAGCTGTGCAACAGTTTCAGTGCTTTGCTTAAATAATTTGGGAGTTGCTGTCTCGACCTTTTCGAAGTAAAGAACAAAAAACCGCTTTTGCCTGCATGTCCTAGTTTTTATATTAAAAATAGACAAAGATTGAGGTTTTCGATTTCCATTTTAAAAATGGACAAAGATCGAGGTTTAACTCCACCATCTTCCGAGTCACAGGCGCTGTAATGTCAGTCGGGGTCACGTGGGGTTCCGGTGAAGCTCTCTCTTTAGAGCCATCAGTGAGCAGCGAGAACTCATCCGCTCGCGACCGTGTGACCATGTGCTGGCGGGCGCAGCCAACACCTCCTAGGAGAGAAGGCCGTAGCGCTCCGAGTGGTTACGCCACAATGTCAGAGAAGGAAGTCCGTAGCGCAACTACGTGAGAAAAATTTCTGGAATCATTGTGAAAAAAACGTTTCTTGTCGAGCGGCGCGGACGGTTCGTGAGCGTTTATCCGACATTAATATAGACAAACTCAACTCTGTGACGTCACGGCGCGGTGGTGGCGCGTCGGTCGCACTTCCGGTCTGGGGCTGTGGGCAAAAGTCCCCATGCCAGACGTGTATTCCTGCATTGTTTTGAAAGGAACCAGACAAAAACCTGCCTTCTCGTCAAAACGCCGTGACTGGGGCCGTACCAAAAGTGTCGAGAAAGGTTTGAAGGTCAGTTTTCACATGCTCGGTTCGTCCGAGAATCTGGATATGTGCCGTGAAAAGGGAAAAGCAGACACCGTCGGACAACGATTGCTTGGGCGGGAAGCACTTTGGGCTGAATTCACGGATACTTGTGGTCATCACATTTATTTCTTTTGTTCCAACATGAACGCCAGAACACCGTCAAGTTGTGTGGACCACCTGCGGACTACGTTCAGTGCGTCTTCAAGTTCAAACGGCTGCCTGATCGTTCGAACTGTCGTCTGCTCTTTCAAACGTTTCTGCTTGTCGTCTGCTTTCTTAGACAAGGCCGGCCCGTAGACCAAATGTTGGCCCGGTGCTTGTGATAAGAAGTGCAGGCCTTAAAAGACTTAAATTTGAAGGTTGGTAAGCAGGCTCAATGTAAACAGTAGATACAGTTGATCATTGTTACCAGTGACCATCACCGACTTGTTATGCCTAATTCACTTGGTCCGATTCTGCTTGCGAATTTCAGTATCGACGTCGACCATCTCAGCTACGGTTCACGCTTTTGCAGCCCGAGCGGCGTCGCGACTGAAAATTGCGAGCGAAATCTCATTGTGCTTTAGCGTACATACTGTGGCGTCCACGCAGAATGAACCGCCACATGTCACATTATTCACGCGAAGTTTTGTGGTGTAACGAGCCTTGGTAAGTTCGCTGACGCTGCTCAAGAAAGGCAGACATCGCCAGGAAGACGTAGAATCAACAATTCGAACGCGAAAAAGGGCAGGGGGACTCACACCGACGCCGACAACATCGCATTTCAATGGTTTGTTTATGGGCGACGGCGAGCTTCTTGCCCACACCCCCATCGCGCATGCGCAGCGCCGGTGGCGTTCGCTAGGGGTGCTCCGGTTTGTTTGTAAACATGAGTTGGTGTATATGTTTTAAAAGTGCAGTATTGTACAATTTATTATATATATAATATAAACATAATATACAACGCGCTACCAAGGTTGATAGTACCAATTTTAGATTTATGATTATCCCCGTAACCGCAGGACTACGTACAATCCCGCAGATCCCCACACTTTTCGAATGAACCGGTCCGCTGCGACGTTTTCTTCCCTCGTACGGGCTCCGATTCTGGTAAATTTCTGTTGTGTGTGAGCTGCTGACTGTCTAAAAAGGAACGCTGAGACTTTCAGAAGGGAGCGCACGCGAGCAAGAGATGGGTCGACGACGATAACCCCCCACACTGCTGCCGCTGCTCTCTCTCTCTCTCGTGTGTGTGTGCGTGTGTGTGCGTGCATGTGTTTGTGCGTGTGCATGTGTGCGTGTGTGCGTGCGTGCGTGCGTGCGTGTGTGTGTGGTTCTTTTGATCCTTCCCGTCGTTTCTTGGTCGTCACCACAGTCTCGGGTAGTTTTTTTGTGTTCGCCTGATACTACGTCATTTACGTAGATTCGTGGAACAAGTCCTGTTACGGTTTGAGTGACATGTGTGGCAACTAGCCAACGATGACACTGGTCGATTATCGATAGACCTCTCTTTCGACAGGGACAGACTTAAAGTTTGCGTTCAAATGTTTTCGTCGCGGATATTGAGCGACGCATGGATACGATTTACAGGTGAGAAACAACTTATTTACGGGCTTTCTTGGTCATGTGGGACGCGAGTAAAGTGCTGCAGTCGGGTTGTTTTTGTTTTTTGCTTTTCGTGATGGAATGGCATCTTGTTCGTCGTTATCCGTGTGCGGTTGCGTCGACATTTGTAAATATGCGTGGTGATATTCTAGTTTTCACTGGAAGGTGAATAACAAGTTTGTGTGATTATACAAAGTGCGTTGTTTGTGCTTATGTGTTTATTTATACTAATGTTATTTTATTGCCTTTACCGCTTTTATACTACAATCTTGACCGTATTAAGGTAATAGTATTATTGTATACAAAATAAGATATTTTGTTCTCAGGCAGCTCGAGCCCATAGGGAGAAGTCAATTAGTTGACTGTAAATAGTAAGTTTAGTACCCCTGCCACACGGAAAAGTTAATATATTTTCATTAAATGATATGGGACTTAATCAGCTCTCAGTCTTGAGTGATTGTACGAGCGTCGCAAGCCGATTTGTCGACCCCATAATTTCATTTGATCGAAATTACATTACTTTTGCCATGTGGCCGGGGTATGATGCAAGAATTCAGTGACTGCACGCGATAACATCACTTACATGATCGTAAGTGACACTTGTCTAGCCGTGTCCGCGTTGACTACGTCTACCTGATTTTTAACTGTGCTCTGTATTGCTGAGCCCAATCACCGCGTGTCTCGCCATTTTGTCAAAGTATTTTTGTGTAAAATATGCATTCCTACAGCAATAATTGCGTGACTCAATGTTTTCTCTTAAACGCCTACCTCGTACTATTTCATCCCGATTATTTAGCGGTGTAATATTTTGCCCATGTAATAAAATATTTTCGAGACCCCTTGCTATATGCAGCTTTCATTTTAGCTAATAAAACACGCGTATGTGACTAAACGCGCGTTACAACGGTCGATCCACGCGCGTTGCCTTCGCTTCGACGCACGCCCCCGATGGCCTTCCTTCGCGACGTCACGAGAAGAGCGCTACGGCCATTTCTTTTAGGAGGTGTTGGCGCAGCGCGAACAACATGGTGAAAGGAGGAAAGTCTCATCCGGGGTCCGGTCATACCCGTCCGGCTCTGTCCCCCTCCCCCTCCGACTTCTGGCGGCTGTTCGCGGTAGCAGATAGTGCTGACGGTTTTGTGGACCTAGGATAGATGGCGCCACTAAAACTCCGTGTAATAGAAGTTTTGTCGATAATACCAGTTTTTTGACGCATTTAAATTAATGTTGGAACGACAAGATTTATAGAAAAAGTTACCTTTTATCGAGCAGGTATTCGCACAACTTGCTATCTTTCTACAAGACCCTCATTGACGACATGCCGCGTGGTTCTCATGGCCGCCGCTCGCGGCTGCAGGTCGGGGAATATTCTAATTTTTGCTTCGCAATTATGCGGCGGAATTGCAACATTTCGAAGGAAGGAGGTGTGTTTTCTGCCCTTTGTGACAAGATAAACAATGTCAAGAAGTAGAAGATGGCAATTCTTTCAACGTTAAAATCGTTGCACAGCTCCTTTAAGGTTCCCGATTTCGCTATTCACGTCAATCTAAAGGACCATTTTGAATATATGGAAGTTCACAAGATTGAAACAAGACCATGCTTCGTTGTCGTCACCGCCAGAAAAAAACAGTCGGGTTCGAGCAAGCAGCTGGGAAATTTCAAGAGACATCTAAACGTAAGTACCTGATTTTGATCAATTCTCACCTTTATCTTGTCTACATTTTTACGCCAGTAATATCATGCGGCTGTGCCTGTATTTGCAGCGATAATCAAGATCACTTCAACGGGGTTCATTTTGGTTGGCGTGACGTGTATGCTCATTTTCTCGGCGCTCGTACTCGTATGATACCCGTCCCAGAAGTCGGGCAGGTAAGACTATATACCTCTATAAACTTTCTTCGCAATGACGCCGCCATCTTGATTGGCGTCACTTCCACTATGGGTGAAAACATTGTTTTCCTCCCACTAAGCCATTTAAAGGCGCTCACGCTCGAAGTGCAAACGTCGCTCTTCCTTGTTTCTTGCCTATATTTTTGTTGTCTTTTCGCGCACATAAAGGTTAAGCAGAAAGTCTCTTCATTACTAATGAATGGGTTTTTTGGGGTTTCAGGTTAATATTTCAAGTGGGTGAATGGCTAAGAAAATTATATTGTTTCCTTCATTGTGCGTCGTAAATGTATTTGAAATCAAGAATTATCTCGGGGTGATGTGAAAGGAAAACTGAAGCAAAAATGTATATACAAATCATTGAGTTGCCAATTTTTAAAAATATTTTAAAGAAACGGGAGTTGGGCCTTTTGGACAAACACAAGACATGACCACTTTAGGAAGCAGTGTGCAATTTTGGATAGGCTGGCGTTGCTTCCACCACAGCTTGTGTTCGAAGGACTATCCTACATCAGGGAAAAGTCTACCGGTGACATCGGTGACCTGCTGTACTACTCGATTGCACGTATGTCAACAGCCCCTTCCGTCATGCTTCTGCTCCTTCTGCGGCGGAACCCAGAGCGAATTCTTCCCTTTGCCTGACTGTGCGCCGACAACGACCGGAGTTTCCCCCAGAACGGTGAAATATGCACGACGCCACTCTTCAGGGTAAAGACTGGACGAACAACACCTTCGAAGGATCGAAAACCGGATTCCAGAAGCTCGCCGGCCACGCCCATCCAAGCGTCTGGAGGCCAGGCTGGAGGCTGATTGAATACCTCCAGCAAAATCAGGCGCTCGTTGCCACGGCATTGACACAAGCCCGGAGAGGTGAGCCCCAAGGGAAGCGGTTGCGAAAAACCTCTCTGCGCCTGCAGAATCGTCAGAAAAATATTTGCGAGGGGTTCCAGGTACACCGAGATCTACCAAGACTGCTGGAGATAGTAGGGGACCGCATTCGGCTTCTTACCAATCAAAACCTGTTTCTATTCTAATCAACAAATCATGAGCCTGTCAGTTTTATTTTATCGTAGCGTTTTAGTGTCGCTGGTCACATGCATGCGCCTAAGTTGTCCGCACCCGTGTTAAGACCGACATGATATTTTCTCCTGGTGAGCTCTTGTCCGGGTCTCTGAAAAAATGGATGAGCTTTTGTCCAGTGAGCTTCTGTCCGGTGAGCTTTTTTCCGGTGAGCTTTTGTCCGGGATTCGAGTAAGGAACACCTGTTCCTAGATTTCGCTGCAGTATATCTTAAGAGCTGGTTCACATATTTGAGTCGATCGCGTGCACAGCAACCAACCTCACAATAACGACAGGGCCGCAGGGACAACGTGAACTCATTACTATTTGACAAAGCTGCTTCTTGCATTGAATTGCGATGTCGTGTACGGCGAACACTTGTCACGGTCCCTCTGTCGTTGCTCTCTTTGCAGCCATCCTGAGCTGAACCTATGCAAATGTTTGAACTCGAAAGTGTAACGAAGTTTTATTGTAACACTTTGTTTAATGCATGATATATAGTAGGAACTACCGGAACAAATGTTTGGTTTTATCTATAAACTCGTCATATAAAGAAAAACAAGTTTGGCGCATTCATTCACCGTGTCAAGTATGTTTCACAATTCTATGGTTGGCAAAAAAAAAAAAAAGTGAATATGAGAGCGTAAAATTATTATTAGTAACGCTCCGCGAGGATCATACAACACTTTCCAAGCTACTGGCACAGTCATGCGACTCTGTCTACCGCTTCATATGCTCGCACCAATAGACCCTTTGCTAATTTACCCAAGCATCAAGGAGCACGATGGGTTTGTAGGTACACGCGCTGCGCGTTCTGGCGTCTACAGTGGCAATTTGTTTAAAGCAAAAAAAACTAAAAGAAAATCCGCTTTGCACGTGCCTTCGTCAAAGTCTTATTTTAGTTTTTTAGTTCAAATCTTCTACACAGATATAGCCAGCACGTGCAGCGCGTGTACCTACGCAAGAGGTCTATAGACCTTTCCAAAAAAGAGCGTGTGGCGGGTGCCATCTTGAGTGTTTGTGTGTTTGGCGCATGCTTTGATCGGTTTCCCAAGCCACGAACATGCACGTGCTGGACTGTGAAGACCACTCGCTGGGCTGTGATTTTGTAAACATTGGAAAGGTCTATTGCTTTGACAGTGGCTATTCATTATGTGTGAAATAAGTTCCTCTCTTCATCTTGGGTAATCACACCTGCAACAATCACTTTTTTATTTAAGCTTTAGCATTTAAAGTCTTGACCAGTGAGGCCGCTAAAGAAAATGGCTTGTCTTTAGATGATTGTAAATGACTGAAATAAATATGCCACGCAAGCCACTATAACAGGGGTGGCCAGGCTGACCCAACCTAAGAGCCGCAAACAAAACCCCGAAACTTCCAAGAGCCGCGGGGAGGGGGGGGGGGGGGGGGAGGACTTTTGTCCGAATCAATAAACGAAACTCGAACTACTTTCAATCTATCGAAGTCAAGATCAGTCCAACTGTACGTAAGGTAATAGTATCACAATACTACCGAACCACGACCTGTCTTTCGATTTAAAACGAGTTCCATTTGTCTTTTTGGGGAAGTGTGTGTGTGTGTGCGTGTGTGGGGGGGGGTGGAGGGAGAGGGAGCCGCGAGCCGCACTTTAACACGCGAAGAGCCACATGCGGCTCGCGAGCCGCAGCTTGGCCACCCCTGCACTATAATAATGTTCTTTTTTATCAGCTGCTCTACAAGGAAGAGTACGCAGCAGCATCAGAGAGCAAGAAACAACGAACGTTGAACAGCACTCTGGCACTATTTCAACAACAGGCAGAGAAGAAGTTGGCTCCATCAGACGCGTTCCAAAAGAAGTTTAACCAGTACCTCGCCGAAATGATTGCCATCGACGGCCTCCCACTGTCATTCACAAAAAGCGTGGCATTCAACAGGCTCATTGAATTTCTGAGCACTAACTGAACGTCATGTCCCCAAAAACAATGAGTCGTGTTCTTGAGGACTTGGCAAAGAAAGTTGCCATACCTGCTCTCTCTGGAGATCTCGCACAGTGTGAATTTCATTCACTGCACTTTATCGTGGATTTGTGGTCGACCAGGACGAGGGAATCTATCATAAGAATAAAAGTGCAGTTTGTATTTAACTGGGAACTAAGAACATGCACGCTGGCTTTTAACTCTTTCAGACACGGTGGTTATCCCCAGTGACCACCTTTTCAACATTTTTTCCCCTTGCAGCACGGTGGTCTAGCTCAATAACCACCAACGGCGCTCTTGTTCGAGCTTCCTCCTCATAACTCTAGATGGCGCTAGCTTCCCCCGCGCTGTCTTCTGTTCAGAAATAAAACTTCCGTTTCGTGCAACACATGTCATGGCGCCTCCGACCTTTCATCCGAAAGCTTTCTACAAGCATAGCGGTAAGAATTTGCTCTACCTCTTGCTTTTTTCTGGGTGAGACAGTGAATAAGTGTAACGTGCACGTGGTTCAAAGAAGTAACTGCTTCGTTTTATAAAAACGCGATGCTGCCCGTTTCAATGTGATGGTTACCACCAGTAACCACCATGCATCAATGGAGATGGCATTCGCATTTTGATGTGTGATAAGGGGATCCTGTTCAAGGAACGTGAACGTCCGTTTCAGATGGTTGCGAAGAAATCCCCACAGACACTGACAGCCTTATTGGCGGGGACAACACGAGTGACAGCGACAGCGATTGGGAACCACCTCGCCCGCCTAATGGAAGCGCTCGGGACACCTCCCCCACATCGCCAAGGAATTGCCACGTGATTAGTGATTCCACCGACTCGGAAACAGACGATGATACTCCCGTTGCCCCAGCAAAGGTTCCTTTGTGGAGTCCGAGCTATAGGGTGCACCACTAGAATTCCTGGCTGACACTCGGCTTCAAAGCCATATCCTCGATTTAGAAGAAAAAGATCCATTTTCTATTTTCAGTCTTTTATGGACCCCTTCCTGGACGAAAGAAATGGTTTTTCAGACGAACCTGTATGCCCAGCAGGCTGGAAAACCATACACTCCTACGACAGAGCAAGAGATGCGATCTTTCTTGGGTCTGAACCTCCTGATGGGTATAAAACGGAGTCCAAGCTACCGGGATTATTGGTCCAGCGCGCCAGACCTGCATGACACATTCATATTGAAGATCATGACAGTGAACAAATTTGGTTGGCTGCTGTCTCATCTGCATCTAAATGACAATGTGCTACAGCCACCAAGAGCCCACCCTGATTTCGACCGGCTTTATAAAGTGAGGCCACTTTTATCGGAACTTTCACGAAGCTTTGCAACAAACTACCTACCAAAGGAGTACCTCGCAATTGACGAGTCAATGATCAAGTTCAAAGGCAGGAGTTCCCTAAAGCAATACATGCCGAAAAAGCCCGTGAAACGTGGATACAAGGTATGGATGTTGTGCGCCAGCACCGGCTACAACCTGAAGTTTGAAATCTACTCTGGAAGGTCCGAAAGCGGAGTGCAAAAAGAGTTGGGTGCACAGGTTGTCAAGAAATTGTGTCAAGACATATCTGGGAGGCATCACCGTGTGTTCTTTGATAATTATTTTACGAGCTATGGTCTCCTGAAGGACTTGAGGGAACAGGGAATATATGCGTGCGGAACAGTGAACCACAACCGGAAGCATCTGCCCAAGTTGCAAGCCGACAAAGAAATGGAAAGAGGGAACACTGATTGGTCAGTCAGTGATGAGAGTGTTTGTTGCATGAAGTGGAAGGACAAGAGAACTGTCCACCTTTTGTCAAACTTCCACGACCCCACGCAGGGGGCTGAAGTCGACCGGAAAAACAAGGATGGGACCGTCACCAAGGTACCATGCCCTGCTGCTCTCCATGACTATAACAAAAACATGAACTTTGTAGACAAGTTTGACCAAATGAAAGGGCAGTACGAAATCGATCGGAAATCAAAAAAATGGTGGCACAGGATATTTTTTCACTTCCTGGACTGCTGCGTGGTGAACGCATACATAATCTTCAGAGAGATTGAAGAAGCTGAGCGGATGACAATGAAGGATTTTCGCCGCAGTGTGATCTCATCATTGACTGCTGAAGCACAAGTAGCCTCCAAAGCCAAGAGGAGGTCCTCTACCGATGCAGCTGTGCAACTGAAAAAGTCAAAGCCCCGCGTTGACACGAACGTCCGCCTGACTGAGAGCAAGCACCAACCAAAAAGATGTACACCCCGCAGGTGTGCAAGGTGCAGCACCAAAACGAAGCCATCCAGAACAACGTGGATGTGCGGAACGTGTGATGTTCCACTCTGCCTGAGGAAAGAAAAAAACTGTTTTTCTGACTTCCATAAAAAATAAGTGCCACCCCATTCAGCATGGTGGTCACCAGGAATGACCACCTCATATGCGGTCACTACGCGGTAATACATTTTTTTAGTTTGTGAAAATAGTGTTCTTAGCACCGTACTTGACTATTTATACAATAAAATCAGGTTTCTATTTTCAACAAAACTTCTGTGCCTGAAAGAGTTAAGCACTTTCCAGGACACCATACTGGCGATGACATTCGGGAAGCCTTTGAGAACGAGCTGCTGGAACGCGGTGTCCAGAAAGATCAGATCAAGTGTGTTGTTTGCGACAATTATGCGTCGAACATGACCAGGGCTTTATCATGTTGATGCTAATGAACGACAAGTGGCATGTCGTCGGAGGTGCTGATGTGGACATCGATGAAGAGGAAGTCAGGCCAGAGGGGTGTTCCATGTCAAAAATCGATGTTTCCGCAGCCCTCTGTCCATGCCATCGAATCAGATGTGCAGCCCACACTCTCCAGCTAGCAGTGAACGGGGCACTTCAAAATGAGGAGGCCGTCAAGGAGCTCATCGACGTTGTAAACCAGGTGGTAAAAATCTTTCAGCGGTCTTCGTACTGGACGAGGAGGCGCCCCAGGGAGCTTTGCGGAAAGGACCTGGTTCCAGAAACAGGGACTCGATGGAACTCTATTCTGGCCGCACTGAAGTGCTTGAATCAGGTATGTGGAAACTGACTGTCAATATTATTATTATTCATGTACAAGTGACTCTGCTTTGCATTAGATATGTGTGCATTAATTGCTGTACATAATGTCTGCCGAATGTCATCCCAAGTAGCTATTAGCGGCGAGATGTTTTGGTGGCGCCCTCGTATGGTTTACTTTCGTGACGTCATTACCTTGGTAACAACACGTTCTATGGTGTTTGTAATTAGCTTAGTGGAACCTTGAAATCATTGCACTCTGAAACGAACAGTGCCAACACCGTCAAAATTGAACTTCCTGCATTCCTCTTATTTCCGTCAATGAGAAGTCCTTTGCTGACGTCATAGTCAGCATTCGGCCAATCCTGAAAGGCTAACCACAGCGACTCTTTCGATCTCGCACGTCGCCAATAGACATAGTAGAGACTATACTCGAGGTCAAACTTTCTGTGGCAATGCAGTCAAAGGTAGAGCACGTACGCTCGCGCATCCTGAGCGCCCATTCAAGCAATACGCATGTGCTCTTCGAAGAACCGCGTGCACAGCTTCAATCGGCGCTCAAGGTGCACAAGCACACACGCTTTACATCAGGGGCCCTATGTTGCACTTTTTGGACTCCCACGGCGACTAGGGAGAAGGAAGTAATGTCAACAACGCAGCAAATGCAGATTGGATGTTGATTGGTGAGAGTCGCTGATGACGAATTTCTGCAGAAGAAAACAAAGCTCACTTTTTCTTTGTTTTCTTCTGCAGAAATTTGTCATCAGCGACTCTCACCAATACATTCAATTTGCGTTTACTGCGTTGTTGACGTCACTTCCTTCTCCCTAGTCGCCATGGGAGTCCAAAAAGCACAACATAGGGCCCCAGCGCAAGCCATGTATAACTGAGTATAGACCTTTTCCGCAAGGCCGCCGCCATCTTGAATTGTGTCACTTCCAGTATGGGCGAAAACATTGTTTTGCTCCCGCTAAGCCATTGAAAGGTTCCGACGTTCTAAGCGCAACTGTCATTGGTGTGCTCATATCAATCAAATTCAGCTGCGTTTGAGATTTTGTTGTGTTCGTTCGTTTTTTTTATCGTTCCCCATCTCAGGGTTTCCAAGATGTCGACTCTTTCTTGTTTCTTCTTGCCCATATTTTTCTGATCTTTTCAACGTTGAAGCGTTAACCCTTTTTTTTTGCCGTTTGTATTTCATTCGGAAGTAGCTATAGGTGGTACCATACTACCGTATTTACTCACACAATGAACGCACTCGCCTAATGAACGCACCCCCCAAGTCGGCTCTCAAAATTTCGACTTTTTTTTCACTCGCGTATTAAACGCACCCCCAACTCGGGCGTCAAAATTTTGACCCCCTCCCCCCAACGCGCGCAAAATGAAGGCACTTTTTTATCCTGGTGCAGCGAGGTCGCGAATGCATGGGCAGTCGGCGAACAAAACGCCTTGCAAAAGGTGTTAAAAAAATTTAAAAAAAGATCCAACGGACGCAAGAAAAAAAAAACATGGAGAGGAGCTTTTTTTTTTTCTTCTTGCACAGCGCAGTCTGGACTTTGGGTCGCGCGCCGCGCGCAAGGAGATAAGAAAGAGAAGCCGAGAAGCACTCACCTAAGCAAAGCGCAACAGAACAACTTGCGAAAGGCGGCAAAAAAAAAAAACAAAATCCACAGACCAGGAGAAAAGAAAAAAAAATATAAAGAGGAGCTTTTTTTTCTTTTCTTTTTTTTGCGCAGTGCAGTTTGGTTCCGGAGTTGCGCGTCGCCCGCAAGGACATAAAAAGAAAACGAAAAACGGAGACGCCCTTGCCTAAGCAAAGCGCACATAATGAAGGCATCCTGCCCTCGCCTCCTCCTCGCACATTGGAAAGAGAAGCGAGAAGCCCTCGAAATGAACACACTTTTCTATCCTGGTACACCGAGGTCGCGAATGCATCGGCAGCGTGGGCAAACAAAACAACTTGCGAAAGGCGGGAAAAAGAAAACACGGAAGCAAGAAGAAAAAAAAAAAAACATGGAGAAGCATTTTTCTTTTTTTTTTTGCGCATCGCAGTTTGGTTTTGGAGTCGCGCGGCGCCGCGCGCAAAAAGATAAGAAGTTAAGTCGATTTTTCGGGATAAAAGTGCCGTTCATTATGGGAGTAAATACGGACGCAAAAATTTTACTTCGCGTAATGAACGCCCCCCCTAACTTTGCATTGATTTTTCGGGAAAAAAAGTGCGTTCATTCTGCAAGTAAATACTGTATCTACTGGCCACCGTACTAGTGCCGTTTCTGCTGACCGCGTGGTCATGGCAAGTTTGTACATTGCTTCTGCAGTGTGTTCGAGCCCCACCCCTGCCCGTTTCGATCTGGATGACCGTCGTACCGGCGTGCGGTCGTGTATCCCTACTGCGTTAGCACTTTAAAGACCCCAGGTTAGCAGTCGTACTGCACTGGCAAAATTGCGCATCTACAGCGTGAACCAGTGTCGTCCCCTCTTGGCAGGCTGACCTTACGCTGTATAAACACGAACGTCCAATTTGATTTTTGACTTTCTGACGCATGATAAGTAACAGCTCGCTCTCGGCATGACTGGTGCGAGCCTTGGGCAACCTCTAGTATATCTAGCATTTCATTCGCACTAGAGCGCATATAAATTCGACGCTGAATGAAGTCAAGTGCTCGCGGCAGTAGCTTTGACAACGTTGTACGCCGTAGTACATTTACTAGCTACCTTTGCCACATGTGCCTTGGTTGAGCGCGTTCTGGCGCAGCGTCTTCACTGTGCTGTTTTAAAACCACAATGACATGAAGTTTCCCGTTTAAATAAGTATTAAAAGGCCTACTGCATTTTACTTTATTTCCAGACAGACGTTTTAAACGCAGTAGAGTTGGTTGTGCAAGAGCATAACGGCACGCATCGTGCCAAGGCAGTTGAGGCTGGGCCTCCAACATTCACTCTCTCGAGACTTGGCTGGCTCCAGGACCTGCTAAAGCCACTCGGCGACGCCACGGGCAGGCTTCAAGGGGACGGAGTTACTTCGGCGATCGTCCTTTTGTATGTTAACACATGCTACGCACAGATCAAGAACGTATAACGTTTATAAAACGTTATATGATCAATAAATCAGAAAACTTGAATGTGAACGTGTGCTTTCTCTAAGCAGCGTAAAAGTATGATTACAAGCTTGTACTATTGCTCTTGTTCTGTCTAGAAGGAGGTATCAGATTTTTTTGGTGACCTACAAATCAAAAGAAAAAAATCAGCATCTAGATTGTAAAATTTGAAGCAGTTGTCTTTAGCCTCACGTCGTTCTTCTCGCACTTGCACAGAAGGGTGTCGAACAGCAAATATAGACCACTGGCATCGTACCGGCACGCGTTCGTGCGTGATGCACGTTAAAGACCCAGGTTAGCAGTCGTACTGCAAAGGCCAAATTGCAGATCTGCAGCGTTCAACAATGTCACCAAGGGCCCCGCCACAATAGCGGCAAACGTTGCCACAACGCAACACAGTGCAATGCCACGACGCGTGGCACTGCACTGCTCCGAGTTGAGTGCCACGCGCTATGCCAGCTGGCGGGGTGCCGTTGCGGCAGTTTTGGACGCTAGTGTGGCAGGGCCCTATCCCTTCACTGCCTAAACAATAACGTCTTATTTCTAAATTATTTGTACCGCTGGCGCCACGCACGCGTAAATTCCAGTACGGTATAAGTTTGACTGTAGTTGTCACACCATGCAAATGTTGCAGCCGGCCAGTTACCGCCGTGCACCTGTGGACACAAGGGGGCAAATCGTTCGCGCTTCCTATATAAAGCAGCGCGCCGCGCTGCTTCCGCGTTTTCTTCAGTTGCGGGCCAAGCCGGCCTGCATGTACAGTCTAATAAACATGCTTTGTTACTCGTAACAACTGGCGACGAGGACTAACAGAAGTATCCAAGTTTTGTTTTTTGTTCGTCACGAGATGGTGACTTAGCGGCGGCGCCATGCCGAAGTTTGCGGGCGAGGGCGGCGATGAATGGGAGGAATACGTCGAGGTCCTGGAACAACACTTCATCGCTCACGACGTGTCGGCGGCCAAACAACGTGCGGTGTTCCTGAGCTCCTGCGGAAGGCCGACGTACTCACTGCTTCGGAGACTGCTGGCGCCGAGAAGACCGAGTGAGGTTCCGCTCGACGAAAGCCTGCGGCGGCTCACGGAGCACTACTGCCCAAGACCGTCCGTGATTGTGCAGCGGTACCACTTCTACTGCAGGGCACAGAAAGAAGGCGAAGCGATGAAGGATTTCGTCGCGGAACTGCGGAAGCTGGCGGACCAGAGTTCTTTCGGACAAGAATTAGACAACAATCTCAGAAACCGGCTCGTCCATGGTATTCGCGACGACGTCATGCGAAGACGTCTGCTGGAGGAGCCAGAGCTGACCTTGGACCGGACTGTCCAAATTGTTGCCAGTATGGCGGTCAGGGGAGCGAAGCAAATGACTGGCCAGACGGAGGGATCAGCCATACTCCGGGTATCAAAGTCCGACGGGACAGTCGGCGAGTGTCATCGGTGCGGGGGGCGGCACCCTGAGTCGTCGTGCAGGTTCCGTAATCTGCGGTGTTTCTCGTGCCAGAAGAAATAAAACAAACCAAAAACAAAGAGAAGATAGGGCAGTTATAAATCACCGTTATTTAACGTCATTCTTGTTGCAAAACACATGTCACGTGAAAGGGACAAACGACAAGAGGTGAAGCCGCAAACGATACAATGTCAGAGCACGGGGAAGTCATTGCCCTGGGCGCCATAGCTTGAGCACACCCACTTCATGCAGATTTCGCACGTTGCGCGACGGTCTATGCACAGATCGAACACAAAAGAAATCAATGAGAAAGCGCATGTCTAAAGAAAAAAGTATAAAGCGTACAAAAAAAAAGTTAATGTATTATTTTCAAGATTAAAAAAAAGAAGTCGAGAGAAAAGAAACAATGAAAGAAAATCAGCAAAACTAGGTAAGCAGGGCGTTCATAGCTCACCTGTATTGCACAGTTGGTGTCAACAAACTAATGTTTTGATTCCAACTTCCCTCTCCTGCTTTGTTTAAAACGCATCCTACTGTCGTTGTTTTAGTTACAAAAATTTTGCGCTACTTTTACTAGGAATACTTTGTAAGGAGAGATTTTTTTTTTTGCTAAAATGTATGAAAAATATTTTGTAGCTTAGTTCCGTTGCTTGAGGCATGCAGCTTTGAGCCAACGGTTTTTCTTACAAAACTATTATTGGGCAACATATATGCCTTGCCGTGGCGTCACATGAGCCGCCATTGTGGTGGCCTTACTGCTGAGCGCGTACAGTAAGCAGCTAGCATTCACTTCGCGCCATCGAATTTGATTTTCTCGGCAGGAACAAGTAATCATGAGTCATGGCCTTCAGCACAGTTTGATGACGTTACGTACAAGTATATTTCGAACCTTAGAATGCGGCTGACGTACAGATAATATCCCCCAATTGCTTTTTCAAAGCACTTCAAATTATCTTTAGTATAATATATGACTTCCTTTGTTTAACTATGTGCATATTGCAAGTTGAATTCATTAATCGAAATCGGAATATTTTCTCTTACTCTAAGGTTGGGCGAGTAGTGCTTCAAATCAAGTAGCGCAACGCCATTCCCAGCTTCAGCCGTGTAAGGACAGCCGTATTTCACGGCTGCTTCTTCCATAGAGATGGCTGCCAGAGTCCATTCTTTTTCTATTTCTCCTTTTTCTTCCTATCAATATTTTAGAGTTCTTTTTAGTTGTTGCCAATACACATCCCTGTGGCCGCACGTTCATGAGGGTATACAAACCTATTTTAATTGTCTAAGCGTTTTCTGTAATTCAGCTGAACTCTAGGAAGCAAACGTATGGCAGATAAATTTACTACCTTTGCCCTCTATGGTACACTTGCTTTGGGAAAGGCTCAGCAGTCACTGTTCTGACGCCGCGTTCAGAAGTTTGATATATTTTTCGTTGGGTCATGGCTGGTTGACTCTTCTCGGCCTGAAGGCCGAGACACCACATTGGCGACGAGGCTTCTAGATTGTTCTAGTTTTTTTCTGAAGGCGTTACCTCGCCTGTAGCCACGCCGGCGAAGCCATGAGTTTCTCCGGCCTCGCTCCACCGCCACCATTTCTGCCTGCGCCGGGCCGCCCAAGTGTCCCGTGGCCGCAATGGATTCGCATGTTTGAAACCTTTCATCTGGCATCCGAAGCATCTGACTTCCCGCCCAAATGACGCAAGGCCCTCCTGTTACACAGCCTGGGAATTGAAGGTCAGCATATTTTCTTCGCTCTGCCATCCGACGTCTCCGAACCCGCCCCGCCGGCTGCCGCCGCGACAGCTTCCGATGAGGCCAAAAAGTCTCCCACTGCCCCGTCATCGTACGACCAAGCCGTCCCAGGCGAAAATTTTCAACTGGGACCAGTTGGTCCCAGTTGCAACTGGTTTATGGAACAATTCCCAGTTGCAACTGGTCCCAGTTGGAGTTGGTCCCAGCTGGAATTGGTCCGAGTTACAACTGGTCCCAGTTGGAGTTGGTCCCAGTTACCGCTGGTGCCAACTCCAGCGACAATGAAACACGGCACAAAATGGAAAGTTGACAAGTCTTTATTGTCAAAAACTTGAAGAATAAAACTAAATAATAGGTTCGGTGACGCACACGCTCCGGGTTTACCACTTGCTTGCGACGACCGAGTCGCTTTTTCAGAGGTAGTATTCGTGAGATGAAGGAAGATCGGCCGCGGGCGAGAAAGGTGCTCACCCTTGTTCCCGCCTTGCGCAGCTGAAGTCCTGACAGGATGCGGTAGCGCTCCCACCTTGCAATCCAACATTTCCAATTGCCTCTGTCACAACAGTCGAACATTTTCGAGGTAGACCTCCCGCCATTTTCGCCATTGTGCTCTCCGCGGCGGTTTTCTCTTCCGTCCGGTCTTTCATGGGTGCCCTCCGATCGCTGAACCGCATCTTTCCATCCTCGAAGTTCACCGCTGCCGCCATGGTGTGTCAACAGTTGGGTCCAAAGAAGCGCAGCTGTAGTTTCGACATTTTCATAACAACGCCAACTTCGGCGATGGCGACCTTTCTCTACCGCGTCGCGTCTTCTACGGCGCGTCGTCCGCGCCATCTGTCGACAGCGCGTACCACTAATCCGCACCCGCGTGCCACGGCGGCCGGCTTGCTCTGATTGGCCAAAAGATAAATTTATTTATTAAAAGAAAAAAGAAAAAAATAGTATTTAAATAAATGTTTTAATACATTTTGATAATGCACTAAATGTTCATTAGGTAAACACATTTTATGTCAATAAATATATTTTCCAATTAAAAAAAATTATTTAGTTAATTAAAATTTTATTATTATTTTTATAAAATATAAATGTACCTATTAATTAAAATTTTCCCTATTTGTATAAATCTAAAGATGTAAGTGTTTTTAGTTTTCTTCATTAGCAAAGGTCAATACACGCCCGTGTGAACTGGGAACGGGAAAACCATTTGAAGTCCGACTGGGAATCGCTCCAACCAGTTACTTCCCTAACTGGTCCCAGTTCACTCCATTCCCAACTGGGAGTCAAACCAGTTGATTCCCAACTGGGAATGGTTCAAACCAGTTGACCCCTCAGCTGGTCCCAGTTGGACCCCTATTGGTCCCAGTTGATTCCCAGTTGGGACCAGTTAGTCCCAGTTGACTCCCAGTTGGGACCAGTTAGTCCCAGTTGAAACCTGTTGAGGTGCCAACTGGTCTCAGTTAGAAATTTTCGCCTGGGGTCGCTGCGCTGACGCAGTATTTTGCCTCGGCAAGCAATGTCGTCGTGGAACGCCATCGCTTCCGCCGCCGTACCCAGCAACCAGGCGAGCTTATACAAGAATACGTCACCGCTTTACGAGGGCTTGCTCCTTCGTGTTCTTTCGTCGCCCTTGACGACTCCCTCCGCGACTAGTTCTTAATTAGAAGGCATCGCGTCGCAACACCTTCGTGAATGTCTGCTTCTAGAAGGTTCATCGCTCTCCTTTTCGCGCGCCGTGCTTCTGGCACAACAACTGGAGCAGGCCGCTCAGCAAGTTTGCGAGCTTGCTCCCGGGCACGTTCAGCGGGTAACTTCACGAGGCGTTCGGCATTCCAGGGATTCAACGCGGCCGTGCTCGTCTCCCCGTCGGTTACCTCCCCCGCAAGAAAGCCCCCGTCAACAGCTGCGCCATGACTCAGCGACACCGCGTGCCTTTCGGTCAGCTGGGCACTCACGCCGTAACCGCCAGTCTGCTTCCCCCGAGCGCTCCCGCGCCTCGAACAATGCTTCACCGCACTGTTTTCGTTGTGGTTCCCGCCAGCACCGCGCCTCGTCATCCTCTTGTCCAGCACAAGGTCAGCACTGTTTTCACTGCGGTCGCCTAGGGCACTTCCGCTCAGTCTGTAACAAGCGACAGCGTCATTCCACCGTTGCCGTTCATGAAGTCGACTGCCAGGACTCGTCCGATGATGCTGAAATTTTAAGCGTTCTTTCTGTCGTCGGTCCTGCTCGAGCCGGCATTTTCGTTGACGTTTTCGTCGCCGGCAAGTCCTTGAAGTTTCTTGTCGACTCTGGGTCGTCTGTTTCCATCCTGGAAGAGAACCTTTTCCAGCAGCATTTTGCTGACGAGTCACTTATTTCCGCTCTGCGAGTGAAGCTTCTCGATTAGTCTAAGCGGTCCATTCCAGTCCGTGGCTGCTTCTTCATGGAAGTCACGTTCAAGGGACGCACAGTGTACCTTCTGTTCCATGTTGCGCCGAAAGGCACATCCATCCTCGGAATTGATGCGATCAAAGCTTTGGACCTGCACATTTCGTCCCTGCATTGTTTCGAGACGTCGACCATGCCAGGGACACTCGACGCGCCCCAGCTCTCCGGCCTGTGCCAAGCTTCTCAACCCAACCCTCTTCCGAAGACCCTGTCAAGCGAGTTCAGCTCCCTCTTTGCCCCAGGCCTTGGTCTTGCCAAGGGTTTCGTCCATCGGATCAAGATCCGACTCACGGTGCCTCCTGTGGCATCGAAACTTCGGCGTCTCCCCCTGACACTCCGACCTCAAGTTTCAGAAGAGGTCCGTCGGTTGGAAGAACTGAATGTCATTGAGCGCGTTAATGCCTCGGAATGGGTGTCCCCCATAGTCGTGGCAAGGAAGGACGGTGGCATTCGACTCTGTGTTGACTTCCGGAAACCTAACAAAGCAGTCATCACCGGCAGCTTTCCGCTTCCTCACACTGAAGAGCTCCTGAACAGCCTCGTCGGTGCCACTACCTTCTCTAAGCTGGATCTTGCATCCGCCTACCACCAGGTTCTGCTGCATCCCGAGAGCCGAGACTTGACCGCATTCGTGACTCACGACGGACTGTTCCGTTTCAAGCGGGTATGCTTTGGGCTGGCGTCGGCCCCCGCAGCCTTCCAGCAGTTGATGTTGCAGATTCTCAAAGATTGCTCCGGCGTTCTGTTCTACATTGACGATATCATTGTGTTCGGCAAGACCGAACAAGAGCACCTAACGAACCTGGCCACTGTTCTCCGCCGCATCAAGGCAGCTGGAAACTCAATCACAAGTGCACTTTTGCATCCCATAATTGTCTTTCTTAGGCCACAAGGTCACTGCCCAAGGCATCTCACCGCTGCTAGAGAAAGTGGATTCTATCCTTAACACTCCCGCCCTGGTCGGCGTTCATTTCTCGGCCTAGTCGAGTACTACGCCAAGTTTCTTCCCTGCCTTGCTGGAGTCGTGGAACCAATGCGCGCACTGTTCCGCAAGAATCAACCCTTCATCTAGAGTGATGCCGTCGACGCCAGTTTTCGGAAGGTCAAGTTCTTGTTGTCATCCAGCAAAGTACTTCAGATGTTTGATCCCACTCTTCCGGTGGTTGTCTCCACGGATGCTTCTGACTGCGGCCTTGGCGCCATTCTTCAACAAATGGATGGGCACCAGCTACGCAGTCACTTTCGCATCTCGCACTCTCTCTCCAGCAGAGAGAAAGTATTCAGTCGGTGAACTAGAAGCACTCGCGTGCGTCTGGGCATGCGAGCATTGGCACACATATCTATGGGGACAGCGCTTCACACTTCGTACGGACCACCAGGCTTTGGTCTCTCTTCTGTCGTCTCAAGGCTCAGGACGACGGCCCCTTCGCATCGCACGCTGGTCAGAGCGTCTTCTGCGCTACAACTACACTGTGGAATACCGCAAGGGTTCAAAGAATCAAGTTGCGGATGCATTGTCCCGCCTTCCAGTGTCTGTTTTGCAGGAGGATGCTTCGTTTAACGAAGAGGTCGTGTTTCTCGTTGCGCCACTCTGCCTCACCAAGGAACAGTTCCAGCAGTCCCTGCGTGAAGATGCTACCTTGGAACAAGTCAAGGCTTATGTCGCATCATCTTGCCCTTCCCACAAGTCCATCCCGGGTGATCTTCAGCCATTCTTTGACGTGTGCGAAGAACTGTCTGTGGCCGACGACCTGCTTTTGCGTGGGGAACGGCTCGTAGTTCCTCCTTCCTTTACCTCACAGTTCATTTCCACAGCGCGACTACGAGAGCGGTTTTGGTGGCCCGGCATGGACAAGCAAGTGGAAGTCGCCATCCACAACTGCATAGTCTGCCAGGCTGCAGACAAGAGTGCCAAGACGGCAGTAACTCCGCTGCAACCTGTTCCCCTGCCAGAGCGTCCATGGCAGAAGGTCGCTGTCGACATCGTCGGTCCCATGGAAAGAGCGCCGTACGATTGCAGGTTCGCCATCACTCTCGTAGACTACTTCTCCAAGTGGCCTGAAGTACAGTTTTGCAGCGAGGTGTCGACACGCACAGTGACAATCTTTCTGTTCTCAGTATTTTCTCGAGAGGGCTACCCCGACGAGATTGTGTGCGACAACGGCCCTCAGTTTTGTTCCCGAGAATTCAACCAGTTCCTGAAGGATCGTGCCATTCGCCTCTCGCACTCTTCAGTGTATTACCCCCAGGCAAATGGACTTGTGGAAAGATTCAACCGCGTTTTCAAAAACTTCGTGCAGACAGCTTTGCTGGAACATCGACCACTCCGCCAAGCGGTCATCGAATACCTCGGCATCTACCGGTGCACACCACACGCGACCACGGGAGTCGCCCCAGCTCTGTTGCTGCATAGAAGGCTGCCGAGAACACGCCTGGATGTCGTTGGGCACCCGTCGTCTTCCTTCTTCAAGGACCCAGCTACCGAGCTCCGTCCGCTGCGTCGTCGGGTGAAGCACAAGCAAGAGACCAGCAAGAGGCAGACAGATTTTCGTCGAGCCGCAAAGAAGATCAACATCGCAGTTGGTGACTTCGTCCGGGTGAGGAAACCCTCAGTCGCCTTCAAGGGAGACCCCTCCTTTGGCAGTGCCCGCAAAGTGCTGGAGCAGCGCGGGCAGTCCTCTTTCCGCCTCGATGATGGGAGGACCTGGAACGCATCCAAGCTTGCCAAGTCCCTTCGGGTCCCCGTACTCTGCGTCCAGAGGAGACCTGGAACTCGCAAGACGCTAGCACACTGAGGTCACCGTCACCGGGGAACCATGGGCTACCAGCTGCTCGTGAGGCATCTCAAGCGGCGGCTGCATCCCTGCCTGCTCCTGTGGCCACCCGTGCTGCATCCCTGCCTGCTCCTGTGGCCACCCGTGCTGCTCTCGACCCAGGCACGCCTGAGCCGCAAGCCGGTGTGCCTCTTCCTGCTCTTGTGGCCAACCGGGCTGCCCCCAACCCGGATCCCCCTGAACTGCAACCGGGTCCGGCTCCTCTTCACATTCAACCACCACGAGCAGGACAAGCTCCAAAACGTTACGATGACTATGTGTGAGAACTCTAGATTTTTTTTTTGTTTGTTCTCCTCGTATAGTCTGTTTTGAACATTTTGTAGAGATAATGTTTTTGTAGAGAGAATGGAGTTGTCGTGGGTTTTGTATATAGAATTTGTAGTTACTGCCGAGGGTACTTGCGTTACATGATGTTCCTTTGTTGTTGACCGGTCACTGTTTTTCATTGCCTTATGTTTTCCTTATGAGTATGAGTTGTCACTGTACACAGCACCTTGCAGTACTAACCGACTAACAGCTTACTAACCCACTGCAAGTTTTAAGGGGCGGAATATGTGGTGTCGTTAGTTTCGGTTTCTATATCTCGTCTGTAAACCCTGTGAATGTATGTGGCGCTGTTGTTCCCATGTATACAATTGTGTCGTCTGATAAAGTTTGATATATTTTTCGTTGGGTCATGGCTGGTTGACTCTCTTCTCGGCCTGAAGGCTGAGACACCACAGTACACTACAAAGTTGTATTGAACCTGGCCACCTACGATCGTGGTAACACCTAACCGAAGTTTTCTTTTCGCACAATTTCTTTCCGTCTCGCTGTTCTTCAAAAGAGGCTCCTGGGCGAGCTTAGTGACAGGTTCACACCGCTGTTGGAGGATGATTTGCTCGCCGCTGGAAGCGTCTTGAATCTAAGGCTAAAGCTCACGGATTTTCAACCGACGTTCAGAGGGGTTGCGAAAACCAACTGCGGCTGATGCGGTAGCGAAAGTGAAGAGACTCCTCCAGGAATCTTGAGAAGGTTAGAAGTCATACTATCTTTATACAACTATTTTATCTGATCTCGTACTCAATTACTGTCACTGTGCTACGGAAGTATGCGATTGCTGCAACTCAAGAACTCACCGCGATTACGTTACCTTCGATGACTCAGCGAAGTAAAATGTTAGTTTAGAAAAGCTACTACGTCAACCTGCATGATTTCTTGTTTCAGAACTCTGCGGACAAACAGAGCCTGGCTCCCGAACCAGTTGCTGGTGCATCATCGTCAGCCGATGCAGCGCTTCCATCTCTTTGGGCAGCCGAAGACTTAAGGCCTGTTCACACATGCAGCGGAGCGCTAAGCTAGCGCTACGTGAGTGCTTGAAGGAGCGCTCATGTGGTGCTTCCTAGCGCGTGACTTAGTTGAAGTTCGTTCCAATATAGCGCGTGATTAGCGCTTTAGTAGCGCCTTGTTAGCTCTCCAGTAGCGCCTTGTTACCGCTCCAGTAGCGCCTTGTTAGCACTCCAGTAGCGCCGTGTTAGCGCTTCAGTAGCGCCTTGTTAGCGCTTCTTGTACCGCGGTGCTGCGGATTAGCGCGTGCACTGCGGTTCCGGTTCCTGTGGTTGGGTGTAACAGCACCATGGCGGACATGTGGGACGCTGAAATAGAAAAGCGACAAATGCTCTTGCATACGCAATTAGTGCATGTGTGTGTGGACGGCTTAACGCCCAGAAGAGCCTTCTGGGTGCGCGAAATCTTTCGCCACCGAGATACCAACGGGTACCCGGGAAACCTTGTTCTTAGGCTCAGGGAACGAGAGATTTTTTTCGAAGGTGAGTATTAGTTCTGGCATAAATAGAACAATCATGAATGTCCTCATTAACAGACGGAAACCCAAATTAATAGACGCCCTATTACATTTCCAGCTTTCTACGTATGACGCCCGCAAGCTTCACCAGTCTGCTCAAGATGGTCCGCCCCCTCATAACTCGACAAGACACGATGGCAGCAGAGCATCCCGGCTGAGCAACGGCTCATGCTGACACTGAGGTATGCGAGCTTCATTTCTAAAAGCACCACTCGCTCACAAATACTTCGAACATTTCTACCGTGGCAACAGAACAAACACCGTGAAACACATAGCTTTCTAAATTCCAAAAAACAATTTCAGAATGTAGTATTTCCCTCAAGGTGATTCGATAATAAGAATCCTAATATCTGAAGGCACCAGTATCAAGGTTATGTGTCTTTTTACGTGTACTATAAAATGCGCTGAGTGTTTACAAATAGTATTCAGTGGCGGAGTTGGGTTCGTTGTAGGGTGCCTCGACGTTTGTCTGACAGGGTGAAGACATCCTTTGTCGTACCAAATGCCGCCGACACGTACCAAGAAAAGATAAGAGACAAACATTGGGCAAAGAAATTAGGAGGCTATGCTTCAAACCACTGACTAAAGCTCAGCGCTCGAGCCGGGTGACGCCGGAGCGTGTGCACTTTACAAAAACATAGGAAACGATGGGGAAGGAAATTTTCCGAGATGTCATTGTGTCATCGGTCGTTGTAAAGCAACTCAATGTTTTGTTTTTATTTTCTTATCGAGGGATTTTACATTGTTGTTGCTGAGCGCGCACTAACGGGTAACCTTAGTTTTTATTCAGGAACGTTCACCCACACCATCGATACCACTGATCTCTATAACAATATGCGGGAGCGCGCCTGCACGCTATTGTGGCCACACCAACATGGGCATCGCAGACGCTGTGAAGGCTGCTTGTGCTGCCCTCCTCCAGTGCTGCGCGTCACCAATTCTAACTTATATAGCAATCACCGCAATGTCTCGTCAGCCGTGTTGGTATGCCCATAAACATTACCGACCGGTGGTCGCATTTGCGGGGCAGTAAGCTCGATCCAGCAAGTGATTATAGAAATCGGTGATCTAGACTGCCATTCTTGGCAGACGATAAAATATTTTTCTTTCTGAGCCTGCGCTGTAAGCTGAGCGCGCAAATACGGCTATCAGTGACGTCATTTAAATGTCATATATTAACCTACGCAATGCACATGCTTTTCTTTGATAGGCAGTATCTTTACTTGGCTGATATTTAGCTTTCAAAGTAATAATAATTATGTGATGTGTGCTCATAGGTTCCTTGGAAGTGGAGACACCCAAAAGAGATATATCATTTGGATTTCTCACCGGGCACTCAACAACGAGTGTGATAATTTCAAGCACGTGCCAGGATCTATGGCAGTGTCTGGTCCCGAAATACTTGAGAGCAGTGGGCTCGCCATCAGTGTGGGCGTCTGTTGCTGACAACTTTCACAGGTTGTGGAATTTTCCAAACTGTGTTGGCGCCATGGACGGAAAGCACATCACCATCGAGTGCCCGTTGCTGAGTGGATCAACGCATGTCAACTACAAGCACACATTCAGCAAAGTAAATTGGGCCATGCCATTTTCACGGGATAACTTGAATTTTTTCTAAATATTGCATTCAGAAAAGTGTTGAAATTTTAAGACATACATCGCAAAATAAGAATACAGACAGGAAAGGCACACAACAGCCTCTACGTAGTTATGTTGCACGTCTTTTTTATAAGTAAATAACGAACTCGCTCACGCTTCTGTCTTTATAACTTTGGAAGTTTACTCAACGGAACTTATTGCGGCAGATTCAAATTCTTGCTGTTGCCGATCTATTCTGCTACATTATAAAACTCTGTTCTGAATTACTTGGTTGACCAGCACACTCCCTAATATACTATTGTATGATATTTTTCAGGTCCTAATGGCTGTCGTTGACGCCCGGTACCGCTTTTTGCTGGTGGACATTGTCCGTCCCCGCAGTGAAAGTGATGACGGCAATTTATCAAGGACTGAGATCGGACTGAGCCTGGAAAAGGGCACTTTGGGCTTTCCTCCATCGAAGTCTCCGCCCGGGACAAGCAAAGACATGCCGTTCGTCATCGCCGGAGATGAGGCATTGCCTCTGAAAACGTATTTATTGAAACCATATCCCAAAGTGAACATCAACAAAGACCAGCACGACGAAGGCAGGGGAGGAGCGCTCAAGAAGCGCGTATTTAACTAGACTGTCCCGAGTACGCAGGGTCTCAGAAAACGCTTTTGGAATCCTCTCAAACCGGTAGAGAATTTTTAGAAGAACTTTCACAGCGTCTGAAAAGAACACTGTTCCCTACATAGGCGCTTGTGTTGCCCTTCACAATTTCCTGCTTTCTGAGGTCCACAGCCGAAGCGTCTACAGCCTTCTAGCACTTCTTGAGAGTGAAAATGACAAGCATATGGCTGAAGGGCCAAGCGGAGCAAAAAACACTGAAGGGCACACGATGCTTTAACACCTCCCTCACTTGCCCAGCTCAGCCAAACATGACAAGCCAGCGGCTCAAGTTCGGAATGATTTTGCCGACTATTCCTCTGGTCAAGATTATGTAGAGTGGCAAAACAAGATTGTCACAAGAGCGAGCTAGATTTATTGCTGCATGAGGTGTTCCTCTTGGTAGTCCAAAAGCTGTTGTTGCACAACAGACATTGCCCTTAAGGCCTGCAGCCTAGGCATTTTTCTCAGGCGCTCCGCCACCATCATTGCAAAGTGATAAAAGTCGTCATTTGGGCAAGTTATCTGCTGCGCCAGCCTCGCTTCATTCAATCCTCGGAGATTTTCTTTTTATACAGTATACAATGTCTTGGCTTCGTCTTTGTCTGCAATATATATTCTGAACAATAGCAATAAGTTTATTTTCTTGAGATATGTTGCATGGTTCTCATATGTTCTATATTTTCACATAATTATGTTTTTACGCTTGATCATGACAGGATGTTATTATAAAGTGCGACATTGTAAAATGAAAAACTAAACAATTGCCCTTTTATTTTATCTTACCCTACACTTTATAAATTTTGATAATGGCGTCAAGAAAAAGGCACGAAGGATCGGCGCACTCCTCTCATACCCCATTTCTTTTTTTTTTGTTTTTTGTCATAGCATAAAACGTTTTCTGACTCACTGATATACATGAATCAGCAGCAAAGCTTCCTAGCGTGGCAGTTTTCATCCCGGATGCGAAACGATTTGATTTGTTTAGCAGCAGTAACTATGAGTTCTGAAAGAAAGAGCTGTGGACGCACATAGATCACTAGTCGTACCCATATATACGGCAGAACCTTGGGACTCGTATCTTTTGGTCGCAGCCACGCACGAATACATTTAAAAGATGAAATGTATAAGATTGCACAACCATAAAATTCTGCAAGCATATACCTCGTTGTTCCTTTGCCCGTTGTCTGTGGAGCTCTGTAAAAGGACATGCCGAATTATGGCAGCTCGGAATGAAAGTGTTTAATACAGATACTACTTATTTAATAAAAGCGTAAATAGTAGAGCGAAAACATCAAATTCAGTTTAAAAAACCTTGGTTCTCAAAACCAATGTGCTTGTCCGTACGATAGAAACAAACACTTCGTGGTATTGGCAATTTTTTTTTTCTATATATATGTGCCGCCTTCAAGAAATTACCGGCAAAGAAATAATCATACATTATGAAAATAAATATCAAAACTCAAGATAACTAAACAAAGAACAGCCAGTTACGTCTCACCACATCCTTGTTCTAAGGTATTTGTCCTGAAGGAAGAAATAATGTTATTTTAGTAGTCTTTCATTAAGGTGGCAATGCAGGCGAGTTGGTTCATGACTTAAGAAATTGGGAACAGCGCGCAAAAAAGACGAGGACAACGAGAGTAGAGCACAGCACCTGCGCTCTACTCTCGCTGTCCTCATCTTTCTTCCGCGCTGTTCTTAATTTCTTAGTCTTTCATCTTGTGCAATAAATAGAGTGAAAACCAAGCTCCCGTGTCTTCTGTAATCTCTGTTGTTAAACTGGTCTTGGAGCTACAAATTAAAATGTTTCTTTCAATACGAAAATTGCACTAATTTTCTACCAATAGACGTGCATGTGGTACTTCATGCATGCATTTTAAACCAAAAGCACGGTACCCAGAGACGCTGTCATGGTGGCGCATAGTTCAACAGTGCTAGTCACTTGGCAAGAGTTTCCGCTACCGCGCTGTCCTTATCAAGAGTTGTCATATTGTTGCTGCAATGTAACCCGCGGCATGAGACCAAATGTGTCACGCCTATATATCAAAATTGATAGCTTACATTAGGGAAGACACGCTGTCATGAGCAGAGTGGTCTTCGTTCAAGCTGACAGAAGGTCTCGCTAAAGGGCTGAGGTTGGACGTCCTAATAAGAATGAAGACATTTCTAAACACGTTTAAACTGAACTCGATGTATATGAACCGTACTTACCACTCTGTTGGTACTTCCCGGCTACTCAACAGGATATCTGTTGATCGATAGTGCTTCCAAGCTGGAGGCGGAGTGTAGGAAGAGCCGCTCCTCCTATTTTCCTCGTATCTTTGTTTTAACTTCGCAAATTTTGCTTTCAGTTTTTTTTTTTTTTTGAGACGCCTCAATTGCTGAAACAGCATTACCAGAACAACTACATTTCTCACCCTATCTTTTCTTTCCAAGCACACACCATGCATATATATGGCTTCAATCAAAACCTTACCTGATACCCCCAGTTCCCTGCCGATCAGCTCCCACGGATTATTTTTTAACTGCGTGTCTTTAAAACCAGGGTCATGCATGTTGAATAGGAAGCCGTGAGGTCGTGCGCAATCAATTAGTCGTTCTAAGTCCATGACTTTAGATCATCTGTCCGACCGTTTGCTTGGAAAGCGGCTCTTTTACTTCCTCTTCTTTCACCACCAAAGGAAAAACAACGGAATTGCCATGCACGCGCTGTTCCGCAGCAGCAAGCACGGCACAAGGAGCGTGAGAGCACTAACAAAGCGCTTCTAAAGCGCTAACAGAGCGCTGCTGAAGCGCTAACCGAGCGCTACGTCACGCGCTAGGAAGCGCCACATGAGCGCTCCTTCGAGCGCTCACGTAGCGCTAACTTAGCGCTCCGCTGTATGTGTGAACCAGCCTTTATATGGGGTTTTAGACATGCTGAGTCCGGTGGAAGAAGTTGGGCAGCAGTCCGAACTGGATAGCTATCTGAATACGGGATACTCAACCGACGAGGTGCTAGTGTTTTGGAAAGCAAATGAAGAAAATTATCCGAAGCTTGCACGACCGGCGTCAATATGTATGGGCATTCCAGCCTCGTCTGGTGGCGTGGAAAGATTATTTTCTACTTCGGGAGCACTACAGAGGGCCCGCCGGGCGTCTTTACAACCACGTACAATTGAACAGGTGATTCTGTTCGCTGAGCACGTTAAATCGAAACGGAAATAAATAGGCCAGAAAAATACGACAAGCAGAAGTGTATTTTTTGAACTGCATGCAGTACTGTATATATTTTGTTTTGAATATATAATGAGTATAAAGTTAATAAAGTGAATGAATGTTGAATGTAAATAAACAGAACTGAATTATTGTTGAATGTAAATAATTTCAATAAAATAGGTTGCAGTGTACTTGTTTTTTTGTCTGTTTTTTGTAAATATTTGGTGTTAAGTATGTTATGGGAACAATTGTGAAAAGAGCGCTGCATCTTGAACCGGAACAAGTGACCTTTTTGTGTATTAGTTCGTTTATTTCACTTCATCACATGGTCCACTGTAGGCTTATGTGTCTGTTCATCATCGCCCGCATTAATGGCACCACATCTTTTGGTTAAGCGAAAAGAATGCAGTTGTGCGACCGCCCGTTCGCCTTTCGAAGTTTATTTCGTAGACTCAAACTCGGCCGCCCCGCTCAAGTACCATCAGCGTAGCAGGCGCAAGGCAATAAAATGAACGTCCACTGTTTTCACGCTGTTTTCATGACGTTTTCATGACGAGGCCAAACATGTTTAGACCTAAAATGAGGTCTGTGTTGTGACAATAGGCAACACAACCATTACTTACTGTAACAGCCCAGACTTCATTTTTAGGTATAAACATATGTTAGGCCTCATCATTCGCTGAGCTGCCACTGTGGATTGCATTAACTAACGCACCGTATACCTCAGAGCACGTGGAGCGAAAGCTCGCGCTTAAAGGGATGGTAAACCGAAATTTGGATTTCAGAAAACAATGCAGGAGCTGTAGGCGGGACGCTACAATCCCTACAACACTACTCGTAAGGCAATATCTCGAATCGACGGTCGTATTTTTGGGAAAAAAAAAAGGTTGAGATTGAAAGAGGCCGACGAGGAGCGTGACGTCAAGATATCTCATTTCCTCCTCCCTTCGTTCCGCCTCCTCAAGGCGATGAGGCGGAGAAGACACAAGGCCGTTCCCTCTCCTTCTCGACTCTTCTCAGAAAAACAAGACTTGAACATATCTATCAAATGCGCCTCCTCTTTTTGAAAAATACGGTCATCCGTTTGATATATCGTTGAATGAGTGATGTTTTGATGTTTGCAGCATCCTGTTGCACGCTTTTGCCGCCGTGCTTCGTGGAATCCAGATTTCGGTTCAGCATCCCTTTAAGAGCACAGATATCCTAGGTTCAATCCAAGCCCTGCCCGTTTTGGTGTGAATGTGCATCGAGCTGGCGTGGGGTTTGTACTACTACTGCGTGATGCACGTTGAAAAACACCAGGCTAGCAGTCGTACTCCACTCACTAAATTTCTCATCTACTAGGAGAAACAGTTCGCCTTACACTGGTCGACCGACCTGACGCGGCCTAAACAAAAAGCGTTTTGCGGGACAGTAGACGCATTGACATTTTCTAGGTTGTACCGCAGCCAGACCTCCGAGCGGGAGCTCCCTGCTAGAGGAAGGGCAACACAAACTCTCGTGAAGCAGGAGCAAACAGTCGAAGCTTTCAGCTCATGTTCTGTCAGACACGAGTGCTACGTCCTTGAAATTTATTTCGTTGTGCGAATTTTTATGTTAACAAAGAAAGGAACAAAAATTAAAATCAATTTCCCGTTGAAAATAGTCTCCGAACTGGTACAAGGTAACGATATAATTTGGCTCCCGCGTTCGTCGTGCTGATGGCGTCTTACAAATGGCCGGTGTCGGAAAAAGTGAGCCCTTAAATTGGACCACAAAATCGGTCCACGAAATAGAGCTGAAATTTAATTGCACCCAGCTGAGCGCTCATCTCGTCGGCAAATATGGTCGTCGTACAATCACACAGCGACGTGCACCAGTGGCATAAGCAAGTGAAAATTTCACATCGAGGTATGCAGAAAACTAGCCGTCGCTCGACAATTGGGCATGCGGTTAACGTCGGCGAGCCACTGCAAACGCTGAAAACGTCTCTAATAATGCGTACGAAGTTCGCCGAATAGTCTGAGCGCACTCGATCTATCGCAACTCGTTTATTACAATGTATCGACTGCGTGAACAAAGCGCCTCGCTACCTACATGCGCTACGAGCCTCTGCCGAAGTAACACAAGATGGCGGACGCTCTTCATTCGAAGTCGGCTAAATATGGCGGGCTGCAAGCCCCGCCCATTCGCCAAACTCTCCCAGTATAAAGCTCTGGTTCGGCCGCCACTTCCACGCTCCACATTACTTTGGCCGTGCCTGTACACAGCACGACACTGCTATTGTAAAAGCAAGCCATCGCTGGCTTGTTGGCACGCATTTAAACAAGTTTGAGGCAGATGAAAGAAGAGATAGAGAGGGAGAGAGTTTATTCAGTGGAAAGCAAAGATGAAATGCTGAGTGTGAGAGGGTGCATGTCTTCTCGAGAAAACTTTTCGGATAGAATGCAATATTCCACATGGGAAAGAATAGCACCACCAAAGACGAACCCATAAACACAGTTCTAAGCTATCACATTCACAGCCTTTCAATGTCACAAACATTTCAAAGCTGGCCAGAAGTGAGCATTGGCCACAATGTGAGGTACTTCCCAGGTGAGGACAGTGAAACCAACCACATAAAGCTTGCTCGGCGCATGCCGGACTTTGTTCTGCTGGAGAACACATTATCCAGGCCATTACCTACAGCGTCATCTGCCGGCCAGACGTCGAGATTGCGGGGGAGAAAAAATAATGTCGTTGCCATTGCTCAACGTTACTACAACTCAACTCAGTTAGAAAACTTGCCCTTGAAACGTGCACCCTTCAAGTACACTGCCAGCGAGCTAAACCTAACTACAGCGCTGCCCTTCAATCCTTCAGTGGTCAGAACGGTAACAAACAAGTAACAAAAATAAAAACAATGCATAACAAAAATTTTGCGGCTGATCTGTTAAATGCGTTAAAGGTGCGTTCCCACCTATTATTTTACTCTCGATTTCCTTTTTCCACTTGGCGCTCTGCCAGCTGCACCTCCGGCTTCACTCGCACATACACACATGCCCCACACTCTCCCCCTTCCCTCCCCCCTCCTCCCAGAGGCTTCACCCAGACGGACACACGCGATTTTGGCATTTCACCCTCCTAGTGCTGACGCACTAAAAACAGGCTATAAGACGAGTGTTAGCTTTCACCTGGTATGTATGGTTCCTGGTGTGAGCGCAGCATCAAAAAGGGCGGCACTGCAGTTCCATCTAACTCGTCGTTCGAGTACGGGTTGGAGCCAGATCTTCACAGCAGGCGCCTACGTCAGTTTCCCAACTGAGTTGCCCCAGTGACGTTGCCGTTGCCCGCTTGCATCGTGAAGCTGGTAGATAACTCAGTCGTCAATGTATCAGGTGCGGACCTTGCCTGGTAGCCAAAGAGGGTGCACAGACCACACTTGAGGATTATTACCTTACACAGTGATCTTGGCACTGAGTGCTGTCTTCCTCCTATGCCTTATGATATTGGTGTATTCTAATTTTTTTTAGGGACCTATTAAAAGGCACTCAAGAAGACAAAAAGACTGGTGTGCACCTCAACAATAGAAACGTCGGAGGTTTCGGGTAATTATTCAGTTAAATATTCATAAAAAGAAGCTGGGAGCAACGTAATGGGATATTCGACATGGTTGTATACTTATTTAATTTTTCTAGCCCATGAGGACCTGCTAGAGGAAGAGGCACATCCACCACTTGGAGTGCCGTCACCACGTAAGCAATAAAATAATTACTATTGTGTGTATATAACTGAATGATTTTATAAAATAGTGTTCACTTTTTGGTCTGAAGCTTATATCGCTTCGTCATCATTGTGCTTCAGGCCCATGACACACATTAAGTAACAGTGTCTGCCTGGGGCCTGACCTTTCTATCTGAATGATTTCGCTTTTGACGCATTTGCACGCTCCCTTGCCTTCTGCCCCTATCCTTTATAAGTACTGTACACCGCAGGTCAAATGATGTCTATTGTTGATCTTGCCTCTCGCAACATATGTGAAAATCTCGTCAGCCAAGTCGATCATGGTGAGAGGCAGTGCACGATCGAAAATGTGAAACTCCTTAATGCGCCTAATCACTCTTTCAACATGTACTCTAGCGCCAGCAATGTTACGAGTCTCGTAGACTTCCGACTTTGGCATCTGACGTGTGTGTGGCACTCTGAATGGTGGAATATGAAGCTTAAACACCATGTGGAAGCAAGTCACCAATTTTAAAACCTTTATCTACCATAACAGCCTCACCTGGTTCTAACAGGTTGAGGATGCCGCATTGCCGCACAATTTCTCTGTCACTCATGGCACCGCCGTACAGTGGCGAGAGGTAACAAATATAACAGTCCGGTGTTACCCCAACCAAGCACTTCATTGTGTTTGCATGCTTATACGGTGAGAAGGTTTGGCGCTGTGCATCCAAGCTGGATGGCATTTGAATCCTTATCTCGGTTGCATCCAGTACCACCCTTGTATCAGGAAATGCGTCGAAGTGTCTTGGCATGTTCTGTTGTGCAAGACCCAGCTTCGGAAAGCAGTTGAGAGCACTTAGTTCACGACTCAGCACAACAATCCATGACGTAAACAACCTGCTGAAGGTCGACATTGAAATCCCAAAGTTTCTGGATATTTCCTTCAGAGACATTCCCGTGCGGAGCCTTACTAGAACCATGAACAGCTGCTCTTCACCTGTGTGGACCCTGACATAATTGCCTGAACACAATTTAAGTTTGCGCGTGACAATCATGCCGTACAAGTTCTTAAACACAAAATAGTTTGGCAGCCCAGTGTAAAACAAAAAGTCTTAGGTGTCCATGATGTTAGCAAGGGAAAGCGTAGTGACCTTAATTTCAGACATCTTTTCCTCAAGCTTCATAATCATTTGGCTTTGTGCTTGTGTCCTAAGCTTTTCTGCCTGAAGCTGCCGCTCCAACTCCACAATCCTGCTCTCCACCAGACGACGCTGATGGATGTCTCTCAAAGGTGTCGCAGCATCACAGTCCTCGGCCACACACATGTCATTTGCAGTGTCTGCAGACGGGGTGCACTGGTCTTCCGAGTTGTCCACAACCTCAGCCATGGTGTCCGTCTCCTGTTGTTCCACTGCTGCACCAGAAAAGGATACAGTAACTGAATATATTATTTCACACATTCCTCTCGCCAACTCCTCAACTCAAATCTAATCAAGCATACCAACAAGAAATAAAAAATGTTGGTGGCTCAGCTCTTTCTAAGTAACCACATGTCAATGGAGAGGGAGCCATACTAGGTCAAGTCGTAAGTAACGCGCAAACCATAAACAATATTTGGAGTTCGTCTTTGACTCTATCACTTTAGATTCTGTCGATAAAGTAACAAACAACAACAAGCAATATCATCTTATGCTTTTGCAGCCTAGAAGATTGATAATAAATAGCATTGAATTAATACTAATGTTACCTGGAGGGGATAACTGCTTGGATGCTTTATTGGCATTCTTGGCGGATGCTGTGACCATCTTCTTATCATGCCGCGTCCTTGCCCTGTCAAACCGTGCAGCCGAGTCTCTTTGTAGGCTGGGCTTGTAAGCAAAGATCGACGGGACGTAGTCCGGGAGGTCTTTGCACCTTGATGGAGCTCCTGAAATTATATTATTTTGCACGTCATATTTCAGCGCTGAATGAAACACCACTCTGAGCATGTGCAGTGCTTCTTGGGGAGCAGATTTTAATATGGGCCTATGGGTGCCAGGCAATGAAGCAACGAGTAGTAATCAATATTGTATTTAAGAAATCAATGAAGCCTTTCAAAACACAGCTACAGCTCGAAAGCATAAGGTCAGTTCACAGGAACTAAAAATGGCAGCGTTATTGAGTTGGCATGAGACCCACACAATCAACAAAATATTTAAGGAATGCCTAAAATCGAAGTGTTGTATGACAAGGTCCTTGTGTTATCACTAGATCTGTCAACCTGTTGGTGATGAAAGGGGAACACTAGGCCGGCCGCACTTATCTTTCTGAATTTAGAACATGCGGGTTATAAGATACCCAAAACAAAAAGTTGTTTACTTAGTACTTTCACGACTTTATTTAGCTACAAACGTACGGCAGACGCGGTGGGGGAAAAAGAGCAAGAGCTGCTCGCACTTTTCCTCTCCGGCTATACGCATAGTCACAAACTGCACAGCGTAGCTGCGACAGCAAAATAGTAATCCAGCAGTTTCCGCGCCAGCGCGTAATCGTCACATAAGCAAGCAAAAAAATGCTCAGGCCAGCACCTACCTGTTGGTGGAGGTAGCAACGCAACAGCGTATACAGACACAAGCATCAGATTGGATCAGGTACAGTGCACCTCAAACTTATTGCCGCCACTGGGTTCCCAAACATTGAGCTCGTGTCGGCTACTTACTGTTAAATTTGTCACCAAAACGTTTGGGATGCCTTCTCAGAATGGGATAGAAATCGGGAACCCAAACATTCTTCAGATCGTTCAATCGGCCGCTGCAGGGGTTATCAGAAACGGCAAATGCCGTGGCAGCGTAAAGTTTGAAGCGCACTGTACGTTGTACTTGCACACTAACGAAAGCAAGAAATAATAAGCACGAACCTTGCTCAAAGTGGTTGCCGCAAACGCGGGAGTAGTCTGATGGCTGCCACGGCGAGCCGTCCGCATTGTTTCGTCGGATCGCCCGAATCCACAACTGGCGCTTCGTCGGGTGAAGACTTGCACAAGGAAACCGGAAGAAACTTAATCCGCGATTCCGTTTGCTGTCGTTGCTGCAGCCGACAGCGGAGCAGCGCTGGGGCATTTTAGAGGACGTGGAAATGTGCGACCGCTTCCCGGCCTTCCGCGGTTGCTATGGCTGCTATGGCTGCTGACTGCCGTGAGGCGGACGCAAAGCGCCACCAAAAATGGCGGACTCCCGTCTGCTGCTGCTGCGCATGCGCCGTGGAAACTCCGGAAAAGGTCCATTTGGGTGCAGCCGGGTATAATTTAGAAACCTGTGCTTGCAGGCGTGCACATGTCATGATCCCAGTAGTTAGAAGCAAAGTTAATGACCTCTCAAACTTGCAAGTTACCCAATCACTTCCAGACGTTGCGTTTCACTTTTTCCTTCGCTTGTAGGCCCGCTCCAACGTTTTCCATTTGTTTTCAACTCGCAGGTGCGTGACAGACTTGTTTGGAAATGCCTCGTTGAGGTGTCCGGCTAACGTACGTTACAATTGTTTTTTTATTGTTCGCTCCAGGGCTTTTCGAATTTTCGTACAATTCTATCAGATATTTCGACTCGTTGTCTTCCCAAACTTTTTCTCCACTTTCGTCATCTTCTTTGGTCATGTCCGTGGAGAGTTCTAATAGTGCCACTCGGATTCAAACCCTATCTAGAAAATGCATGAGACAGTTTATTTGTTGCACGGGTTGACAACAGTACCTGTCACTTACCTTCTGTGAAAAAAAGCAGCAAGCCGCCGTCGAGTGCAGGCTCGCCATCCTCCTCATAATCGCGACACAGAACGGTTTCTTTGTTGCCGGTGATAGCGCAAATCGTTCAGGAGTCCATTTTGTCGTCTGCTATCATGCACTCGCCACACCGCCAAAACGAGCGAGTGCAGAAAGTGTACGCCAGGTGTAGAAATGGCGCTACACTTTTGTAAATCGAACAGCGCAGTGTAGACCCCCAGGGCTGCACCCTCAAATCAAATGTGCTCAGGGCTATACTTCTGCACCGGTGCAGGAGGTGTAAGTAAATCGAACGTGCCTGTCTAATCCTTTAGAAGTCTTGCTGCTTGGGTAGCGAACAATGTACAGCTTATAAAAATCAGTCTGTGCAGTGACACCTCATGATGCACAAACTGAGGTAGACAGACAAGATGACAGCAAGCTCGCAGTGCAGTGCAGTAGAATGTTGTTTGGCGTCAGAAATGAAGTTACGAAAGCTAGATGCCAGGCGACAGCGTGCTACCTGTTAAGTGCTGTTGCCACAATGCGACAGAAATGCTAAAATCATGTCTCACCTTTGTTTGCAAACAAAGTTAAGCAGTTGCTTTAAAGGGGCGATGCAACAATTTTTATATTTTGCGAAAATACCGCTTAGAACGGATCCCTGACGTTAATAACCTGGGAAATACCCGTTCGTTTTTCACCACACGCAATCGAAGTCGCACAAAAAATAATAAAGAAAAACGAGCAGAGTTCACCCCCTCAACTCGCAGCCAGAACAAGCGGCCACGTGATCTGGAGCCGATTATATGGCGCCAATGTTGATCATAGCCATGCGCTGGGGTTGGCAAGGCACAGGATACGTGCTGCGTTCCAGACATTGTTATGGTTCAGCTGTTGTCGTCATTGCAGCGATTGGACACAGGACATTACCCGAATGCTTCTCGAGCTATAGATCATCACGAGCCCAAATCGAGTGCCCACGCAATGCTCGGGTCCAATCTATGAGCCGCATTCAAATATCGTCACTCGGCGGTACTGCTACCGCCCAGCTACGTCATCAGGTTTTGCGAAGGAGATTGAATGAAAACGCTTGGTTTTGTCCTCGAAATTACAGCGCAACAAAGCCGTTTCTTGGTCAGTGGCGTTGCCTGCAAGTATCCTTGAGTCCCACTAGTGCCAGTAAGCTCGTGTAAAGTGAAAAACATTCCAATTGAATATCGTTGCACCGCCCCTTTAACGGTGAGATGCAACCTTCAACAGATTAGCGGCTGCCTCTTCGAGGTTTACGCGTCTTTCTGATCTTATTTCATGCTCTGCACTCAGTGAACCATTGTTAACTTATATGCTTAGCCACAAGCAGGCTCCAACCATTCGAAATGTTCCGGTAGGCTCACTTAGCTTGGCAACATTTTAACTGGAGGAGAGAAGAAACCTTATTTTCTAAGGTTTGCTTTTGTTCATCTGTGAACTTGGCTTTTTTCTATTACTACCAGTCACAAAATGCATGTATATGCTTTGGTTGCACACATTTCAGTTCTGACAAGCATGCATTTGGGTTTTGGATACATTCTGTGCACACTGAGTAATTGGGGCTATGTTTTATAGCTAGTACTAAAGTATTACATTACAGCCGTGGAAGCTACCATGGACTTCGACGCCACCTCAGAGCCTGGACCCAGGAATTTAACCCTGATGGGCTCTTTGGATGAGTTGAGAAAAACTTCGTAGGAGCAGCGGCAACTGCTGCAACTACAGGACGTCCTCCAGCACCTACACGAGACCAAGAGTGCCAAGGACGTCAAAGAAATTCATTTGTCGACGCGGGAGCAACAGAAATCCAATCTCTGGATGCACCACAGGGTGGGCATGGTTGCCACATCTAAGAACGAAGATGCGCCCTTAGACGTGAAGCCCCTATTGAAGAAGAATATGCGGCGAACAATTGTTTGAATGCCCCAAATGCATCGTGGCAATGAAATGGAAGGCACTGCGAAAGAGTGCTACAAAACCAAGTATGCAGGGCACAGGAATTTAGTGGTCAGAGGGTGTGGCCTGTACGTTATGGAGGGACGACCCTACATTGGTGCTAGCCCAGATTTTCTGGTAAAGTGTGAGTGCTGCCCAAAGTGCGTCCATGAGGTTAAATGCCACGAAACTATGAAAAAGTTCTTGCAGAGAAATATAGAGAAAACCTAAGAGAATGTTCCAGGTCAGAAACTGAAGCACACAACGACCTTTTTCTGCCAGGTGCAAATACAGATGGGTCTCACAGGGGTCAGGCACGGCACTTGTTTGTCTACAAAAGTGAGGACGACAATCTCTGCATCAAAGAAGTATTTGACGAGGACTACTTCCAGAATGTGGTTGAAAGAGCTTTCTACTTCTTTGTGAAGTATGTCCTCCCACATGTTCTCTATGTAGAATGAATCAAGTTTGCCCTGTCTGGAACTTTCTTACGACAGATGTGCTTGAAGGGATGCTGAACCAAAATTTGGACATCATAAAGCAAAGCAGGTACAGTAGGTGGGATGCTACGATCCCCATAACATCGCTCACAAAGCAATATGTACGAGGGGCGTTCATAAAGTTTGTATTATCGGTAAAAAAATTGAAAAAAACGGAACAAAACAGGTATCAACGTGAGCGTGCGTTCCTCTAGTTTCCGCACAGTATAAACATTGCATGCTATAGTAGCTCAGAACACCGCTAGGGAGTTGAAAAGAGAATGGCACCCCCCGTCGGTGCCAAACACATGCAGGATCCGTTTCTTTCATTTGAAGGGAAGCAATGCCAAGGATATTCATTCCAATCTGAGAGCGTTGTTCGGGGACAACACCCCAGTTTATGACACTTTGGTTAAATGGCACAGACGATTCCAGTGTGGCCAAATAAGCGAAAAACATTTCAAAGACGGCGACCAAGTGATTGCTGAAACAACAGAGTGATTGCTGAACACTCAAATCGAGGAGTTCTATAACAATGGCCTCCGGCATGTGGTGCATCGCTGGAAAAAGTGGGTAACTTTTGGTGGCGAATATGTAGAGAAAGTCTCAACTCCTACTCGAGTTTGATTGGTGAATCTCTATTACTTCGTGACAATAATACAAACTTTATGAATGCCCCTCGTACAATGGATGGCCATATTTTTTAAATAGAAGGAAGCGACTGAATGAGGCAGACGAGGCATGTCCCCATTCCTATTCTTCTATCCTCTATTCTTCGCTTTATCCCCTCGAGGTGGCGAACCAAAGCGAGGAGGAGGTATCTCTCATTCTCAACTTTTCCCAGAGAATGGCTACGTCACACTTTCCGCTCAATCACGCCCCTTTTTGTCCAAAAAAAGGCCATCCGTTCCAGATATCACTGAATGAGTTATGTTTTAGGGTTTGTAGCGTCCTGTTGAACACTTCTTCGGCCTTATTTTGTGGAATCTAAACTTCGGTTTAGCATCCCTTTAAAGGGCAACTCCGCTTCATTTTCGATGCTGAAAAAACAATGCAGTTCCCTTTAGTATTACCTAGAAAGACTACACGTCACGTTTTACGACATAATTAAGCCTAAAAGTTTATTAAACTGGTAAACAAAGTTTGAGATGCCTCAAGCCTCCGAAATCTGCTAATTCTAGCGGCTAATGTGCGGCGCAGAGGACAGCGCAGTCAATACCGCGTGGCTGGCGTAACCAACACTGCGCCGCATATCCAAGCCGGGACCGCTTTTTTGTCAGTTTTTTTACTTTGTTGAGGCACAGCCTACAGGCGGCGTCAGCAGCGTGCATATCGATGTCCACGTGATCCAGAACGCGCATGCGCTAGAGCGTTGAGCGAGCGCTTCGCGCTTTTTCGCCGTCGGGAATACCGAAACTGCTGCGTCTCGAAAACGTTTTGTGCTGCGATGCCTGGCCAAAAACTCAAAGGCACTCAATGTTGTATCAGTAGCTGCTCAAATTATCAGAGGGGCAGCACAGGAGGTGCAGTGTTTCACAAGTTTCCTTGCGACAGTGCGCGTCGGAAACTTAAACGGAGATCGTGTGGCGATGGAACTCCGGGAAGCCCTTCTCACCAAAGGATCGGACATTGATCTGCTCCGATCACTTCTCACCCACCTATACTCTGTTTCATCATGAGTACGAGCGAAGCCGAGGCTACAAGCGTGAGCATGCTGGCTAGAACAACGTCTTTGCATCGCGTGCAAGGGAGGAACTTTCAGAGTGCAGAGCTCGTGCTTTGCTCTCGCTCATGAAGTGAAACAGAGTACTATGTGTCAGGAATTTTTTTGGAAAGGGGGAGGAGTGCGCCTACCTCAGTACTCCTTGAGTGAAGAGGGGGTGAGGAGGTCCCAGCAAAACTGTAGGATTTCGGGAGTTTGCCCGGGCCTCATGGGCCACCCCTCTGGCCCCGTGCCTGCCATCAAACGTTGACACTTTCTTTTCTCCCCAAACAACTCTGTGTAGTGCCAAATTATGTACCATGATGGTATTCTACATTTAAAGTTCTGGTCGGGCAACTTGAAAACAAATAAGCTTTTAAAAATCTGGAAACTAACGGATATCCTTCTGTTTGTTTTTGTTTAAGGACTGTATGAGGAATTTCGTTTGTTGACGAAAATAGTTCATATTGAGAGTGCATTGTCAATTGCTGTTTGTAATAAGCATGTGCCGCAAATCATTATTGTAGCACTCGCGGCTACTGCATACAAAGTTGGCTCATGTAGGATTTCACAGTCGCAACCAAAGTAATAACAGTATATGTCCATTGAATGCCTTCAGACGGGAGAACAAGCTACGCTTGCTTCGTTTGTGGAATGTAGCACCTGTTGAGAATTAAGAGACGAGGAAGATCGCGCGGATAATTGGGGGGCACGCGGGGCTTGCGCACCCGCAAGTCAGTGTTCCATAAACGGCCATCCGAACAGGACACGTCTCGGGTCCCTTCCTCCACATAAAGTTGGTGCCGAAACCCGGGACGTGCAACTTCTGCGTGTAATGGCTTGCCCGCTACACGTGATGACGACCGTAACGAAGACACGGAAGCACACAAATTATCACTGAATGAACCTGTTGTTGACGTCCGTGAGGATTGGGTTAGTAAAGAATTAACCTAGTGTTGCTTTTTTCATCGCTTCTAGTTTTGTCTTGCATAAGCTTACAGATGCTGTCACCTGACTCACTGCTTTTACAGAGCAAGGACCGAGCTACTGCTGCGGCAGTAGCAAATAGTAGCACAGCCAGTGCATGCAACGTTCTGTCACTGGATGCTTAGTCCGATTATGTTGAACCAGACATGGAGCCACCTGGATTTCATACATTAAGCCAGACATGCATAAGCAAGCTAACAAAAGGTATTTGCTTAATGTCATTCCAGTTTGTCTTCTGAATATCATGATTTTGTTGTGTCAGGTGCACAGACACTGCGTTGGAGCGTCAGCAAAGCTGTGCAAACAGAACAGCCAGGTAGGTGGATGTGGTGGCTTAAAAAATATTATTGCTTTTACGAAAAGAGCTCATGGCTGAGCTTTTAATGAAATACATTTTTGTCGTAAACTAGTTGCATCATGACGTTCATTCCTAACGACCAGTCTGTTTTGCCTATAGCAGGCCAAAGCCCCCTGGAGGATGAGACAAGTGTGCCTAAATGTCCACAAGGAGTTGAAGACACGTCAGCAAAGGAAGAACACTTGCGACAATTGTGTTCCTCACCTGAAAGTGGCCAAATCCCAGGCCCTTTGTTATTAAACTAGGACATAATTCTTGGACGTGTGGAGCATGAGGCTGATTCTTCGGACACCAGCGACGAGGAGGGCAACTACAGTGAGTCCGAAGATATGTCCGACGAGCCAGACATCTTGGACAGAAGCTACAGGCCAAATGATTCCGTCAACTCCGATGATGAGCCCAATTCATCGGACACCAGTGCTTGCTCTGACGACTCTGCGACCTTGGATGCTGTAACACACAAGTGCCCTCTGCATCTTCCCAGAAATCATTATGCTATAAATAGGACTAAGTATGTTTTATTTATTTATTTATTCATACTGTAGGCACATGGAGACCCGCGCAGGAGTGGGAAAATAATGTAATTCATACAAGACATTGCGTGTGTAATGTCTTGTTGAATTGCATGTGTAATGCACCTAAAAGAACATGATAAAACGGGAAATTAGAAGGGACAGAATAGTTATGAACAAGAAAACAGCACCAAAGGTATGGAGGACAAGGAACGAGGAACACACAGACTGAGCGCCGTTTCCTTCTTCATAACTATGCACAACCAACTCGCCCAACTTTCAACGGGACAGAATAGCTTGCGAAATGTACTATACTTCGTTTCAGCTTCCGTCCGAGCGCAGCCAAAGGCTGAGGGACGATTCGCAACTTCGAGAAGAGCATTCCGACGCACCACAAAGTAGTCCGCAAAAAGTAATTTTTAAATGACTGTTTTGTGCGTAAACATTGCACAATATTCCAGATCTGTACTGCTGAGAATGATTTGCAACTAAAGAGATTAAATATCTGAAGTTTATGTTTTCATTAATATATGTAAATGCATGTTTTGGCGAAAACACGTACATCCGCTGGCAACATGGCTGCAGTGCTCGGTTTTTCTGTGCGATTTCGTTCCCGTAATCGCCGAATCATGTGCTTCGCTGCTTTCATCGCCGAGTCGCTTCAAAACGTCCTTTCACAAAGGCACGTATGGGCGTGAGGCGCAAGCGGTCGTGATGAATGTCTACTTTCAAATTCGGCAGGAGACCCCGGCTGCGTCGTACCGCGAATGCGTTGTAAACAAGAAAAGCGTCCCGGCCATTACAATTCACTGATATGCAGCGAATCAGGGCACCCCTTTGCCTGCCGATCACATTAACGCCGAGAAGCTGGTGGAAAGAACTGCGCCTCGAGCCCTGGTGTGGTATGTCCAGACAATACAATGAAACATCAACGGCCGGGTCATCGGGCACCTTGCAATGTGTACTTACATCTCGAAAATGCCGAAATGCCGAACAAGTGGAAAGCTCGGACACAGACGCCAGCGGCCAGCTTACGTACTGACATCCCCTGTGACTAAATTTCAGAACGTAGAAGGGCATTTTTTAAACCTGTAGCAGACGATACCGTTGATAAAACCGTAGCAGACGAAATACTCGGCGAGCGCGGGGGGCGCGGACGATCAGCGGAACAGCGGAGTGATACGAAAGTGCAGGCGAGATCGCGTGACCTATGGCCGGCGTTTGATTGGCCCCGGCCACACGTAGCTTTGGCTGCGCTCGGACGCAAGCTGAAACGAAGTAGATTCTGACTAATGCTTCGTGGTTTGATTTTCTCTTCTGCGTTTGACAGGGAAGGAAACTGACACCTCTCCAGCAGAAGTGGACCCGATCAAGGAAAAGAAGTACTTCGTTACTTCATCCATGCCTATGCAGCTGCTTGCGGTTTGCATTCAGTGCCTGGCTCCGACCCGAACGAAGCTCAGGCATCGGGGACCTTTGTTCACGCCGTAATCACATGTGTTCGAGGCCACAAGAGTGTGTGGCAGAATCAGGCCCTGGTAAATGGCAAGGCTCTCCTCAACATCCTCCTGCCTGCTGCTGTCACATATTCTGGGGCCAGTCCTACAAGAGTTCTTCGACTGTTGAGCTCAATAGGCATTGCTGTCCTAAGGAAATCACAGTTCTACAAAGTCTAGGGCTGTCTGGTATTTCCTGCTGCAACAAAGGTGCACTGCATATGAAAGTGTTGGCTAAGTGACCATTTTATCTGGTTGAGACTGACATTAGGTGTTCCGAGTTCAAAGGCCTGGAAAGCGGAGCAGACCACACTGCTGGCAGCAATGCATGGCAGGAGACTCCATCTGGCAGGCGATGGCCGCGCCGACTCGCCTGGCTACTCGACCAACTATGGAGCTTAGTCTCTGTTGGACACTAATGCGAACAAGATCTTGCATTTTGAGATTGTCCAGGTAAGAATTTGCTAAATAAAAAATGTTCTTGTGATCACTGCATTGGTTGATTGAGGTAAAAACTTTTGTACCTTTTTTTTCTACACCAGTCAACAGAAGTAAAATCCAGTAACCATATGGAAACCGAGGGTCTCAAGCGCTCGTTGGACTTCCTCCTTGGCCGAGGATTGTGTCTAGATGTGCTTGTGATGGACCGGCATGTCGGGGTGAACGTGCTTCTGAAGAACGAATATCCCGACACCAGACACCGGTTTGACACATGGCATGTCGCCAAAGGTACCCTTATTTGAAAAAATTAATTCTAACACTCGTCACTTCAGAGTAGAACCAAGGATGAAACCACTTTCTAGTAAACAGCATATTGTGGTTTTTAATAGGCAATTTATACAAGAGCAAAATACAGTGTGGAATTTAAAAAAGGTGGGCACAAGAAGGATAAAAGGACAGTGACTTTTCTTGACACATCTTTACCGTGCCTGTTTTAGGAGTCCCCTAGTCACACACCTGAGAATCTGTTATTGTAAGTATAGCACGACATGCATTATTAAGATATGTGAGGCATTATTCTAGCATGGTCTTTTAAGAATATCAAATGGGTTTTTACAGAATCTTTTATAGGTTCTTGTTCATGCTACACGAAGCTCACAAAGTTGTCCATACTGCAGGCATCATGCTGCTGCAATTTTATAGCAATACCAAATCGGGACCATGTCAAATGTCAGTGCTCCCAGTGTTCTGCAAGCTAGTAGGTTGGTACTTAGGTGGCCATGCATGCACATCTTATTTCTAGGCATCGGGAGCAAGATGGCCATTGCTGGGAAGACTAAACGCAACAACATCCTAAATGCCTAGGCAAAGACAGTGCGGGCACATGTCTACTGGTGTGCCCAGACAAGAGATGACTGTGGTGCACTGGCCCTAGCAAAATGGATGTCAGTCATGAGACAGATAATCAATGTGCATAAGCACCCCAACTCCCTGTACCCTGCGTGCACGCATGCCCCAACTGAACACCGCAGATGGCTTCACGAAGGTAAAACGAATTGCTGTTAGGAGCACTCATATCATAATTTCAACCTTTATATCATCTATAGTAAAAGTAATATCTCTTTGTGGGCTGCCTCGATGGCTCACAAAGGTGGAATTATAGAACAACTCGTAACATCACTTGCAGACGTAAAACAGCCGTTGCGGCTAATTAACCGTCAGAAGAAAGGAACTGCTGCGACACGAGGGGAATTCCACAACGTACACAGTGCTACACTGTTAGTGTGAACATTAGACCGGCGTTTTTTAGCAATTTGCTAAAACAAAGCATTGAAAAACATGAAATTTGAACACTTAGGTTGGAGCCCCAAATGAGTATTCTCCACCACTAGTTGTTTTGATGACAGCGATCGAATTCTTTGAGAAAAACACAAAGAATCACTTGTTCGTGCTAACAGTGGGTGCGTTCAGTAGCGGCTCCAGGTGTCAGCGCTCCTTCCACTAGACTGCAAAAACAGACTTCAGGTGCACGTTACTCCGAGTTTTCAGAGTCAGGCTCTCGTGCACCACTGCTGGAGACGGTGCATGAGGAGTTAGACGTAATTCCGGATCGCTGACAAAGTTCCGGCGCTAAACGAGAAAAAAAACGAAAAAAATGGCGGGATAAGCTGCGTCGGTTCTGTCGCAGGTGTGTGGTTTCCTTGCTTTTGTTAATGAAAAGTGCTCAAGGTAAGACGAATAACGCGTTCGAATTTCTTTTTCAGGTAAGGCTCTTTTTATAACTGTGTTCCCCCGCGAGTATCATAGCTCATGAACTCATCGAACAACCGAAACAATTTTGCATTGTTTACGAACGAGCGCGGCAGCATATACAACCTGCCCAAACCACTCTATTCATAAATTCGAAGGCTAGATATCAGCGCCCGGAAGAAACCAGGTTATGCATTTAGCCTTTCTATGCATTTTACGTGCATCATCTGGGTTCGGGAAATACCGTATTTACCCGCAGAATGAACACACTTTTTTTCCCGAAAAATCGATGCAATGTTAGGGGGGCCTTCATTACGCGAAGTAAAATTTTTGCGTCCGTATTTACTCCCATAATGAACGGACCTTTTATCCCGAAAAATCGACTTAACTTCTTATCTCTTTGCGCGCGGCGCCGCGCGACTCCAAAACCAAACTGCGATGCGCAAAACAAAAAAGAAAAATGCTTCTCTCCATGTTTTTTTTTCTTCTTGCTTCCGTTTTTTTTTTTTTTTCCCCGCCTTTCGCAAGTTGTTTTGTTTGCCCACGCTGCCCATGCATTCGCGACCTCGGTGTACCAGGATAGAAAAGTGTGTCCATTTTGAGGGCTTCTCGCTTCTCTTTCCAATCTGCGAGGAGGAGGCGAGGGCAGGATGCCTTCATTATGTGCGCTCTGCTTAGGCAAGGGCTTCTCCGTTTTTCTTTTTCTTTCTATCTCCTTCCAGGCGACGCGCAACCCCGGAACCAAACTGCGCTGTGCAAAAAAAAAAAAAAAAGAAAAAAAAACAGCTTCTCTTTATGTTTTTTTTTTCTTTTCTCCTGGTTCTGTGGATTTTTTTTTTTTTTTCCGCCTTTCGCAAGTTGTTTTGTTTCGCTTTGCTTAGGCGAGGGCTTCTCCGCTTTTCTTTCTTATCTCCTTGCGCGCAGCGCGCGACCCAAAGTCCAGACTGCGCTGCGCGAAAAGAAAAAAAAAAAGCTCCTCTCCATGTTATTTTCTTGCTTCCGTTGGATCTTTTTTTATTTTTTAACGCCTTTTGCAAGACGTTTTGTTCGCTCAAGCTGCCCATGCATTCGCGACCTTGCTGCACCAGGATAGAAAAGTGCCTTCATTTCGCGCGCGTGGGGGGGAGGGGGTGAAAATTTTGACGCCCGAGTTGGGGGTGCGTTTAATACGCAAGTAAAAAAAAAGTCGAAATTTTGAGAGCCGACTTGGGGGGTGCGTTCATTAGGCGAGTGTGTTCATTGTGCGAGTAAATACGGTAATTTGGCTGCTTGCGCGTACGGTGCCGACCGGCATACTTTTCGGATTTCGAGTTTGCTCGAATTGGTGCAATGTATGTTGTGCACAATATACCGCAGCGTTTTTAAAAATCGAGGGGTCACATTTCGTTACACGCATGTATCCACAACAGTGCCCACTATTATTAAATTGGCATCGTCTGTCAATATTGAACTCGTATAGAAACAAAAATTTACGACACAAATGATTGAAGGCAATGCTCCATTTTTATCCTCTACGCTGACTTCAATCAGTCCATCAATATTTGTTGCTTTCAGTTAAAAATCTACAGAGTCAGGCTTGCCAAAACCACACTATTATTTTTCCGTTTCAATGGACGGTGCACAAACAACGGACACTAATACAGTTCTATAACTGTAACGACTTTCTTTATCAAACAAGTCATCCAGACTTCAAGAAAAAAACACTCCGAGATGCAACTATGCAATGTTGGCAGTACTGTCCAGTTTTTAAAGCTAGCACTTGTTTACTTAATCAAACTTTTTCCTGAAAAAGTGGGGGAGGAAAAAGCAATATTCCACTGCTTACAAACATATTTTAATAAGGAGTGGGCCAAGGTGAAAACAAAGAAATCTGTGAAAAGACGGTGAGAGTGCAGGCGAGCTGGTGGTAGCTAATCATGCTGTATTACACCTGAGACTGCGGTGGATGAAAACGGAAGAACTTTCAGTAGAAGGAACAGACACAGACACAGAGAATGTCTCTGAGACGTTCTCTGTGTCTGTTCCTTCTACTGAAAGTTCTTCCGTTTTCATCCACCGCAGTCTCAGGTGTAATACAACATGAAAGAAATCTGGCCAGGAGACAGAGGACAACTACGTCTCCAAGTGGGAGTTTTTTGAAGACATGAAGTTCTTGAAGACGAGTCAGACTCCCCAAGCATCCATCTCATCCCTCGAGGAGCTGACAGTGGAGGTGTATAGTACCTCACCCAATAAGTTATAAACATTACCTTATACTTAATTAAATTGACGATCATGCATAATGCAGTTAGGTAACTGCATAGTGCGATGGAAACTATATTTAAATGTTGGGGGAAAAGTAAATTCTGCAGAATACATAAAACAGTACCATAGACCAGAGTTGTGCAAACTTTTGAGGCCGCGACCCCTATAATACTTGAATGTCGTCCGGCAACCCAACCCCTACCCCCTCCCTCCCGTTAGAGCAGTATCAAAGCTATCAGCAGCTCGGCTTTCTTAGGCCCCCGCGACCCCCACTTTGCACACCTCTGCCATAGACCATTCTGGAAATATCCAGCACCTCCCATCGTCTCTTCAATGCATTCATACATAGGAGGAACTGTTCGTGCTTGTTTAAAGGGGCACTGACACATCAAAATCATATTTTTTTTTATTACCCGAAACGATTGAAAACGATGCCGGGACATTACCCTCAAAATTCGAAACTTAAAAATTCAGTATTTGTGAATTAAAAAAACAATTTCCAAATGCCGAATTTGAAGTTCCCGCGCGATCCGCGCCAGTACAGTGAGTAAAATTTTGCGGTTTCCTGCGACTCGACTTTTTTTCAGACCTCCGCCGTTGCCACGGCAACCCGAAGCGAGAAGGAGGTGATATCACGCCGGCGCAGGAAAGAACCGGTTTCTTTCCCGACTCACCGTGTTGCTCGCCGACGAACGCTGCCAAGTTTTCCGAGGGAGGGTACAAATCTAGGAAGCAACATCACACCGAACTCTGATTTCTGGTATTTCAAAAAGAGGGGCCGTAGTGCGTTCGCAATTGCGTTAAAAAACATGTTTTACGATTGCCGTTATTAAATGTTATAGAAATGTCACCTACAAAGCTTCTAAATTTCCTGATGAGGTCTTCTGGGATTTTTTGGGAAGGTCTATTGCCTAAAAACACTCTAGTTACCTCAGCTTCAGTTTTTCTCCATCTGCAGGTTAAATCTGCTATTGAACTGAGCTACACTGTATGTAGCACATGATGTTGAATAATTCATTCTATCATTTTGAACAGTCGGAGTCCTCATCATCGCCTTGTGTGATGCTACTGGAAGAAACTGTCGGCGACACCAGCACGCCATTCGAGGTGCGACGACCGGAGTGCAAACAAAAAAAGAACACCCCGACCCAGCCCATTAGGAAGCAAGTCTTCGAGAAGGCGCTGAAAGTGTTATCCAGCAGCGCACAAGATGATGGTGACCAATCGTTCGGTGATGCAGTTGTGGCTGCAATCGCCGGCCTTGATGAATAGAGGAAGGACTTCATCAAGGCGAGGATCATGGAAGTTATATTTCAGATCAAACATTCTACTTTAGTTGAGAACATCTAAGAACAAAATCCATAATTTCTAGCTGCTTTTTTTTATCTCGATTTTAAATAGGGCGTTATACAGGGGTTTGCCCTAAAATCTCCTGGAATAATGGTGGCCTGCTTGCAGCAATTTAAAATTTTCATTAACAGTGTATTTCTACTGTTTGGTACAGTTTCAGGGCAAAGCTCCGTTCCTGTGAAAAACGACAGCAGCACTTTTGACATAGTCAATAGCTGACAAAGATGATAAAATTAACCAAATGTCGTGCTTGTGGTGCCACCTCGTGGTAGGTGCTACACTGGCATATTTTTTTTGTGTGTGTGTGCGGGGGGAGGGGGGGGGGGGGGGGGTTTGCTTAGGTGGCTGGGATGTTCATGACTTGGGGTGCGGAAGGGGGCTCAAAGTGCATGTGTATATTATAGCTTTGTTCAATTAACCTGCACCTCCTGCACCGGTGCAGAAGAGTGTAAGGCATTGTACTTCCATCTATGTATATTGAGTTACAACCAGAAGTGCACCGCCCTACGCTTTCTGTGCACCAGTGCAGGAAGTGCAGGTTACACGAACGAAGCTTATACAGTCTGCATTCTTTCAGAGGGGGTGCTGTAACCCCATAAGCCTCCGCCCTTGCTATGCCATCAAGTTGCAGTGAGCTGAAGATGGTACCATCAGCTTTCGACCGTGGATCGCATACTTACTGCGTCTATCGGTTAGCTTGGCAGTCCGCATTGGTGTCCACCATTAAGTCATATATCAGTTGGTCTCACGTTTCAAAGGAAGCGAGCTATGCATTCAAATTTTGCAAGGTAAAATATGCCATTACAATACACCTTTCATAAAAAACGAAGATCACTGTATGCAGGCGACAATTTTTACGCCAAATTTTAGAGTTCAGGTACTGGCAGCACCCTATATATTTATTCAAGAGCTGTTTATGATGAGTGTTCACTTAAATAATGTGGTCTTGTTTCGCTTGTTTCAATTATCACTCATGTACCCTGACCAGGCATCTATTAGTTTCTTTAAGGGGGGACATGGGCCTAAGTTTCAAAATTTTTTGAACAAATTCATTTTTCTATTTTAAGTTTTTGGTTTTAGAAACTAATTATACACCCTTACACTAAATTTCATAAGTATGCACCATATAGTTACGTTGATATAAAATATTTTCAACACAGTGTGAGGCAGTAACAAAGTAAAGGAGTTTATTGTTTGAATGCATTTTTCTCAGTTCCACTTTTTGCTGCAAATTTCAAACGAAAGAATCTTTTGTTCGAAGGTAAAATTGTTCTGATACCACAATCAAGATGTTTCTGAACTGACATTTACTGGGAAATCCGGCTATCTACTTTATTTTGTTTTACTTGAAAGTCCTCATTGAGAAAAAACTATGTTTTAAAAAATTGGCAAAGGACAGATGTGCATCTCATATTTTGAGGTAATTACTCTTCCTGAAATGTTTACATTTGAGTTATAAAAACTAGATAGCCGAAGTCCCAGATCCCCCACTTTATACTCAAGCAGTTAAAATGATGCCTAATAGCTTCATTTGCATATCATAGATTTTTTAACGAAGAGTGACACATCTTCTTATGCAAGTATGTAAAGTTGTCCTAGGAAGATGAAAGTTTGCACAGTACACCTACATCTGAAGTTAAATCTCCCCTGCAAATTTCATTCCGATCACTTGAGTAGTTCAGAAGTTCAACCTCTAGCCAGTGCCCCCCCTTAAAGGGTCACTAAAGTGCTTTTTGGGATCTTCATTTTATGATCATAACCCAATCTATGAGCTCTAAGCATCTTAAAAAACCCGAAATTACATTTGGCACAGCCGATTTGCATAATAAAAATGTGATCAAAGATCCCGACACTTACTATTGGCGCAGAACGGCAGATGGCGGTACCGAACTTTGCTGAATGTGGTTGTATGACGGACGGCGCTTGTAAGCCACTCACAAGCGGTGGGTTCCCGCGTGGATGAGTGGGACTGGTCGGCCGCTCGTGCACGCGGGACCCCAACGCTTGCGAGTGGCTGACAAGCGCCGTCCGTCGTTCGACCATATTCAGCAAGGTTTGGTAGCGCCATTAGCCGTTTTGCACCAATGGTAAGTGTTTGGATGTTCGATCACTTTTTTATTGTACAAATCGGCCGCTTATAAATGTAAGTTCGGATTTTTTAGGATGCTTAGAGCTCGCAAAGAGAGTATAATAATAAAACAAGGATCTCAAAAAGCATTTCAGTGACCCTTTAAAGGACACATGCAAAGAAAAAAAACATTTTTTTTAAAACAGCTTAGATGGAAAAAGGATATTATAAAACAATTTTACAACGAAGAAAAAAAAATTTTAGAGCTATATTTACTGCGCTATACGAATTTGTAGTTGGCGCCCGCCGGAGCTGCCGCTGGTCACATGGTAGGCCCGCGCGCCACCGCCCTGCGTCGCCGGCGCCGTAAAGCCACGCCGCCGCCGCACGCTGAGCGTTGTGCGAACGCCGCTTCAACGCGTTTCTCCACGCCGCCGTCGCCGCCGCCGCACAAGTTCGTCTGGTTCGGGGCGCCGCCGCCGGTCAGATGGCGCACTGGTCTATCACGTCTGCTTGCGCTTTTTCAGAAGTTTCCTTTGGGCTCTAAAAGTTACTTATTAATCTTATTTTTTTGTTATACTTCAAACAAAGATGAATAAGTTACTTTTAGAGGCCATAGGAAGCTTCCGAAAGAGCGCGAGCACCACGTGACAAATATGGGCCCGTCACGTGATAAATAAGGGCCACTTTTCCGCGGCGCCTGTGGGCGCCAACTACAAATTCATATAGCGCCGTAAATATAGCTCTAAAAAAATTTTTTTTTTCGTTGTAAAATCGTTTTATGATATCCTTTTTCCATCTAAGCTGTTTAAAAAAAATGTTTTTTTTCTTTGCATGTGTCCTTTAAGGGGAGACGCGGGTCAAAAAGTCGCGATTTTCTGAAAAAATATCAATTTTTTTTTTTTTGGTTGCGTTAACGACCTTGGACTATAATCTTTCATTTCTGAAAATATCAAGCTGAAAATCGCACAAGAAAATGTCTAAAAATGCGTCCAAGTGAGCAGCGGTGACGCGAGAACCGCGCAAAAGTCGCGAAAATTCGTGTGGTTTGCGTCCTTCTGTCGCGAAAATGACGCGCCACCCGCCATTTTGCAATCGTACAGGCGTGCGGCGTCAGCCGTCTCCTCCACGATCCACCGGCGGTTAGTCTCGTATATTCGCGGAGAATAAAGGAAAAACGAGAAAAGTAACTCCTATGCCGAGCGTTTTGAATTTCGCGGCATGCAGCGCGAGGCCGCCATTGGGCGGCGGCGCGCTGCCCCGCCCTTTCCAATCTCTCCGCCAGAAGAGTGAAACCGTGAACGCCGTGATCGAGTTGTTTAGCGTTTCTTCTGCCTCGTGGTATGGCGAGCCCCAAAAAGCGCGGTGCTGATTATCGGAAGTGCAGAACTCGTAACAAATATCGAGGAAAACGGCGGCGTACGAGGCTGCCTAAAGCGACCGCCAAGGACGATGCCCTTGACGCTCAAACATCGCATAGGCCTAACGTCAACTCCGAACCCCGCGACAGTGCTTCTGAAATCGAAGCTGCCTTGAAATTCGTGAGTGCGTCGCAAAAGAAGATTGGATTCTTCGAGAATGAGCCTAGACCGGTAGGTGCTCCTGCTGTCACTGTGGTGCTTTGCGAAATTGGCGCGCTGACGGCACTTGTCAGGGGTTCGATATGCCCAACTTGCCGCGGATCAGAGCTTCGCGTCCGAGAGGCAGCTCAAAAGCGCAAAGGACTTTCGGCATTCCTCGAACTATTTTGTGAAAATGCCGATTGCCCCGAGTCCACGCTTTCGTCCACGCACACATCGAGGCAGATTACGTCGGCCAGTGACCACGGGGCGAGTGTTCGTTATGACAGCGGAAGCTCACGCGACAGCTTCGCGGTGAACGTGAAAGCAGTTATGGCAGCCCGAACTATAGGCGCAGGACACGACCAACTTTCGCGATTTTGTGCAATTCTCGGACTTCCACGTCCAATGCACCACAAAACGTTCAACGCCATTTCTAAAAAGCTTCATGGTGCAGCAATGAGGGCAGTGAGCCAAAACTTGGAGCTGGCGCGAAATATCACAAAGGACGCAGCCGGCGGCAGGGATGTGCCAGTCATGTTTGATGGCACCTGGCAAAAAAGGGGCCATAAAAGCCACAACGGAGTGGGCACAGTTGTGTCCCTGGACACTGGGCTCTGGCTCGACTTCCAAGTTCTTTCGAATTACTGCCACGCTTGCAGTATCCACAAGGACATGGGCGACGACGAAGAAGCATGGCAAGCTTTCCATCATCCAGTTTGCGAGAAAAACACGGACTGCTCATCCCACGAAATGGAACCCGCTGCAGCAGTGCAAATATGGCAGAGGACTTCGTCATACGAGACCTCACTGCGTTTTACCAGCTTCCTGAGTGATGGCGACAGCAAGGTCTATGCTGCAGTGTGTGAGGCAAAAGTATATGGCGACTCTACGATTGAGAAAGAGGAATGCACGAACTACGTTTCGAAGCGCCTCGGAACTGCCCTGCGGAAATTAGCGACGCCACTGCCACGCGGTGAAAAGCTCAAGGATTCAACCATACAGAAACTGCAGATGTACTATAAGATAGCCATCACAAGCAACAAAGGCAGTGTCCGAGGCATGTACACTGCCATATGGGCCTCATATTTTCATAGCTGTTCCAGTGATGGTGCCGACAGCCACAACTTTTGCCCTGCGGGACCGAATTCATGGTGCAAGCACAAGCGTGCGGAAGCACTCGGGGAGCCTGCACCACACCACACCCCGCTGTTGACAAAAGCACAGGGAATGGCAATCCTGCCCATATATAAGCGCCTCACCGACGAGAAGTTCTTGGCTCGGTGCCTTCACGGAAAGACACACAATGCGGCCGAGTCGCTCAACAGTAAAATATGGCTGTTGTGCCCGAAAACCAAGTTCGCCTCCAGGACTACTGTGGAGACGGCCACGGCGATTGCTGTACTTTGGTACAACAAAGGCCATACAGGCTTTGAAAGAGTGCTGGAAGAGATTGGAGTACTTCCTTCAGAAGATTTGGCCATGCATGGCGACCAGTGTGATCCAACGCGCATCAAGAAAATGAACACCAAGCAAACAGCGGAAGCAAGGGCACACCGTCGCAGCACAGTGAAGAGAGCCCGGAGTGAGGAAGCAAACCGCAAGAGCCAGGAGGGACAAAGTTATTGTGCTGGAGGGTTTTAGAAACTTGTCAGTGCATTTTGCCATTGTGGCCAAATTTTATGTAAATAGAGTGGCATTTCAATGAATAGAAGCTTCACAAACTTTCAAACTTGTTTTTCTCACTTTCATGTTTTCTTGAAAATTTCACGTTTTCCGGGCAGCCTTTTGTGAACTTAGAGTTAACCTATAGTAACGAAATTTGGTACACATGTTCTTCAAGACATGTAGAGTGCTAATATCTACTTGAAATTGAATTTTCTACCAGCATTAGTTATGAAACTTGTTATTTACTGTTTCAAGGGAGACTGAAAATAATTAGGTACAGAGCAAACTTTTTTTGCGTAGTTCTAGTATTTTTGTGCAAAGTGCGACTAGATATCAGCACACTGCAATCTCTGAAGAGTCAAATAAGATAAAGCGCAATACTTTTCTTGTAAATTTAGTACATCAAAAAGTTCCCAGGAAAAGTGCTACTTTTTGCATTGTGTATGCACATAACTCGATAACTATAGTAACTAGATGAAAACTAAATACATATTTGGAATCTGCATGAAGAGCTATATCAATGGCCGAATTTTTATGTCTCTAGAACAAGAAATAAAAACAAAAGTTGTTTCGAGGAGCGTCTCCTCTTAAGGGGGTCATGCAGGGTTTTTTTTAAATCTTGCCAAATACAAATAACTTGACAGGTGTACCTATGAAACACTCATTTGCTTCAATATTCTCTGTAAAATGTCCGTTGCAGCAAAACCTAGAGACTTGTAAACATATCTTTATCATTCTGATAAAGCTAAGAAGCATAGGATTTGTCATGCGTGCATTATGCAGGTAGTATGACTTGCTGTACTTGGTCACTGGTTGGCTTATCAGAATGATCAAAACAAATTTAGAATTTGCGCAAAAGAGATTTGTTTTAATAGTTGCAGTCTTGGCTACCTATCATAGCTTACAGGCAGCAGGTTTCTTCAAATTATGCTTACAAATGGCATGTTGGAAGATTGTAATCATTGAGCGCCCGACGAATGCATGAGGTAGACTCAAACGCAAGGCACCAAGACATTAAGCTCTGCATAGTGCATGGAAACCAATACAAGGAGTAGCTTCGCATACAGCATTAGAAGCATACACGTTGTGGTGATTTGCATTGCCTAATAGGGGCTGTGTATGAAAGCTTTTTCTTTAGTACACAGCCCATTTGAGGAGGATACTTGGGTCACACCAGTGCCAGTATGCTTGTTAGAAATGTTCAAATGTAATATTGTTTCACGACCCCTTTCACGGATCTTGGGAGTAGAAAAAACGCAAAAGATCAATTTTGTAAATTTTTTCTTTTTGCGATGTAGATGCTCTTAACAAGCTATTTTTCAAATATTACAGAGTCTTCATGAGTATTTATTACAATATAAGACTTCAAAGTCAAGTACATTATCGTCTTTGCTCACAAAATGTTTTCAAGAACACTAAAATTCAACACCACACCAATCAAGAGCCACGCCACGTAGACAAATGGCCTACGCCACGTGGCGTAGGCCATTTGTCTTGTTTAAAAGCTGCACCTTCCCGCTTTCGTTTTCAGCGGAACAAAGTTTGTCAGTCCGGCAACAGTGGTTATCTGAAAGAAACAAAAATAACAATACTCGCACACCATTGGGGCTTTTGAGTCACGTGTGGTGAATCCTCTCCTCTGATCGGACGCTGCGAAAATTCGGCTGCTAGACAAAAGCAAAACGCACCGTCATCTCGGAGGCATTTTTGCACCTGCTTGCACATTGCTGCATATCGCTGCTACGATGGCTGGTGGTCATCGAAAGTTTCGAAGTGCTCATCCCTTCGGCAAGAAAAAAACGTCGGCCTCGGGCTTGCAAGGTTTTATCAGATCCCCCTCCAGCGAAGGCGACACGGACGATGCGATCGCGCATCTGATACCTACGGCCACGGAGGTGAGCAAAGTGATGCGCGTGGACACTCCAGTTCTTTCCGACATCCAAAAAGCAGAAATCGAGTGTTGCACGAGAGATACAGAGCAGAAGTTTTCTCAAATGTCCGCCACTCGACGGAAGCAGTCTCTTTTGTGAGAGAAAACAGAAGACGCTGAAGCGACGGCAACAAGAACATTGTTCACCGTGCTAAGCCTTTCTGCTTTGAACGAGCTGCTTCAGTGTGTCAAATGCAAACTTTGCAGCAGCTCGGTGAACATCTCGAAAGGAGACAGAGAATACGCCATTGCAGTGAAACTGATCCTGAATTGCGATGCATGCGGAGAAGTGGAAACCACTTGGAGTTCGCCAAGAGTCGACAGGGACGCGAGGTGCGATCCATTCGAGGTGAATATGCTTGCGACTCGTGCCGTTCTTAGTACGGGGAACAAACAGACTGTACTCAATGACTTTAGCGCCGCTTTGAACATTTCTAAGCGAGGCATGCACACGAAGACATACCAGAAGTATGTTAAAAACAAGCTCAACCCTGCCGCTCGGAGGGCTGTCGCACATGTAATCGGCGAGTGCGTGGAAGCGGTGAAAGCACTGTACTCCGATTCGAACTTCGGAAATCCTTGAAATATAGTGGTCTCCTTTTCACAGGTTATGTGCTCGATTTTGTTGTGCTCTCAATCTTTTGCTTGGGTTGTGAACTCGGCCCAAAAGAAGGTGACCTTGGGCATGAACAGTGGTGAGCAGGACACAGGTGCCAAATGAACATTTCACGTAAGCCTGGCCAGATGGAAGTCGAAGCTGCCCACAGTCCTCTTCGGCCGTTTGTTGAACAAGCATCGACTACGCTACACCACCATGTTGAGTGATGGTAATAGCCGGGCTTTCAACTACCCCCAAAAGGACAAAGTGTATGGTTTTGTGCCCACTGAAAAAGAGGACTGCAAAAATCATGTGAGCAAGCGAATGGGCACTGCTCTCCGAAACCTTGTGCAAAAAAAGAAGGAAGAGGGCAGGCCAAGCCTTGGTGGAAAAGGAAAGCTAACAGGCGAGTTCATCACAAAGCCCGCTATGTATTATGGCTGGGCACTGAAGGGACACCAGGGCAACATTGATGGAATGCAGAAGGCTGCTCTGCCTACGTGCCACCATGCGACATCCACCGATGCCCAGCCAAACCACTCACTCTGCCCAAAGGGACAAGACTCCTGGTGAAAGCAGAACAAGGCTGCGGCAAAAGAGCAGCCTGCACCCAAGCATCGCTAAAACCTGCCACAATATGTCGCAGAAGCCTTGCTTCCAGTGTACATGCGTCTCTTCAACAGGAAACTGCTGGAATGCTGCCAGCGAGGGAAGACGCAGAACTCAAACGAGAGCCTGCACGCTGTAATTTGGTCACTGGTGTCAAAGAGCAGGCATGCCTCCTTGTTCACTCTTGAAGCTGCCGTAGCTGAGGCAGTGATGAGGTTCAATGCGGCAAAAGGGTGTGCGATGGAGGCAATCTTGAGAGCTGAACGTCAATGGGGGCAGCAGCACCCTTCAAAGGTGTGCCGAGAACGATCGCCGCCGGCTCGCCGCGCCTGACAAGAAGCATATGCGGCGGAACCGCGGAACGGTGCGAAAGGGCGGTACTTTACCCCTCGAGTCTTGACAACGAAGATCCAAAAGTGTGTTGGCTCATTTGTACGTGCTTTGGCACAGCCCAACAATCACTCCGTCGTGCTGCTTTGGTATCACGATAGCTCAGCGGGATAAGTACCGTGCACTGGACCTTGCTACCAAAGTTAAGGTGCTGCAAGAAGTCGAAGAGAGTGCGTCGTCAAAGCAGGACATCGCCCAGAAATACGGCATCAATCCGAAACCGCTGTCAGCATACCGCATTTTCCAATGTATAAGACACACTTTTTGCCAAAATTTTCGGCGGTGCATTTTTACAACAGTGCATCTTATATGTATTTTTGTTTTTTTCTTTTAGCCAAACTCTGAAGGAATTCCTGTTGATGCTGATTAGTCTTTTTTTAACTATTATGACAGTTCAATGCAAATGATGCATCATAAATGCAAGTCAACTTACAACATGTCGACACCCTTCTACCATTAGGAACCAAATCAGCGCTCACTGACCCACCTTCAGCAGATTCCCAATCACACAGGCCATGTCGTCAGTGGTGCCTAACGCATATTAGACACACGAGAAGAATGAAAGCTTGTTCACTTATACTTTGGTCTGCACTTATCATGATAATTGCAACATAATCGATCGGGATCCTTGTGCACCTATCTATGTGATGCTGCCCATACGGGTTTCATTTGATCATACAGTGTATATCAGATTCACAGTAGTAGCTCAATAGCCGACAAATACCACATATACTAAATTCCATATATTCATTTTTCCAGGCTTGCAATGCCGACCTGAAGATCCTCAACTTCGACGCCACCTTTCCTGGATCCGTTCATGCCTCTTTTGTGTGGCGAGCATCTTTGTCAAAGAAGGAGTTTGCAAAGGGAAACCTGGTAAAAGAAAATGAGTGCTTGCTTGGTAAGTAGTTTGCTTCTTTTCACATGCCTTGATTTTTGAGTAAATTCTGCTTCTTAGGTGACATAACTAATCCACAATCCTATTTAATATTTAGTGAAAACAGCAGTTCCCCAAATTTGTTTGTTTTTGGTTGCTAGCTGCCGCCATAGCTTGACAGGAGTTCTTGTGGCAGTGCGTAGTCTGGCCATCTAAACATCTTCAGCTACAAGCTACCAGATAACCAGCACTGTTTGACAAGAGGAAGGAAAAACTGGCAATAGTTGATACCGTAGAATAGCGCGCATCCGCCCATTCCACATTAAGCGCCCATTACCAAATTCGTAAGATCTAAGAAAATACGCACAGTACATTTATATGTAAAATTGATGATTGATAAAAAGTGCCCGTCCCCCATTTTTTTGCGATTATCTCCAAAGTTTGAGTGGGCGCTTGCTCGGTATTTTAGGGTATACTCTGTTGAACCATAACTTGGAAAACGGCAAATGCTACGGCTCTAGCGAGCTATTCACTGTCTGAGTGTGGCACATGACAGCATACTATCAGAGTGCCCTTGTCCAGTGGGAAGCTGTCACGAGCCTAGATATGCAGCTCTGACCGGCTCATAGAGAATGCAGCCCTTGTTTTTTGCTAGGTAATGGTGAAGTGGGGTGAAACCCATGTCCGCTTCTGTGAGTCAAAAACATAGATTCAACATAATTTTTAGTGACTTTAGCTACAGAATCTCAGGAATTTCTGAGCCTTGCAAGACATTGTATATTTTTAACAGAGATTGTGTTTATACGCTGGTTTGCATGAAAGGCTGTCACGCTTGAGCTTTACGTTTGACCGACACAGGAAGTCAGTTTGGATGCTGTGTGTATCGGTTGGTGCTCAGCACCAAGGACAGATGGGCATTGTCGTAGACAAGGCTCGGACTGGTTGCGCCGGCCGATGTTCCGTTTATTAAAGGGGGGTGCAACAATTTTAAGATTAAAAGAATTTGCATCTCGTCATTTTTATGTTGTTTATCGTTTCCCGCAGGATAGAGAAAACATCTCCATCATTAAAAAATGTTGCGATTCAGCTGCATAATTGCAAAGCAAAAGTCAAGCTTTTTTTCCCACCTGGCAGTGGCAGCCGAAGGAACTACGGCGAGATTACCTGACCTTGCTCGGCTTCAAGCTGCAGCATAACGCCCGCTAATCTCAGCAAAGAGAGGGAGAGTAAGCGTCCTCCGAGAGAGCACACGGGACCCTACACGGCACTCCTAATTACGTCACTAAGAGTGGGACCAGGTGGGACCCCGAAGACTGGGAGTGAGTTGAGGGGTGCCAGAAATGACAATATTTACCTTTTTTTTTTACACAACAACTAGGACAAGCAGGCGAAATCGGTTTTCTGTTCTTCACTTTAGAAGTGTCAAAGGGCAACTTCCACAAATTTTTGACCGAAGTCCGGAAATTGTTGCACCCCCCCTTTAATGTGAAAGCCTTACATGTCTCATCGTCCAATCGACCTTCAAAGTCCTTGAGCGAAAACATGTTGACAACATGAAAAGTACAAAAACATGTCAGTAACACGAAAGGTATGAAAACACGTCGGCGACACGAAAGGTACCAAAACCCACAGTTCACCACTAGACCACGAGATGACGTTACTTGTGCCAGAATCGGCGAAGGCACGAGCGCAACGCAAACCCAGCGGAAGAGAAGGACACTCTTGCTTGGGCAGCGGTAAAGAGCGGGCATGTGACAAGTGCGTCGTCAGAGAGCGCGCTGTTCTTCAGAGGTTCACTATCACCGGGATCGGCGCTTGGGCTTTCGCCTTCAAGTCAGCTCAAGGATAACATAAGAGACTCTGTGAATTTTTGGTCACACGCTGCATGGTGAATGCGTGCCTGCAGACGATGACGTTGCTGGGCCAATTGCCGATACATCCCTCCCGTGGCTGGACCCACTTGGTCTTGGATCTTCTGGGGAGGTGCATACTTCATTTGCAAATTTTCCGTGGTGAGGCTTGTTGACCTTGACGGCTTGCCCAGGGATGAACGTAGGTTGCTTGGCAGCACGCCTTCTGTCTTAATATGTTTTCATATGGTCTTGATATTGTCCGACTGTTCGTAGAAGATTGTTTTGTACTATGGACCTTGGAAGGTGGGGTTCGGGGAATGGAAGATGAAGATGAGTGCGGTGGTTCCTGCCGTGGAGCAAGAACGCAGGAGTCCCTCCCGTCGCAGCATGACGAGTGCTACTGTACACTCCCAAGTATTCTGCGATGGCTTCTGGGAGGCTACGTCGCTGTACTACAGCCAAGGGAATGGTGGACTTCAAGACGCGGTTAAAGCGTTCCACCTGTCCATTCGCTTGAGGATGGTACAGGGATGCCTTGGCGTGACGGATACCGTGAGTCTTCATGAATTCTGCGAATCCTTTTGAGATAAACGGGGGCCGTACCGGTGACTATCTCCTCCGGTAGCCCCTCTCATGCAAAGACCAGCTTTAGAAAATCTCTTACAGATGCAGTCGTGACGCTGTGGACACCAATGACCTCTGGTCACTTGCTGTGGTAGACCACGAGTTATAAAAAAAGGTTTGTTGCACGGAGCACGTTCAAACGGACCGACAATGTCCGTGCCTAACTACGTCTACGGACGAGATGGAAAGTCAACTGGCTGTAACGGTGCTTGGTATGCCTTCGCTGGTTTGTCCTTAGACTGACAGATTGTGCAATGTTGTACATATTGCTTGATGTGGAGAGATACCGTATTTACACGAATGTAGGTCGACCCTTTTTTCAATTTTTGAAAATCTGAAGTGGGGAGGTCGACTTATAATCGAACCAAAGCATTCCACCACCGGCAAAAACGAAACAATCGCGATATCATGAACACCCCGGCTTGTTACGGGTTCAGCCGGCTGTACCTCTAGCATTGCACTACTCTATGTGCTCATTTTACAAATTAATTATTTTTTTTATTTGCGCGAATGAGTATTATTGATAGCAATTCGCATATTAACCCGAATATACGGCGGTGAACAGCGCACGGCGTGCCCGACTCCCGGGGGGTGGCGGCACATCTTGTAAGAGCCACTCCGGAGGCCGCTGGAACGGCCTCATGGCTCACCAAAGCCGCCTGGCTTTGGGCTCACTCACCCCACGGTTTCTCTTCGCAGTTCTTCGCACGATTCACGGTAGCACATCGTTTGATCGAGTGACGAGATCATGCTGGAGCGCTAGCTACATTTGTTTGTATTGACACGCGTGATCCGGGCAGTTTAGGTTTTCGGTGCTCGTTTATGGCCATTTTGCACTCAGAAGCAACAAACAACTGCGCTGTTGGACGCAAGTTCGACCCGTCGGAGCGGGTGATGCTTCAGTGGAGTCTGCAGTGGCGCGGGATCTTAAACTATGACGTCAAACAAAGAGGCTTTCGTAGGCCAAAGTCTGGTTCCAGAGTTGAAAGTCAGGCTTGCAACGTACGCCGCCAAAGTGTGCAATCGGTCCCTACCCGTGACGTGCAAAGCGATCGCCGAGCAAGCGCGGAAGGTGCGGTTGATCCTGTCATTTGTGAAGTGCGAGATTTCCTTAGAATGTAGCAGTGATGACGCCAAGACTGACATCACCAGTGCGGACGAGTCGTAGTCTAGTCCCGGACGGAGTGAGAACGACCGTGAGCAGCTTCAGTTGTCCCGCCTCCAGCGTGAACTTCCTAGTTTCGATAACGCCTGGCCATATCATGCACCTCGCGCGTGCATGCGCAGCCAAAGCACGCCAGAAGGCATCGATCGCGTGTTGGAGGCTCGGCTTTTGAAACAGATACTTTGCCGTTTTCCCGTGTCCGCAGTAAAATGCGCATCTAAAGATTTTTTTTTATGCTGATGTGCAATGTGGGGGGGTCGACTTACAATCGAGTCGACTTACAATCGTGTAAATACGGTACTTGAGGCCACCAGTACAGCTCTTTGATGAGGCCTGTGGTCCTCGTGATCCCTTGATGAGTTTCACGAGCTATCTCCATGACCTGGTCACGCAGACTGGTCAGCGCAACTATCTTTTCTGCTTGAAACAGCAACCCATCCATCTGGGACAGCTGTTCTCAGACTGCAAAGTATAGCTTGAACCCTGAAAGCAGCTTGTCTTCAGCTGGCCATGTCAACGAGATGTACTGCACGACTTGCGGCAGAACAGGGTCACGAGCTGTGGCATCTTGGAAGTCTCACTGGTTCAGCGAGGCGCAGACAATGGAGACCACTTCCTCTGGAAACTTTGTGCCGTTTTCGGTGTCATTGACAGGCAGACGGGACAGTGCGTCTGCAACAGTGTTGTCACCTCCCTTGCGGTATTCCATCAGGAAGTTTTAGTTGAACAGGCAGGCTGTCCAACGGCTGATGCGTAGCAGTCGGACTCCGGTGCCCTGCGTGGACATGAGGGTGATGGGTGCCTGATGGTCGGAGCGGATGGTGAACTGCCTTCCCCCAGAAGTAGGTATGCCACTTCTCGCAGGACCACAGAATCGCCAAGGCCTCCTTCTCTCCCACGGGGAACCTCCGCTAGGTGTCCGTCAAGGAAAAACTTGCAAAGGCTACAGACTTGACCCTCTGCCCATGCTGTTGTTGCGGAACTGATCCGAGGCCGCAGTTCGAAGTGTCTGTCGACACGACAACTGGCAGCGTCGGATCAAACATCAAGATGGGTGCCTCTTGGAGAGCAATCTTGACCTTCTGGAAGCTTCTCTCAACGTCAAGCATCCAGGAAAAAGAGTTGCCCTAGCGCAACGAACGACGCATCGTCCCGACCACTGTCGCGCAGTGTGGAATAAACTTGCTGCAATATTCCACTAAACTGAGGAATGTCTTGAAATGCGTCAGATCAGACGGCACAGGAAAGTTCAAAACGGCTTCTATCTTGGACGGAAGGGGCACTACGCCTTCCACGGATAGACTATGGCTAGGCTGTATACTTTCCGGGTTTAACCGAAAAACACCGATAAACATCCGCCGGTGGTGAAAATATAAAATCGGTTAAAACCGAAAAACACCGGTTCTTTCATATTTTCAAGCAAGCACAGGTTTTTTTTTTTTACCGAAAAAGTTTGGTATACTTTCCAATTTTAACCGAAAAATATCAATAAACATTCGCCCGGGACAGAAATAAAAATCGTTCAACACGAAAAAACAAACAAAAAAACACCGGTTTCTAGCAATGTTGTGTTTTTTTCACTGAAAAAATCATGCGCAAACTTCCGTCTAACACATTATCTTACCAGCAATCATGCACTTTGCCCGTCTTTCTTTTGTCACCTACATGGTCTTGGACTCTTGGAGGGCAGTAGCTTTGTTCCACTGTTCTCCAAGGTCAGCGGTTCTCCTGGGCTGCCAAGCTTGAAGATCACTATCAGCGGCTCGAGAGGGCAGTCAAAGCTGGCCACTACTGTCATAAAGCATCGTTGGACGTTTTGGGGCTTCCCGTGTCTAGCGCAAATGTTGAGCGGGCATTCTCAAAATTGTGCACTGTCAACAGGAAGGAGCGAGCGTCATTGACAGACACGAGCCTAGGAATGTGTGCTTGCATATACTACAATAATTGAATGTGAAAGAGATTGTGTAAAATATGGAAATAAAATTTGGACTGTTTTTCGTCTCCAGTGGAAGTTTACAATTTACAATTTTTCCCCCGATAATAACCGTTTTTAGCGTCTGAACGAGAGAATTCACCGAAAAGCACCGGTATTGGTAAAATAAATAAACACCGATAAACATCCGCCGATTTTTGCCATAAATAAACACCGGAAAGTATACACCCTAACTATGGCCAAGGAAAGACAACATTGGGACTCTGAAAACTGTCTTTCGGTTCAACTTCATTCCAGCAGACTTGATCTTTCGGAGGACCTTACGCAGGTTGGCGTCATGTTCTTGAGGTGACAACTCGTAGACGCTCACGTCGTCCAGGTAGAACTGTACTCCGGGGCAGTCCTTGAGGATCTGGGACATGGCTTGCTGGAATGTAGCCGGTGTGGAGGCCAGGCCGAAAAAAAACTCGCTTGAAGCAAAATGAACTCTCATGCGTACGCCGTGAGGTGTCGACTCTTGGGGTCGAGTCGCAGTTGATGATAGGCGGATGCAAAATCAAGTTTGGAGAGACAGGATGCTCCCTTGAGCGAGTTCAAGAGCTCCTCAATATGCGGGAGCGGAAACGAATCGATCACGACCGCTGAGCTGGGAGCCCAAAAATCCACGCACATGCGGATGGCACAATCTCTCTTCTTCACGACTACGATCGGCGAGACACACTCAGAGGCGCTGACACGCTCGATCCCACCCCGACGTTCGAGCTTCTGGATCTTGGCCATTACGGACTTGCGCAACATGAACGGTAAACGACGGAGCTTCGCCTGAACAGGCGGAACACGATGGCAGACAGTCACGGTGTGTGTCTGGTTTATGACCAGACCCAGCTCGGGCGAAAAAAGCTCTTCAAACTCACTAATTGACGGTGTGCAACGGTCGCGGTGAGGTACAGAGGCCACCACCGGATACCCCGCAGACGACGCATGGTCGCCAGAAGCGTCGGACGGACGTTGGTTTGTGGGCACAGCCGACGACGAAGTGCCAAAGGCACCCAAAAGAGTGAGAGGGCGGATTTGAGTCTGCCGTGGACTGTGGCTGCAAGACCTCAGCTTCCGTTACATGTCCCGGGACGGCTGTTTCGGGAGCACCCGCGTCAATTTGGAAACATTTTAGCGGTACGCCCAACAAGATCAGCTTGAGGTCATGTACCACGTCAACTCCAGGTAGGGAACGAAATTTGTGTACAACGTAGAACATGAACGTCGCGAAGCGATCATTGGACACAACGTTTGCGTGGAAGCAGCCCAAAACAGGAATGGAACCCTTCAGGTAATGCACCAAAATGCACAGCGGTTTGGAAAACTTGATGCAGCCGGTCCGGTTGATGCGGTTAAAACTGGCATCCGACAGAAGTGATACCTCGGCACCGGTGTCGATGAGTATGGAGAGAGGAAAGCCGTTCACGCCGTGAAGCTCCGACGTCAAGGACTAGGTCGTTGCTCTGGACGGCCTTTGGGTGACCCCATGGTGTAAACACTAGGCCGGAATTCATCGTCGTCATCATCAACATCCGGGAAGGTGACGACCCCTTGAACAGGAGTTCGCTTCTAATCAGCCTTTTCTCATCGATGTTGGTAGTGGTGGATGGAGGCACCCCTCCCAGCAGGAAGGGCCAGCTAGCGCTGGTCACGATCGCCCCTTGGACGACTTCGGCACATGTTGGCGAAGTCTCCCATGCAACCACGAGAAGCACATAGCCCCAGACACAGGGCATTCCTCCTGCGCATGGTACCGCCGAACGCAGAAAGGGCAGCCGCTGTCGCGGACAAGAGGGTGCACTCCGGGGGGAGGGTCACGCGAGCGCGGAACGACCGATAGGCAAGAAGGAACTCGAAACTCCCAACGCGGCGGGGAAGGAGGAGGACAAGGAGGACACTCGCACCTCGGAGAAGAAGACCGGGGTGCCGGTCGGCCATATTTGTTTTCCTGGCAGCCTGGCAGACGACGCGAGCGGCCATGTTGGACGGCGTCTACCACGTGAGCCACGTCCGAATTCAAATCTAACGACAACCGTCGAAAGAGATCGCAATCGAGAGACGTCCGCTCGAACTGCTGCGCCAGCTGCACAGCACGCTCGAGGCTAGGTGCATTAGCTCCGCCGGACTCTCTGATTAAACGATCCTGCACCTCCGTGTTGCGGATCCCCAAAATTAACATCTCCGTGACGTGGCTCTCCAAAGATTCGCCGTACCCGCAGAGTGAAGCTAGTCATCCGAGCACCCCAAGATACTCAAGGACGGTCTCCCCTGGAGCCGGTACTCTCATGATGAACTTTCTTTGCTCAACTACCGTAATATCCCGAGTCATCGCCCACCCCCCTGCCGCCTGAAATTCATAGAAAAAGTGGGGTGGGCCATGTCTCGGTGGGTGAGCACAAAAAGTTAATAAAAGCGGAGAAAGCCGCCCAGTTTTCTCTCCGTATCTAGCGCTGCTACGCAACAGATACATTAAACTCAAAACTCGATTTAGTTTTATTGTTTTATAGAAAAAATGCTCACGAAAGAATGTTTTACTACCGCGAAGTCCGTCGCTTGCATACGCGCTAGGAACACCACCGATCTGCATAGGGCACGAACGTTTGTTCCGTGAAAACACGTCACCACTATGTTCTCCTAGTTGGTAAAAAAAAGAGAAGAAAAGAAAGAAAATTCTGCAAGAAAATAAAAAAACCAACCAGGCGCGCAACGAGCGAGCGAGCGAGCGGACCAAAGAAGCGACGAAGAGCGATGCTGGGAAAGCGGAAAAGCCGGCGATCGCGAGGCAAATACTTTGGCGTCGGGCCAAGTCGGGCGCCTTGTCAATCACAAGCTCTTGCGCAACTTCCTTGTTTTTTGCGTACGTGTGTGCGTCCGTGCACGGCGTGCTATCAATGGGGGTCTGGGACGCTCTACTAACGTCTGTGTAGGGCGTTCCAGAAAAGCTTTATTTACCTGTTGGCTTTGTCTAAAACATTGCACAACCGCGGTCGCGACGTGCGGGGAGAAGGAGCGGGTTCGCGGCGACCTTACTTCGGCGGAGACAGACTTCGACTTTACACTCCGCGGTTACATCCCAAAATATGGGGCGTACGCTTACCTCGCGATTCCTGACTGGGTTAATGCTTGTGTTATCTTTCCGATTCTTTTTTTTTGTCGGATCGACATTTTCGTAAGCAAAACAAACTTTTATTTTGTTATCTTCATTGTTTTCTTTTCGCATGGATACACTACCACTTCGGAGTCGCTCACACCAAAAATGCGTAAGCAAAGAGAGGGCCTTTCTCTCCGTTTTACTTTGTCACGGACGTCCTCCAACTGTAAGGTCCGCGGCCGCGTCATTTGGGTAGGATGAGTGTTTGCAGATCGCGGAGTCCGCGTTGGGGTATTTGAAGGGGTGGGCGATGACTCGGTGTTTTTTTAGAAATCTATATTGGCCCAAAAATTGGGGTGGGCGATGACTCGGGGATGGGTGATGACTCGGGATATTACGGTATGACATTTTGAGCTGAAGTGAAATGGGCGTCCAAAGCAGACAACAAAATCTGAAAGTCATCCTGCGCCGTGCTAATGGCCGGACCCGCCAAGGCAAACGCATCAACGACGCAATTTTCCTCCTCGCCAAGGAACGACTACAAAATCGCTCTTTTACTCTCTAGTGGAAAACTGCCAGCGTCGGTCGCCTCGAGGTACAGTGCAGTCCACTTATTACAATACCACTTATAACGATATATTGGTTCTATGTAAAAATAAACCATATCCTCACGAGACCCCGCGTGCATTATATTGCACACTCGGTCTCATCGAGCTTACGATGCTCGGAAGTCCGAAAGAGCAGAGTCCTGCTGTGCAATATATTATACGGTCGTGTGCTGCCATCTGGTGCAGTGGAAAAGAACCCAGCACAACGGAACTTCCACTAGGAGGATTTGAAGATGGTGTCCATGTCAACGAAGACGTTCTACGCGACTGGGACACGTAAGTAGTTTTTTATGTGCATCATAGCAGACTGAAACACTCTACTTTTGCTACGAATATGGCCGTAAACGGTGCAGGGTTGCTTTTAGCATGGTTTTTCTTGTGGCGCTTGACTTAACTATGTGCAATGCAGCTATTTTGTTCAGAGTACATTCTGTTGCACTCTGGGTCTCCGTTGACAGATATTTGGTTTGTTTCAATAAACGTGGCCGTGATGTTTCTAGCCGGTGTACACATAGGATTTTAGTTGATATACAGTCTTAATTATTTAATTTGTTCTGGTTCTAATAAATTTACATAGATATTTTGTCATTTGTCCGTCAATTTCAGGATCACTTAAAAAGACCGTGGAAGAAATCTTGGAGGCTATTGCCAACCAGGACGCCTCGGAGCATTGACTTGTCAGACAAAGAAGATGATGCAACATTACTGCAACCAGCCGATCCAAAAGAGCATTTGACAGGTGGGTGCATGTGTATCAGGCGTAAATCATAATGTTTGAAAACAATATTTAAAAATTTTCAGAATCATCAGGCAATGACGACTCCGAGAAAGAGACATCAGCAAGCGAAGGAAGACTGCCACCTTGGAGGCAAGGTGCTCTATTTACGTCTGTTCTCCCTGATGTTCCTGGTGCACCACTTTTTCACCCTGATTTCCGAAAGGACCGGACACCTTCATGGTTGCAGTACAAGGAAGACTGTCAACTTCTGGAAGTTCCAAGGAAACAGCGGCTGAAGCTCCTTGATTTCAAATTGTCAATTGCGCATCACTTGCTAACAGAAGAAACAAGCGATGACGAAAGCGAAGATGAGCCCCCCAGAAAACGCCCTTGTATGACGACGGCACCCCTGCCTCCTGCTGTGGTCAGGACCGCGGGAGCAAGACATATGCCAGAACTGTCAGACCAAAGGTCAGCTTCCAAATACCAAAACCCTGGTCCTCTCAACGCACAAAGTTCCGTTGCCAAACTGTAACGTGTTTTTGCGCATCACATCTTCACGCAATTGTTTTAAGTTTTTCCACAGCTAGGAACGTTGATGTATATCGCAATAAAGGTGATATTCTCGATCTTTTAAATTTTACCAGATTCTGTATGAACTAAATCCCAATGTGCAATTATAGCACATGACACAGCCGGAAAACTAAGAAATGTACACTCTTACAACTTATTTTTGTAATCAACACAGCCAATTGATCCTAAAAAGTAAGCCAGCTTCATATATTTCATACAGTTGTTTGCTCAAGTCTCTCGAGGATATATAGCAATGCATTTTTCCCCTGCATATCGGATACAATGATAATAAATGGCCGCATAGGTGTTTCCTACGAGAATTCAACAGAAAATTAGACAAAAATTGTGAAATTCACTGAACATCTGAGATCAGCGGACGCGATCATCGCCGATGGGCCCCGACTAAATACCTACTTTGCGAGTAGGTGCTCGGCGCTATCATCATCATCATACGAGTGACTTTACGCCTGTACCTCCTCCCTTCCCGCATCAAGAATTGCCACACTCCACATTGTGAAAGATGGCTCCGACGAAGCGGAAGGCTATTTCCATGGAGGTGAAACAAATCCTACGTGGTTCGCAACAAGGATTCAAGGTCGAAAGCCTCGTTTGGAAGTATGAGCTCTCCCAGTCAACAATATCGCTTATCCTGAAAGCCAGGGACACCGTGCTGAAGAAGGCTGGAACCAGAGGCTTTGACGACCAGTGGAAAAGGCTTAGGAACCTTTGTACAACGATGTTGAGGAGGCCCTGTACCAGTGGTTTCTTACAATCTGGAACGAGAACATGCCCATCAGTGGGCCCATTCTTGCTGCAAAAGCGAAAAGGTTTGTGTTCCTTCTCAGACAAGGGACTTCTCGGACGGTCACATCCCCGCAGTCACGTCCACACGTCACGTCCACACGTCACGTCGCCGAGTCCTTCTCAGACGCGGGAACGTGATCGCGCTGTAGGAGCACATCGCAGCATCGGAAGAAAACACAAGTGGAGCTATGTTATTGGAGTATTTGAGTGCTGGCAGTGATACTGCTTCCTGTGAGGAGACGAACAAAGAAGCGATCGTCGAAGAACTGTTGTCTCAACAGGGAGGGGAGCTGGTCAGCAACGGCGGCGGCGGCGACAGCAGTGACGACGACGGCGACAATGACAGTAGTTTCCTTCCAATGTCAATTCAAGGTGCCTTGCTCACGATTCAGTCGCTGATTGATTTCGTCAATTCCAAAGGACTGCCGTCAGCGTACGCACAGCAACTGGACGCGATGCACACCGCGATAGTCAAGCTCCAGCTGCCGCGCAAGCAAGCAGAGATCTTAGATTTTGTTGAGCGTGCCTAACACCATTTCATTACGTGCTTGCTTATGACCCTGCAATAAAACTTTGTTTTATTGCGGCCCTTCTATGATGTGATTCAGTGGACACTGGTGAGTAACCAGCATGGGGGAACTATTTTGGGCCTTTTTTTCAAGGTCAGTCCAGATACAACAATATCAATTACAACAATCTGATTTTACGCATTTATTAATATCGACAAAAGTGGATTGCACTGCAGTTCAAGAAGCCTCACTGCCACGTGAGCCACGGCATTACCGGCTCGCCGGGTGTGGGGAGGAAATCGGCACAGAATGGACGCCATTTTTTAACACAACGGACAAGATGGCGCTGTTCTTTGTGAAAACCGACAGCACACAGCTTCGATTTCTACTGCCTTGGTTTGTAGTTTTTTGTGCGAAAAACTGGGCCACTTCAACAGGGTATGCGAGTCAACCCCAGTGGAAGCCACACGCATCCAAAGCGCCTGCAGTGGGTCACAGTTACACAGAGAACAAAGGAACTGCCCCACAGAGGGACCTGACATCCGGAACAGTCATGGACCACAAAGCAACTCGAAGAGATCGGTGCGACTTATTTCGCTTTAAGGTGGTACTAGGATACTTAAATGTGTTTTTTTATTTATTGATCGTTACCTTGCTGAAAATTGGCATGCGTATATATCATTGGATGGTGATTTCAAATCTGGAGTTGAATTTCAGATATCTCTTTTAGAACGAAAGATATGGCAAAATATAAAATTCCAATAAGGTAATTTCTTACGGGTCGTCATGGTAATTTCACGTAAGTTTATATTTTAACAATATGCAGTGATTTCCAAGGGTTCACCATATATCCTAAAACTAATTAAATGTTTACAAAGCCATTTTGTCTACCAGAAATAAATCATGGAATTTCAAAGCAAAAAACTTAGTCACTAAATATTCCACGTTTCAGCTAATTACTTTTTATCTATTGATTTTAGACGAAAAAGAAAAGCTTTAGGATACACCTCAGTTGTTACTGAAAACAGTGATACCAAGCTTACTGAAATCTGCCCATGCAAACATTATGAAAACTTCCGTAAGGCAATGGCTCTGGACAAAAAAGACAAAGCTGAGAAAATCACCCTTGAAGTTTCTCCGATGTTGGCCCTTTTATATATCAAGTCTAGAGAAAAAAGAAAAGCTTTAGGGTGCAGTTCAGTTGTTGCTGAAAACAACAACACCAAGTTCATTGCATCGGCTTATGGAAACATAAGCCGATTGCAATAAACTCCGTAACCAAACATACTCAAAACCTCCGTAGAAAAATGGCACCTGACAAGAAAAAAAAAAAATGAAACCACGAAATCAGTTCAGCAGTCTCTGATGTGTGCACACGGTCATAGCAGTCCTGGGCTGTGTAGTCCTGGGCCCTGGCAGGCTTGTGTCTCTTGGCCATCCTCTTCTTGACCTTTTCACTCTCAGAGTGAGCCTTGTTGGCCTTGCGAAGCCACCACCTGTCCTTCTCAAGACTCCTCCGAATCAGGCAGCTCCCTGTGCTATAGCCAAGCTGTGCTGCTACAGCCTTGCTCGTCTTTGCCATTCCCTGGTTGAAGGGTGACATGGCTTCAGCGACAGCCCTCTCCACTGACAGCAGAGAGTCATGTGTTCTCAGAGTTCTGGCCCCAGATCACGGAGTGTAGGCACTCTATGGTGTTCTGCATCATGCCATCACAGGCGTACCCGGTCGCTCAGCCTCTCAAAGACTGGCTCCAGCGCAGTGCGAATGAAGCCTGGCAGTGGGTTCTTGTGTGGTGGTGGCTCCTCGTGGTTGGCCAGTGCTCGGTTGTAGGAGCACCAGGAACTGTCCCCCTCGGGACAGTGGCTGTGGTCCGGGGCTTCATCTGTCGAGGTCATGTGCAACAAAGTTGCTTGCACTGCCTTTTCCATCCCTGGCACATCATGCTTGTGGCTTCTCAAGGCGTACCCGTAGTAGTTGTTATTTTTTTTTATCTTGTCCTGGGTCAGCTTTCCCTTTCCTCCGAGCGACTCTCCCAGTGCCTTCTTCTTCTCCACCAGGGTACAAAGAGCTGCTCCCATCCGCTCATGCACATGGTTCAGGCACTCTTTTTTCTCAATGTCAAGGTATCCATAGACGCTGTCTTGTGTCAGGACATGGAAGGTGCGGCTGTCACCATCGGAAAGGATGGTGGTGTAGCGCAGTCCATTCTTCGCCAGGGACTGCCTGAACAGAATGAGGGCTGCCTCGGCTTCCATTCGTCCTGCGTTGCAGTCAATGTTCTTCATACAGTTGTGGTTGATCACCCAATCCCCATAGCTGTTGTCGTCTGGGTCAGGTGCACCCTGGCAGCCACGGCAGTACCTTGAGAGGACAACGTGGTCCAGCACCAGGCCAGTGTAAAGCTCGAGGATGCACCCCACTGCGATGTTGGAGTTGTGTCCGCGTGTCTTCCATGTGCCGTCAAAAATTATATCCACGTTTCCGGCAGGGTTGAGGAAGCTCTCGTAGAAGTCCTTCACCACCTCAACACTCGCTGCTTCTGTGGCTGTTGCTGCTGCCTGGCAAGCCTGCACCATGGTGTCCATGTGTCCCCTGAACGTCTTATGATGAAGCCCTCGATGGGAGAGGTTCAAGGTTGCACAGAAGCCTGCAAGCACAGTCGCCCCCTTTCCCATGCTCTATATTCCCTTCATCGCCCTCAAATTGATCTCGAAGGGCGTAATCTTGGCTTCCCCGGTGACTCGTGGAGAAGAAAATCGACTCTCAGCGAAATCGCAGGTCGAACACGTGAGGACCAACTTCACTGCCAGGCCGTACTGCCTCTCTTCGCACTTCGAAAGTCCTACGGTAGTTATTCCGCACTTGCCACACGCCGTGGATGCAAAGAGTTCTTGTAGCACTTTCATGTCCACGATGACGTACTCCGTGCCGCGGTCGGTGTTGCCGCTCTCCATGCAGACGTCGAGGAGCTCAAACTTTTGTGAAGTCGCCGACTGATCTGCCAACGAAGCCTTTCTGTCGTCCGCACGTTGTTCACGCTCCACGTACCCCTCCTCCGTGTAAAACACAGTGCCCATTCGATCTCTAGACGAACTTGGTCCAGCCACGTCCACGAGCGGAAAAGCGGCTTGAGGCATCGGCGAAGTTGTCGAACACAAACTTGATCCAGTCGCGTCCACCAGCGGTGGAGCGGCTTGCGGCATCGGCGAAGTCGACGGTGTCGTTTTCCTCGATGTGGAGGCCTTCTTGTTCCAGGCACGTCTCCTCTTTGTGTTTAGTCTCTGCGTGTTGGCCTTCAAACGGGTGTCCCGAGCCATCAAAACTCGAAGCGCTGAAGCGCGCAGAACCAAACAAAGAACGAGGACGCAGGAGGGCAAATAAATACGAAAAGGGAAAGCTAAACAAAGTGGAGGTATCAAAATATTTACATGAACAATGCGAAGAAGACAGGGAACATAGAAAAACACTAAGAATTAAGCACAAGAAAAACACTGAAAATATTGATATAGAAAGTGGAGAAATGTGAATGCAGCGTGCGTCTAGAACGGTGAAGCGAGCGAAAGCAGACGACGTGGGAGCCCGCGGAGCGACCGGGGCGACGCGCCGGGAAGCCAGGAGAGGAGGCGCGCGTTTTGGCCAATGAGAGAGCTGCGCCTCGGAGAAGCGCGCACTTTGCCCAATCAGCGTTTTTCCTAGCGCTGGTGACGGCCTTTTGTACGGCATTGATGACGTCGCGGCCTTGAGGAGAACAGCGCTTCGGAGCGCGGAAAAAATAAGCGCGGGAAACCAGCTTTCGAACAAGACCAAGATGGCTCCGATCGATCGAGCCGTTGCGATGCTCCGACGGCTTGAAGTTTGTTCAAAATTTTAGAGTTTAGGCTTCAAGTCAGGTCTGTCAACGCTTACAAATTGTCATTATTTTCATATTTGAGATCGAATTGAGCATTTATATTTTGTGAGGACATACTCTGGACTATATAGACCTCAAAATCGTGAACTTTGAAAAACGGCATCTTTCGCGATTTTTTTATATTTTAAGACCCGCGTCCCCCCTTAAAGCTTTCTGACCGGGTGAAGGATACCACTCACAGTTGCCAGTCCGTGAAAAAGGGGGCGAATACCCCTCTACGCTACCATGAGTCGTCCGTGTAAAACTAATGGCGCGACACCAACAAACGAAAAACAGAAAACTCCGAAATATTGATGAAAATACGACGGCGAAACACGTATTCAAGTGGGAAAAATGCACTGCGATGAAACGAAGAAGCTGCCGGGGCCCAATTTGGCACGCTAACTCCGTGCTCAAAAAATGGTGTTGCCGAGACACAGACATTGCAGCATCGGCTACGAAGCCTAACAGGACTAACAACAGCAAATTCCAAATCTGAAAAAAAAAAAAAATATCCCAACCTCGTTTGCCAGAATGTTGCAATTTGAAAAGGAAGAACCCACAACATAAAAGTAGAAGAGGAGCAGAGCCCGTGCAGAGCCCACGCAGACCTGCAGGAAGCAAAGATGATCTTGCATGCCGAAGACGGTGGTAGCCGGCGGAGCTCAGGAACAGTGCCAGAAAGAAAGGACGATTGAGTCAGTTGAAAGTTCAAGCCGCACTGTTTTACTGCACGGTCACAAACATGGGGCCGCGCTCCCTGGGGCCGTCTAACCTGAAGCCACGAGTGCCAGCTGTGGTTCGTGGCGCCATCTCAGTAGTGTAGATCACTAAACAAAAAAAAAATGAAATGCTGCACCCAGCTACTTTTACAACTAATAGCCGCAACAGCTACGATCGGGCTTAACATGTACACTGTAGACTGGCTCTATTCAAGCCTAGCCACTTTCACAACTAATAGCCACAACGGCCGAGAGCTGAGGGATCGAGCTTGACCCACACGCACACAAAAAGATTTACTGAAAAACAAATATGAGTGCTCTCGAACTATGTACAGGGGTGACATGACAAACCTTCTTGTGGATTGTCCTCAGGGTCAGCAAAGCACCAGTCAATGTGTGGCCAGCAACTGACGTGGTTGGCCCAGAAGGTTGGTCCTTCAGCCACAAGGTCGATGTGGCCCCCAGGGTCATTTTCCTCAAGGTGCCGAAGTCCGGGGGAACGAAAGATTACCAGCCTTCGGACTGGCTGCTGGACGAGGATGAAGAACCCTGGAGCCTAAGGCAGCAGCTGTTGCTGTTGAAGGGCGACCAGCACCACTGGGCCGACGTCGACCGGGACCCCCTCGTCCACGACCAGTCTGGAGGCCCCGCACACCGCCTGCAGGCTCGGCAGCCGGCACGCGGGCTGCAGACAGGCTTTATTATAAAGACCTGCTCGCGCGACAGGCAGTAAACATGTAGCTCAAGTGGCAATGCATCCTTGCTTGGCTATATACAGCCCTTATGGCACATTCACACTGGCAATTGCGAATGCGGTTCACACCGAGGCGCTATTGGAGGTCTCTCGGCGATCACGCGTGATCTTTTGAGATTTGCGTTCAGCAACCCTGTTTTACAATTCAAAATCTAGTTTAATCCACGATCCAAAGCCAAAATGTAGCTAATTTGGCACTCTGGATATTTTTTTTAGGCTGTTCACACGCATTACGAGTTTCGGGCAGCGAAAGGAGACATAAGACACTTTTAGTTGGGCGTACGCAGCAAGTGACGCGTCCACGACACTTTTAGTTCGACGCGTTTGACGTGCGTTAGCGTTCTTCCAACTGGATATATAAAACAGACCCGCAGATGCTTTATAGTGTATTTTAGCGCCATCTAGCGCTAGAGGAAAGAACTGTTTTTTCAATCTTTCAAGTATTGACCGAAAGTAGCCAAGCCAAGCCGTAGGCTTGGCCGGTTCCTTCGTTCTGTTGTACGGTGATTAATCGCAATGCCTCCAAGAAGTATCTTGTCAAACCCCCAAGTTGCCTCCATGCTGACGTGGGCGGAGATCGACGATCTTGTGACGCTAAACGTGCGACCGCAGTTACGCAGCTATTTCACGCTGGACGAGTTGGAATACAAGATGAGGTGCAGCAGGGAGTCCGAACTCCTCAGGTACCGCTCTCGGCACGGTTTGCTGGACATCGGCAACGCGGAAGCCACGCTTTTCAAGCAGCAATTTAGATTCGAAAAGCTGGATTTTGATGAGCTCTCCAGTTCTCTCCTGATTCCGCAGACTATCACCACTGCGTAAGGTGTAAGGATAACTGGGAAGGAAGCACTGTGTTTGACGCTGCGTAGGCTTGCCTACCCGAACCGTTGGTGCGACCTCGAGCATATTTTTGGACGGCATTCGTCCGTAATGTCGAGTGCTGTCAGCAAGCTAATAAGTCATGTCATAACCACCTTCGGACACCTCATCGACGACTGCAATATGGACAAGTGGCTTTCACCAGCTACGCTTGGGAGGTTTGCAACGGTAAGTGAAATATGAATATGCTATTCATGGTCTTAATATCCTGCCATCCTTTTTCGCAGGCTGTTCATGACAAAGGTGGTGCCCTGCCCAACTGTTGGGCTTTTATCGATGGGACCGCTCGCCCCATATGCCGACCCAAAAGGCACCAAAAGCTGTACTTTTCGGGTCATAAGAGAACTCATATGGTGAAGTACCAATCCGTCATGTGCCCGAACGGCATTGTGTGCCAGCTGGACGGGCATTACCCGGGGAGCTACCATGACTCGAGTGAGTATATTTTGTTGCCAAGCTTTTACTAATAGTTGGCCCTTAACCCTTTCATGGTCGGATTTTTTGTCCAAAGACGCGCCCCCGTGGTCGGGTTTTTTTACTCGGCGCTATAACAAAGAGTATACACTAGTTTATAGTCGCATAAAAAAATGTAAGACTTAAAATAAATAGTACATACACTTCAAAACATCTGCGGCGCACTCGCTGGAGGCTGAACAAAACAAAAAGGACAAAAACTTCGACGCGCCCGCTTCCGAGATGGTCTAGCAGACGGTGCGGCTGTGTGTCAGACTCCGGACTCTGAACCGAGCTGGTTTCCAGTTGTGCGTCGGATGTCGAGCTGTCACCTGACTCCGAGTCGCAGAAGGGTTCAAAGTCTGAACGCGAAGAGCTATCGCTCCAATCTCCGCTACCCTACCTCCGGAGCAGCCGGCACGCGCGGCCATCTCGAAAGCATCACTTGCACAGAGCGTCCAGTTTCGCAATTTAAAAAAGCCGCGCCAAAAAAAACAAGACCGGAATTACATGGTCGTAGTTCCCTTCAAACCTACCAGATGGCAGCACCTCCCCGCGAACTCGCCCGTTCAAGCAGAGGCGCGAATTTTTGAATGAGCAGTCGCCGACGTACCGGTACGTCAGCAACCATGCGGGACGCTCCCGCGTTGACGTACAGGTACGTCAGTGACCATGAAAGGGTTAAGTCTTCACTGCATACCAGAAGCACAGCCAGAGGCCTAAAATATTAGTTTGTGACTGCAAAATTCAGGGCTCGACCATGATTTCAAAATGTTTGTGACTTTCCCTCGCTGTTTGGTGTGATCAGTGCTGAATGCTTTTACTGTGATAGCAATAGTAGTGTCATTTGGTAAAATATCTAGTGTTTTGTGCGAACCCCCCAGTGAATTCACGGGGAACTCATGGAAGGGACAAAGGGCAAGGCTTCCATTCAGGAAAGGGCGCGTGAGGAAACAGGTAGAACAGAGAAGAGGGCCGTTCCACCTACACGCCAGAGAGACACATTTGAGGCTAGGAAAAGTCATCTCCCTACCGAAGGGGACATTTGCTGCCAAGGAAAGGGAGGGTTCCATTACCCTCGCATGTGTCCGTAGCATTGTTGCTTGAGGGCATTCCATCTGGGGTCAGAGCTCTAGAGGGGAGAAAAACTGTCGACCCTCTGCACTATCTACCCGTTTGAAATGGGGGCCCCGGTTGGTGGAGGAAAGGCAAGAACCGACCCCTTCACCTTCTCCCCTTCAAGGGCCCTGTTTGGAGATGGGGATGGCATCCGGCACCTGGCCACCTTACTGGTCTGAGCGAGGCCTGGCACTTCCTGTTCCCCATCAGGCGGACCTAACTCTGGAGCAATTCGCAGGGGAACAAAAAAAACAAACTTGGTGCCCGCCCCCCCTTCTGTGCACCCCTTTTTTTATTATACTGAGCAAGCGCTCTCCCTGCCCCCCCCCCCCCCCCCCCCCTTCCCCTGAGCTCAGCAGAAGTGCCCATAGAGGGGCAGGGGACTCCCAAACTCCTCGAAGCCGAGGCGCCTAGAATAGAGAAAGTGAAGACGTCCATCATGACGTCATACAACACCTTTCAGAATGTTGTTCGCGACGCGTCCAGTGAACATGTATTATCACGAGTTCACTCTGAATTCAGTGAACATAAATGAGTCATACAACCAAAGATGCTCCGCTAGCGCAGACCCTACCATATCAATTGGAATGATCGCCAGCATTGCAACTTAACGTTATTGAAATATATTGGCTAAAAGTTGGTTCTTCTCTTCATGCAGGAATATTCCGAGAGAGTGGATTGAACTCGAAGCTGGAGAAGCTCGTCAACAATGAGGATTTCGTCATTTACGGCGATCCGGCATATCCGCTGCGACCACTCCTAATGAAGCCATATGGCGGCTGCCGTAAGACGCCTGAGCAGGAAGCATTTAACTTTAGTATGAGCAGGGTCCGGCAAGCCGTTGAGTGGGGATTTGGAAAGGTGGTGGCCGAATTTACCTTTCTCGACTTTAAAAAGAACCAGAAACTTTTATGGCAGCAGGTAGAGGAGATGTACAAGGTGGGCACAATCTTCACCAACTGCCACACCATCATTTATGGAACCCAGGTGTCGACCTATTTCGGCCTGGACCCACCTCCTCTGCGGGAGTACCTGGAGCCACATAATGTTTAATCAACTGTCCGTAGATTAAAACAAAAGAAAAGAATGTGTAATTGCCATTCATACAAATTAAAAGCCAAACAATGTGTTGTCCGTGCAGGCTACTTGTTGATCTTTGACAGTAGGCTCTCGATGAGAAGAATGAAAGACTGCCTTTCTTCCACCCGTGCTTTGTGCTCTTCTTGCCTTTCTTCTGCTCGTTCCCTGCGGTCCTCTTCCCTCTCACGGGCTTCCATAAGTGCCCGCTCCCTTTCCCAAGCCAGCCGGTTCTCTTCGAGGGCAAGCCGGCGTAACTCCACTTCTGTTTCTTTTTCCTTCATTAGCGTTTCGTGCCTCATGCGCTTCATCATGAAGTCATAATCGGCCTGCTGTTCCTGTCTTCGTTTTCCTGTAAAACAAGGCATTACATTTTCAAAGAATAGATAAAATATGTAAATATAGCAATTCATGTAGAAGTAAGGAATAGCTTAGCATACAAAATATAAGCATAGTGTTGAGACATTCCTCAACTTAATACTAATTCCATTAGGCATGGCTCGCATGTACTTTACTGGAAAGATACAAAAGCCGGTAGGTTCCAGCCTATAAAGTCTGAGTTTAAGGTTATACCAGTGGCAAAGGAGAACTTCATTTCGGGGACGAGGGGGCTAAAAAATGTGAGGGAAAAGGGGAGAGAAACCAATTCTTTTAACAACCTTTCTTGTAATTTCTCATAGCAAACTACAGACCATCAAAGAAGTTTTTAAAGTGGTGTGAGTACTGTATATGAAAAGCAAGCAGAGCCACCGTTCAAATTCACAGGGTACATGACATGAAGGAAATAAGAACCGACTAAAAAAAGCAAGCAGCAGAGACATCAAGTATGCCTGGCCAATACACATAACTCGAATTTACGGAGTATCAAAACACCAATGTTAAATTTATTGTTGAGCTTCAGCGCTCTTCCAGCAAACTGGTGAAGGTAACTGCAACAGCCGTTAGCTCTTGGAATCGAGCCTCATCAAGAAAAAAGTTTGTAGTGTGCACTACAGAAGAGAGGCTATAGCCCTCTATTCATACATTTTTTAACAATGCACTGTCGTTTTGATGCTTCCTGCCTCAATGACGCACGGTGCCCACACCCTGCTCTTGGCACACAGTTGTTTGCGAACAACTTACCCCGCACTGGATGACCCTGGGATACTTCCAATTGAGGGTCAGCCCTAGGCTGGCCGTTGCTGGCTGCAGGCGTCTCGGCGACAGGCGGTTCAATGACAAGACTGCACGGCGGCGTGCTCGGCGCCTGCTCCGCGTCGTCCACAGGCGTCGAAAACGTGGCATTGAAGATTTCAATTGCCGTGGCCTCCTGGCTAGCGCCTGCAAACACGGTTTATCAAATGAAACCTGACGGAACATGTTAGCCTGATGCATGGAAAGCCTTTACATCACTGTGAGGGAGCACTTACTGGAAGTGTCAAGGCTCATATCGGGGCTGCCTACATCCCCACCGTAGACAGGCGCCGCGTAGCTGCTCGCAGCAGCGTCTCTGGCAGCCACTGCTGCTTTCCGCGCGGCTGCGGCGCTGTTTGGTGGGTGAGGGGTAGCCGCGCTGTTGGCGGTGCTCCTTCGGGCCAGACGTATTTTGTGGCTAGTGCCTTATAGCAAACTGATAATGTCCTGGAGTAGCTGGTCCCGTTCTGTGTACCCCTCCTCCGTACCGGATCTACAATAAAGCATTTCCGCGAAGTAAAGCTTGTGCACACAATGCAGGAAACAACAAGAAAAACTTACTTTTGCAGGTTTCTGCGGTCATTTGTCGCGTAACGCGACACGAGCAAGTCGAACCGCCCGCGCACACTGCGGGAGCTGAACGGCTTGCCGAGAACTGCCTTGAGCCTTACGGCTATTTCTTCCCATTGGTCCGGGTTCCTGAACGGATCACTGGCTTGCACTTCCAGCAGCAACGCTATATCCACTTTCAGCGTATAAAACACGCGATTTCCATTAGGAGCGGCGTCGTTTCCACAGCCGTTTCCCGTGGCAGCGGCCATCTTGAAATGCGCTCTCGTTCGGCCGAGATCTCGCGAGACCGTCCCGCAGTGGCCCGCGGGACCCGCACGCAACGTCTGACTGCGTGCGTACGCACGCCGGCAGCACAACGTTACGTTACGTTCTGCGCAGGCGCACTCGCGACCCGCAACGTTCCTGCGTACGCAAGCTCGTTGCGTACGCCCAACTAAAAGTTTCTATAGACCTGCAAAACCCGCCTGCGATTCCCTCGACGTCGTCACAGCCCAGCCAGGCGTAGGTGCGCCTTGCTGACTCAGAAGAGAATGCCCCCAACCGTTTCTTTGAAGTGGACACTTCCCGCAAGAATAGCTGACCTACTTTTCAGGATAAAAAAACCAGTTCCCCCCCCCATTGTTCGATTTTATCATTTTCGGAGTTGTGAGCGGCACTGGTGGACCGTTGTGCGGGGGAATGTGTTCTGTGCTAGCCGGTTGTGGCTTCGTTGGTGGCGGACTCTCCTCTCGTCACTCGCACGTCGATCGAGTCTACTGTTTGTTTGACATTAAGCTCAAATACACGCCGTATGGATTACCTACACATCGTCTCGTACGTACAATTTATTATTTAAGCATGTTCCCTTTATTCCTCTTGGTAGTAGTAAACGTTACAGGTCGAGCTAGCGCAGGTACCCTGCCAGCTCTGCAGTAGTTTGTTGGCTACGCAATTGGGCTCACAATGTTTCTATCAGCCTTCGTGGTGGTCATGCACGGTGTCGAAAGCTTTCAATAGTTCACGCGACTGTCTTAGTGGGTGCAAAAGCTGATGTTTCTCCGGTCGATCAGGAGCGAATTCCGACGTTCTATGGGCAAAGACTTACAATGCAGCGAGCGACGGGCTGTGGCATCCGGAACAATAAACAAACTCTTACCCGAACCAAATCACGGGAGCGAAGCCCGTTAAGATTACGAGTCAATTCTTTTCGCAGCAAATTCAAGCGACGAACGTGAACATGTTTCTTCGTTGATTTGTCTGCTTCAACGCTACCACTGCAGCGCCTTGGATGCCTCACCAGCAACAGATGCCATTTTGTTTCGAATCCACCAACGTCACGTCAGCATCGCATCGCAATTGGTTTCCGCTTCGCGGTTTGCTAAAGCGGTTGTGAGAAATCGGTTCCAAAGAGTTTGGCAAAAACGCGCCCCAACCACTCCATCCCTGCCGCTTCTCAGTTGAGAACGTACGGATCCACGTTCTGGTTGCAGATCCACTTCCAGTGCAAAGGCGCCATTAAAGGGGCCCTGCAAGGACTTTTTTACTGGTTTTTAATTTGCCCCGAACCTGAGCGCACTGAACGTAGTAACTTAATGAAACTTTTCTTTTCTCGAATTTCGCTTTATTTTAAAATTTATAGGCAAATTAAAATTACAAAAACAAGCAAAAAACAACCTCCTTCACGACGTCCTTGGTTGCTTGAGCGGCCGTGAACTAGAGGAGGGGTAGTGAGCTCAGCGAGCACTCACGGCTGCTGCACTCCATGTCAACGGCTCGAGAGGGCGCCACTAAAGCATGTTCTGGATAGGCTGTATGAAGCGGACAGCCAGGGCGGCTCGCATTGCATTTGCTGCACGATTAAACACTAATTCGACATGACACTTCATTGGCTACAAACAACAGCATATACGGGGTAAAGATCAGTTCAGAACGGGAGCCACTTCGCGCTGCCATACCGCCAAAGGGCCAAACCACAAGCGAAAGCTGCTCGCCGAAGGCTTTCGGAACGCTCGGAACCGGTCGGATCCTCGACTGCAGCGCCGCCGCGTACATCCGGGACCTTTCTACGCTCGCCGCTGGTCGGTGCCTGATCCCACTACACCTTTCTAGTATGCGCCACCTTTTCCACCGCTTGGTGTCGGGTATGTCGACGGGTCATTTCTTGTTTCCGTAGTTTATAAACTGCATTTGTTTCTTTTCTGATCTAAAATGCTGAACAAAAACTACCGTAAAATCCCGTAAGGGCACCCTCCCTCGATAGATCGCCCATCCCATTTTTCTGGCTAAATATCTTTAACAAAGATTCCGAAACATCGCCCACCCCTCGATTTCCGTTGGACGTCAAGCGATGTCCGATGGGAATCGCGCATCAACGGCACGATCGGCGGTACCGGTGTGTTTGAGAAGCGAGTTCATAGCGGGTTCCCGCGTTTTTGTCTACGATCTGCGCGCGATATTGGCTCGCGTAACACGCTAGTTGTTCCCGAGTGTATATTGCATCGATCGTGAAATGCGAATCTGCTGCGTTTGCGATTCGCGGTATCCGTTCCCGAGTTCGTAGAAGATTCCGTGTTTTTGTCCACGATCTGCGCGCGCGATATCGGTTTTCGTGACAGGCAAGATTGTAGCGGGTTCCCGCGTCTTTATTGCACCATGGAACTTGAATCTGCCGCGTCCGCGATCTACGGTATCCGTTCCCGTGAGATGCGAGTTCTCGGCGGGTTTCCGCGAGTCCTTCGCATCGCGAAACGCGAATCTGCTGCGTCGGCCACTTGCAGTATCCTTTCCCGTGACACAGGAGTTTGTAGCGGATTCCCGCGTGTTTATCGCATCGTGAAACGCAAATTTGCCGTGTCCACGATCTACGGTATCAGTTCCCCCGTCATGTGGTTTGCAGCGGATACCCCGGCGCTTAACCCTAATGTTTGATCAAGTTTTGTTGTGGCATCCCCAAAGATAGCCCACCCCATGTTTTTCGCAATTTATCTTTTCATTTTGGGTAGGCGTCCTTACGGGATTTTACGGTATTTTTATAAATAATTGAAACGGCTCGCGCCACTTATATTTTGTATTTCAACAAAAAAGAAGCTTTTAGCGGCTCTGACCAGTAGTAAGCCCAGGACCAAAGACGTCACATTTCGCGCGCTTTCGGCAAAACGGGTCGCCCCCCGTAGGTGGAGGAGGTTTCCACGTCATCCGGTTAAAATATGACGTATTGATATTTAGTTACTCTCTCCGTGCCCGCTGGCTTGCCCGAACCCCAAGAGACGTAGAAACCTCAAAAAAGGTAGACGCTTAAATATGATTGCAGGGCCCCTTTAAGGAGCTCAGAACGGCACAATAGTGTGCAAAGCAACAAAGAAGACGCGGATTGCGGCCATTTCTTTTAAAGAACCCATTGCAAAGAAAAAAGAGTTTTTACCCTGCTTGGGCAGGCTGCTCAACAAGAAGGCCCTTAAAAAGACCCTAAAAAAAAAAAAGATTTTTTTTTTAACGATCTAGTGTATAAATTAAAAAACAAAAATTTAGGCGAAAAAAAAGAAACTTTTTTAAGCAATATTGACGGCAAGATTTATTTGAAATTCTGCACGCGAAGCTCATGATGTCGCAGGTCATTCCGGAATGACCATCTCGGTCATGAAGGCATAGATGATCCACCTCTCCTTCACGGGTCCGAAATTCTGAGAGAGAAAACAAGTGGAAAGGAGGTGACTGCCAACCAAATCGCGTCTTGCGCCGTCAAGAATGGTCTAAAAAAAATTTCTATAAAATTAATTTTTAGACACGTGTGTCCCAACCAGACTGTTAAAAAAAAATTCTTTTTAGGGATTTTTTAAGGGGAGGGGGGGGGGGGAAATTGTATTCTAGCATGCACAAACCTTTCACTGCATTATTTCGTTTGGCAGTATGCAAAACTAAAAAAATTATGGCTTCATAAAAAGGATGCAACAACTTTTACACTTGGCCAATTAACAGCGAACGTCATTACCACATAAACAGCTGCCAGGGCCGCACTTCAAGAAAAAAGTTTCCGCACCACCGCATTTGTACAGGCTTTTTTGGACTTCACCGCCGGCATGGCATTCAGTCAGCATCAATGCTTTTAGTGTTTGTGTTGTTTTTACCTCCAGTCTCGGGGTTTATGTCATGTTCAATCTAACCCAGCTTGTTGGCACCCTTACATTTGCTTCACCAATGCTTTTCTTCTCTTTTGACTCCTTACTATTGATGTGTCGGCAGCGCAGGACTATCATCATCGCCACCGACCAGGGGTGTTGCTCTGATCCTGAGCGCGTGCAGGGTGCGCGCTCGCTCGTGTTCTAGTTCTGGATTCCCTATCGAACTGTCGTTTGGCCCTTATGGGTTTTTGCTTTTATTAAATACTCCGACAGCCGGCGACGGCTGCTCGGACATCACAGTTGGCGATGAGAATCAGCCCTCACCGACCTAGACCAGCGCTCCAAGAGCGAGCGACGACCAGTGCTACACCATGGCCACGCCCGAGTTCGGTCGCATACCGGAGTTCAACGGCAGTTCCAGCTCCTGGAAATCATGGTACAGGCGGCTGCAGTTCTTCTTCGAAGCTAACGATATAAAGTATGCTTCGAAAAAGAGAGCTCACTTGCTAACACTGTGCGGAAAAGAGACCTACAACGTGGTCTGCGCTCTTGTGCAGCTGAAGCAGCCCAGTCAGGTGACCTTCAATGAGATTGTTCAAGCTCTAAAGGCTCACTTCAACCCGCAACCTTCGGAACTCTTTTGTAGAGCACGCTTCCAACGCCGCAACCAAGAGGACGGCGAAACAGTCAGTGCCTACGTGACAGCACTGAAAAAGCTCGCAGCAGACTGCAATTTCGGGACCACCACTGAACAAGTGTCAAACCCGACACTGCTACCCTTGGAAATTATGCTGCGCGACCGTTTTGTTTGCGACCTACGGAATGAACAGGTCCAACAGCGTCTCTTCGCCGAAAAGAACTTAACATTTAAACGAGCCTACAACTTCGCCCTGCGAGCAGAAAACGCGGTCGAAGACCAGCAGAAAGTGAAGGCATAATCCAAAGGAGTGCACAAGGCAAGTGCGAGTGGTGGCCCAGCGTGACATCCAGATCGGTCTGTCAAGCAACCGAAAGAGCAGAACGCGCAACGTTGCTGGAGGTGCGACGCACAACACAGTCCGGAGACTTGCAAATTCCAAACAGCATCTTGCAGGTATTGCAAGAAACGCGGACACATAGAAAAGGCGTGCATCATGAAGCGGAAGGACGCGAATTACTCGCACTGGAATCACAGCATGGAAGTACCACAATACCAGCTGCTGAAAAACTCTACCAACACCAGCTGTCGGGCTCCAACACTCAGCAGCAACGTTGACACTATATGAGCTCAACTCTGTGTCACAAACTACCAATGTGACGAAGTTCACAATGAAGGTATTAATTGACAACAGGTGCTTGAACTTTGAAGTGGACTCCGGAGGAGCCTGCACGCTCACAGTGAAGCGACATTCAACGCCACGTGGACGAACAAACCACCTCAGCTGGAGACTAACGTCTTGCTCCGCACATGGTCAGGTCAGTCTCTGGGAGTTCTAGGCACTGCAAGAGTGTTAGTCACACACAAAGACAAAACCTGCAGTTTGCCACTCATGGTTGTCAAGGGAGCCGGTTGCAACCTTCTCGGACGGAACTTGTTTCAACATTTCGGCATAGACATTGCTGGAATTGCGACACTGTGGTGAATGCCAGCCACACAGAGGAACCCAACCAAGGCATCGATTCCTGTGTGAGAACATCCTCAGACGCCCTGGCACACGCTACACCTGGACTTTGCAGGACCAGTGCACGGCCACACATATCTTGTGGTAGCCGACGCGTACACAGTGGGTGGAGGTACGTCACGTGACCCGTGTGACATATGCATTGATGTGCTACGAAGCCTCTTCGCCACGTTTGGCATACCGGAAAAGATTATGTCCGACAACGGAAGTGCGTTTGTCTCGAGCGAGATAAAGGACGTCTACACATCAAATGGAGTACAGGCTGTGACAGCAGCAGCGTACCATCCTGCGACAAACGGGTAGGCCGAGCGCTCTGTCGCAGAACTCAAAAAGGCACTAATCAAAGATGCATCTGGGAGCACACAGCGCCGGCTGGCCCGATTTCCTTTTCGTCAGCACTCCACGGTCCACAATACAACTGGAATGACACCTGCAAAGGCAATGTTCAGCCGAAAACTACCGTGTCCCCATGACTTGTTGAAGCCGAAAACCGAAACAGAAGCAGGGAAGTGCCAAGACACACAAGGTCAAGCATACCGCTTCTCACGAGGGGAGAAAGTACTTATTCACCAATTCCTGATAAAGCCAGACTGGATTCAGGGGGAAATCCTGCGCCGAATCAGCCCACGTTCCTGGCTCGTAAGATGTGCCACGGGTAAGGTGCGACTTCACATAGATCACACGCGAAAGACGTCGCAGATGAACACTACACCACCACGACCGCCAGACTAGAGCATGACAGATGACCTTCTCGAGTCAAGTCGACAGGAGATTGCTCTTGAAACACAAGGCGAGTCTGCAACACCATCTCAACGTCCGAGCCAGCCAGGCCAGCACTGAAGACTTCGACCCCCGGAGGCCAGACGTCCCCCAGACCGGTATGTAGACTGCGCCTAAGGGTGGAAGAGTTGATGTGTCAGCGGCGCAGGACTATCATCATGGCCACCGACCGGGGTCGTGGCTCTGATCCTGAGAGTGTGCAGGGTGCGCGCTCGCTCGTGTTCTTGTTCTCGATTCCCTACCGCACTGTCGTTTCGCCCTTGCGGGTTCTTGCTTTTATTAATTACTCCGACAGCCGGCGACGGCTGCTCGGACATCACAACTATCTTCTCCCATCTTGCTGCCTTTTGTGAAAGTTGCTTGAGGCACTTTGAGCCAAAACCCCTGCACATTTGTCTTCTTTTTGCACTGCAAAAAGACGACGAATGCATCCACCCTTAGCTGACATCAAAGCTGAGTTGGAGTGAAAATTTAAAAAAATACAAAATGCCGGTGCCAAATAGCGGTGCAGTGGCATAAAGGCCCATACACACAGTTGTTTGAGAGCATTGCATCGAGAAGTAGCCACAAGTCGCCGGTGTTACGCAGTAATCATATGATCAGTCATCACGGAACATTACTATAAAAAAGACGGCTTCCAAATAAAGATTGGTTTTTGCATCCTCGGCACTGATGTGTTCACTTGCATGAAACAGAACATTTGGCGACGAGGATGGGATCATTGACAATCACGCACTTGATAACCACCGGAGGAAGATAACCGCGGCAGACGATAACAGCAAGGCGGAACGGAGACCCTGCGAGGCGTGCGGCGGACGAGACAGTGAAAAAACGGCATCACGGAACCCTTGTGGGCGGCGGCATAAGAAAAGGAGTGCCGGCGAGTGTCTATCATGGAATGGCACGGAAATGATCGTCGGAGCGGCGGGATCCACCAACGGCACCGCGGAGCTACAAGCTTGAGAACAACGAGAAAGGGGCAAGACAGCGACATCCCAGATAAGTGACGTTTGTTCATCATGTCTCAAGCTAGCCACGGGAAGAGGTTAGGAAGCATAACAGAGTTCAACCCGAAGGTGAACAACATTCGGTCGTACTTCGAACATTTTGAAAATTACGTGGACATAAATGAAGTTCCAGCAGATAAGAAGCTTAAGCTGTTTCTAAATGTAATGGGCTCACATGCACATGAAGAGTTGAAGAAAATCAGTGTCAGCTCTGCCTATGCAGAAGACGTTTGAAGAAATTAAGCAGCTTTTAGAAAGTCCCTTCAGTCCGGCACACTCTATCATCGCAGAGCGTTGTCAGTTTAACCGACGTGTTCAACAAGAAAATGAAGGCGTCAAAGACTTCATCACGGAATTGAAACACCTGGCAAGAGATTGCAATTTTGGAAACTTCCTCAATGACGCTCCGAGGGATAGATCGGTGGCAGGCCTGCGGGACCAGGAGACGCAAAGGCTCTTGTTCACAACTGAAGCACTGACGTTCGAAGTAGTGTGCAAAATGGCACTAGACAAAGAACTAGCTGCCAAGCAAGCAAAGCAGATGTGTGGTGTCCAGAGGGCGCTGCGAGGGCGGTGGCCGAGCAAAACCTGGTGCGCACGTCTTTTGAGTTGTACTCGGCACGAGCGGTGCTGGGGAAAGTCAGTCGAATAAAGGTCTTCGAAAACGCAACAACTGGCGACGAGGTCAGCCACGCGAGCTCCGTCGAAGAGTCACCAGCCGCACTACTCGCCGGTGACGCCGCGACGCCATGGCGACCCTCGGTCGAATTGAACCGTTCGACGAAGCGGGCACAGACTGGCTAACCTACATCGAGCGACTCGACCAGTTTTTCGTCGCAAACGACGTCAAACCAGAAAGGCAAGTGGCAGCGTTCCTAAGCCTCATTGGCGCGAAGACGTACGCTCTGCTAAAGAGTTTGGTGGCTCCGGATATCCCGGCTAGCAAGTCGTACATCGAGCTGGTAGCCGTATTGCGAGAGCACCTGTTGCCGAAGCCTCTAGTCATTGCGGAACGCTTCCGTTTTCACAAAAGAAACCAAAACGAGAATGAAAGTGTCCTCGAGTTCGTAGCCGAACTGAAAAAGTTGGCGCAGACATGTGAATTCGGCGGTACCTTGAACGAAGCCTTACGCGACCGCATGGTATGCGGTATCATCAGCGACTCCATTCAAAAGCGGCTGTTGTCGGAAGCTGGCCTGACGTTTAACAAGGCGCTAGAAATCGCAGTGGCAATGGAAGCCACCTCAGCGAACGCACAGATTTTACATGGCCGGAGCGCGGACGCCGAAGTGTTCAAGGTGAAGCGAGACAAGCCCGAATGCAAGCACTGCGGACTTACGAATCACAGAGCAACTAACTGCAATTGGAAAGGCTTAGACTGTCGCAGGTGCGGAAGACGTGGACACCTTGAAGGAGTGTGCAAGAGCCAGCAGTCCGGGCCATCAGCGTCTCAGCACCGCAGAGCTCCTGCACGAGGCCGGAGAAATCAAGGGGAAAAAGTCAAAACGCTAAACGTCGACACGGAGGACGAGGTCGAGATGTTCGAGCTTCGGGGGACACGTCCGAGGCCTCTGCAAGTAACAGTGAAAGTGAACACGATTCCCCTGACGATGGAAGTAGACACAGGGGCGGCGGTGTCTGTACTCCCGCTAGACCTGTACAAGGAAAGGTTTCCTAATCTGGTAAAGGGAAGAAGTGGAGTTGTCCTTCGAGCGTTTACGGGCAACAAGGTGAAGCCGGTAGGGAAGGCACAGGTAGAAGTGGAGTACCAAGACCAAGTTCACAAGTTGCCGCTGCAGATTGTGGATTTCAAGGGTCCCCCGCTTTTGGGACGGGACTGGCTGGAAGTGCTGAGGCTCGACTGGACTAGCATCAAGGTTGTCCGGTGCTTGGAGAAGGGGAGCAAGGAACAAATCGACAAGCTTTTGAAGGACTTTGCTCAGGTGTTCTCAGACGATCTGGGCCGTCTTCAGGGGTTTGAAGCTCACCTCAAGCTGAAGAGTAGGTACACTCCGAAGTTCCTCAAGCCCAGACCAGTGCCCCACGCCCTGAAGGCAGCAGTCTCTAAAGAACTGATGGCGTTGAAGGAGGCAGGGATCCTGACCCCGGTGGACAGCAGCGAGTTTGCATCGCCCATCGTGCCGGTTGTCAAAAAGAATGGAGACATAAGAATCTGCGGCGACTACAAGTCAACAATCAACCCGTGCTTGGAGGTCGACAACTATCCACTCCCCAGGATAGAAGAGATGTTTGCAACGTTGGCAGGAGGAAAGTTTTTCTCAAAGATCGACCTCTCAAAAGCCTACCTACAGATGGAGATGCATCCGACAGCGCGGAAGTACCTCACCATCAACACCCAGTTGGGGCTGTTCCAGGTGAACCGTCTTCCCTTTGGCATAGCGTCTGCACCTTCCATCTTCCAAAGAACTATGGATCAAGTGCTCCAAGGGTTGCCGCAGACCACCTGCTACCTGGACGACATCCTGGTGACGGGCAGAACGAAGGGTGGGCATCTTGAAAACATAAAAGCGGTCTTAACACGATTACAAGAAAAAGGAATGCGTCTTCAGAAAGAAAAGTGCAAATTCTTCCAATCGGAAGTTACATACCTCGGTCATGTGATCAGTCAGGATGGTCTACGAACCATGGAGGATAAAGTAGCCACACTTCGAGATGCACTCACTCCAAAGAACAAGGCAGAGTTGCGTTCATTCCTTGGGCTTGCTAACTACTATGGCAAATTTCTACCGAACTTGGCCACTACCCTGTATCCTCTGAATCGTCTACTGCAGAAGAATGCAGCATGGGAATGGAGCACAGACTGTCAGGACCCCTTTGACTCGCTTAAGAAGCTTGTGACGTCAGCACCAGTCCTGACGTATTTTGACCCGCGTCGACCCATTATACTGGCATGCGATGCATCGGCGTATGGAGTAGGGGCAGTCCTGTCCCATGTGTTTGAAGATGGAACAGAGCGGCCAGTAGCTTTTGCTTCCAGGACCCTGACTGAGCACGAGAAGACTTATTCTCAGTTAGAAAAAGAAGGCCTAGCTATCATATTTGGAATAAAAAAGATTCCACTACTATTTGTATGGCTATCACTTCACGCTGATCACCGACCATGCTCCCTTACAGAAAGTCCTAGGCCCAACGACCGGGATCCCTACGATGACAGCAGCGCGGCTTCAGTGATGGGCCTGTCAGCTAGCCGCACATCGCTACACCATCGTCCACCGGTCTTCCGAGGAAAAACGCCAACGCAGACTGCTTGTCAAGGCTGCCAAAAGCAACGGACAACCCCAACACCGACGCTGTCGACGAAACGTACGCCTTCTACTGTGAGTACTTCGACAGTGTACCTCTTGAATGTGAAGACATTGCACGGGCGACGTCCAGAGACCCTCTCCTAAGTCAGATCGTGGAAAGAGTAAAGCATGGTTGGGGCCCAGAACGCAGGCCAATCAATCCAGAGTATGTGCCTTTTAATGTACGCCGCACTGAGCTTTCACTCCACCAAGGATGCCTCATGTGGGGTCTACGGGTGGCGATTCCGAAGACTCTGCAGAAAAGGGTCCTAGAAGAACTCCATGGGGACTATTATGGCATTGTGCGCACTAAGGAAATGGCTAGGAGTTATGTTTGGTGGGCATCGATTGATAAAGACATTGAAAGGGAAATCGGAGGGTGTACCATGTGTCAGCTGCACCGAAACAACCCATCCGCTGCTCCCCTACACCCTTGGGCATGGCCGAAACGTCCTTGGGAGAGACTGCATGTGGATCTGGCGGGGCCTTTTATGGGAAAAATGTTCCTCGTCCTAGTGGATGCTCACTCCAAATGGCCAGAGGTGTTTGTCTTAGAGTCTACGACGTCGAAAGTCATCATCCAGTGTGCACAAGAGTGCTTCGCACGTTTTGGCTTGCCCACAACCATAGTTTCTGACAACGGGCCCCAGTTCGTGTCCGAGGAATTTCGAGCTTTCTTAAAGAACAACGGTATCGCCCAGGTCACGTCAGCGCCATACCATCCCGCTACAAATGGATTGACTGAGCGGTTTATTCAGACAATGAAAAACTACCTCCGGAAAACAACTTCGAGCCAACCCCTCCGTACAAGGTTGTCTTGTTTTCTTCTTTCATACAGGAACACCCGGCACCCGACAACAAGGGAGTCCCTGGCCCAATTAATGCTACAACGAAGTCTCCGCACCAGAGTGGACCTCCTGAAACCATCAGTCGCAGCCTGTGTGGCTGATGCACACTACCGCCAGCAGCGGCAACACCCAGGGCAAGAGCGGGCTTTCACTGCAGGAGACAAAGTCTATGCCAGAAACTATCGAAGTGGTCACAAGTGGCAGCCAGGAACAGTCACTGCCCAGACTGGTCCAGTGTCTTTCCAAGTGCAAGTCTCCCCAGGACAGGTGTGGCGAAGGCATCAGGACCAGTTGCTCCGAGCACCGTCGCAAGACTCCGGGCTTTCCGAGCAGCGTCCAGACGAGGCAGCAGAGGTGTCTGCCACGGCTTCGACAGACAGTGCACCTGAAGACAGCGCAGGCGACGGATACCTTCCACAGGCGTCTTTGCCTGCACCACCCGAAGTCCCAAGGCCAAGAAGCAGCGGTACAACCCAAGATGCTGAGACGCTCAGGGATGCAGATAATAGTGACGGAGAGCGACGGTATCCCGTGCGAGATCGGCGCAAGCCTCAAAGACTAATAGAAGAGTGAAAAGAAAAAAAAAGAAAAGAAAGCGACAGATTTTTCTGAACAATTACTTACTGTAATGGCCGGAAGTTAGTTGCCGGGTATGTTTGTTTAAAAAGGGGGGGGAAAGGTGTGGTGTCCAGAGGGCGCTGCGAGGGCGGTGACCGAGCAAAACCTGGTGCGCACGTCTTTTGAGTTGTACTCGGCACGAGCGGTGCTTACCATTAATCCTGTTCTGAAGGCAGACTATTGCCCCCGGCCTTTGCCAGAGGACCTGTACCAATACCAGCTAGAAGACAATGCCCGCGCATGACGCTTCGTTAGTAGATCCCCGACCCGCCCCAAGCGGCAAACGCCCCGAAGCTTGACGAGAGTACGGGCCCCGCGAAGCGCGGGCGAAAAGTGATCGCAGCGCCCCTGGCGAGCTCGGAGCCTGCGCTAGCAGACAAATTCTCCCCAACGCATTTTTTGCCCAGTTCCGTGCAAGGTGACCAATGAAAAAAAAAATGTTGCGGATATTCGCTGCTTTGAATGTTAAAAAATAGGTGCCACCTCATAAGTGACTTGTCATAAGTGAAGGACATTTTCTTCGCATGGAAAAGATGTTAGAGCTTTCAGGTTGCAATTTTGGGGCTCTCCTGAAGAGAACACTCTGTCACATCTTATGTAAGCGAGACAAAACACGAATGTACCTTCACACTGTTTTTGAAAAAAGGACAATGTACAAAAATCTTAAAACGTAGCTATGTTTTAACTTTACTGTTCTTATCAATGAATTTGTTTTGTTGTTGCAGTTCCCATTTCTCATGAATGTCTTGCTTATAACCGTTTTGTCGAATTGGCGAATAGGATGAAGAAGCAAAAGGCAATTTCGAACCACGTATGTTACTGCTATGTCAGTATGCTCTGGAAGAAGTCGATTGTGCCCATGCAAATCTGACGCTATTACTGAAACTAATAAAAGCGGAGTTACAAGAAAAGCAGACTTCTTGCGCGTCCAAAAGAAAAAAAACGAGGAGAGCGTCGTAGTGCAAATAAAGGTGATTTCGGTCTAGTTATATACGGTGCACAAATTCCGATTGTTAGCGCCGAGACGACCAACGTCTTCATTGTCTTCTACGATAAAAGCCGGCACCCGTTGGACCGTCGGCAACTCCTAACACTTTTTCAGTCTACTTTCTTTTTATTTTTCAAGAGACGCTACGCCGTCGCGGTCTTTCTTCCTCCTGCTTTTATGTTGTTGTTTTTTTGTCCCTTTTTGTTTACCTGACATTCGAACCATCGCATATTTTGTTTTGCCTTGTTTGGCTTAGTTTTTGCTCTCTTTCCTTCACTTCAGTGCTTACTACCACCAGTCCATCTGCTACGCTGTGCCCAGACATTTTGAGGGCTGTCTGCAACTTTGTTTTTGTTGATGTTGTTTCCTTCCACCGTTGTCTGCTATAACCTCCTTATTTTGCCTTCGATTGAGTTTCTAATCCGAAATCTTCATATGTGCTTTTTGGTATTGATTAAATATATTAAAAAGTGCAAGCTGGTTATACATTTATATTCGAATTTTATTTGTCTACGCCTGAACGTCTGCTATGGGTCATCGTTTGTTGATCAACCGGCCGCCTTCGGGCATACACCAGCGCATACTTGGAGATGGCAGGCAAACAAGTTTTTGTGATGTGTTAGAAAGTCCTTCTTCCGCTTCCTAAAGACCGAACAAACGTGAGTAATTACCGTATTTACTCGCAGAATGAACGCACTTTTTTTCCGAAAAATCGATGCAAAGTTGGGGGGGCGTTCATTACGCGAAGTAAAATTTTTGCGTCCGTATTTATTCCCATAATGAACGGACCTTTTATCCGGAAAAATCGACTGAACTTCTTATCTCTGCGCGCGGCGCCTTGAGACTCCAAAACCAAACTGTGATGCGCAAAAAAAAAAAAGAAATGCTCCTCTCCATGTTTTTTTTTTTCTTCTTGCTTCCGTGTGTTTTTTTTTTTTTTTTCTGCCTTTCGCAAGTTGTTTTGTTTGCCCACGCTGCCCATGCATTCGCGACCTCGGTGTACCAGGATAGAAAAGTGCGTTCATTTTGAGGGCTTCTCACTTCTCTTTCCAATGTGCGAGGAGGAAGCGAGGGCAGGATGCCTTCATTATGTGCGCTTTGCTTAGGCGAGGGCTTCTCCGTTTTTCTTTTTCTTTCGTATCTCCTTGCGCGCGACCGCGCAACCCCGGGACCAAACTGCGCTGTGAAAAAAAAGAAAAAAAGTTTCTCTTTATGTTTTTTTTTCTTTTCTCCAGATTCTGTGGATTTTTTTTTTTTTTTGCCGCCTTTCGCAATTTGTTTTGTTTCGCTTTGCTTAGGCGAGAACTTCTCCGCTTCTCTTTCTTATCTCCTTGCGCGCGGCGCGCCACCCAAAGTCCAGACTGCGCTGCGCAAAAAGAAAAAAAAAAGCTCCTCTCCATGTTTTTTTCTTGCTTCCGTTCGATCTTTTTTTATTTTCTTAACGCCTTTTGCAAGGCATCTTGTTCGCCCAAGCTGTCCATGCATTCGCGACCTCGCTGCACCAGGATAGAAAAGTGCCTTCATTTCGCGCGCGTGGGGGGGAGGGGGTCAAAATTTTGACGTCCGAGTTGGGGGTGCGTTTAATACGCGAGTGAAAAAGAAGTCGAAATTTTGAGGGCCGACTTGGGGGGTGCGTTCATTAGGCGAGTGCGTTCATTGTGCGAGTAAATACGGTAAGTTGCTGCAGCGTTTAAAATTAAGCTAAAAGAAACAACTGCAAAAAACAAAAAGCGAAGTTTCCTTTTTTTTTTATGCTGCTGCTTTCCATTTTTTTTTTTTTTTTCAAAAACATTGCAATGATGGTTGTCGTTGAAGGAGTTTTTTTTTTTCTGGGTGATTTGTATCTTTCTATCGTCTGCTAACTTTTTGTTCTATTCGCCGTTGTTCGCCACCTGTTCCCCATTTCTCTTTATTTTCGTCTGAGAAAAGAACCCCGTCTTTCCTGCAAAGTTCAGAAAATGTTTGCACGGTCATTTTCTCGTTACTTTTTTGTTTCTGTTATCCTGCAGCGGCTGGTGCGCTTGCTCCGGTAATCTTAACATGTTGTTTGCGCATGTTTTAATGATCACCTATTTAGGTAAGAAACTGTGACGCAGCCTGTAACGGATCAACAATAACCTCTTACGACGTAGTTCGAGCAGCTAAACACCTTTCTTCCGCTTCACAGATGTGCTCCAAACTAGTGTGATCCCCTGAGTGGCGTTTGAGACCGCTAAATAGACTGTTATATATTTGGTTATGCGCGCGTTGTTATTTGACTGTCGTTGCAGTTGCGATCAGTGGATTCCGTTTCGCAAGCGGACTGACCGTAATGAATTGTTTCAGCTGTTAGGGTGACGAAACGGGGCTCGCAAAGCGTCTGCTTATGTAGACACCGAGTCCCCTAGAGACGTTCGCCGCCGCTCCCATGGGTTTTCGGAGGAACTACACCACATTCACTGGCGACCACAGCTGCGTGCGCGACTGCTTAACGCAAGCTGATAACAACTACCACACTTCATTTGCAACGTGCATGCGACACTATCAAAATTGCCAATGTGAGCTCGTTCTGAATACGACCACTAAAGCAGGCGATGGAGCAGACGATGGAGCAAACTATGCTGCTCATCCGGGCTAGCTAGGGGGCGCTGAGGGGATCTACTAGTGATGACGTTTAGAGGAGGAAATGCGCAGGCCTTGTGTTCTAGGTGGTATTGCCTGTACTCCCTGTTGGCAGGAGGAAAAGTTTTCTGTGTACTAGATCTGTCACAGGCCCATCAAAAAGTACCGCTCGCCGAGGACTCTAAACCATTACTAACGGTGAACACGAACCTTGGGCTGTTCCAGTATCAGAGGCTGCCGTTCGAACTTTTCAACGCTCCGGCGACCTTCCAGTCCTTAATGAATCAAGTTCTAAAAGGTATCCCGAAAGTGGGCTGCTATATTGATGACGTGATCATAGTAGGCGAAGACATCGATGAGTGCGGAAGAACCCTGGGAAGAGTGTTGGAGCGGCTGGCACAGTACAACCTCACGGTGAAAGAACAAAAATGCCAGTTCTTCAAGAACTCCGTTGTCTACCTCGGACATAAAGTGACAGCGGATGGTATTTATACGACAGAGACAAAAATAAAAGCGATTGTACAGGCGCCTATGCCGAGCAATGTGACCGAACTAAGGGCCTTCTTAGGCCTGCTCAACTTTTATGCAAAGTTTATCAAGGATCTGGCTACAGTCGCCGCACCATTGTACGAACCGCTCAAGAAGGACAAGAGATGGACATGGACAGAAGAATGCTCCTGAGCGTTCATGACAGCCAAGCAGCGTCTCATTGATAGTGGGGTGCTCACGTACTACGACATCCGCAAGCCTATCGGACTCAGCTGCGACTCGTCAGCATATGGCCTCGGCGCAGTAATCTTCCATTTCATGCCCGACGGATCGGAGAAGCCTGTCGCTTTTGCTTGGCGTACTCTCACCACAGCAGAGCGCAACTACGCTCAACTAGGCTGCCTGACATGGGGGCAAAGAGTCATCATTCCCGACGCGCTTCAGCAACAAGTATTAGCGTTACTACACGAAGGACATCCAGGAATGCAACGAATGAAGATGCTTGCAAGGTCATACGTATGGTGGCCGTCAATGGACAAGGAGATTGAGACGACAGTTCGTCAGTGCCAAGTCTGTCAGACAACCAGGCCAGCCAAGACCCCAGGACCTTTACACCCTTGGACGTATCCATCACATCTCTGGCAGCGGGTCCACGTCGACTTCGCTGTCAAGGAGGGGTCAAACCTCTTTGTGCTGATCGATTCCTATTCAAAATAGATTGAAGTAAAATGTTTGGGTAGCACGACGACATCAAAAACCATTGAAATCCTTAGGGGCATTTTCGCATCCTATGGATTCCCAGAAGAGCTAGTTAGTGACAATGACCCGCAGTTTACCTCTCAGGAGTTCGCAGAGTTCACGCGCGAGCATGGGATTCGGCACACATGCACCCCGCCATATCACGCAGCATCAAACGAAGCAGCCAAACGGATAGTGAAAACCACGAAAGCTACACTCCTCAGACAGGTGCTTCATGATAGCTTTGAGCAAAGGCACCGAACTATGCATCAGCGGGTAGACGACTTTCTGCCCGCCTACCGGAACACCCCAAATTCCGTGACAGGGAGGACACCTGCGGAACTATATTTGAAAAGAGAACCTCATATGAAACTTTCCCTGCTAAAACCCAACTTTGTGCAGGACATGAGGGAGCGTCAAGAACGAGATGCTGTCAACCGCAACGAGGACAGAGGGAAACGGCTGCTGATGCAAGCTGGTGAGGTAGTCTACCTGAAGACTACACGAGGCGAGTCACAGTCCTGGGAGGAAGCCAAGGTGGTTCAACAAGTAAGCGACTGCACGTATGTCGTAAGCGTCAAGGGCAAGCTGCGCTTCGTACACGTCGCCCTCTTGCGACCACTTTGGGCGTCAGGGTCCAGCAGGGAGCTCCGGACGCCCCACCAATCAACCGACAGTCGGATCACCTCGACACTACCTGGAGAGATGAAGACACCACGACAACCCAGCCTGGTGAAGCGGCTTCATCCCCGGACGAGGAAGTCATGACCAACCAGCCTGGTGAAGCTGCCACTCAACCGGCTGACATTGCTACCACAGAGGGGCCAGCAGAAGAACAAGGGGCGCTGAACACAGACATCTCCAGAACGACAACAGCGTCATCGGCTCCGCCGCTACGAAGAGGTACTCGTGAGCGGCGTCCACCAAGCCGTTATCCAAACTAATTAATGCACCAGAACAGTTATGTTTTGATTTAAGACGGAAGGAGTGTTACGTAGTAACCACGTGATCAGTCATCACGGAACACTACTATAAAAGAGACGGCTTCCAAATAAAGATTGGTTTTTACACCCTCGGCACTGATGTGTTCACTTGCATGAAACAGAACAGCCGGGTTGCCCATGGTTCATATAAAACGAAGCAACTAATTTGCTTATCACACAGCATACGAAGTATGTATATATTTCCTGGTTACCTGCAGTCGCAAAGCAGTCTAACGCAATTGCCTGTATGGACTTTTATCAGAGACTGCCACTCATTAATGAGTCACTCCATTTCAAACGTCCCAGGCGTTGTGCTCGATCACCTTCGATTTATAAAAAAAAAAAATCATGGCCTTCTGCCGCATTGTCCGTAGCCAAGCCCTAAAATATTTTTGACGAAACAAATTTTTTGATGGCGTGAGCACGGTTTTAGCTTTTAAAAATAGCGTGAAACTAGGTATCACCCTATAATTTATGAAAAATCTGATTTTTTATGAAACACCTAACAATATTTTTTCTTAAATTGCACGGCTTTCAACTTACAATGTGGTTGGGCTTGCGCAGTTTTGTTTAATTTAAGTATTTTTTAAAAACACAACTTGTTTTTGAAAATTTTAACATTTTTGTTATTTATTAAAAAATATCTAATTGCTCCGGGGACTTAATAGAACTTTTTACCGGCTGCCCTGCAGGTATAAAATCTATAAAAAAAAAATGTTTAAACCGCTTAATTAAATATCTCGCAGTAAAAAAAAATCCTGAAGTTGCCAAAAAGTGTGTTTTGACGCATAAACAGTTGTTTATTTTACCCTTAGGTGGTCCAAGTAAAAATACAAAATATAGTGAATTTGGAAGAATGATCGATTGTCTTTTGATTCTGAAAGTTTAAAGGAGTCATGAAACGCTTTTCCAACTTTTTCCTGTTTAGCTTTCCTCCTCAACTCACAAATCGCGCATTCTACCAAACAGTTCCAGAAGACGGAAAGGGGGAGTCACCTCTTGCTCGGACTCTCGTTTCTCTAATCCGGATACAGCCATTCTCCCCCTAGAAGATTAGCCGTCGCTCAAAATTCAGACAAAAGTTGCTTTCCAACCCCGTTCACCCCAAAGCTGACAGTGCTGTGGAAGCTACGTGCTCGTTGGGCCAGCCATACTTTTGCCACGTGATCACGCTCTCTCGCGCATACCCACGCGCAGAGAATGAGGTCAGGTGATGAAAGGGAGGCGGCTGATTGGTCCGGCAAGCGCGTAGCTTCCACCACAATGTCAGCTTAGGGGTGAACGGATTAAGTGAGCTCCGGTGTCGTGTGACGTTCGTTTGGGCCCGGTGACGCGCTGCGGGGTCCCGATGACGCGCTGCGGGGTCCGCGGATGTATCACAGAGAAAAGGCAGCGAGCTTACGAAGGGAAGGAGGTACGAAATAGTCCGCTGTGGTTTTCCAATTTTCGTACCGAAAGTCAGGCTTTTGTCTTTCTACTTTTTTTCTTTTCGCCCACTGAACGATGTGCTATTAGTAAAATACCAATATAAATTGATTCATTGCAGTCCAAAATTCGTTTCATGGGCCCTTTAATGGAAGTAATTTTTGTTTAAAGCGAGAAAACAATTTTTGAAGTTGAACTCTCGCACCACAGCCCGGCGTCGCTTCTTAACGCCTCTCTGCCGCACAGCACCCCACCGGCGACGATAGCCGACACGATTAGGTCCAAAGAAAAACGGAGTTTACTGCCGCTTCCCCTTGTCCGTCTTTTCAGCTGCAAGGGAAGAAACGGCGGGCATTGTGTTGATAATCGGAGGTGCCGCCAGTGCGTAACCATAGCAGGCCCGTTTTGCCCTTTGTATCCGAGGGCGGCTCCTCACACTCCGAAACGCGATGCCTAATCGACGGGAACCACACGGTATTTGGATGGCTATTTAATAAGCATCATGAATATTGGCCTGAAGCAATTTTTAAAAAATAAGGAATATGTAAGAATTTTAGCATTTTTGATAGTTTTGTTACAAACTATCTCGTTGTTGCAGGCGATTGTAAAAATTCCTATTGACAGCCCTGTAGGAATACTGTACAAAAGAAAAAAAAAATGGTTTCAGGCCGTACAACTAAATATCATGCAGAAAAACAACTAAATTTGTGCAAAAATGTGTTTTGCCGTTTCAAGAGCCGTCAATTCTGCTTGAGGTGTCCCAAAGAAAAATATGAAACATGGTGACTTTTACAGAAGAGTTTATTGCCTTTTGTTCTTGAAAGTTTAAATAAAATAATTTTGCTCTAAAGAGGAAAAAAAAACATTTTGAAGTTGAGCTCTCGCTCCGCAACCTGGCGTCGTTTCTTGCGCCTCTTCTCTGCACAGCACGCCACCGTCGAGCCTGGCAAAGCGTGCGACAGTGGCACGGTTTGCGCACGCAAGTAGACAGCAGGACTTCGAGTTGTCAGGTACATCTCGGTGGGAAGAAGCTTTTTTCCACTCTTGTTGCATTATGAATTTTCCTATTTCGACTGTTTTGCGTGGCGGTGTCCTGCTGTGGTCTTCCATTGTCTTGATATCAGCAGATGCTTAGCGCTGCCAGATCAGAGCATCCACTAGTAAGCTTGCCGTTTCTTACGTACACATCGCAATCACTCTCTATTGTCAACGTAAGGACACTATTTAAACAGCAACACAAAAGCCCAGTGAGCGGGCAATCTCAAACGACGAGGCAATGTGGTGTTAACGAATGCACGCCGTTGGAGGCTCACACCTCGTTTGTGTTTCAATCGGCTTTGAAACGGCAACTTCTTGCATTGCTCAATAGTTCCACTTTTGACCGCAGTACGTGTGACAGCTAGATTTCGCGGCGATATTGTTGCGTTTCCCTTTTAGGAGAAGTCCACGTCAGCTGATACCGCCCATCAATTAGGCATCGCGTTTCGGAGTGTGATGAGCCGCCCTCGGATACAAAGGGCACAACGGGCCTGCTATGGCTATGCACTGGCGGCACCTCCGATTACCAACACGATGCCCACTGTTTCTTCCCTTGCAGCTGAAAAGACGGACAAGGAGAAGCGGCAGTAAACTCCATTCTTTTTTTTGACCTAATCATGTCAGCTATCGTCGCCGGTGGCGTGCTGTGCGGCTAAGAGGCGTTAAGAAGCGACGCCGGGTTGTGGTGCGAGAGTTCAACTTCAAAAATAGTTTTCTCGCTTTAAACAAAAATTACTTTGATTAAACTTTCAGAATCAAAAGACAATCGATTGTTCTTCCAAACTTACCATATTTTGTATTTTTACTTGGGCCACCTCAAGGTGAAATAAACGGCTGTTTATGCATCAAACACACTTTTTGGCAACTTCAGGATTTTTTTTACTGCCAGATATTTAATTGAGCGGTTTAAACATTGTTTATAGATTATATACCTGCAGGGCAGCCGGTAAAAAGTTTTATTAGGTCCCCGGAGCAATTAGATATTTTTTAATAAAATAACAAAAATGTTAAAAATTTTAAAAAAAATTGTGTTTTTAAAAATACAAGATTAAACAAAACTGCACAAGGCCAACCCAACCACATTGCAAGTCGAAAGCCATGCAATTTTAGAAAAATATATTGTTATTATGTGTTTCATAAAAGAGCCGATTTTTTATAAATTATGGAGTGATACATAGTTTCACGGTATTTTTAAAAGATAAAACCGTGCTCACGCCATCAAAAAATATTTTTTCGTCAAAAATATTTTAGGGCATGGCTACGGACAATTTTTTTAAGTTGAACTCTCGCACCACAGCCCGCACCACAGCCCGCACCAGTCACGCAGCAACACGGTCTGTAATCGAAAGGTACGCGTTATAGAAAGCTGCTCCCAGATAAACAGTTTGCCTATAAAATGTCTCGGAGCTACCCTTTTCTAAAGGCTGTCTACAGTGCCGTCAGACGGCACTCCGCTGGCGCTTTCAAGTGCCGTCCGAAAGAAAGTTGGACGGTGCGTGTATCACTGGGGGGCTCGTTAACTCGCCCCCGGCCTGCGTTCAGGCCGCTTCGCAGTGACAGTATGCGGCTGCTAATTACAAAACTGTCAACCCACTTGGCCCCATCGTACATGCCGCTTCGCGGTGTCCAGCCGTCTACCCAAGCCCCGCTGTCCCCCATGCACCTCCGGAAAGGTAGTCTAATACCATTTCGTTCAACGAAGTTTCGTCGACAACATTAATTTTTTTTCAGTGTTAATCGTGAAAAAGGAATGTCGTAAATATCGCCAAATGCTTCGACAAAACAAAATGTTTGAGAAAAAAATAAAAAAGTAAGCCCAAACTGGGGATCGAACCCGGGTCTGCTGCATATGAGGCAGACATCTTACCACTAAGCTACGCTACAACTTCGAAAAACTCATTCTGAGTTTTTTGACACCACAGCTCAGTGGCACACCCGAGCTGTGGGTTGCCACCGACTCCCCCTAGAGCCAGCAGTAATTGAATGCGATCCAAATAGGATATGATATGACTTTGCGGTGTAGCTAGTGCGTGTTCCTATTTTGGCATATCGCGCCCACGCTATGATTTTTCAGCACCAGAAGAGTTAATATATCAATAACTTCAAAATTGCAATGCCGGTGGACTTCACGGCATTTCTTAAATTGACACTGCATACCTGTGTCGGTCGCAAGACAGGTTTTGACGAGATCGACCATGGTGTAATTTACCTCATTGACTTGTGTTGAGAAATGGGTGAAATATAGGGGAGGGGGGTTATGCAGAGATACCTGCATGCTCTGCAATAACGGTTCAGTGCCTTAAACTGTGATTTTTCATACAAAGGGATGAACTGTAGCAAATCCATGTCTGTCATGCCAAAACACAAACTGAAACCGAAGCTAAACAAACTGAACTCCTTGGCGCAATAACACACAGCCCCTCTAGCATTCTCTTTATTGGCACAGAAAGTTGATGTTGAGCAGAGGAAGACTTAGTGTCAATAAGGAGATGCAAAATTAGTGCGGCAACTTGTACAAACACTGATGAGAGCTCGGCCCCAATGCTTGTTCTTGGAGAACAAAAAATTTAACCCACAGCCTGTAATGCATGGTTGATGCCACGAGGGGTGCATGCCTTGTTTGAAGACATGAGTTGCCGTACATGTTGCAAGCCTAACCCTAATGTTTTATTTCTGTGCCACCCTTTTTTGACAGACTGTGGGAGGGTGACAGTGAAGCCCACCTTGGGTTGCATAAAATGTGCTAAGGGCTTAATGAAATTTTTCAGTGGCAGGACACTCGGGCAGCTCAAGCGCAGCGTCCACTGCCTGCACACTGAGCTGAAGGTGCTGCCGGAGTGCTGCTACACCATTGCTGTTGCTTGCTGTGTCATGCACAATATTGCACAGCACTACAGCTGCGAGGACGGCAACTGTAACCTGCTACCAAAGGTGCTCGTGCCTCCCTTGGCACCCGAAGCGGGTGACATGATCGCGCACAAACGTGCAATTCTGCGCCAACGCTTTTGTGGTAAGGTACAAGCCTGCAAACTCGAGTTTATCCCTGATAAACTCATGTAAGGGCAGTTCAAAACTCAACAAGAACAGTACAAAACTCTCACCTTCCGTCTGCTGATGTGTTCGAAAGACGTAGCGCTCGAAGGTTTCGTCGCACTTTGGAAGGCAATATTCCTTGAATCTTCGCACAACCTGTTCATAGTCGTCCTTTCCAGATTCTTTCAGATTAAATGTGTTACAGACGTCAATGGCCTCCTGGCCAGCCACATGAAGAAATATGGCTGTCTTCAGCTGTGCCGACCTCACCTCTTTCGTTTCTGTTGCCCAGAAATAGAGTTTGACGCGCTACTTGAAGCGCTTCTAACTCTTCGCTATGTTCTCTGACAGCCGTAACCCTTCAAGGGGTACGGAAACAAAAATTGAAATATTCAAATTTCGTTCAGAAATGAGTCAAGCATGACGGATAATAACCGTAAATGATAATCGCACGTTTGTATTTTGAACGACTGGCAGTATTTTTCGTTCCAAACGGTGCACTCGAGCAAGCGCTCGAAGAGAAGCGAACGGAGAGCGCGATGCGTCATGGGATATCCGGCGCAAACAAAAACAGAAAGAAAAGATTCCCCGCATTCGTGATGTAGCAAGGCTGGCGTGGTTATGAGCTTTTACCCTTGGTATCGTTGTCAGCGTTGTGGTGGTGTCAATAGCGTCAGCGAGTTACAACCGAGCCGTTCGAAGTACCCGTGGGGTGACAAGCGTGTGGCTGGCCCAAGGAGCACGTAGCTTCCACAACACTGTCAGCTTAGGGCTGAACGGGGTGGGGAAAGCAACTTTTGTTCGAGTTTGAAGCGACGGGCTAATCTTCTAGGGGGAGAATGGCTGTGTCCGGTTGCACGAAGGAGGGTGCGAGAAACAGGGGAGTCCTTCCTTTCCGCCTTCTTGGACCGTTTGGTACAATGCGCAATTTGTGAGTTGAGGAGGAAAGCTAAAAAGGAAAATGTTGAAATTCCAAAGAGCGGCGCTGCTCCGAAGGAATCTGCTACGTCACGACTACGTAGCGAGTTCCCCAACGTTGCTAGATTACCTCCCAAATAGGCTCTGCATGCATCCACCAGGTGCACATTGAAAGATCGTTTATTTAGCTTTAAAATTAGTTTTCTTGTGCCTTTCAACGGAAGACTGGTGTTTTTGAGGTTAGGCTGCAACATGCAACACATTAAAGCTAGAAAATGAGCGCTGGAATTTCGTTTCCCTACCCTTTTCAGGTGGCGGTAGTTCGACCAGAGCGGCAGTTCTTTTCACTGAAGAGGAGCACTTCTGACACCATGTATCGTGCCAAGTAGGCACAAATCAAGAGGACAGTTCGCTTCAGAACGTTTATGTGCCGGCCGCGCGCTTCCGTGACGTCTTCGCTTAGCTCGTGCGCTCAGCCGATGCAGCGTGTACAATGGAAACAAAAACCAAAAGAAGCATGCTTACCAACTGTGTTGAGTTGCTCGCTAGACTGTCGCGTCGTGGGCCTTTCACGCTCTTCTCGAACATAATCAACATAAGAGGAAACTTCACATATAGATAAACTTGAATGAATTAGCACATTTCCATGTCTCAAAGCATTTCGGTCCTGCGACAGAAACACACCCGACCAGGAGGCACTGACCCGACGCACAACAAAACAATGTCGGGGGACAAAAAATCTAGTGTCGCTAGCGATGAGGTTCTGTAACTAGTACGAGCTCGATAGGAATAGATAACTGGGCAAGTTGGTGATAATTCATGTTGAGAAACAGCGCGACCGGGACGTGGACAAAAAGACAAAGAGAACACAGGACAGCGCTTGTCCTGTGTTCTTTTTGTCTTTCTGTCCTCGTCCCAGCCATGCTGTTTTCCAACAATACGAGCTCCTTACAAAATCGAAACCGAAACTGACCGAATCGCGATAGAGGGGTGCTGTAAAATTGTCTTTACAAACTTAGGAATAAACGAGGGTGAATACAACTATTGTGAAATAAATGTATAAATCATGACAAGTACCGACTTCCCATTTGTTTCGGGTGAAATGGAGTAGGAAGTATATTTCTTTTTTCAACCCATCAAGATATATTCTTTATTTTTCGTGGAGATTACTTTTATTTACACTCTCCTTGCAGTATTTTATTAGTAAATTATTTTAACGCACCAGGCTCCCAAGTTTTATTTAGGATATTGCCCTAAAATTCATTCGGAAAAGCAAGCATTTCAATATGCTATTTTCCTATAAATTGTGACTGTATGTGAGTCTCTTATGTAGCATTAATTTCGAGCTACAAAACTATATGAAATTTTATAGCCCATTGATGTACAACGATGGTGTGTTATGTATTCTGGGCTTTAACCATTTTTGCCATTCGAAAATATTGGGAAAAAAAAGCGTAACATTGTCGCATAATTAACTTGACTAATGTATACTTTTATGCATGCTGTTAACTTGACTAATGTATACTTTTATGCATGCTGTTCTAGTGTGGACCCATCCTTTGCACGTGGAATAGATATTTGCATCACACAGCCCAGGTTACATAACATATGCATCAAATGGGCTGGTGTATTTCTGACACGGTCTATTCTGACAGACATATGTCTAATTGATTCCTATTGCTCAAATAGGCATGCACAATTGGTTTAGACATTCCTATTGAATGATTCGAGGTTTCCACTAGTCAAGGAAGGTACTTCTAGTAGAAGGAAACACCGCAATACGACCCGCAAAAATTGCGTAATAAATATTAAAAATATTAAAAGAAGGACAACACGGACTTCACTATATAGTATCAAACCTTGTGAGGCTCAGAAAGCTACTGTAAACAACGTGCGATGGTAAAAAATATATATATATATATATATATATATATATATATATATATATATATATATATATATATATATATGACATCTTGGGGCTAAGTAGGCTGTAGGCGTATTTTTATAAAAGTACAAGCCACCAAGGGTCAAACAAACTTGGAAGGTTTAATTCAACATGTATAAGTTATACAGAAACCGCGACGTTTCGAAGGGGGACCCTTCTGCCTCAAGCAGGACTCGCTTGAGGAAGAAGGGTCCCCCTTCGAAACGTCGCGGTTTCTGTATAACTTATACATGTTGAATTAAACCTTCCAAGTTTGTACCCTCGGTGGCTTCTACTTTTATATATATATATATATATATATATATATATATATATATATATATATATATATATATATATATATATATATTGCAGCATGAATGTTTTTATTTAGGGAAATACTATTTTTTTTTTATATACGGAGCTTTTTTTTGTGTTATACGTGCTACAGATTGCAATCAAATATATCAAAAGGCGCGCTTGTAGCGCTAGCCGCAACATGTCCAGATGATATCTCAAATTAAATAATTAAATAAACATCACAAATTTCCTATCTACGTCCCCAGAGCAGCTGTTCACCGTTCTGCCACAATAGACAAAAATGTGTAAGTATAAGTTGCAGACGTAACAAGACTTTTCTTGAACTCTTCAGCCTCGCGCCATGCTGTCGATGACTTATACAGGGGCCTTATCGATGACTGGGTTGGGAGCGCCTCCCCGCGGAGACACGCCACCTCCTTCTCTTTTTTTCGATTACGCCCTCTCCGCACGAATGGGACGGCCGGAGGAGCGTTCGCGCGTTGGTTCGCGCTAGAGTTCGCGCCACTGATCTCTATTGTAGTAGGCTGGATCGCGGACCGCGGCACAGCGCGGCATCGACATGTGGGGCCGGGTGTCGCCACAGGCGGCCATTAATTGACACCAGCAAATGCATGGGACTCTATGGGAAGAACGAGAAAAAGAGACGTTTTCCCCTGTTTCTAAACTGTTGTCGGCACTGAAACTTTTTGGATGCTTTTCGATAAGCCCGTCAAATAGCTTGCGTACAAACATTAAAACTGACAGCCCTCGCAGTTCTTATAAATAAATATTTTGTGGTCGAGAGTGACTCCGCTGCAGTGCAGCTCAATGAGGCGAGAGTTACTTAGAGTTACCGCGGAGTCGGTGGCGGTTTCGTTGAGTTGGGCTTAGCAGACGACAAGCTCGAAGGCTCTGCTACGCGGAATTCGCTCACTCCCGGAAAGCCGCTGTCGAGATGGAACTTCTTTGTCATTCATCAACTTCTGGGCTTCCCTAAAAACGGTCTTATTGACGGCAAGTTCCTTTGTTTACTCCACCACGAGAGCAAGCTTGCCAGCTCAGCCGTAGGTGCTCCGGTACGTTTGATTTTTTTATTCGGCGACCGGACGTTTGACAAATACCGATTCGATCTCCAGACACCATAAAATACTCGCCTCCGAGCACAGCGTACATGCTTCAATATTCTTACTTTTGTGCGTTTCTCCCATAGACTTGCGTGTATTGCCTGGTGTCAAGCAATGGCCGCCGATGGCGACACCGACGGGCTCCCGATCCGCGATCCAGCCTACTAAAATAGAGATCAGTGGTTCGCGCCAACGTTGGTTCGCGCGCTTCGGGATCTCGGAGGCCATGTACTACGTTTCAAAGTTAGCTACTCTCATGCCAGATGGCGCCACATGGCTAGCTTGGAAGATGGGTGCGGCGCTGCTAGCGCTGCTACATCGGCAGGTTTGTGACGCGCCTACTTACCCAAGAACACTGTAAAGGCGCATTCACACAGCCGAAAGACGCGCGTCGTGGGGGGAATTTTTTGCTTATTTTTGTATTGAAAAAAGTCGCGCGCCGAGGAGGTCGACGCAGGGAGACGACGCCTCGGAACCCAATTTTTCCCTCGACGCGCGCGCTTGAGCCAATCGGCGAGCGTCCGGACGTGACGTGTCGCCCTTTTCCGGTTAGGAAATGTTTTAGCTGTTTTTATTTTCGACCCACGCGAAAAGGCAGAGAGGTCGGGGGATTCGTCGTGCACTCGCCAAACGTGGCTGGAAGCATTTCAGCGTGGAAAGAAGCAAGCCGATGGGAACATCGGGAACATCTGACTGTGAGCAGTGTTGTGCGTGTACGACGCCGTGAAACTACTCTTCATCGTTTGCGCGAAAGCTGCCACCGAAGTTCGCGGTGTGTTTCTACCTACGTCTGTGCAGGGAGCGATCACTCCCAATTTGTTGTGTAGTCTTTGTGTGCACCCACCACTACGGAATACAACAGTTCTCCATCGAAAACACTCTCGCACAAGGTGCGTGCAGTGTTAAAGGTACGGACGCGAAGGCTCTGGGACGCGCCGGCGTAGCACCGTGCTTTGTTTTGCATAAAAACGCGGCTAAAGAGCACCTACTGAAGCTGCCCGTTCGAGTCCGTGCCTTTCGCCAATGCTGCGTATAACCGGAGTGTAAACGTGTATATAATCATCGCCGTTGTCCATTCAGTGAAGACGATCAATCGCGAAGGCAAGGCACTTAGGCAACAACAATCGTGCGAAGCAGACGAATAAAAAAAATGCTGTGTTCTCTCGGCAAACGCGAGATTCCACGAGAAGACGCCGCCGTCGGGTGCCCTGTGTGACTGCTTCGTATTTTACGACGCCGGCGTCGACGTCGACCGCAACGCGCGTCTTTTGCTCAGTGTGAATCCAAGGCACGGCACTGTTTTTGAATTTTATATTTTATTACGTACATAGACATATATTTGTTCTTTTACGATGCCCCAGTCACGGCGCTGCAGAGCGGGCAGCGAAAATCCGTAGACGTCGTAATTTTACACAGGGTTAATACACAGTGTCTAATATAAATTCAAAGAAATATCTAAAAAAAAATCTTCAAAGGTAATCTTGGTGCGCTTTGTGCAGATTCGTCATAGTGCCAGAGGGAGTAATATGGGTGGCTAATCTCCTCGACAAGTCGAATAATAAACTAATATTTGTTAAATATTAATGAAAATAAACAAGTCATTCTAATTAAAAACTTGCTTCGCTTTATCGAAAGCGACTAAATTGGTCAGACACGAGATTCTGCAAGGCAGAAGATCCTCCTCACCCTGGGGCAGGGTGTAAGATAGACAGGTGGGGAAACGGCCCATAGATGCCTACCGCAGCGCCTTGACCGGATTGTGTACTCGTCTGCTTGCGGGTACCCCCGATTCGTGACAGATGGCGCTGCGGCGAGAAGAAAAAAATTGGAATCGGATTTGCATAGAACTTTATGGGAGAGTGCGCAAAATAAACCGAGAGCACGACAGTCCTTCATTGAAAATCCACGTGAAACCATCTCCGTAAGTTTAGCCGGTCGCCACCGGACCGCCCACCTGGAGTGAGAGTTCGCGGTGCTCCACATAGATGGCGCCACAGAAAAGGAGAAAACCGAGGGGGACACAATCCGGTCGTTCATTTGGCTCTCGTTTCCCCACCTGTCTATCTTACACCCTGCCCTGGGGGAGGAGGAAACAGGGATAGAAGGGTGGAGAGGAGTAAGTGGGGGAAAAGTGGAAAGCGCGAACCGGTCGTCAGGGTTACCAGATTGGGCTATTAATAGCCAAATTGGGCTACCTAGCGATAGGTTTGGCGTCGAAATTTGGCGGTTGGCTATTTGGCTACATGCGGTTATTTTTGGGCTATGTCCAATTTTTGCCCGATATTCGCGAAATGGACCTTTTTCACATACCGACGGCACCAGGCGGTGGCTGCACGAACTAAAAATTGAGGAAGTGACCTACCTGCGCTACCAATCGATAGTGGGAGCTACGCTACCAGTTTCTTCACTCTCCGAGCAGCGGCGCGTGCCCAACGCGACTCTAATGGCGCATTCACACTGGAAGCGGATCCGCGTTCGCGAAGCGATTGCGGATGCGGTTCGCGAGCGACCCCGTTCAGACACACCGAGAGACGGTTGGCGGTTTCTCGGCGATCACGCGTGATCTTTCGAGACTTGCAGTTGGCAACCCTGTTTTAAAATCCAAAATCCACTTTATTCGACAATCCAAAGCCAAAATTTTGCCATTTTGACACTGAAGATTTTTCTCCGGGATGTTCGCACGCATCAAGAGTTCAGGCAGCGAAAAAAGTAGCATGGACCCTCCAAACTCGCCTGTGACTCCCTCGAGTTCGCCCACAAGCAAAGCCCAGCTAGGCGCGCCTTGCTGACTCAGAACAGGATGCCCCCGACCTTTTCTTCGAAGTGGACCCTTCCCGCATGAATAGCTGACCTTGTTTTCGGGATAGAGGGCCAGTTTTCTCCCATCGTTCGCTCTTATCATTTTCGAAGTTGTGAGCAGTGGGGTGGACCGTGGTGCGGGGGAATGTGTTCGGTGCTAGCCGGTCGTAGCTTCGTTGGTGGCGGACTTTTCTCTCGTCACTCGCACGTCGAGTGAGTCTACTGTTTGTTTGACATTAAGCTCAAATAAACGCCGTATGGATTACCTCTGCAACGTCTGGTACGTACACTTTATTCCTTGAGTAGGTTCCCTTTATTTGTTTTGTTAGTAGTAAACTTTACAGGTCGAGCTTGCGCAGGTACCCTGCCCGCTACGCGGCAGTGCGTTGGCTACGCAATCAGGCTCACGACGTCTCTATCGGCCTTCCTGGTGGTCATGCACGACGTCGAAAGCTTTCAATTGTTCGCGCTACTGCGTTGGTGGGTACAAAAGCTGACATATCGGTCGATCAGGGGCGGGTTCCGACGTTCTACGGGCAGAGATTGACAATGCAGCAAGCTTCGGGCTCTGGCGCCTGGAATAATAAACAAACGCTTACCCGAAACAAATCACCGGTGCGAAGCCCGTTACAATTACGAGTCAATTCTTTTCGCGGCGGATTCAAGTGACGGACGTGAACATCACGTTTCTCCGTTGATTAGTCTGCTGTAACGCTAGGACTACAGCGCCTTGGGCGCCTCACCAGCGGCAGGTGCCATCTTGTTTCGAAAGTCGCTGACGTCACGTCAGCGTCGCGTTGTGATTGGTTGCCGCTTTGCGGTTCGTGAAAGCGGTTGGGAAAAATCGGTCCCGAAGCGGTTGGCAAAAACGCGCTCCAACCGCTCGATCCTAGCCGCTTTGCGGTTGAGAACGCGCGGATCCGCTTCGCGTTTGCGGATCCGCTTCCAGTGTGAACGCGCCATAAAAGAGTGGCATCTGTGGCGTCCACCCAAACGTCATGTCTTTCTTTCCGTCCATTTTCTTTTTTTGTGTAATACAATTATATATATGTTGCAATTACGTGTTCTACTCGCTGATCCACAGCCTGCTTCCGAATTTCCTCGATTTCTAGTGCCGACTTCCGCCACTTGGCATCGAGTGCTCGAGCGTGCGCAGAACGCTTCTCGGAAAAGGTCCATCGTTCCCTGTGTATACTGTAGGATGTCTCAAGAAACCCTGAAGAACATCCTTCATGTGAAGTTTTTTTTTTTAGAAGGAAAGAGTGTTGCAAAGATTTTAAGCCTTCCGACGAATGTTTCGTTCGGTTTAACTAGAAGGTACTATACGACGCTAGTACGAGTGGGACAAATGATTCCTAATGATATTGTTCATAACAACTGTCCAAATGTGTCCACATGAGCTTTTTGTTTTATTATTTTAAATAAAACTGTTTTCTGGATATTGTAATATTTCGATTTTGCACACCATCTCTCACCTAAGCATATACAGAAGCAGAGCTTTCGGCTTCAGCTTGTAAACGCGATATCAAAATTTTGGCTACTTTTGGGCTATGCAAATATTTGGCTTTTGGCTACTTTTGGGCTACACTGACTAGCCATTTGGCTATATCAGCTAGGATCTATCTGGCAACCCTGCCGGTCGTCCTGGTCGTCCGTCGTGCAGCAGGCGAGGCTGGGTGTGCGTAAACGCGATGAAAGGTTTATATCTCGCACCGCCAGCATTGACCGTTGCACGATGTGCTCTTCGCACGAGCGGCGAAGATAGAGAAGCAATTTTTCAGGAGCTAGGCGACGTGCGCGACCGAAAGCGTCGCTGTGGTCGGCCTTCCACGAATGGCCGAACGCTGACTATGACGTCAGAAAAGGATTTATCATCGACGGAAATAAGAGGAATGAAAGAACTTTAATTTTGACGGTGTTGGCAGTGTTATACCCCTGTCAGACGGCGTTTTAAAGGTCCTTTTCACTAAGCTCCTTTATAAAACCGGCAAACCAGCGCACGCCGTAGAGCACGTGCGCGCGCCACAGAGCACGTGCGCACTCCACATCGCGAGCTGATTGGCCGATTTTTTTAAAGGAGCTTAGTGAAAAGGACCTTTAGATCGCCGTCTGACAGGGGTATTACTTTGAGAGCGCAATGATTTCAAGCTTCCACCATGCTATTTACAAACACCATCGAACTTGTTTGCAAAGTAATGACGTCACAAAGGGGAACCACAGGAGGGCGCCACCTAAAGATCTCGCCGCTAATACCAAATACTTTACTATACTTCGTCTCACCTTAGGATGGACTAACTGCGAAGGCTGTGCAAGCGCGAGCGGCTAGCTTTGACTGCCTTGACTGGAGCACTCGCTGCACGAACGCTCGTGCAGCCGCCGAGGCTTCATCCAAAGCATTTTGCTCGCGCTTCTAGCATGCGCGGCTAACAATAGTCCATACTAAGGTGAGAATGAATGAATGAATGAAAACGTTTATTGGAAAAGAACTCCGATGACCGAAGTCATCGCAACGCGGTGACCTTGTGGTCTGGCGTCGTCTTTTGGGGAAATCGGGGTAGGGGGTTTAAATGCAGGAGGTCAGATCGCCTGTAGAGATATACTCTAATAGTGATCTCAGCACCCGAGTCTTTCGTTGGGAATCACCCGCCGGGTGCGTCCAGTCCCGGAGATTGCTCGGCCGGTCGATTTGTTCCATCTTGCTGAAGATGAGGCACCTGTAAGTTTTGAGACCTTCGCAGTCCCAGAGTATGTGGTGCAAACTGGGGCGCGAGTCCTCCTCCCTGCAAAGTTTGCACCGGGGGTCAGGTGGTACTGCGTAAGGGTGTTCTTTCTTGAGGGCATAAAGTTCGAATTTGTATTGGAGGTTAGGAGTCACCGCTCCGCCAGTGCGAATGCGCCGTAGCAGCACCATTTCTTTTCTTCGAAATGTGTCCTTCGGGATAGGGTGTTCCTCTGGGGACCAGGATCTTCCTAGGAGGCGTTTCCTTGTTCGTTGGTCTAGGCGCAGTTCTTCAACGGGGTCGTATGTATCCTGGTCCTCATGAGGATTGTCGTTGCAATCGCTCGGTTGCGGGTGTGACGGCCGGGCTGACGTCCGAAGGCCGGGGCTGCAGGGACGGTTGCGTGAGGTTTCTCATCGCCTGCTGCGCGGCTTCGTGTGCAAGCTCGTTGCCGGGTATTCCTTCATGTCCGGGGACCCACCTGACGCTGATCCTGGCCCCCTTGTTCCGGTATAGTCGGATTGCGTAGTCAAAGATTGCTTTTATGGTGGGACTTGCAGAGTACTTGTGTTGTCTAAGTTCTCTATCCACTTCTTGGGAGTCTGTATAGAGAACTAGCTGCTGGTCAGTTCCTAAGTAGGGTGTAGCCCCTTCAATGGCCTGCAGGACAGCCTTGCACTCTGCATATTCTGGTGTGTGATGGCCTAGGGGATTGCCTTGGGTCACTGTCCAGGTTGCGTGTTTCTTGAGGTAGGTGACTGCAGTGGCCCAGCCTGTGGTGCCGAGGCTAGCGTCTGCGTAAGCCACCATGTTGTCAGGGGTTGTTAGCATCTGTGCTAGGTCTTTCTTGTGTTGTCTTGCGTAATGTTCCCGGCGTTTCTTGTGTCTATCTGCATCCATGTTCTTAGGTAGGGGTTTGGAGCCTTCTGTCACATCGATGAGTTCCCATGGAGGGGGTCTTTTGGGGATTGGAGGATCTGCCTGGATTTGTACGCCCATGAATTTCGCAATCATCCTGCCTTCGTTTGTATGTTGTAGGCGAGAGGCTTGAGCGTCTTTCTGCTGCTGGATCAGATCAGCGATATCCGGGATGAAGATACACTTGGCCAGCTCCTCTCTCCGGGTGTGTTTCGGGAGTCCAAGGATGGTTCTTCTTGCTTCATTTAGCAAGGTCTTGAGTCGGTTGTGATGTCGCCGGGTGAGGGGATAAAATCCCGCTGCATAAGTAATTTTTGAGACAAGCACTGACATGGCCAGCTTCTTTGCAGTCTTTTCCCCCGCTCCGCCCATCTTGGGTGAGATGCGCTTAACCAAATTGATGCCTTGTTTCCATTTTTTAAGTGTTTCGGTGATCCAGGCTGTGGTGTTCTTTGGCGAGTATCCAAAGTTTACTCCTAAAATTTTTATGGAGTTTTCTCGTTGGATTGGGTTTCCGGCAAAGGTGAGCCCTAGGTTTTTGTTGTTCTGATTCCTTCCATATATTGTGTACTTTGTTTTTTCAGGTGAAGGGTACATTCCTACTTCGTTAAGGTATGATTTGATGGTGTTGAGTCCTCTTTGCAGAGCTGGTGCTTGCAGTTCGGGGTTCCCTTCGTGTGTCCATATGGTCACATCGTCTGCGTACGCAGTGGCTTTGAGGTGGGGAATTTCATACAGTTTCCATAAGAGCGGTGCCATTACTATATTGAATAGAGTTGGGGATAGTACGGCTCCTTGCGGAACGCCAATGTTGTTTTCGTGTGTGCGTCCTTCCCTGCCGTCTTTGCCATAACCAGCTCTAATCTTGTAGGTGCGTCCCGTGAGGAAGGATTTGACAAAGTCGAGTTGTTTTCCGTCAAGACCCTGTTGTTCCATCTTGTCTATTATGGACTCGTGGGGGACAGTATCGAAGGCCTTTTTGATATCTATGGATGCAATCACTCGCATTTGTTTCTTGGCTGGGTGCATGTCAACGACGTCTTTATAGATCATAGATAAGCTGTCATGAGTGCTGAGATTTGCCCTAAAACCTGTTTGCGTGGGATGGAAGATGCCTAGATTTTCTGCGTTGTATTGGATTCTGGCAAGCACCATACGTTCAAGGAGCTTACCCATGATTGATGTAAGCGAAATTGGTCGTACGTTTTTGGGGTCCGTCGCTGGTTTCCCTGGCTTGGGTATGGGAGTGACGAGGGAGAGCTTCCATTCTTCTGGCAGCTGCCCTGATTCCCATATGTCGTTGAACCATTTTAGAATAACGAGTTTGGTTGTATGGGGTGCATTTCTAAGCATTGAGACCGTAATGCCATCGTGGCCTGGTGCACTTTTGGTTCGGCAGTGGTGAATCGCAGCTCCAAGTTCCCACTCAGTAAAGGGGAGGTCTTGGGGTTTTTCCGATGGTCCTGCATGCTTGGGTAGATATATCTCGGCTTTTGGTTTGATGGTAGGTTGCGGGAAGAAAGTTTCCCCCAGTTTGTCTATGATGTCCTCTGTTGCTTCGTTGGAAAGAAGGGCTATTACTGGGATGGGGCTGACTCTCTTTCGTTTGCCCAGCATAGAGTTGAACGTTCTCCATACATCCCCAATGCTGGTGTTCTTGTCGAAGGTTTCGCAGTAATCCAACCATCGTTCGGTGGCTAGTTGTCATGAATATTTGTTAGCCTCCTCAGTTAGTCGGTTGACTTTGTCGAGATGTTTCTTTAGTTTTCCTTTACGGTACTTTTCCAGAGCTCAGGTTCTCTTGTCCCAAAGGGCCAGGAGGTGGTAGTCTGGTTCAGGTGTGTCATCTCTGACTTCCCTTACTTCAGTGGCCAGGTGGGTGGCTGCCGTTAGCAGTGCGGTGACCTGGTGTGGCTGCAGGTCTTCCCTTTGCTCTTCTAGGTTCTCTCTAAACTTGTCCCAGATTATGGTTTGAGTGGGACGTTTGGGTTTGAGGTTGTTGCTTCCGATTGCCGCGTCAATAATTATCGGGAAGTGATCACTACCCCACGCATCCCGCATCGTGTCCCAGCTGAGCTTGCGGGCTGTGGCTGGGGTTGCTAAAGTGACGTCGATGATGGAGTCAGTTTGATTGCTTGCTGTAGCATGCCTCGTTGGTTTGGTAGTGTCGTTTACCAGTTCAAGTTCGTTGTGCTCTGTGATTTCCAGGAGTCTTCTGGTTTTCTGGTTAAGCTGGTTAATGTTCCAGTCTTCGAGTTTGGTGTTAGGGTCTCCACCCAGAATGAGGTAGTCATCCGGATATTCATTCTTTAAGTGGGTGATCCATTCAAAGTTCCATTGACGGCCAGGGCATGTATATGCTGACGCTACAACAAGTCGTCTCTTGGTTGCATGGAGAGCAATTCTTACTGCAGTAATCTCTTGGGAGTCTAAACACCACTGGGATGTATCCAGCTGAATGCATGGCAGGTTCTTGCTTACAAACAGGTTGACTTGTGCCCTGACTTCCCATTCCCCAGGTCTGATATGTGCAGTTGCGAGATTCTGTCGTTTAATGGAGGGATTTGAGAATTTCAAGTACCCTGATAGTTCGATGTCGTTTGTTCTAGTTTCTTGTAGCAGGAGGATATCAAACTTGTAATCTTTGATGTGCACGAGTAGTTCGGACTTGCGTCGTGGGAGGCTGCGACAATTCCATTGTAGAATTCGCAACGAGCCCGTCCGATCGTGGTTAGCAGACATGTTCGGGCATGGCCTGGCTTGTCGTAGGTGCTGGTCCAAGCTTCTGGAGGATTGTTTGCTGGAATTGCTGCATTTGTTGCTGTGTTTGTTGCATTTGTTGCTGCATCTGTTGTTGTGTTTGCTGCATTTGTTGGTTCATCTGTTGTTGAATCTGTTGTTGAAACTGGAGGAACATCTGTTGCCAGTTTATCTGATTCGTTGGGGCCGCTTGCTTTGGTGGAGTGGGCTCCCTGGTGGAGATTACTCGCTGTTCCTGCGACGCTTCTCGACGGGTTTGCTCCCGTTCTTGGTGATTCGCATCTTGGATTGCCTTGCGGGTTTCCATTGCCTCCTTGAGACGCCTGGCGATAGTTGCCTTGCGGGCTTCTCGTTTTTGTTTGTCCTCTTCTATCTTCCTCTCAAATTTAAGGAGATCTGCTTTCATTTGTTTCAGGATTGCTGTGTCTGATTTGTCTCCGCGGCTTCCATGGCGTGGAGTTTCGTCTGCCAGGCCTTGATTTCGGCTTCGTCGTTAGCGTAGTAACCCTTGTTTCCATCACTGCGGGCCGTGTGTGCGTTGCTGGGGCCTCGGTGGTTGTTGCGTCGCAGAGATGGTGAACGGTGACGAGAATTGGTTACGTCAAGTTTTTGGCGCGACTGGCTTCTAGACTTTTCTTCAGCGGTGCGTGCTCCGTGGTAGGCGTCGTTCTTAGTTCTCTCATTGTTTGAGAGAATGCCTGGTTGTTTCAGTGTCGGGTAGTCTTCCGGCGTTACCCTCGGCGGTTTCTGCGTGTTTGAGGTGCTTCCTCCTTTTCCCTTGCTTCCCCTGGCTCCTCCTCCTTGTGCTCTCACTTGAAGTATCAAATTGACACGCTGGCGTGTGGGGCAGGTTGGGTCTGCGGCCAAGTGGGTTGATGCTTTGCAGTTGGTGCAATATTGCCGTTCGCACACGTGTCCTTCGAGGAAGATACAACCGCAATCATTGCATCGGGGTTTGCGCGTGCATACGTTTTCCTTGTGTCCGAGGCCTTGACACCTCTGGCATATCATGGTTGTTGGTTTGTAGAGTGTGACTCGTATGATGAGGCCATGATACACAATGCTTCTCGGTGGTCGTTTGCCCACGAACGTGACAAGGGCGAGGCCTCGACTGCCGAGAGGCCTAGCATGTATGATTTCGTGAGATCGGCTTGAAAGAGCTTCTTCTAGCTGTTTCGATGTCTCTTGCGGGTCTATTCCGTGTGCTACTCCTCTGCACGTGTCCCTTGGTGGCGTTTCGTGTCCGACGACCTCAACTGCTCTCTCAGGCGCTTTGATCGACGTTACCTTGAGCAGTAGTGCAACGTGTTTTCGGTCTCGTACCGTTACGGTAATTGTGTTGGCTGCCTTGTTCACGCGGAATGTCGGGAGCTCTGTTTTCTGGCATGCGGCCAGGTTTAGGCCTAGTTTCGTTAGAAAGTTTCTCTGTAGAGATGCTGCTGGAATGCTTGCGAGATCGTACGGTTCCTTCGAGTGGAAGACGACATTGAAGCGCTCCTCTAGTTGGTCGCTGTTTGGGTCCATAGCCGCAGCAGAAAGAAAATTGGAAAGGTTCTTACTTGCCCTTTGCTTCTTCTTTCCATAATGGACTTCTTGCCACGTCTGCTCACACTCATCGTTCGTATCTTCGGGCCCATTGCTCGTTTCGTAAGTGTCCATATTGGTTCCAGCTTGGAGCTCCGACAAGTCAGACAGGTTTGAGCATGTACTGGTTCCGCTGGGTTTTCTCGATCTCTTGCTAGAGACATTGTCGTCATCTTCATTCAGTGAAGCAACGTCGGTGTCAGCGCGTCGCCGGGTAGGTTTGGCGATAGGGTGTCGTGTAGTAGCCGGATTCATGTACCGGTGCTCAGCGAAAATACTCGCCCCAACGTTAGAGTTGGATTCAGAGAGGGACTGGGTGATTACAGTTCCCTGCTGGGCTTAGGAGGTTGCGATAGCGGGCTGGGTTGGTACCAAGGCCGTGGGGCTTGGCGACGCCATGCCACGCTAAGCCCAACGTTGGGCTTACCGTTCGGCTGGCCTGCCGTTCTCAGATTTGAAGGTTTCGAAGAAAATTGGATTTCTTCGCAAGAAAACTCACTTGGCGTATTCCCGTGATGTTCCGGAACGTCAAGGAGCCATTTTCACATCACAAATGACTCCCAGAATTGGTGTATTGAAGCTTATTCAGCGGAGCTCGAAGAAATACGGCCGCTCGAGCGATTCCCAAAGCTCGAGCCTAAGGTGAGACGAAGTATTCACCGATGTTTGTTTGCAAACAAGCTCACTACCACCCCCTATCGGCGGACCCCTGCGCGCTTCCGGTTTTCCTCTTCTTTTCCATTTGTCTCGCCTCCTTTAGTTATTTGCACTACTTTGTGCAATGCACTAATGTTCTTACAAACGTACAGGCCGGCTTGCTAGAACCAGCGTCTCAGCTGAGACTGGGTGAAAGAAAGCACTGCCAAAGCCAGCGCACGAGCTGAGCGGGACTCAAGCTGCGTCTCAAGACGCTCGCGCGCCCCAGACTTTGCAGTGCTTCTCTGAAGGAAACTCTTCTTATCCGATCGCTGTGCGTTCCTGAAGAATAATCACTGATCTCTATTTTAGTAGGCTGGATCGCGGATCGGGAGCCCGTCGGTGTCGCTAGGTTGGCTAGGTGTCGCCACCGGCGGCCATTGCTTGACACCAGGCGATACACGCAAGTCTATGGGAGAAACGCGCAAAAGTAAGAATATTGAAGCATGTACGCTGTGCTCGGAGGCGAGTATTTTATGGTGTGCTGCGATCCTTATGTCGGGTGTTTGGAGATCGAATCGGTATTTGTCAACGTCCGGTCGCCGAATAAAAAAAACAAACGTAACCGGAGCACCTACGGCTGAGCTGGCAAGCTTGCTCTCGTAGTGGAGTAAACAAAGGAACTTGCCGTCATTAAGACCGTCTTTAGGGAAGCCCAGAAGTTGATGAATGACAAAGTAGTTCCATCTCGACAGCGGCTTTCCGGGAGTGAGCGAATTCCGCGTAGCAAAGCCTTCGAGGTTGTCGTCTGCTAAACCCAATTCAACGAAACCGCCACCGACTCCGCGGTAACTCTAAGTAACTCTCGCCTCATTGAGCTGCACTACAGCGGAGTCACTCTCGACCACAAAATATTTATTTATAAGAACTGCGAGGGCTGTCAGCTTTAAAGGAGCTGTGCAACGATTTTAACGTTGAAAGAATTGGCATCTTCTGCTTTTGATATTGTTCACCTTGTCACAAATGACAGAAAACACACCTCCTTTCATCGAAATGTTGCGATTTCGCCGTGTAATCGCGAGGTAAAAATTAGAATATCCCCCGACCTGCAGCCGCGAGCGGCCGTCATCGGAAACACGCGGCGTGACGTCACTCGGGTAGTTGTAAAAAAAATAGCAAGTTCTGCAAATACCTGCTCGATAAAGGGTATTTTTTCCATAAATATTGTCGTCCCAACAACATAAATGCTTCAAAAACGTAGTATCATTGACAAAAATGTTTATTATCCATACAGTGTTTTAGTGGCGCCATCTACCCGAGGTGAACAAAACCGTCAGCTCGAGCAGCGTCAGCGGCTAGCACGAGGAGCCGAACGAGCGTCTTGGTTTGGTTTTCCGCCGATCTCGACTTCGAACGCCGCCGCTCGGCAATGCCGACCGGGTGCTCTGTTCTCCTGTGTCCTAACCGGACTGGAGTAGGACTGGGGCTTTCGTCGAGCACCGCTCGCGCGTCCTCTTCGTTCGGACACTTGGACGGTGTCCCCGCGTATGGAACGAGCCCCAGTGATTCGCTGTACTCCAGCATCTGGAGCTCGACCTCGTTGAGCTCTCCTCTCCAGCAGCCGGTGGCCATGTTGATCGCGTGTCGCAACACGACGCGGTCACGTGGTCGTGAGCGGAGTAGTTCTCGCCGCTCACTGATGGCGTTAGAGAGAGGAATTTACCGAACCCCGCGCCTACTCGAGTGACGTCACTGCGCACGTGACCCGGAAGACGATGTACGAGTTGAGAGGCGGCAAAAACCTGGATCTTTTTCATTTATTTAAATAAAAACTAGGGTATCCAGGCAAAATCTGTTTTCTGTAGTTCACTGCAGAAGTGTCAGGCATCAACTTCCACAATTATTTAAGCAAAGCCCTGAAATTGTTGCACAGCTCCTTTAATGTTTGTACGCAAGCTATTTGACGGGCTTATCGAAAAGCATCCAAAAAGTTTCAGTGCCGACAACAGCTTAGAAACAGGGGAAAACGTCACTTTTACTCGTTCTTCCCATAGAGTCCCATGCATTGGCTGGTGTCAATCAATGGCCGCCGGTGGCGACACTCGGCCTCAGCTGCCGAGGCCGCGGTCCGCGATCCAGCCTACTACCACGGCCGCTTGCTACTACAATAGAGATCAGTGGAATAAATAAATACACTACCGGAAGTCAGTGTTGGGTAAAGTACATCTAAAAGGTACTTCAAGTAGAGTACAAAGTAAATGAGAGTAGTAAGTACACTGGGTGCAATGTACTTGAAGTAAAGTACTATAAATACAATGTACTTTAAAAGTAAAGTACAAGTATTTTAATACAATCTTTCATGATGTCCTTTAATTCCCCTATACAGTGATTGTTTAACTGCTAAGCATTGCCCAGGGGTAATCAGGGGTGCATGACCTATTTGTTTTAAAAACAGCGGCGAATATTTGATAAAGCCAAGTGACCACAGAGTAGTTATTCTCAGCAATGGAGCAAATTCAGAAGTCTCTCTTCTGAATTCGGCGCCGCGTGCACTTGGATTGTTGAACCCAAGGACGTCAGCCCCGTAGCTTCCGCAAGGCAATTCTCTCATTAACAAGTGTACTCTTTTTAATGAAAAAAAAACATTGGAAGTGAAAGAGAGCTGGTGATAATTAATCATAATGTAACCCCTCAGATTGGGGTGCGAAAAAATTAAGGAACTTTCAAGTCGAAGGAAAAGACAAAAGAAAATGTCTCAAAGCATTGTGACGTCCTCCTCTGTTGTCTTTTTCTTCAACTTGAAAGTTTATTTTTCCCGCGCCACAGTTTTAAGTGCTAGATTATCATAAATTTTGTTCTCATAATATTTTAACCTCCTCGCTTGCGCCGACCAACCGAGAAGTATCAAGAGTTCAAAAAGCTACTGGAAAGCCGCCCCCAAAACAAGCGGAGCGATGTGTCGTCTGCTCACGTCTCTGCTAAGAGTATAATATCCCTTCCAGTATTTTTCGCAGTTGACAAAGCATCATTTCGTGATATAAAATTAAAGAGACCAAATTTGGGGAATGTACTTTGAAGTAGGGAATTGTACTTTCCTCGGAAAGTACCAGAACAAAATACTTTAAGTAAAGTACAAGTACATACTCAGAGAATGTACTTCAAGTAAAGTACAAGTTTCCTAAACCTACTTGAAGTAGTACTTTAAGTACAATGTACTTGAAGTACTCTCAACACTGCCGGAAGTCTACTGGGGCACCAAATACTGTGGCACCCTCGTGATATCAACTCCCACCAAATGTGGTGAATAGGGGAAATGCATTCCACTCCGCTCATTTGCATTAGACAGACCGCCTACAGCGCCTGAATCCAGCCCTGACGGAGGGGAGGTCCGCGTCAGTCCACGCGCATGTGCACGTGGATGTTCGCGGCACCCGCGGCGGTGTCGTCTCCGATTCCACCTAAAGCGCCTTCATGTTTCAAAAAGTAGCGCAGGGTGCGTCGAGACACGAGGCACGTGCAACCCTTGGGAAGATGTTGGCGGCACAGCGCAGCAACGTATTTGGCGCAGCACTGAGCTAGATTTTAGATGCCATGTTCTTCCTAGAAGTGGCGCGCGGCACGTGTCTCGAGCATTTCCACAACATGAATTTGGCATGTAGAACAATTACCATCATCATCATTTACCGCCCGATAGCCGAGACCTCCCCGACGATAGATGGCTCTCGCCAAGCCAGAAAACCTAGTTGCGCCGAGGCTATTGTATTTGAGAGGAGTGGAATGTATTCCCCCTAGTAAAGTATTTGGCTATACCATGGTGGCTATAATCGGTATTCACGCAAGAACCGTAATAATAAATTTAGAAAAGTCGGGTTTTTGCGGAACATTAATAATTTCCCCCTTCGTGCGTTGAATTAGGATATACGTAGGTGCATCCTGGATTAGCTTTGTGTTATGTTATCAAGACGTACACATTTCAAACGCCGAAGCGTCGTGTCTTCCTTCAACAACCAGATGTTGGTGTCTCAACAAATAATTTACAAATCTCTTTTTTTTTTTTTTTCACGTCAGAAATAAATTACGCATCACCGAACGGTTACCCCCGCCCAAATGTATCGCTAGGGGTTCGAACCAGATGCCAACGTTTCACAATTATCGGTTATCTTAATCAAGGTTTATACAGTATAAGTGATTTTTCTGAAATTTTCAATGGGAAGCTGACTGGCGCCAGTTTCTCAAAACGGGTGAACCGGGCCCGATTTTCTAGTTGAAAGTTTCAGGAAGTCATTTATAAAACACACACACACACACACACACACACCACACACACACACACACACCACACACACCACACACACACACACACACACACACACACACCACACACACACACACACCACACACACACACACACACACACACACCACACACACACACACACACACACACACACACACACGCACGCACGCACGCACGCACGCCGCACGCACGCACGCACGCACGCACGCCGCACGCACGCACGCACACACACACACACACACACACACACACATTCGCTTGCAATTTTTTTTATAATTCGAATTTATCCGGAAAATTCCAAATTTCGGGGTCACGACGACAAAATGAAAAAGGAAAGAGAAGGAGGTGTTTTACCGATCAACTTCATAGGAGCACAGGGTCAGTATGTAAGCGTCGAAATATGTACGTGTGTATGTATATAAGCGTTGAAATATACATATATCAACGCTTACGTACATATATAATATGTATGTAAGCGTTGAAATACTGTATACAGGGTCAGTGGTCCTGAAGAAATGAAACTTCAGTTTTCTTTGAAATCTCGAACTACTGAAAAAAAAAAAAAAGGAGTTCTCCTTTTAGCTCTCCAAGGTTCCTTCAGAACCCTCGAGGGAACCTTGACGGGTCATGGTACCCGAATTTTATTTATTTTGTTTTTAAACTTTAAGAATAGGGGACACAGTAAAATAAACTCTGAATTTTGAAGAATTCAGAATTTAACATAAAAAAAGCTCCGATAAAGCCTGAATTTTCAACGAAAAATAAACCCAGAAAAACAGTCTCCGAATTTTACGAGAAATAAGCTCCGAATACACGAAATACTATACTTATAACTTTTGGATGAGATAACGATTAATTCTGAAACTTTTATATGTGTTTCGGACCCCTAGCGCTGCATTTGGGGGGAGAATGAGCGCTTGGCGATGTGTAGTTTATTTTTGCGGTAAAAAAAAAAGAAACCCTGTAATTTATTTCTTTTTTTTTTTCTTAGGGGGGGGGGGGCATTTTCTATTTTGAGCACACCCGTCACAACCCCTGTTAAACCGACAACAAATGAAATTACCATAATAATAAAACACGAGACTGGGGCGGCAAAAAAGAAACAGTAACCCCCCCCCCCCCCCAAAAAAAAAAAAAAAGAATATGTTGTGACAATGCGCAATAAAATAACCCTAACCAGCTCATGATGATAATGCAATTTATGCAAAGGTGCAAGCGAGCTGGACGAGAATGATGAAAATAATCCCTGGAGACGAGGGGACAAAATAATCCCTGGGGGGACAAAGGAGAAATATAATCTGCCAACACAGCTAGGTGACTGGTGCGCGACCGAAAAAATCCGTCTGGTCCTGATATCGAACCATGAGACCTCTCCATTTGTAGTGGAGCGCTCTACCAACAGAGCTAACCAGGCGCTAGACGTCAGTAGAGCAAACGGGTTTTATCAGCTGCCACCCACCAACAAGAGTGAACGGCCTGCATTTTAAGGTTGTGATGATAACGCGATGAATGCAAAGGTGCAAGCGAGCTGGACAAGAATTACGGAAATAATCCCTGGGGGGACAAAGGACGAACACAAATCTCCAAACACAGCTAGGTGACCGGTGCGCGACCGAAAAAATCCGTCTGGTCCACCAGGTACCTCTCCATTTCCAATGGAGCGCTCTACCAACTGAGCTAACCAGGAGTTGGACGTCAGAAGAGCAAACGGGTTTTATCAGCTGCCACCAGTATAACACCCTTCTCCTGGGTATATTTTCGTCATACTTGTCCAGCTCGCTTGCACCTTGTCATTATTTGCATTACCATCATAACCTTAAAATGTAGGCCGTTCACCCTTGTTAGTGTTAGTCTGGTGGCAGCTGATGAAACTCGTTTGCTCTACTGACGTCTAATACCCCTGTTATACCCCTGTAATACCCCTGTTACACGGGCACACTTAACCGCGGTTAACTCAGCTTAACTGCTGTTACGCGGCACCACTGATACCGCACTATACTCTCGGAGAGCTATTTTAGAAGAAGTGAAGAGCGCGCGTGCACTGCTTTGATGGGTGCTCAATGTGCTCAAGCGCACGTTCGCCCATAGCTTTGACTGCATAGCAGCAGAATGTTGTCGGCAAGTATTGTGCGCTAACTGTGGCTTAGCCTAACTGCAGTTAAGTGTGCCCGTGTAACAAGGGTATTACACGGGCACACTTAACCGCGGTTAACTCAGCTTAACTGCTGTACGCGGCACCACGGATGCCGCACTATACTCTCGGACAGCTATTCCATAAGAAGTGAAGAGCGCGCGTGCACTGCTTCGATGAGTGATCAAGATGCTCAAGCGCACGTTCGCCCATAGCTTTGACTGCATAGCCGCGGAATGTTGTCGGCAAGTATTGTGCGCTAACAGTGGCTTAGCGTAACTGCAGTTAAGTGTGCCCGTGTAACAAGGGTCTAACTCCTGGTTAGCTCAGTTGGTAGAAAGCAGGAAGCTCTCCACTGGAAATGGAGAGGTTCCTGGTTCGACACCAGGACCAGACGGAATTTTTCGGTTGCGCACCAGTCACCAAGCTGTGTTTGGAGATTTGTGCCTGTCCTTTGTCCCCCTTCTCCAGTGATTATTTTCGTCTAACCAGCTTGCCTGTATATTTTTTATTTTCGATATGTTTTTTTTTGTCTTTCCCGCCTTTTTTTTTTTTTTCTCGAAACTTACATTCAATTTTACACCACGATTACGCCAAACCAAAACCGAAACTGAAACAAGAGTCTTGCGAGGGCGAAAAAGAGCGAAGAGATCTCGCCGCAACACCGCGGAGTCTCGCGTCGCGCGAGAAGACCTGAGAGGAGGAGCCGCCCAGAGAAGAGCGAAGCGGCGAAGCTGCGGCAGGGCTTATTTTAGGGTTACGGGTTACGAATACGCCAAGCGCGCTCGGCTTCGGGCGGCCTAATAGGTTATCGTGCCGTAATTACATTCACGTCGCGTAGAAATACCGCTCCTTGGTGCCGTGCCAAGTTCCTGCGACACGCTGGTCGCCGGTGCTCCCCGAAAGATGTGACTGCTTTCCGACTGTGGGTGAGTCATAAGCGTCGGCCCCTCTTGTTTTGCTTTTCTTGTGCTTGTCTCCCTTCTTCATTCCGGAAGTTACGGCCTTCTCCGGCGATATATACGTGTAAATATGAATGGAAATGGCTCGCATCTGGGGCCAGAACTGATTCCAGCCCGAAGAGTTTGAACTTCTGTCGCGAACGGTGGTTTGGTGGAGTGCTAGGCGGACCGATTCGCTGGGGTATTGATTTTTGTGTGGGTTCACCCCACTGCATTATCCTCTGCAACATTTACCTTTGTTTGACTTTTTTCTTTCTTCAAACACATTGACCTTATCGGTTGTTGTGTACCTTCGTGGTGCACTTTTCTATGCTGAATAGTTGGCGGCAGTCAATAGCTGAGTATTCTGTGGTCGCAGTAGCTCATTTTCTCTTTTCTCTCCACATCTTGCCAGCTGCTTCTTGTTTTTTGCTACCACTATTTTATTTGTAATCGGATCTACTGTATTCTTTTCCCCGGTCTGGTGCGATGGTTTTGCATGATATTCGTGTCGGGCCTATCATTCCAGTCGCAAGTTTTATCTGTGTGTGTCGGCGTGGTTGAAATGTTTGACGGCCGACCGACCAGCCAATTTTTACTGCCGACGCTGAGGGGGAAATATTCTTGACGCCAACTCATTTCCGGCTTTGTTTAAGAGTATGCATATGCGTGGTGATCCCGCTGTATTTCATACACTAGGAATTAATTGTTATGTGGTGGCTTAGTGATTATTTAGTGCCTTGTTTATTCTCAGTATAGCCTGCAGTACAGAGACGGGAAAGCAGGGGAGTTCGTTGCAAGAATGTTAATTCATACAAAAATAGACGAGTATCTAAATAATGAACATGATTGTAAGGCTGAGACGGCGTAGGAAAAGTAAAACGCAAAGTGAAGACAGAAAGAGACATCTGTTCTTTTTCTGTCTTCCTTTGCATTTTCATTTTACTACCCCAGTCTCAGCTTTACAATCATGTTCGACTTACACCAGCTTGCCTGCACTCTATTTTTTCGTTAATCTAAATAATGTAAGCCGCGAATGTAGCACCCAATGGGCTTCAAACTGAAATCCAATTGAAACTGACAGAAGAACCAATATGAATTATGTAACGATTAAATTGACAGATATACATTTGGCCACAGGTGCTTGTCCTACGACGTTTTCGATCGCCCTGGTGAGAGGACCGCAGCACAAGCTTTTAGTGGATCGTTGTTGCCGGAAAAGCGAAGATGACCTCTTGCGTTTGTGTCTGTATTCGGCATTCATAACCGTTGTGAGCAAATAGACCGTACCATGGCAGCAGAAAAGACTGCATGTTCACATTTTTGCTAGCCACTGGTGCACTCTACGAACCAGGCTCTTTTTATTTCATTGTGGTCCGTGAGGGAGAATGAATATTTTATGCAGTTAACCTGACATTTGGTTTCAGATACTTTTTCCCAACAGCACTTTTTGTAATGGCGTGACTAAATATGTGCTGACACTCATCAGCTGAATTATGGGAAAGAAACACCACCAAAGTGCTGCGAAAAGAGCAAGGTGCAAAATCTAGCAAAACGAATGACGTCCACACTATCCACATCCACCTACTGTGTCAGCTCGCAGAACTGTTTACGAGGAACGCTTTCACAAGGGTGGTAAATCAGTGACAGGTGTTCATTGATTTACCACAGTGAACACCTGTCACCTGACATTGCTTGCACAGTGGATGGTTCTTTCTTTTAATGTCAAATCTTTTGTGTGTAGTACTCCAGTATGACATTTGCCTGCCTGGATTTGCCTCGTAGGCAAAGATAATATTGTACTCATTGTTATCGTTCTGAGAGAAAAGTTTTGCAATCAATGCACATTCAATCGTGTCTTTGAACAATGGGAATTGGTGGGAGTAGGTGTCCAAAACGTATGGTCAGAACATGCATGTATTTGGAGAAGGGTCCTCAGACTTCGTTTATGGGAACCCAGGGGCTACACGAGCAGCCATTTCTTTTTTCTTCTTTCTGAGTAAATGCGTTTTTCTTTTTACTTTTTAAGCCTAGTACATCCATCCAGTGGTTGTTCTTTATAGGGCAAATACTCCCAGCTTTTCCCTAGGCACGTGAACTGTTTCATTAAAAGTTCTTAGCTTTTTTTTTTTTTTTTTTTTTCAAGGTGGCTAGGGGTTTCAAACGTTTGAAAACCCCTGAATGAGAGTTGAAAAAAAGGAACTTGTCCAACCACATTTTAATTTGAACTAAACCTTGGTCCAAATTTAATGTTGTAATGTCTTACTGTGTATTATTTATTTAACATGAAGACCTGTTTCCGGGTGTTATGATTATGATGGATTATGACTGTTTTTTTCTCCTAATTTCTACCCATATCTGCCTTGGCCAGTAGATGGCTATCAGTACAATCTAAGTAAAAAGAAATATTCATGCATAACGTTTGGATTTGAGCTTTGAATGATGCAAACTATTAGCAAACACCTTCTTAAGAGTTTTTTTTTTTATTGCAGATTTTAGAAGTTTGTTTTGACACTTATGCTTACGTGTTGAATACTTGTGCAAATGGCTAGAGGAATTCTGAAGCAGCTGTACTTGTACTAAAAATGGGCTTCTTTGATGAAATGTTGAGGATGGCAAAATTATTGGTATCAAGATAGATGACAGCTTAGATGACGTGATCAACTGAACATTTTATTGTTAAACATGTTCTTTTTTGATCTTTTTAAATGTGGGATAGAGGTGTTTGTTTGGCTTTGTATCTTTCATATCGCATCACATTTTCAGTCTAATTTTTTTCAGACTTATCACTGCATTTTAGGTGAATGTTTGACTCTACGTTTGCATGTGGCTGAGGTTAGCCTCACTGTAGTTGAAACTAACTTCATAACAGCACTGAGAAAGACGAAAGGAGTTAAAATGCCATCTCATGGCTCGCTCTTCGAACCTGCGAAGCATTCCCTTTATATATTTTTTTGAATTACTAAGCGAGTGAACAGCGGGACGGTTTGCACGCTTGACTGATCATCACTTTGCTTCGCTCGGTTGGTTTCTCTATTCTGGTTCGAGGAAGTCAGGGGCGCAACGTCCTTGGGATAGGAAGTTCTGGTTTTGTCGCAAACCGAAATCCCAATATGGACGACGAGGCCAATAGACTGATTCGACTGGGCAATCCACTCTCCCCGAAGGCCCGAGACAGATCCTCGGACATGCGTTGACTATGCATGCCTTGCACTGACGTTACACCATCGAGCATTGTGGCGGCCTTGCTGCTGGCCGCGCACCTTCTGCAGCAAAAAACAAAACAAATGAGTCGTTAGTTGTTTATGCAGCAGGAGGTTAGTCTGCCAGAGCATGGCGTCAATGTTACCCACTGTAGATGAGCAATTTAGCCAGTGCAGTACGACTGCTAGCCTGGGGGTGTTTAACGTTGCACCAGGCAATATAGTGATATACGACCGCACGCCAGTATGATGCTCATCCATGTCGAAACGGGCAGGGGGTGAGGATTGAACCCAGGATCCCTCTTTCCGTAGCACACACTTTGCACCACCATCTTTTTTTTTTTTTGGGGGGGGGGGGGGGGGGGGGCAAGAACAAGAGAAGCGATCACCAGCACGGTAGGATGGTGTCACGCGCAGGCCGAGTTATATTGCGAGGGTCGATTTTACTCAGATCTCTCACCGTCTTTTTTCTTGTTTCGTGCCCACCAAAAACGGGGAGCCACATGGGCGTATTAACCGGAGGGGCAAGGGGGGTTCTTGCCCCCCCCCCCCCCCCCTGAAACAGCCGCCAGTGGGCAGGGCATACACTGTCCGGCGGCGCCCAAGAGATACCAAGGGCACCGCCCCCCCGGTCCAGGGGGTGAAGGTCTGGGTCTGGTTTGCCCCCCCCCCCCCCCCCCCCCCCCCCCCACACACACACACACACACACACACACACACACACACACGCACACTCACAAACAAGTTGGTACGTCACTGGGGAGCCAGGTGAATTCACCTTCAGGATGGCAATACCGTTGCCTTTTGTTTTGTATTGCGGTTGGCAATCTGAGGGTTTAGGTGCAGCCTGCTCGATTATGCAGGTGCTTCTGCTAAATTATGCGTGCCTCTGAATAACGCATTCGGGGAAGCGATATACTCATTTCAAGTGGGAGCGCTAGTGGGGAAGAACTTCGAATCAACGAGAGGCCAATGTGCAGGATCAGCGACCTGATGTCCACGCCCGTCTTTGCTGCGCGTGTTTTTCGCGACGCAGAGTCGAAGCCGTTTGGAGAATATCCGTACAAGCAGGCGGTGGGGGGGGGGGGGGGGGGGGGGGGGAGAGGGGAGAGGGGGAGGAGAGGGAGGGAGGGGGAGGGGAAAGGGAGGGGGGAGGGGGGGAGGGAGGGGGGAGGGGAACGAAAGATCGGAGGCACTTTTGCTGGGTTTCGGAAACATTCCTGCCTGTGCTCGGTAGCCCAGATCTAGCGACGGAGCATTGCCTCTTCCGTTTAATTTAACTTTCGTTTATGTTTATTTAGGAAACACGGTAACTTGCTCGAGAGCTTTGTAAAGACGTAATGGATACGCTTTCTGATCAGTAGAGAAGAATTACCTCGCCCTTTTATGTTTTCCTAAATTAAGACTTTAGCGGTATTGGCGATGGTGGTCCTGCATTTCTATAGATACTCGCGCAGGCGTTCGTGCTTATTTTATTTTTAATTTTGTCTTTCGATACGTTCCGTTTTCCGCGAATGCGTATTTGCTCATTTCCGCCGAGGGTCGCGCGTACATCAAGGCTGGGTTCGAATGTCAGGTCCCTCGTCGACAACTAGCAATTTAAGAATTTAAGTTCTGCCGTTATACCAGGTCCGTCACCCGACCGCCATTGTATATATATATATATATATATATATATATATTTTATTACCCTTTCTTTTTCTTTTTTTCTCGCAAATCTAACGGTCGACGCGCTCTCGGTAAATGCGGTGCCTCGTGCACTCGTGTCGCCCCGGCAATACCCGGCGAGGTTGGCAGCGACGTGATCGACAAACGCGAGCCCGAGCGGATATTCGACTTCCCGAGCGGGCGTCAAAGCGAAGCTCTCGGAAGGTCAGCTCGCGCAGTGAGGTGAACGAGTACTCGAGGCGCGAGGTCTGTCGTCGTATACGCCGCTGACGCACCGAGTGACGTCTGGACATCTACCCGACACTCCGAACCCACGAGCATTCTCGACAACCCGACACCGCTTTCGAAGAGGCCATGGGCAGAATACGGTAAACTCTTTGCTGACTAATTAGTCCGTAACGGAATTTATGATTTCTGTCTGCTTCTTGCCTCAAACGTTGTTGAACGGAGGTCTTTACCGACTTAGAAAAAAAAAAAAATAACCAACCGAGATTAGAGAGTTTTAGTAGATCGTTCCGACACGATGCCAGATAACGACGCGATCCACGCGCATTGGCGTCGCCGGAGTATCGGGTATTGTTATTGGAGACATCGGAACGATCTACGAAAACTCCCTATCGTACCGTAATTTGTCCCACGTGTCGCGAAAGTTCCGGTGGTTTGGACAGACGCGTGCCACGAAACCCCGGGAAATATTTTCGCGCGATGTGCAGGTCGGGTGTCGTAGAAGAATACCGCGAGTGTTCTTTTTGAGCTCACAGAAGATCGTCGTTCAGACGTTGCGGCTTTATTGTGTCATATCGGGAGGCGGCCGCTATCCCCCAACACGAACAACTACGGCTCGCGTACAAATCAAATGCAATTTTTTTTTTATTTGAGCGTTATTAGTTGGTCATCCAGGAGCGCGCTTGCATGTGATTCAGCGGTGTGCGGGAGATTTCTCCGATCTCCGAGAAGCCTACTCAAGAGCCGCCGGTGAACAGAACTCGGTGTTTGTCGTCACTGACAGCGTATATAAAATAAACGCGGGGAAAGGCAAGGTCCCGGGCGTCTCATCGTGGCTCCGCAGCAGGGTTGTAAAAGTTACTTCAAAAATGTACCTAAGATACGGTTACAGTTACTCATACGAAAAGGTACTTAGGTACGTACCTAGGTACTACCTTAAACATGTACCTAGGCACAGGTACAGTTACTTTAAAGTTACTTTCTTTATTTATTTTCCCCAAATTCGTCAGAATATATTGGAAGTAAAGCTCTTTATACTAAGGATGCACACGAAAACGAGTTCGATAAATATGCTTTATTGGTGTCAATGTGAGAAATAAGGAAAACCGCATTGACATGAGCATTCTAGGACACGTTATCTTTTTTCGGTTTCGGTTTGAGATTAAGGAAGCAGGTCGCTACTTTCCCCAAACGGAGTTCCGAAGCGATTCGATAAATTGGTGTCGCTAGAACGGCATCGCTAATCCACCGTTCGCTCAAACGAACACAGCCATTCGCTAAAGTGTCGTTCGATGAAACATTATGGGCGGGGTTTCATTCGCTAAAACGTCGTTCGATCAAGTCAATGCCTCCCAGGTCGTACCCAACTCACCGTAATCACGGCACATGGTAGAAACTATAAACTTTCAGATTTATAGTTTCTACCATTTTGACGAAGCGAATAGAAAAGTACCTGTAAAAAGTAACTTCACTCAGTTACAACAAGTTACTAGAAAATGTACCTAAGATACAGATACAGATATCGAGAAATGAAAGTACCTAGGTTTGTACCTCAGGTACAACAAAAGTACCTAGATACTGATTTCCAGTTACTTGTACCTAGGTACTTTACAACCCTGCTCCGCAGCCAATGATATTTCAGCTTTAACCCCCGTAAAAACACCGATCAACAGCCGCATATGGGATGCGAGCTTCTTGACATGGGAGCCCGGTTGTCCGACCCCTGTCGCACTCCGAAAATGGGCTCCGTTGCGGTTTGTCCTTTTATGGGGCAAACACAATACTAAGTTATTGATGACCCCTATACGCTGTTTCGCGACCGGAACCACTCGCCTGTTTCAGCCACAGCTGGGGTTTTCACTGCGCGAAATGTCGCGAGCAAAACAAAAGCCTCTACTGAATCATGGCGCCACAAAATAAATCCTTATACTTCTAACAAACAAAAACAAAAAGATCGTTTTAGAAACCCGCAGGAACGCAGGAGAATCATAGCCCAGAAGGGCGAACGACCCGACAAGTGCACGGCGGAATGCAAAACGCGCAGCGCTCGGTGAATGCCTCTTCTAATCTCGCTGTTAGCTAACCACGACCTAACCCTCTGCCTTGGCTACTACGCTCCGTCTCGCCTTACGATGAACCTCGGTGGATGCCACGAGCCATCCCGGCCAATCCAATGCCTGTGAATATGTCACGTGACTACCCCCCAAAAGAAAAACAAAGAAGTCACGTGACATTTACAGACCATTGGATTGGCTTCGAGGGCCCGTATAGCGTCCCCCGCGGTTCACGCTGTCACGTGGTCTACTTATGTCGGCTTTTTTGGGGGGGACCTAAGATGTGGAACGCAGTCTCCGTGTCAACATTTGTTCTGTTGCTGCGGGTTGCAGAAGAAGAAAATAAGGCCGAGTTTTCCTCGTCGCGTCGCCGGACACGAGACGACGTGTGTTTGGCGACGTCCACGCGCCAACGCGTCCCTTAATCTGCTCTTGCCTTTCTAAGCGCGCCAACAGAACGGGTTGTGCATTTGCATACGCCGTCACCAAACAGGAGCAGAGGGTCCCGTCTCGAGCTGGTCCTGTCGGGAATACCTGTCGGCTCGGGGATCCTGCCCGCGGCGCACTTGAGGCCTGCTTACCCGCAGAGCACGATTTGGCATAACTCGACCTACTAGTGTTATAAACCCCCCCCCCCCCCCCCCCCCCTTTTTTTTTTCTTTTATTTTTTTGACGCCGGTAAAAGGAGAAAATTTTTTTTTTGCGACTCGCGCAATCTTACGCAGGACCCTTTGTTCACTTGGGACATGCATGGGTAAGTTACTTCCAAAATGTAATTTAATTACAATTACAATTACTTGACTTCAGAAGTAGTTTAACTACAATTACAATTACTACTACGGGAAAAGTAATTATTTAAAATTACAAATCACTTTTAAAAAGTAATGCAATTACTTTACAATTACTTATTTCTGAGAGCGACCCGACTTGGGCCATATAACTTTAAACGAGTTGCATGGAATGCAATGTATTTGTTCATTCCTTGCCCCAATGTTTGAGGAGGCTTAAGCATCGCTGCATAAATGTCAAGTATTGTACTTTCCTTTTATAAAGTCTTTAAATTCATGATAGAAATTGACAGTTTGGGGCAATGAAGTACTACGTACGTTCTTCTATTTTTCATAAATAATGATAAATTAGTTCAAATGCTGGAAGACGCCATATCGCTAAAAAAATTGGGTTGACAGGCAAAAAAAAAAGTGCGGCAATTAGTTGTTTATGAATATTTGACTAGTGTTAATATAAAACTAAAATACACACGCGCTAATACGACCCCATTCACATACAAACATCATGGTATTGTAAATTATTTACATTGAGTTGAAATTATAATGGCTCAGAAATATATAGACCAACACGCGGCCCTGACACCACGTAGCTGTGGTGGCGCTGTCGACGGCACGGCGCATGAGCAGGCGTTTCACTTCACGCAGTGATGTGATTGCTGCGCCAAATGCGCCAAACTGCGCCAAGGGGCTAACCCTGCTACATCCTGCTACATTTTGCCAAAATATGGGTAATCTGCGCCAAACCTGCGCCAAAAAACCAATTTCGGTCGCCTTTCAAAGCCGAAACTAAACAGTACCGTGCACTAAACAGTACCGTGCACAAAGTACCCTGCATCAATTGTCCATCTGGTCTTGCATGGTTTTCCCGCCGTCTCACGATTCGTGCTCTCATCGTATCGTAGGCCTCGTCTCGCGTCTTTTTAATATTTTCAACGATAGGCGCGGGTGTGTACGGACGCTTCGACGCTAGCGTGCCGGGTACCAGCCATGCTGTCATGTTGTGGACGAAACCACGTTTTTGCGCGGAGTGAGTTACTTTGTGAGCTAAAGCACTCGCTCCTGAAAGGAATGGCCGCGGGAAAACTATATTTGGTCCCTGCCTTCCAGTCACCGTGGTCGCGCGACGTCGGGTGTTGCCGTCCCCACGTCGCTGCAGATATGGCGCTTTCTAAAATGAAACTAAGTACCGCCGCATGTTCATCAACATTCCATGTTCTTGTTTGAATCATACGTTACCATAAAAATCCCTCTTTAACTCAAAGACTGCTGTGTCGAAATAATGATTACCTAGGTTTCTCCCGGTACGTAAAAAAATCTGCCGCGAAAGGAATTTGGTGAAGAGAAGTGAGCTAAAGCAAAGAAGGCAATGTATGCACACTGAACCAGCACAGCGCATTTGTTTTTCTCGAGTTCAGTGGCTGCACAAAGTGCTCCAATAACTTTTGACCCTGGCTCTTGCATCGATGCGCTCAGGCTCTTCTTTTCTTTTTTCTGTATGGGTTCAGCTTGTACCTTGTTTGCCGGCCTGGCAAGCACAAGCCGCTGGACTGTTTATGTCGTATACTCGACAGTTACATTTTGCATAATTTTGGGAATCAGCTGGCGACGGAGCGGTGTGGCATGGTTTCGGTTTCGATCGAACAGCCCTTGTCTCCGCTCGCGCGACGAAGCACGCGCAACTGCAAGTCTGCCGAAGTTGCCATCACGTGCATGCGAACATGATTGCACAACAGAGGCACCAGCCGGGACGCTTGCAATCCATTGTTCCACGTTTGCTTACTTTTGACAAAAATCTGGCACGTCGGGAAACAGTAAAACGGTGGCAAGTGGTTTTTCGGAATTGCTCGGCAATGCCTACAACATTGTACTCTTGTGGGATGTCTCAGCAGTAAAACCACAAGCAGCGAGTTTTGTCACAACAAGTCACATCAGAACACAACACAACATAAAGTGTCCTTCGTTTGTGCAGCAGTTAAAACACTTTTTTTTTTTTCTAAGAATACCTGCTCCAAAAGCCGCTTGTGCTACTCCGAAACATGGTTTGGCTGCTTCAAAAGCCACTTGTGCTGCTCCAAAACACTGTTTTCGTTGCTCCAAAGGCCACATTTGCTGCTCCAAAACGCTGTTTTGGCTGCTCCGAAATGTGCTCCAAAATGGCTTAGGCCAATCACATCACTGTTCACGGGAATTCGGTTTCTGCGCACGCGCAGTGCCCACACCTGGTGTGGGCAAACGCGGGCTTGTTTGTAAACAGCGTGTGGGTCTATAAGAACCGAATCATTGGTGTCAATATTCACAGGTGCGGTCAGTCTTCAAAATGCTTATGCAAATAATATCCGAAGTAAAACCAACAGGAAATAAACTTGAAAATAATACAAAGATACAAATATGCGAGAGTACTGGAAGAGCGACGTAAAAACTGTCAAAAAAGAAAGACAAATAACTTCATACACAATTAAAATTTCCAACCTCAGCTGAAAGCTGAAACTCAATTTTTTTTTCTTTCAATATTTTGGCATGTTTGCGCTATTGTTTTCTGCTTGCACCGCTGACGGTCCTACATGGCGCCGTTGAGGTAGGCTCCAAAGAGGACTGTCTCTCAGCCCCCAGTGTCAGCAAGAAAAAAACAAACGACGCGACACTACTTTTGTTGTGCGTGTGTGTGAGTGCGTGTCTGTGTGCGAGTGTTTCACCGAGAGCTAGGCCGCTTGTGCGAGCACTGAGGCTTTCAGAGAGGTTCCGTCGGCGCCGCAAAGTTTTGCAAAAGTAATTGTAATTGTGCCTGAAATTTTGCAATTACTGACGCTAGAAAGTAATTAAATTACAATTCATTTTAGCTGAAAGTAATTATTATAATTACAAATTACCAAGAAAAGTAATTAAATTACAGTAATTCAATTACTGTAATTGAATTACTACCCAAGTATGACTTGGGACTAACGCGTTTTTTGTCTGAGCGATCGAAAACGCTCGGGCGGTGAAGGTGGTTGCTATAAAACAGCAATGCGTATTTGACGTGGACGATCTGTATTCTTCGTTTTTTTCATCTGTATGTTTGAGACCCCTATAGTTGGCGTTAGTCGACATCGCATCACCGACACCATTTATTTATTTATTTCGTGTATGGCTAGCCCACAAAGATGAAGCCGCACATTCGTATCTTTTCATTAACTTTACACCAGGAACATCGCGAACTTAAGTATCCTTCAGATAACAAAGAAAAAAAAAAAAGAGAAAAACTTGTCGCTGGTATTACGAGGCGCATCAATCAGGTTGTAAAGAATAACTGAAAACTGTTTAAAAGAAAGCAATAAAGTATCGCTAAATAAAAAAAAAAAGAAGATTATCACCGGTATTATGAGACACATCGGTAGGGTTCTAAAAAAAAGTACCGATCTCTTAGCGATAACGATGAAATATCGTTAAATAAAAACAATCCTTATCGGTGGTATCATGACGCACGTCGGTAAGGTTGTAAAATATTCCGTCGTGGCTGGACTACACTCTACAGAACAAACCCAATATGTGCTCTACAAACATTGAAAATCGCAGGCTGGCCGTGCGCAGAGCGCGTCTTTGACAAATGCATTACCGCGGGCTTCGCGGCGTCGGGATGGTTGCCTAGGTCGCGCCTCGCTCTGCTCCCGGCTCGCTGGGAGGCCGATGCGCGGGGTTTTGTCTTTTAATTCGACCGGTGTGCGGGATAGAGATCGTCGACCGAGCTCAATCGGGTCGCAGCTGACGCATTCGAGATGCTGCCGGCAGCAGCCGCGTGACGCGCTGTCAAGGCTAGGCCGCCCTGACGTCATGGCGGAACGCGCATGCGCGGTGGGGGCCGACATTGTTGTTTCATCGAGGTTGCGCTGTTTGAGCGCATTGCGCGTCACGCTTGACGTTTCTTCCGTGGGGAGAAAGGAATGTGTTTTTAATTGGAGCGCCGCGACGAAGCGTCGTACCTATTTTCCCGTTCGTTTCAGGTTGTAGAGAAATAAAATAACGGTAGACGCACCCAAGGACGGTCGGCACGTCAGTGGTTTAGTTCTCAGATGTAATTTTTAACACGGACTCTGCTCGAAAAAACAAGATAACCGTGTTTTTTTTTTTTTTTTTTTAGATTACGTATATACTCGTTAACCTCGTGGTATTTCGTTTTAGTAATGACCGAAAAATCGCCTCGAAAAGACACCATCGGGATTTTAATGGTGACCCTTTCTGCTGTTTAAAGCGAAACCAAATCCCTCCACCGAGCAATATAACGTTCGATTAATGCGATTTGAAGTGGCGGCTCTACGAGTTTTGCTGCTTCTTAAAGACAAAGCATGAATAAAAACGAGCCCACAAACGAGAGGGGGAAGAATAGTTCTGCGCTTCTCCGAAGTCTCCGCCAAAGCACTTTTCTGGGTCGCCAAAATCGCGACAAATGGCACCTATATTTTGCTCGCGCCATTTCCGTGTGGGGAAACATCTTTTTTGTTTTTTTATCGACTAAATTAACTGCCTCGTTTGACTGTTATCCTTTCCCGCGGTGGCGACGCAGCCTGCGCCCGACCTCTGCTCCGATTACGGGTGAACTAGAACTTTGGGAGATGGTCGATTGCGCAAGGGCGAACGGGACCGCCCGACCGAGAGCGCGCGCTCGCAACGCGTCCGGTTGCTGCTTTGCGGCGACGACTGTGGTTCTTCTGTCTGCTTCATGTTGCCGATTGCGCGGCTCCGAAAGGCAAGGGCTGGAGAAGAACTGGGGCGCCCTTGTTTTTGCTGCGTCTCGTAATGCGCGCCCCGCCTGCCCTCGTCAATATTTGAACGCTTTGTTCTTGGGCGACGCGCCGAGGAACGCACCATACGCAGATGCGTTGTCCTCTTTCGCGGCCGCTTTACGTCCCCTGACCTTCCTCTTGGGTTCCTCTTCTCGTCGGCTAATTTGCTTTTTCCGTTCACGTGTCTAATTTGGTCTAACTCGCCGGACTCCAGCTTGCGTCAAGACGGAATCCTACAGACTACAGGGTGCATTTTCACGCGCAACACAAAACCACATCGAGCAACATTGGCAGTCACCGTAGTTTGGCCATTGCTTCCAAAATTTCGGGTGGGGTTTTACCTGCCAAACCAACGAAGGGCATATAACAAAGCATTGACCATGCTTTGTTATATACGACCATTCCGCGATATGCTGACGCATTTCTTCGAGAATCAGCGTAGCGGCGGCTGCGATTTCGGCTCATCCTATCATCTATTTTGTAAACCAAAACTATGCAGCTTTTAAGGGCATTCGTTGATGAGCCTCACTCTTACCGCATTAAAGGGATACTACAACGAAATTTCGGCGCTCATTTTTTGGTCTATATGTGTTCAAAAGAGCAGTATCACATGGAACATGCCAATATCTTGTTAAAAAAGTCTCGAAAAGGAATTTTAAAACGAATTAAACGATTAGCAAAGAGCACCTGGTGGATGTCGCTAACGCCTCGTTTGTAATGCTCGTCTAGGAACCTTGACAGCTAGTGACGGAGGTTGTCTCGCCTCCGGCCACGACGAGAGAAGGGGGGAAGGAGGAACTCCCCTCTTCCCGAGAATCCCTTTTGTGTGTCGCAGAAGTCGCTATTGTCCTCCTACAAGATTATAGAAGATTAACCTGTCACTCAAAATTCGTACAAAAGCAGCCGCTTCGGTGGCTGGAACGACTAGGCCATCCTCTCGACGTCAGCCTCGCCGTAGCTTTGCTCATCTTGAGACGACCTCATCACGATTGCGTTGGATGTCACGTGCTCTAAGCTGGGCCTTCTCCGAGCGCTTGCCAGAGTGGGCCGTTTATAACGAAAAATACAGCCACCAGGATCAAAATACAAACGTGCGAGTGTCATTTACGGATATTTTGGATCATATTCAACCTATTTTTGAACACGACGGGAATATTTCAAATTTCGTTGAAGTATCCCTTTAATGGTTGCTCTCTAGATATGGCAGACCAACGGGAATGGCACCCGGCGACCAAGTGTGCACGAGCTGAAATGGCTGGAGCCGAGAGAAATGATGGCGCGGTTATTCTCAGAAATTTCCAACTTCCTGGCCCCTGCTATGTTCGTTTTTGTTTTCTGGGGGGATAGGTTTTTGATAAATGAGGCTATACCGGTTCAACGCCGACAGAACCGGTTTGGTCTTTTTGGTTTGTTGCTACGTCTAATTTTTAGTGAAATTTCGGCGAGAAAGTTGCCTAGCTTCCAATTAAACGTTTATATATATATAAGCATGCTGCAGTTAGCGGCGAACGGCCGTTCAACCACCGGTGGCTGTACATTTCCTGGATGGTGTCTTGTGGATAGCTTTTTTTCTGTGGGGGTGACCGTCCCATTATTTGTGAGGTGTGGCGTCCGAGCGTTTTTGTGCAGCGACGGTGTGAGCGAGCAATCCAGCAACACGTGCTTGATTTCGGCAGCCCATTGCTGACAAGATTAATCCGTTCGACGTCATCGCAGTCAGATCGAGCGCAGACCCAGATTGGGCGCTTCAGCCGGCTGGTTCTCGTCGAGTTGACGCCATCCGAGCGCGATGACGAGAGATGGCCGTTCGAAGCTTTCGATTATTAAGGCGAAAGCCTTATTTGTCTCATCGTTCAGTCGACCTTCAAAGTCCTTGAGCGACAACACGTCGACCAAACGAAAGCTACGAAAACACGTCGGCGACACGAGAGGTGCCAAAACCCACGATTCACCACTGGACCACGAGATGGCGTTACTTTTTGCCAGAATCGGCGGAGGAATGCGCGCGGCGCAAACCCAGCGGGAGAGGAGGACACGCTCGCTACTACGGCCAACTCCGGCAGCGGTGAAGAGCGGGCGAGGGAGTTTTCGTAGATGGTTCGCGCTGTCCCGCAACGTTCTCCGCAACCCGCTACGAGATCCGGGACTCTGCAGGCAAGGCTAGCGCCGCGCATGCGCAGTAGTAGAGTCTTCGTTCCAGAGAGCGTAGGGGAGGCGGAAAAAACGGTCTACGCAGGGGTTTTCTGTGTCGGGACGCAGAAGTTTTCTGCGTTTCCGTCTCGTCGCGCGCGGGACGGCGCAAGGCTTGGATGATTGGCTCGACCCACACTCTAAAAAAAAGCCCGATCATCTACTTTCCCGCACAACACTCGGAGAGCCAATCACCGCAACTTACGGAGGCGCGATGCCGAAACATATGTTTAGACCGAAAACCGCAGTCTGAGTTGTGACATTTGGCAATGCAAAACGTCACGCTTGCATTGGTTAATGTCACAACTCAGTGCGTTTTTTGGTCTAGACATACGTTTCGGCATCGCCATTCGCTGAGCTGCCTCCGTAAGTTGCGGTGACTGGCTCTCCGAGTGTTGTGCGGGAAAGTAAACGATATAGCTTTCTTTTTTTTTTTTTTTTTTTTTTTTTTAGAACGCAGTTTGACCGAACGCCGGCCTTATAGATGGCGCTGCAACTGATCGCGCATTAACTTGCGGATATGCGTTTGCGTTCCGCTGTACTAAGAGCGCTGGTTTGACGCGCTCCGTAGCGTTTTCCGCCGAGAGCTTGCGTGCGTCGTACGCGGTGCTAACGCGACCGGTTTTTACGCTATTCTAAAGGCGCGTTCCCACCGGCGATGCGATCTAGTCGCGCGATAACTTTCATCGCAAAAGCGACCATCGCGGGCAAAAAGCGACGCGATTTGTGCAGTCGCTACTCGACCCGACTTTTTTGCGATGCGATCTAGTCGCGAAGCGGCTGAGCCAATCAACGGCGTTCGGAGCGCGAGTTTTTGAGAAACGACTCGCCAACGAAGGCGTTGGACTCGCTCATCGCGCACGCCGGTGTGACCATCGAATTGTTTTTGCGATGCGATCTAGTCGCATCGCGCGACTGCTTACATCGCCGGTGGGAATGCGCCTTAAAACTCTCTATCGAGCCACACTTCACTAGCTGCAGCGCGCAGAATCGACGTTCTTCCCACGGCTGCGACCTCGAAGAGCGTGTAACTGGCGCCGTACGCTTCGGTAAAACGGGGCTAATTTCGAGGTTCATACGCGTCCCCAGAAAAGCGGACGACATGGAGTGCTTGAGGGCCTGGCGCTAATTCGGCGCTGTTTTGACACAATGCGCGTTGTGGCTATAAAGTGTGAACCTGCACGCGTGTTCAGAATGGGCGTTTCGCCGTAAATGAGAGCGATATGCGTATAGAAAACACACAGGCATCGAAGAGGGCACGGCGTCGAGCGTGATTGCTTTAGCGTGGCCGATGATATGGCGCAGAGGCATGACGGACGACGTCATGTGGCGATTTTGGCGTTGCTCGGTCGGTCCCGTCGACTCGGTAGCAACGGATGCGCGCCGACTCTCTCGAGTGAAGCAGAGTATAATTCGGGACGGTCCTTTTCATGCTATTCGGTTCGCGTATTTCGTTAAACATAAACGATATTTGGTTCGTTATATAGCTTCGTACATGGCGACCCCGCGCGTAAACTAACTCCACCTAGAATAATCTAGGCCTGCCAACGACCTCCTCCTTCACATGGAACGTAATCGCAGTCGGGTGTCGTCAACTCAGCAATTAAACCCGATTGGACACGAGGCCCTTCCGAGCACTGACGCAGCACTCGTATCCAATCCGTGCCTTCGCTCGATCTCACTCTGATGACGTCAGCATTCTAGCGTACGCTTCGATTTACTATAGGCAGTGTTAGTGTGGACGCGGTTGACAACCACGTCTATATGCAGATTCGTGTATCGTTTAACTGCTGAACACCCCCGAGTGGCGACTGTTTTTATATTTTGCTTTTTCTTAGCTTCTGGAGAAGGTGGAAAACTGCCGCGCTCCACATCAGAGCGGGTACTTTTTTTGGGGCGGTTCGGGTCGTGCTCGTTGTGGATGGAGGGCTCGGATCACCCACGCACGTCCCAGATGGCGGGCCCGTGCTCTGTGGGAGCTTGCGTTCGAGCGCAACTTGGCAAACGGCGAAAGCTGCCTCCCCCAGCGATCCAATCAGCGCCGGAGCGAGGCACCTGCACCGACGTAACGTTGGCGTGCACTCTCTCCGTGGAAAACTGTCACGTGCTTCCCTCCGTCCTTCTAATTGCTAACGGAAGCCGTATAGCTTACGGCCCCTTTGCCGAGTGTTGGCGGCTTCCCTCGCGGCTGCGTGCGCTATCTTGCGACGGGACCATAACGGTATCGTAGGAGCGATTGCGCAAGCACGAAATTGGAACGAAGACCGGCAAGCGAGCCCCCGTGTCTCTCTCCGAGGGTTCCGCTGCGTGGAGGAGCGTTGGTAAACGCTCGTTTATAAATTATAATGGCACGCTCGCAAAAAACTTCGTTGATATGTATACCGCGCTATGATAGACAACATTTTCGGGAACGAACTGGGTAAATACACGTATCTTTCCTCTTTTTTATGGACGACTGGGCGCCTTTTGGGGGGGAGCGGCGGTGCTCATATAACCGAAACACCATTGTAATCGAATGCGCGGAAGATGTGCTTTGTGCCGAGAAGCTGAGGGAGAGGAGGAGACGACAGGGGACGGTCAGATTAGTGGGCACTCGTCGAACGCGTTAGTATGCTGAGCGCTGGCGTCCGGTGTTCAGCATTTGGATGATTCCTCACCAGATCTTTGAATTGGTCTACACTAGGGGCCTGCCGAGCAGCTTCTGAGAAGAGATTCCACATATACCAGGCGCTTGAACAAAGAGGGAGGCAGAGGCACCGAGGGTGCGGGCAAGTCGCTGCTCGAGTTTCGAAGGATCAAGCGACCGTCAGGGGTGGGGCAGCGCCCGAAGAACAGTCACCGCTTACCCAGTCTGAACCAGCGAAGAGATAGGAGTCGCCTCTCGAAGGGTAGCTTGCAAAATGCCCAAGAAGCATGAGCTGAAACAGCCTTCCATGCTTCTTCGGCATTTTGGGACAAATCAGCGCCTATCGAAGTTTGGCTCAAAGAAGCTTTGGTTCAAACTTGACATAGAACGCGAAGAAGCTTTTAGATCTCAATCTTTGAACTCTCGAACGATTTGAGAGATAATGGAGCTTGTGGCAACTGTAGGCGCAGCAAACGTCCGGATCGCGTGTTGTCTGATGTCGTCCGTGGTTTGCGTACGATGTTTTCGCGCCCCGTGTCGGCGGCGCCGGGCTCTGGACGTCGCCCCCTGGCAGTAACCGCGGCCGGATATGAGCCCGACCTGAAAGTTTCAATAAGCGAAGCTTTTGTCGTTCGGTCTTTGTTGGCTTCCGCTTCTTTTGGAAACTGTTTGCGTTCTGTTTCCATCGGCCTCGCTTGTTTTATGCCGGCTGGGAGCCGTAAACCCAGGTTTATAGCCTTTCCAATTTTTTTTTTAATTAAAGCAAAACATAAAAAAAACCACGCGCGTGTTCATTTTTTTTTTTTTTGTAAAGTTTTGCAGCTGTTGTTGGAGCCCTGCATTGTAGCTTTTCAGAATTGGACGTAGTACATTTACAGTGCTTTAGAAAATACGTGATCTCCGAATGGAATTCTCAGTATGGGTTGGATCATTAAGCAGAACAAATCCGTATAAACGAATCAGTAATTTTTTTTTTTTTTTTTTTTGCTGAACATCTGTATTTTAGTAAAATAAACCTCGACTCGTCGTCTTTTTTTTTTTCTTGTTTTTTTTTTCTCACTGCAGCATAATCTGCGCTCGTGAAAGGTGTTTCTCTGCCGCAATTCCTTAACGCGTGTTTTATTAATGCGGTCCCGTGAAATCTGTTCACGTTTAGCCTAACTCGCTCCGTGGGTAGCGCATATAGCTAACTTTTGAAGCTCTCCCACGATCTTTTTGTGGCTTTGTAGTCAAAGGTGCGGGGCGCGTGCTCGAACGCCGATTAAAGCTGCGCTCGCGTCCAAAATGACTCAGAAACCTGTCCCCGAGTATAGAAATATTCGGTTAATGTAAAAAAAAATTAAATACAGTATACTTTTTATCTTGACTGTTATTGGGGTAGCTTGGGATATCATTATTACGCTAACCCATAAAGTAGCTACGGGCTATCATCCTGAATATAGCCAAATGTAAAAAGGCGGCGCCTCGGAAATGGAAACGTGAAACACAAAATTTTGAATCGCTATGAATCGAGTAAACGTGACGATTGAATTGGCCTTCTCGTTTATTTTTTTCCTCATTCCTAACGAAAAATAGAAAATACTCGCAGAAAGAAAGGCAGCGTAAACAAAGCACTCCTTGTTAACAAAAGCAGCTCGAGCTTCGCGGAGAGCGGGCGATGGGTGTGGGGGTCGCGGTGGCGAGGCAGCGCGGGGTTGGACCCGAAAGGCCGGAAGACGAGGGCGTGCAGGGACGACGACTGACGTCACCGCCGGCGCCAAAGCAACCAGAGGCAGCCGAATGGGGCGCCTAGATTGGAGAGAGGGAGCAACGCAAACCACGGAGGACCTTTGCAATTTCATGGCGTGCGCACGCGTGCTTTCCCGAGTGGCGAGGAGGACAGCGAGCGGAGAGGCTGACAGAAGCCGAGGCGCTTGCAAACGATCGACGCCTCCTCGCAGCTTGCGGTACAAATGCGGCCCGTACACCACGCGACTGCGATCGGGCAGTTTGAAACGCACTCAAATCTGGGCACACTACGGAGGCAGCGAGTGCGGTGGCGCCTCCAGGGAGCAGCCTCGGGAACAAACCGGGGATAGAGACTCGATAGAGCAGTCCTCCGCATCGCGAACCGCGTCGTCCCAGACTCCGGAGGCGAGCAAAATATCAACAACGTCGTCCGAGAAGGGAATGCGATAACGACGGGGAAGACGACGGCCCGAATCTCGGCCGAAAGAAGACTGCCTGCCTTCATTTGCCTTCCTCTTGGTCGGGAACGTGGCGCATCACCCGGCGCCTCTCTGGGACGTCGAGGGAGCGACAGAGTCTGTTTCCGAGTCGCCTACGCTGCCCCCGGTTTATTTCCGCCCTTGAGTCGACATCTGTCGGTGTCACTTTGGATCCTACTCGTCGAGAAGTGCTGCTCGCGTCTTTTTGTGCGGTTTGTGGTGTGAGCATCTTGCGTGCTCCGCGCCGGTCGGATGAGAGCGGAGCATCGGCGGAGAAAGGCCTAGAATGCGATGAAGGGAGACCGCGGTTCGGAGCAGCAGCCGCCGCCGCTGCGGCAACAGCAGCGGCCAGCGGTGCCGAGCCATGGAAGGCTCTTGGGTGCGGACGTCGGGCGGACGGGGAGCTCGTGCTCGGACCGGTACGACGACGACAACGTCGTGGCAGCGTCGCCCATCGCCTCTTACCTCGGTGAGATGGACGCACTCTTCCCTTTCTCCCGCGCTTCTTCCGCTCCCGTGCGCTTGGGTCACTGCGTGCTGACCAGTGCTGACCTCGTTTGTGGTCGTGTCGGTGTACCGTTGTACCTTCGCCGCCGACGAATCTGCATTCGAAATTTGACTTCCGTATTTTGGTTCACCAAAAGTTCAATGACGTAGAAAAAAAAATATATATATATATATATATATATATATATATATATTGCAGGCAAGTAAAAGGAGCAGGAACGATGAAACATTTTTGAGACAGCGCGGTATAGGTTGGAACGATGAACCGAAGGGCGCAAACGTGCCCGTCTTCCGTCGTTCGCCCATGTGTTGTTGGGGTGTACCCTCGTTTGCTGTCGATCTGGGCCAGTGGTGGGCTGGCAGCCATGGCGGCGGGAGGGCCTTCTTTTGCGACCGGCTGCCAAGTGTTCCCCGGTTGAGGTCGGAGCTGTTGTTGGCAGGGCTCTCTGCTGGACCTGACAGCTCGTGAGCTGTCTCCCGGAATGTGTTTGTCAGGTGCTGCGCGGACGAGGGGCGACAAAGCCAGCGTCTCTTCCTACAGTGCAGCTCTGTGCCGTGTAGGAGCTGCTTACATAATGACGTGCGTCGCTTTACTTGGTCACAGTAGCTTTCAATCGTTTTACGATTGAAGGAACGAAACGCAGTGACCGGTCGTCAGTCTCATCACTCGACAAAGCACGTCGAAGGCAAGTTGGTGAAAGCTCTGCACAGGTTATTAAGGTTGCGTATCGCACCAGTTTCCCTTTCGCGCTTTTTTCTCTCCTTTTTTTAAGAAAAAAAAAAAAGGGGAAAAAAAGGGGGGGGGGAGGGGAGGCATCTATCGTGTATTTTGATCCTGCTGCTCTTCTTCCGAGTGCATTAATTTATACGTGACATTAACGTCACGTCAGCAGCCATTGCGATGGCCAATTGCTCTGCCGAGCGCGACCCTTTCGCTGCATATCATTTCCCACCACCAAATTCTGCTCGCACTACGGCTTTTTTTCTTTTTTTTTTTTTGGGGGGGGGGGGGTACATGAGAGAAAGCATTGAATACACATAAACAACAAAAAAAAAAAAACAACATAGTTCACTACGTCAGAGTGAATCTCTGTAATATACCATAAGAATGATTAGCATCGGCCACATAAACAGCTTCTTCCGTCGGTACACATTCCAGTCAAGAATAATTCGAACAAGAAACGAAAAACAGTATAGCGATCTTCCACTTTTTCTTTTTTTTTTCTTTTTTTTTAGAATGATACAATTTTGAAAGACGCACGATGGGGTGCCGATGGCTGGGTGTGGAGCACTAATCTCTATTGTAGTAGGCTGGATCGCGGATCGGGAGCCCGTCGGTGGCACCACCGGCGGAAATTGCTCGACACCAGGCAGTACACGCAAGTCTACGGGAGAAACACACAAAAGTGGGAACATTGAAGTTTCTACGCGGTGCTCAAAGGCGAGTAATTTAGGGTGGGTTGCGATCCTTATATCGGGTGTTAGGACATCGCATCGGCATTTGTCAGACGTACCGGAGCGTCCACGGTTGAGCCGGCAAGCTTGCTCCCTAGTGGACAAAGGAACTTGCCGTCAAAAAGTTCGTCCTCGGGGAAGCTCAGAAGTTGATGAATGTCGAAAACGTTCCATCTTGGGCCAGCGGCTTCCGGGAGTGACCGAATTCCGCGTAGCAAAGCAAAGCCTTTAAGCGTGTCGTCTGCTAAACCCAACCCATCGACATTGACTCCGCGGTGTCGATCGGTTTACATTTTTCGCCCAGCGGAGTCACTCTTGAGCACAAAACATTTATTTATAAGAACTGCAAGGGCTGTCAGTTTTAATGCTTGCGCACAAGCTATTCGACAGGCTTCGCGAAAAGCAGCCAAAAAGTGGCAGTGCCGACAACAGCTTAAGATTGGAAGGGGGGGGGGGGGGCACTTTTTTTCGTTTCTCACATAGAGTTCCTTGCCTTAGCTGGTGTCAAGTGATGGCCGCCGATGGTGCCACTCGACCCCAGCAAAACAAGGTGTAGAGACCTCTCTCTCTCTCGATGCCTGCATGTCTCCACTGCATTTGCTGAGCGTTAGCAGGCGACGGGGCGGGAAGCTGACTCCGCGGTCGTCCTTGACCGTGCATGGCCGCATCCGGCCTCAACCGATGCGTCGCCCGGAGATAACACGGCGCGCTGGGAGAATTCCTCGAGCGCGTCGCGACGTCAATCATCCAGCCTTGGGCTGGAGGAGCCGACGCCCATGGGACTGCGAGTCGCGTGGCGGCATCGTTACCATGGGCACACTCCTGCCTGGCAGTTTGACGACGGAACCATAAGTGCCCGGTCGCAGATTTGGAGCGCGAGTATCTGGTAGCATAGAGCATCAAAGAGCCATTTCTCGGGGAACCTGGACGTCAGCGCAGAGCTTTTGAAGCAGCGAGGACCCGAAACACACTTGTTCGCTCGGGAGAAGTGTGTTTCGGCGTCTCGTCGCAGCGGGACGCCAGTCACGTGGCTCTCCTCTCATCCGTTGTGTGCCGCTCCACCTTTTCCATTTCGACAAAACAAAATGTTCGAGAAAAAAAAAAAAAAAAAAAGTAGGCCCACACCGCGGATCGAACCCGCGTCTACTTGCGTATGAAGCAGACACCTTACCACTACGCTATTGCACCGCTTAGAAACTCGTAACCATTCGTTTTATACCAGTTCCGCGTAGTGCGTATAGCCTTTTCCGGCCGAGGTTCACGACGGAGTGTGTATAGCTTTACTCTTAAAGTAAAGGGCGAGTATAGCTGCGTAAGTGCACCGTCAGTGCACTTAACTAAGAAAGAGTTTGCCTTTCTGTGTCGGGAGCCTGAAATTGCGTACGAATAGTAAATGTGTTTCAATAAACGTTCAGCGCTTGGTCCTGTCTCGTCTTCCTCGTTTTTTAGGCGCTTAATACCCCTGTCAGACGGCGTTCCAAAGGTTCTTTTCACTAAGCTTCTTTATACACGCTTTGCATCAGCTGCGTATGGGCGCCGCCATAACGGACCTTCCATTTTCGTTTCCTCTTTTCCTTCACTTCATCGGGATTACAGCTGGGCAGGTTATTGCCATTTTAGATCGTCCTTCTTCCCAGCATTGGCCTTTGTAGAAGCTCGGCAACGCCCGCTTCACTGACTCGTAGTATGGGTAAGACAAGAGAAGGTCAGCAATGGCGGCTGTCATCTGGCACGTGTGCAAAGCGTATATGAAATCGGCCAATCTGCTCGCGATGTTGAGCGCGCACGTTCTCTACGGCGTGCGCCGGTTCGCCCATTTTATAAAGGAGCTTGTTCTAAAGGCCTTTATAATGCCCATCTGACAGGGGTATTACAAGTTAAACACGTACATACCAACTAGCCCACCTATCCATTTTACTGCATAATTAACGTAAAAAGAAAAAACGGTTTTTGCGGAAGACGGTAATATAGGGGAGTGACCTTTTAATCACGGTGTAAGCCTTTGAATGTAACATCTTAATTCCGAGACTGCAGGACACAAACGAGACTGTTTGTGGACACAAACAAGTGTGCTTCGTTGTTGTTCGTCCCTTCCTCATATTCAGTACCTTTAACAACACGGTCGTCCTACGTAAGTGTGCTTGTTTCGTTATTAAAGTCTCCGTTTCGTCTTTGTCTCCTGCCTTGCGTTCAAATGTTAGCCTTCCATTAGGTCGTCGACTTTTTTTTTTTACCATTTCAGTTTATTATTTGTTATTGTTTTGTAATTACGTATCTTTCTGAGTTCGAAGCGATGACACCCCTTGAAACGAAGTGTACTTCACTCGGAAAGACGCCGATACAAATACACACGGGGTCCCCTTCGAGAGCAGGGTGCTGCTTTCCCGCCCCACATACTCGCGTTCAGGTAGAGTTGGCTTATCATCTCTTAGGCAGCGCCCACTGCCCGAATTAGAATTATCGGCGCCGTGTCGCGCTCTCTTTCCAGTTCGTTCGACATTTTCGCTTTGTCGTTAGTGCTCGTTTGGGGTGTCCAAAGAGGACACTACAAGACGCACGACTCCGACAAATCGTGAAAATTGAAGCGGACTCCTCACGCTTCAATTATCACGATTTGTCGGAGTCGTGCGTTTTGTAGTGTTCTGTTTGGATATGGTTCGCGTCCGTTTATTGGGCGTGCTAGTGTGGGAAGTGGGGCGTGTGGGCAGAATTTTTAGTCCCTTCGGAGAGTGGATTCCATCGACGGGAACGTTTGTTTTACATACTTTCCTCGGAATTCATTTCTCGCTCTCTGCTCCGTGTCGTGAATAGCTCCTTCTCCGGCCACTCCGCCTCGTTTTTAGTTTCGGCGACGTGAGACGGTCATTGGCGTCGTGTCGAGGCGCCGCGTTTAGGGGAGCACCACAGCAAAACTCCGTTCAACCCGGCAGTGGGGTCCTCGCATCGCCTTTCCCCGCTCTCTGCACCTGGGTACGGGGGGAGGGAGGGAGAAAGGGGAGGGAGGAGGAGTAACGAAAGTGCGGTCACGTGTTCGAACATAGACGTATGACTGGTCCAGCGAGCACATATACTTCCACGCCACTGTCAGCTGAGGGGTGAACGAAGCAGAGGCGTCCGTCGGCCATCAAACGGTGGCGCCTCTCGGCGCCATATCCATAACGGCCTTTGCCTGCACGCCGCGGCTGGCCACGCGTTTCTTTTTGTCTTTTCTGTTGCGGCCTTGGTAGCCTTTTAGTTTCCAGCCAAGGCGATCGTCTGCTTGGTATTTGTTTTCTTTGACGGTGTCGTTCTTGTCCCTCTCTCTCTAACTGTCGCTCCGCCGGTCTCTTGCGATGATCTCCGAGATCGCCCGTACGTGTCCGTCGTGAAGCACGTTTGTTTGTCTTGTTTGTTCCTCTCTCACCGGGTTCTTCTTTTGTCCTATTAGCGGCGCGGAAAGACACGAATCTCTCACGGTGATGACTGACCTTTGCCACTACGGTATTCCGCTCTTCCTCCTCTCTAACACGCGTAAGGAATCATTGTAGTAGTCGTAATAATAATAACAATTTGGAGCCGACTCTGTCGGCTCTGGCCAGCGGACGGAGTCGGTCGCTTTATGGCCCCTCGCAACCCTCGTGATTGGTCAATTTACCGTCAGTCCTCCTCCTCTCCTTTCGACGCTGGCTTGATTTGTTTTGTTTTTATTCCGTCAGTGTGCAGGCACGCAGCGTCCACGTGACTCCTCTCATTTGTCGTGCCATGAGTAGTTCCCGCGCTCGTTTCGATTTTCCAAGTCCTTGCACGATCAAGGTTGTATTCGTGCTTTATCTTCATTCGTTCCTCGGCGAACGAATGGCGCACATCTTTTGTCTCGGTGACGTCGTGCTCGTCTCACCTGTCATTGTTGGCAGCAGTCGCTGTTTTAGAATTGTGGGAGTGGCTTCGTTAGATTTGTTCGCTGTCATGTCTGTGAAGCTCTTGCCACCGGGGTTTCGACACTTGGACCTGACGCTTGGGCTCTGACAATGGAGTTTTGTTACTTTGATATTCATATCGGATGCTTCGTTTTGGTGTCTTGCTTCTTGTTTGCGAACGACCTTCGCTCGAAACTAGGCATCTTGGTACTCAAGGTTAACCAAATCTGTTCGAAATGCAGCAAAAGGTATTTCCTAGAATAACAAAACCTTTCAGCCCCTGGTTTTTTTTAATCTGTTTTAAAGTGCCGTTTCGCGACACAGTTAACCTAAACGGGGAGCCCCAGTTTTTTTTATTTTTTGCTTCTCTGGTCACGGTTAAAATACTGCAATTTATAATGTGCACGCGCGCCTTCATTGTAGCTGGTAAGATTTGCAGAGGCGGCCGAGCACCGATGTCTCTCTCGGACTAACCGCGCATTCTCTCACTTCATGTATCGTTCCGATAGGGGTGGCACTCAGTTGGTCGAACGACGTTTTTGGCGAAAGCCGAGTTTTCATCGAAAGACACTTTAGCGAATGGTCGGCCGCCACGAAGCGGCGTTTAGGGTTGGGCTAGGTGTAAAGTAACCACATTCCTCGGGCCCCAAAGCGGGACGCGTATGGGGGGGGAGGGGGGGGATGATTTTGGTAAACAATTAATCTTTTTCTTTTTTTATTTTGTATGCACCGTGCACATTTCTTTTCCTTGAAATTTGCATACTGTTTGGCATGTACTTCTAATACATTTGGTTGGAATATTTCTTTAGTATTAATGTATTTATTTTTGTAGATACAATGCCCATGCAAATTAACCTTCAACATCAGCATCTTTTTTTTTTTTTTTTCAAGCATATCTTGCTTCATCAGGGAAAGCACCCTCTCACTGGTGTGATCCTTTTGTTTAGCCGCGTCTTTTATCTATTCGCGGTTCGAAGGAGCCGAAGCGCGACAAAACACCGTCCCACAAGCACGCTGGCGGGACAGCGGAGCTTGTCCCGCCTAAATTGGGCTGTCGTCGCTTCAGCCAGGTGGGTTCACATTTTTGTAATGAGCCGCCTCAAAGTGGCGTAAACGCAGGGAGGGGGGGAGGGGGTCGGCTCGAGGTTGGGGGTTAACCGCGCTTCAGTAATTCGCTAAAACGTCGATTTAATGACCGCTGTTCGCTAAAACGACGTCATACGTACTGTTCGCTTATGCCCAAGCCGAAACAGCGCACTATTCGTGATCCATAGTTGTGCCGGCTCAAGAATCCTTTGGTCGACAGAACCAATGTATTAGTTTAGTGGGAGTGACCGAACTTATCTTTGAGGGGAGCCACTGAAGTGATTTCGGCGGTGTCACTTTAAAGGAGCCAAAACTCACGAAATTCTGCCTTCTTTTCCCCCTCGTTGGTGCTTTTTGTTTTCCTGCAGTGGGAGCTGAAGTTTCGCCATTTTAACGCAGCGCATGACACAAGAAAGAGCCCGTAATGTAGTCAGTGCACAAGCGAACGCGCGTCGGTCGATGCGAGTAGATCTAACCACTCCCGCAGTTTGGGTGGGTGTGAAGTAAGTTCGGGTCCCTATCGTTTCGTGGACAACTTTTCATGGGCTCACGTTTCATGGTCAAACGCTTCGTCGACACTCGTTACGGGAATTGCACGCAGTAGGGACATTTCGTCACGCGTGTATTGCTGGAATCTGCATTTACACTCCCCCCTCCCTCCCTCCCTCTTTCTTCCTCTCCGGTTCACGCCGCTCCGCGGCGACAGTCTGCGGCGGCTCATTACAGAAATGTTAACTATACTTGACCGACTCGTACACGCCGCTTCGCGGAGACAGTCCTCATGCAGCTTATTACAGGAAAAGGCTAATCTGAGCTGTCGATGAAACGATTTGTCTATGAAACATCGCGTATCGATGGAACGATCTGTCGATAAATTGATTGCCACCGGTGAGTTCGGCGGGTGAAAGAAATAAGGGAGGGCTAGGGTGGCAGAAAACAGGAAGCACGGCACCCTCGTTGGTGCTCATTGTGGATGGCACCCCTGCCTGCGGCGTACGTCGTGGGGCTGCGTTGGCTGCCTGCTGTCTCTGTCAGCATCGACCGCCTTTCAAGATGGCCGACCTGCCCTTTCTCTTCTCTCGCGTGGTGTGAGGGAGGAAAACAGCCACCTACAATTTCCTTGTCTTGTATTTCTCATCTTTTTTTTTTTTTCTTGCCGCTTTGCTGCTCTGCCAGCTCCGCGCCGGGCGTAATGCGTCTCACGCCCGGTTCCAGCCCTCTGTCAGCGGTGTTCTCGTTCACGGGTCCTTGCCAGTGATTGGTTCCGTCGGTAATGATGCTGCGATTCTGCTCGTTTCGCAGGCTGCGGGACTTGATTACGGATATGGAGTTGTGGCCAGGGGTTTATTCAGGATTCCCTATCTGTGGGGTCTTGGACTCAGCCTGGGGGTATAAATCGCTGGTTGTGGCGACTTTTAAGGCGTATGAAATGCTTTTTCACGCATCCCCCCCCCCCCCCCCCCCCCTCCCATCCCCAAATTTTGTCCGTCGCTCAGTGCATTTTCCGCTAACTTTAGCGAAGGGTAAATCGACGGCACAGGATCTGTACAACCATTCAGTTTCCCCGCTAAATTTAGCGAGAAAATATACGTCACGCGATACCAATTCCCTTGAATTATATCGTGCATTATAGGACTTTAAAAAATAAAAGTCGCTGCCATTTCTTTTTTTTTTTTAGGTTGAAGTTTGAAAGCTATACTTCGTTTCAGCTTCGGTCCGAGCGCGGCCGATGTTATGAGCCGAAGGGCCAATCAAACAGCGCAAAAAGCGCAACGTCATGGCGTGCTCTCTGCGCTTGATAGGACTAGCCGGCGGAGGAGCGCGCTCAGAGAAACGGCAAATATCAGCTGGTCCTATCAACTGCAGGGAGCACGCCATGACGTTGTGCCTTTTCGCTGTTTGATTGGCCCTTCGGTTCATAACATCGGCCGCGCTCGGACCGAAGCTGAAACGAAGTATAGGAGGTATTCACTGGCCGCCATATTGAGGTCACTGTTTAGAGCGCATGCTCACAACGAGCTCGCATTAATAGGCTGCCAAGACCGGCAATCTTGGTGGTGCGGAATGCACGTGGCGAAAGAACTGTGGAAGCTCGCGTTCAGCACGCGCTCCGCAGCCGGGCACACAGCTATGGCCGCCAGTGAATACTCCCTATAGTAGCGCTCTCAGCTTACCTGGGGTGCCTCAATGTCCTTCTGTTTAGGGTGATGCAGTGATGTGATTGCTGCGCTGCTACGTCCTGTTACATTTTGCCAACAAATGGGTAATCTGCGCAAAAAAAAACAAAACAAAAAAAAACAATTTCGGTCGCCTTTCAAAACTGAAACTACTAAACTGAGTACCGTAATTGAGCATACGTCTGTTATGTGGCGCAAGCGGCCGCCGGACACAAATTAACCCTGCATTAATTGTCCATCCGGTCTTGCATGTTTTTTCCGCCGTCTCGCGTTTCGCGCTCTCAGTAAATCTCGTCTCGCATTTTTTTTTTTTTATATATTTTCAACGATAGACGCGGGTTGTGTGCGGACGCTCCGACGCTAGCGTGCCGGGTACCAGCCATGCCGTCATGCTGTGAACCGAAACCACGTTTTTGCACGGCGGGAGCTATTTTGTGAGCTGAAGCACACGCTCCTGAAAGCAATGGCAGTGGGAAAACTATATTTGGTCACTGCATGCCTTCCAGTCACCGTGGTCGCGCGTTCCGATGTTGCCGTCCCCACGTCGCTGCTGATATGGCGCTTTCTAAAATGAAACTAAGTACCGCCGCATGTTCATCAACATCCTGTTCATGTTTAAATCATACGTTACTACAAAAATCCCTCTTTAACCCAAAGACTGCTGTGTCAAACTATTGATTACCTAGGTTTTCTCTCGGTGGGCTTTACAAGGATCGAGAGGGACCCTGGTACATTAAAAATCTGCCGCAAAAGAAAGTTGGTGAAGAGAAGTGAGCTAAAGCAAACAAGGCAATGTCTGGACGCTGAGCCCGCATAGCGCGCTTGTTTTTTCGAGTTCAGTCGTTGCACAAAGCGCCCCAAGAAAGTTTTGGCCCTTGCTCGCGATGTCTTGCATCGATGCGCTCAGGTTCTTTTTTTTTTTGTGTGGTGTGTGTGTGTGTGTGTGTGTGTGTGTGTGTGTGTGTGTGTGTGTGTGTGTGTGTGTGTGTGTGTGTGTGTGTGTGTGTGTGTTTGTGTTTAGCTTGTTCCTTGTTTGCCGGCGTGGCAAGCACTCGCCGCTGGACTTTTTGTCGTATGCTCGACAGTTACATTTTGAATACAATTTGGGGAATCAGTTGGCGACGGAGCGAAGTATCATGGTTTCGGTTTCGATCGAACAGCCGTTGTCTCCGCTCGCGCGACGAAGCACGCGCAACTGTAAGCCTGCCGAAGTTGCCCTCATGTACATGCGAACATGATTGCACGACGGAGGCACCAGCCGGGACGCTTGTAATTCATTGTTTTACATTTGCTTACTTTTGACGAAAATCTGGCACGTTGGGAACCAGTAAAATGGTGGCAAGCGGCTTTTCAGAGTTGCTCGGCAACGCCTACAGCACTGTACACTTGTGGATGTATCAGCAGTAAAAACACCAGCAGCGAGTTCCGTCGCAACACCTCACATCAGAAGACACACAACCCAAAGTACTCTTCGCTTGTACAGCACTTAAAACAATATTTTTATTTTTCTAAGAATATCTGCTCCAAAAGCCACTTTTGCTGTTCCAAAAACACTTACCTTGGTTGCTCCAAAGGACACATTTGCTGCTCGAAAACACTGTTTTGGTTGCTTCAAAGGCCACATTTGCTGCTCCAAAAGGTTCTTCAAAATGGCTTGGGCCAATCACGCCACTGGTGATGCCATCCTTTGGACTTCCCAATGCCGACAGCACGGGCGCATGGGGAAAATACAAAGAAATCAGCGAAAACAAAATGCCGCCCTAGCACAGTGAATGCTACGAGCGCGTGCAGGGAGATGCTCTTTCACACGCTCAAAAGAAAAAAAAGGTAAAAGAAAAAAGAAAAATAAGTTTCTAACAAAATGGCCAGATGTCATTACCCTAGGCAAAGCACACATGAAGGCCCCCTAGGCTTACCTACACGACAGACGTGTTGAAATGCCCGGAACGTTCTACAAGGACCGAGACCCGAATTTGTACCCCGAAGCACGGGGAATTTTTGTGGATTGCGAGAGATTTCTGGCGTTGAATGTAATTTAGTACACGAAACACTCAGGAGATGCAGTAACAATGTTCGCAACAATGCGTTTTATTAAAGCACGAGATATTTTTTTTAACGCTACCCCCCCATTCCCAAAATTAGATGGAGCTTTGTTTTTGTGAGCACCAATAATTTCTTTTTTCGATTATCATTCTTCGTGTTTATAAGACACTATTTCTGCTTCTTGTCCAAGGAATTGTGAAACAATCTTGTTACTTTGGTCTTCTTGTGCTCAGGATAAGCATTCATATTCGTTCTGCATGAAGGAAAGCTATCCAGTGTTGGAAGTGCTGCACCATTTGAGTCAGATTGTGCCATGAACGAGACTGCTACATCTTGCGCCAAAGTGCCATTTTCGCTAAGAATTCGCCCGCAGCTGCACCGAAATGGGCGAAAGAAAAAAAAAATCCTTGGTTGATTTTAATATTTAGAGAAGTAGGAGGAAAGGAAAATGGTACAGATATGTATTTCGGAGCTTCTGTACTCAGCTTATAGTTTGTTTTATATTAGGTCAGAGTACAGTCAAAGGCTCAAACACCACGCTGGTTGGTCGATGCGCTGGCGAATTGATCGCGGACATTGTCTAGATTTCCAGACGATGTCGGCGATGTGAGGAGCTGAAAGTTGCGAGAGAACATTGCCAAAAATTAGGATGGCGGCGTCTGTGATAACATAAGACAGATCCAGGGTTTTGTACTCCTGATGAGATTACTTAATTATCGTGTCTGCCGCATGCCACCGTGCTTCTCACCAGCTCGTGCGTGTCGAGCTTCAGCAGCGGCTGACATAAATGAGTGCCTGGGTTAGCGCAATAGGCTCAGGAATTATGCTCAATACTTTTCCAGCTCTACTTTTTTTTTTTTTTTGTCTTTATGGTAAGTTGATTTTTATATAAAAAAATCTGCTCCGAGAAAAAAAAAATCCGGGTCTATATTTGGATAAATGGCAGTCAAGGTTGTTCCCGTGCAGCTGTCAATCGAAAGAACAGCGAACTTTGACTTCACTCTGGTTTTAACGGCGCTAAGGAACAGTTGCCACTTACACAAGTGTAGGTTTTCATAATATTTGGGAGTGGTTGTTTTGGGAGCTCATAATATTAGTCTCGAGTTTGGTAGGTTCATAAAACTTCGATGCTCATTTTTATTGATAAATGAGCTGGTTTTTGCAGGCATTTTACTGGACGTCTCATCTTTTCATAGATTTTTTAGTACCCATTCTAAATGGAACCTTGCACAGGCTAAATATACTACCGGCTGTAAAAGTGCGAGAGAAGAGAAGCTTTATCCCAACTGAAGTGTTCTGCTAGGATTAATTTTAGAGCATAGCTTTTAGGCGCCCATTTCTGCGTTTCGCACCGTCGCCGTCGGCGTAACTGTTTTGCTAAATTTAGCGCGAAACTGAATTGCTGTTGAGGTCACGTGGCATCAATTTCTCAGCTAAATTTAGCGGGGAAACTGTGGAAGGAGGAGGAGAAGGAGAGGAGGAGGAGGAGGAGCAGCAGAGGTGGAGGGGAGGAAGAGGGGCAGGAGGAGGAAAGGAGGGGAGAAGGAAAGGAGGTAGGAGGAGGAGGAGGGGCATACCCTCCCCTCCTCCTCCTCCTCAAAGCTGCACTCTAATTTTGCATTACAGAGATTTGTGAACGTCTCATCTTTTCATAAATTTTTTAGTACCCATTCTAAATGGAACCTTCCCTGACTAGAGCCTCCTTTCTAAAAATTATGCTCAGTGTTCCTTTGGTGTTCTATCCTTATTACAAAAGGTAATAAGTGGTATGCTCCAGTATCAGAGGAACCCTCAGTTATTTTCAAAGATGAACTCATTTAGCAATGCAACCACCTTTTTTATTTTCAAGTGATGCGCTAACAGATCTTGGAATCTGCTCCAATAGAATCAGTAACTGCTCCAAACTAGAGTTTTGCCTGCTACAGAACCCACCACAAAATGTCAAATGCCGCTTCCATCACTGGGTGTCAGATCTTTGTTTGTTTGGGCTGTTTTTTCCCCCAAAATTAACTCCCCCCCCCCCCCCCCCCCCCCCCCCCCTTTGACCAAATTTAGTCAGAAACGGAAAAAACCCGAAAAACGACGACCAGCCCCTAAAGAAGAAAAACCCAAGCTTTACGAGTAGAAAATCCTTATCTACAGCTTTGACCCAGAACCCCCACTGAACTGTGTGCGAAAATGCTTTTCCTTGGAACCCCCCCTCCTCTCCCCCTCTTGTATCTTTCTCTTATCCATAACAGGTCATGCAGGTTGGGGAATCCCATGCCCGTGTCCTATTTTCTTAAACATTAGTCCCTATAAAATTCATTTTTTTTGTCCGACACCGTGTATTCACACTTGGAGAAATAATTTAACCCCCAAAAAACGCCCCCACTCAAAAAAGAAAAAAAAACCCAAAATGATTGTTTTTTAGTTATAAGTAGGGCTCCGTGTTTATCTGTCATACTTTATTTAGGCATTCATTTCTTTTTTTAGCTGGAAAATTGACGTCACATGACCTCAACACAAATTCAATTTCGCGCTAAATTTGGCGAAACAGTTACGCCGACGGGGACGGTGCGAAACGCAGAAATGGCCTAAGAGCTATGCTCTAAAATTAATCATAGCAGAACACTTCAGTTGGGATAAAGCTTCTCTTCTCTCGCACTTTTACAGCCGGTAGTATATTTAGCCTGTGCAAGGTTACATTTAGAATGGGTACTAAAAAATCTATGAAAAGATGAGACGTCCAGTAAAATGCCTGCAAAAACCAGCTCATTTATCAATAAAAATGAGCATCGAAGTTTTATGAAAAATCATAGATTCATAGATTTTTAGTGATACAATAGTCGGTATCTATTGAGGCAAACATGGGGAAAAATTCAAACGAAAAATTCCGATGCAAATAAAAAAACAAAAAAAACACTGCCTTCGATTTTTTTAAAAATTTGGTACCCCGTCATACTTTATTTAGGCATTCATTTCTTTTAAAAACATGTTACATTATTTGATTGAGAACGAAAACACAACTCCCCAAAGTAGGGTCCTTTTTCAAAGCCTACACTTAGCAGTGCCCTATATGACAAGTGACTGAGTTCTAGTTTCATGCAACTAACACACATCTTTTACAGATTTTTATTCAGGTGAGGTCACTGACAACTAGGGCGATCGGTAACACAGTAAATTAAGGAGAAACTATATCAGCATTTTACATACATCTTACATTATAGAATGATTGCGAAGAAAAAAGATGAAGCATTTGGAAGTTTTACTTTGGGTATATTTTTATATCTAAAAAAGAAATAATGTTACTTCCACACACAAAAAATAAAAAATGAAATTTACTAAAATTTTAGGTTGCTTTATTTCCAGTACGAACCTTTTGCAGTTGAGGGGGTTGCCACCGTGTCGGATTGTAAGAGCTTCGTACCACCTCGGTGTCAAATGGATCTTGTGCAAGCCTGAGAGATAGTTTTTATCCTGTGCGAGGATAACGTTTTTCCCGAGTCTCCTTATGGTGGTCATAAAAGAATATAAGCTATGCCCCAAGGTAAAAACTAGGTTTAAATACCCCCAAAGAAAAACTGTGGGTAAAGTAAGATGTCCCTGCATTTCAAAATTAGCAGTCCGTTGGTGAATCAATTCGGGCACTTTTAAGCTAAGGCGTTCCTCAATGTTACCCATTTCTAACCAGATACGACTGTCCGTGCTACATTATGTCACAGGTTCCTTCTGTTGATGACTTGCACAGCCGCCACGCGTGCCAAGCACATCCGCCACGCGTGCGATATTGAACAACCTCATTTTCGTCCAGATACACAAGATGCACCCAGTTTCTTGGATAGAACGCTCACCATTGTCCTGGCTGTCTGAATTGCATTTATTGAACATTCTCTCAGGTTGTCCAGATGCAGAAAATAACCACTGGGTTTGTGGGCAATTGTTCTGTGCAAACTGGTGAAGCTGGTAGCGATTCTTAAAATGACTGGTGGCCCCGTCACTTATGTACGTCACGTGCAAGTATACCGCAACATTGTCTTCAACCCACTTTTTCACTTTTTCTAGAGCCAAGCATGTGTGAGCATCAGTGTCACACAGGTCCTCACTGATGATAGCAAAGCTGTTTGTAGATTTTCTTGTAGTCACTACACCTGTAAATATCGTAACTTTTTTTTTTTCCAGTGGTAGGCTTGACCATTGTCAGGGAGCATGATGATCCAGTTTTCAGCAAAGTCAAAATGAAAGACAATGCTCCCCGTTGCATGCCCTGCTTTTCATCATAGATCGCTTTATCTTGCGTTTCTCGGATATGGTTGTTAAATATCCAACTTTCAACCGTTACTTGAACGACTTTTATGAAAGTCTCAGGATCCAATGTTTTTTTCACAATGTTGCCGGAATCCCATGTTGTAAGCACAATCTCTTCATCCTCTGGGATATGAAATTCCTTGAGTGTAAGAGACTGGCCTTTGGGCAGTGATCACAGCCTCCTTAAAGACACAGACGTTTTAGTGGGTTGCTCAGAAATGCTGAGTTTATTTCACCAGTGTTAATGTTGAGCCTGTAACCTTCTCTACAGAGGCAATACAAAGGTAATGATTGGCGCAGCGCACACAAACACTCACTTCCTGGTGTGGAATACATTTGACCCATTTAGGGTGCAAGGAATAAAATTCCGTTAGCCCAACACCGGAATCAAGATGCTTGTTTTTCTATACACGAATGCCCTCTTGGGGATTGAGCGTGTCAGGAAGCGCTTTGGGCACGAACCGTTTTTATCCCCGTCGAGCATGACAGAGATCACGTCCTTCTGGTTGGGACCTTGGCACGAACATTGTAGCTCGTCTTTTCGATGAAGACTTTAGGGCAGCAGAACACGGTCCTCATGGGGCTCAGCCTTGCACCTCGTGTAAGGATCCGGGTTCATAACACACCGCATGCTTTTCCGTGACCTAGAGGTAAAACACTGTCGCCCATGTTAATATTTCTAGGTTACATGGTGACAGTGTATGCGCACTAGTGGATTTATGGCGGGGCTCTGAGTATTTGGGGGTTCTGCAGTCTGTCGGTGTGCTTCTTGTGTCGATATTATCGCCCGTGGCACCAGCGAGTGGCAACAGGCACGACTGCTCAGTAAACAGGCATCGGTGGCCATATTTTGCTGGTTGAAGCGAACCCCCTCATCCTTGACAGCGAGCGGGCAATGCGAAAAAAAGATTGAATTGGCTGTTTTGCCAGAACTAGCGACGAGTGTCATCTGCTACTTCCGTCAGCCATTGCACCATAATCGTGATCTTCGCGAGGACATGATTGTTGGTAGCCACAGAACACTATCATGCAGAAAGGGAATGCTTGAATATGTTTTTATTCTAGATATAAGTCAGGGATATATATAAGAGACACAGATGGAGATAGAGGGGAAGAGAGAGGACATATAGTGCATAGGAAAAAAAAGTAACAATGTTCCCAGTGACCGATGGCCTGCAAGATCTTTTCCGATCACTAGTTTGTAATATGGTAGCTCTTTGTACACTGTAGTTTCTCCTCACTTTACTGTGTGAACGTATGCTATATTTATCAATGGCCTCATGTGAATAAAAATATGTTAAAAATATGTGTGTTAGTTTCATGAAACTGGAACTCAGAGTCACTTCTCGTATAGGGCACTGCTAAGTGTAGGCTTTGAAAAAGGACCCTACTTTGGTGAGTTATGTCTTCTTTATCAATCAAATAATGCAGACAAGTTTTTAATAGAAAGGAATGCCGAAGCAGAGTATGACAGGGTACCCGAATTTAAAAAAAATCGAAGGTGGTGTTTTGTTTTTATTGGCATCGGAAGTTTTCGTTGTTCGATTTTTTTCCCCATGTTTGCCTAAATATATCCCGACTATCGTATCACTCAGATATTTTATATATTTTTTAAATAATAGCCATAGATAAGTAGAATACTATAGGAAAAGTAGGTGATAATGATTAAATTATTTTGTGGAGATAAAGGCCTCCAAATTTTGCCATTTGTCATTCGAGGAGGCATGTTTGGCAATTTTTAGAAAAGTAAGTACAATAGTAATAGTAATAATAAAATTATTGTATATTACAAACAAGCTGTTCCCATAGTTTGTTTATAAAAGGTATTAGGATTCTCCTAATTTTATCGTTTTAGTTATTCACTTACAAATACAACTGTCCACCTCTTCGTGCCTTATGATTTTTTCTATCCCCAATTTTTGTTTCCTGGTCAAAACTAAGTTTGGATTCGGTCATACCAGACACCAGACAATAGCATATAGAAATATCGTTGATTTAAAAATGTTGACCAGCCACCCTTTGGTTGATCTTATCTGAAATCACCCTGTATACAAAGGAATTAATTACATTATTTTTGAGAGCTAGAACATAAATATTCAAAAGCATAGCAGAAGCACTCCTTTTGCCCCTTTTTGACACACTTTATAAACTTTGATTATTATTCCTATGACGTTTGGTATATTCAATTTACAAAAAGAAGTGATTTTATTTTCTGACAAAATATATGTTTTCAAGACACAAACTTTTCATGCAGTCAGCAAGCAACTAATTTTCGAAGTTGACAGAGACAGATGCTGGTGTGCGTCCATAATCTAGATGCCTATTTCAAGCACGGGCAAGACACCAGAGTTCCAATCTGGGAGAAGCGTGGCGGTGAGGAGTGCCAGTTCTATCTTTAGCAAGCATCTGGCGTTAGTCACACTCAATGACTGACTCTGAGGGAGGCTTTTGACTACATCTACTTTAAACGTTGTGGCAGGTCGCTGCAATTCGGGGTTCACTTCCGGATGCAGGGGTTGTGTGACCCTCGTGGAGCTTGGTGCAGCTGCAGCTGTTGTGGTTCTCCCTTTGGGACGTGATTGTTTGCCCGGTTGGGGTTGGTAACTGTGGCAGTTCTCTCTGGGATGACATCTGCTTTTTCTGAAGCCTACTTCTTCGCTTTGTGGGTTGTTAGTCGTCCCCCGTGGATTGCTTTTCTTGGCGGCGAGACTACTGGAATGTGTCGGCGAGGAATGCTAGTTTTTGTCGGCCCCGCTCTAAAATTAAGCTGCCTGCTCCGTGTTTCGGAGTCTTGTTTTCTGTTTATTTACTCAACGATTTTGGGTCATCTCCAAACAGAACTGAAATCTGGGCAAGAGAGTGCCAGACAGAAAGAAAAAGTTTTGTTGTTGCTACAAAAATCATTTTGTTTTGTTTGTGGCTTGTCCAATTTAAGCTGCTAGTGAGTAGAGTAGCTGTAGTGCACTTCCTTCTCTGGAGGGGCAGCTTCCCTAATATTTCTTAATAAAATGTGGCTCATGTGGTTCTAGCACTCGAATTAGTGTTTAAGCCTGCTGGCAGCACATATCCGACCGGGTGAGGCTCCGTCTCTGGGTAGTTCACCACCACCCTTACCTACACTATAAGGGAAGAAGGCTGTTCATAGCCGTATGTCCCTTGCACATAACTTTATTCACGGTTTCTGCTAGCCACTAAGAATTTATTGACGAAACCTTTGCAGAAAGTGGAATCTGTTCATTTTTGGTGAAGAGCCAACTTATACAAATGAGTTGGAATGTGTCCTCCAGTGGGCTATATGTATTGTTGTTTTAAGGTATTTTCCCATTCAGCCTCATAGTTATGTTTTAAAGGCACACTTACAGAGTATTTATGCTCGCCAAGGTTTTTATTTGTACATGACATATGAGAGCCCAACTACCCAGAAAACTTTTCGCGGTTCGAAATTCGTTTTATTCTGACCGAAAACAGCCGATCGAGAACTGGCCGGTTTGAGTCGCGCTCACTTTCTTCTTTGTGGCCACGTGCCATTTTCCATGGTTTAGACACAACCACCAAATATAATCAAAGCCGTAGGTCATCGAAGGCACACACACAATATTGAAAAAGTAGAAAATAAATATGATACCCATTTTTTGTGGCTTCTAAAAAACTGCAAATGCATTGGAAAAAAAGTACCACAGCCACGTGACTTCCGTCACCTCTCTCCTCCTATAAATTTCTTCTCCCTCCCCAGTCCAGTGTCAATTTCTGCTTCGAGTGGTTGCGTTTTTTTTTTACTGTATTAAAAATATATGTGACGCTGTAGCAAAATATTGATTGGGTAGTCTTCTGACACCATAATGAATCGCTCTGCAAACAATAAAAAAATATATTTTGGGGTGTCAGTGTCTCTTTAAAGACTAGAGCACACCCCCTGTGGAATATTCTGTGCACACACTGGGGTTTTTTGTGCTGTAGCAAGTTACTGTATGTGTTGCTCTAGACCTGATATAACGCATGATCTCTGAGAATGATAAAAAAAAATTTATGCATCAGCTCAACGTCATAGTGCTAACTGCGGCACGGGGCATGCGCAAATGCTTCACTTTTTTTAAAAAGCTTGTTCCTACACATGAGTAGTGCTCACAGTCACAGCTGAGTGAGAAATAAATTTGTTCAAAAGCAATGAGGAGCTTTATGGGCAAGTCCAAAGCTAGTTTCACCATGTTGGTATTTCTGAGAGAGCAGATGAGACCCTCCAGCCATCATGATCTTGTTTTTCTTTTTCTGGTTCCATCTAGGAAGTTGGAACACTTGTCCCTGGATGTGCAGTAGTGTTATAGAAAAGTTTTTCTTTGACATTTGCTGGAAGCTTGCAACTTGACCACATGCCATATTTTTTGGACTATAAGTTACACCGTTATAGACCCCTTTCAAAACGTCTGACAACAGTGGAAAAAAAAAAGCTAGATCGGCTGTGTACACTGTGCAGCAGATGCCATCTTGAAGGATGCTCCCGGTTTGTTTACGTCTCCCCAGTAGGAGTTTTGTGGCTTTTTTTTTTGTGTGCTGAGACATTCTTTATTTTTCTGCTCCGAGTAAGAACACGAGGCCGACTATTGAATAATTTCTTATTCCTTGAACATTCTTTTGTGTTTTTGTGATGCGCTCGCGCCCACCTTGTTGTGAAAGGTAGGTGAGTGTTTGTGGCTACAGGAGTAGAAATGCTGCGGTTGCATGATCCTGTTATTCTAGACTCTTTCCTGATCAGCTGCAAGCTTATGTAACAAGCAGTGCACAGTTGTCAGAGGCCCAGTGACCCCGCCGATTGCTGTCACTTGCAAGTCCTCTGACTGCCAAACTCACTAGCAGGTAGCAAACAGAACACAAAGCAGGTAGGCTTCATGTTTAAAAGCAGTTTTGCGAAAGCAGTGTTCCTTTCCGCTTGCTTGGATTTGGATAGTGCTAACACATCATTTGTGCAGATTGGTTATGTGAAAGCCAATTTTGATTATATTGCGATTCTCACTGGGTTGTTTTTAAGTTGTGCCTGATTCTAAGATATGCACACACACAAATAAAGTACTTATACAGTGATGTGATTGCTGCGCCAATTGCGCCAAACTGCGCCAAGGGTCTAACCTGCTACATCCTGCAACATTTCGCCAAAATATGGGAAATCTGCGCCAAGCCTGCGCCAAAGGACCAATTTCGGTCGCCTTTCAAAACCGAAACTAAACTGAGAACCTAATTGAGCATGCATAAGTTAGGTGGCGCAAGCGACAACCCGACACTGCCCGACACAAAGTACCCTGCATCAATCGTCCATCCGGTCTTGCATGGTTTTTCCAGCCGTTTCGTGCTGTCGTCGTCTAAGGGTCTCGTCCCGCGTCTTTTTTAGACTATTTTCAACGATGGACGCGAACGTGTGCGGACGCTCCGACGCTAGTATGCCCGGATGCCAACCATGCCGTCATGCTGTGAAACAAAACCACGCTTTTGCGTGGCGAGAGTTACTTCGAGCTGAAGCACTCGCGCGACCACAGTCACCGTGGTCGCGCGACGTCAGGTGTTGCCGTCCCCACGCCGCTGCAGATATGGCGCTTTCTAAACTGAAACGTAACTACTGCCACTTGTTCATCAACATTTCTGTTCTTGTTTAAATCATGCGCTACTACAAAAATCCCTCTTTAACTCAAAGACTGCTTGCCGAAAGATTGATTACCTAGTTTTCTCTCGGTGGGCTTTTTTTTGAGAGGGACCCGGGTACGTGAAAAATGTGCCGTGAAAGAAAGCTGGTGAAGAGAAATGAGCTAAAGAAAATAAGGCAAAATCTGTACGCTGAACCCGCACAGCGCACTTGTTTGTCTCGAGTTCAGTCGCTGGACAAAGCGCTCCAAGAACCTTTTGACCCTGGCTCGAGATGTCAAGCATCGATGCGCTCAGGTTCTTTTTTTCTTTGTGTTTAGCTTGTACCTCGCCTGCCAGCTTGGCAATCACTCGCTGCTGGACAGTTACATGTCGCATAAAATTTTAGGAACCATTTTGCGACGGAGCAGGGCGGCATGGTTTCCGTTTCGATTGAACAGCCGTTGTCTCCGCTCGCGCGACGAAGCACGCGCAACTGCAAGCCTGCCGAAGTTGCCCTCACGTGCATGCGAACAAGATTGCACGACAGAGGCACCAGCCGGGACGCTTTCAATTCATTGTTTTACGTTTGCTTACTTTTGACGAAAATCTGGCACGTCGGGAACCAGTCCAACGGTGGCAAGCGGTTTTTCGGAATTCCTCGGCAACACCTACAGCACTGTACACTTGTGGATGTCTTAGCAATAAAAACACAAGCAGTGCGTTTCGGCACAACACGTCACGTCACAACACAGCACAAAGTGCCCTTCATTTGTCTATAGCAATGAAAAGAAATATTTGTATTTTCTAAGAATATCTGCGCCAAAAGCCATTTTGCTGCTCCGAAACACTGTTTAAGCTGCTCGCAAAGCCCCTTCTGCTGCTCCAAAACACTGTTCTGGCTGCTCCAAAGAACACTTCTGCTGCTCCAAAACACTGTTTTGACTGCTCCAAAAGGTGCTCCAAAATGGCTTAGGCCAATCACATCACTGTTATATTAAAATATTTTACGTGAAATTAATTTAAACTTATTGTTCAATAAGTCATATTCGGGGCCGAATAATTTTCCCACACCTTGTCGAATGTAGTTGTTAAAATGACCAATCCTTGGAAAACAAGTGGTACACGAATTAACTACAATAATATTGTGATATTGTTACTTAGAATTGTACTTAGCAGTCTGAACACTGCAATTAATCACCTGTTTAAACCTGCCAGACAAGCACGTGAGGCCATAGTTTTCCCTATCTTCCGCGTCTATGAACGCAACTTCCCACACAAATAAAACCGTATTCAAAACGGATGGCCGCACACTTTTCATGAATAAGAATACTCATCTGTAGTGTATCACAGGCTCGCTTATCTGTGCTTCAAACGGCTTGGCCACGTCAAGCAGGCAATCGCCACCCTATCTTGGCTGACTTTTAATCTAAACATCACAGCAATACCAGAAAAAAAAAAACGTTTCTTTTTTTAATTTGGGCAATCAAACCACTCTCCATCTTACTTTACACCAGGGTGTCGAACCGAACTGAAAACTGGAACCGAACCTTTATTTTCACCCGAACCGAAACTGAACCAAACCGAAATCTTTGCCGCCATCTTGGAACGGAACCGGAACTGAACAGGAAAAAATATATAACGATAACCGTTTAGAACGGTTCACGGTATTTCTTTTTCTTTTTTTATTAGTATTCCAAATTGAATATTTGGGAATAAAAAAGTGGCACCTATATTTTTGTGTATTGATCAAATCGTCATATACAGAATTTTAATGTATATAAATTGTGGGTTCTCGTGGCACTTTTGTATTGGCACTATGATTAACCATGTGTTACATGGTCACGTGACGTCGCGGTGTCAAGACATGCTGTCAAGTAATGTCACGTCACGTGACCCCGTGACGTTGCGTGACTCCCTGCATTAAGTCGATTGAAATTGAGAACGTCACTAGATCTGTTAACGTTGTTGACACCGTGACGTTACGTGACATTACGACTTTGCACTGAGAGCCACGTGACACCTTGATGTACGCGATTTTCATGTCCCCCAGTCGAATGCTCGGGTTCATGACAACCAGTATCGCCAAACATTCGGGTAACGGCTCGTGTTCCATTAAAGATGATAATTGCCCAACTAAAACAACATCTGAAGATCACCCCATGCTCTACGCTTTGCCAACCCCACGTACGACTATGATGAACACCGACGGAATGTGTATTAGCATCAGATCACGTGGCTGATTGTTCTAATTGCGAGTTGAAAAAGGGAAAGCTGTTTCTTTTCTTTCTTTTGTCTGCGTCTGCCATTGCGCGGGGGGGGGGGGGGGGGAAACTAATGGATGTTTTTTTTTTTTTGCAAGTTATCAATGTCAGGGATTACATTTTAGCGGTATGTACCGAAGGTACAAAAAATATTGCATGACCCATTTTACATGTATACACATGATTGAGACACCCAAACATGTTTTCGTTGTTGCTGACATGCCTCAGAAAGTTGTCCCCAGAATAGAAGTATTGAAAGGACTAAATGTGACTTATTAATCCAATGTTATATATAACTATAAGTGGGTACGGGAGGGATACCTGAAAAGAAAGATCTTCGTGGCCTCAGGGGGACAGCCGAAACATTTCAGTCGCTCTAAAAGTGTCGTTCTCAAGTTCTTATCCAAGTTTCGACCACCTCTGTATTTTGTTGAAATTCACAGTTGGGTGCAACGTAAAGCAATGGAGAATTACTGTTAACAAGTGACACAAATATAATTGTTGAATGAACACCCCTCAAAACGAAGGAGGCAGTCCCTCAGGAACAAAAAGTTTTCACGGGAGGAGCAATGTAAAAACAGAAAAGAGAAGGGGGGGGGGAGGGTTGTTTTAAAAGCATGCTGTGTCGTAAATGTTCCTCTGCCCCGCATCTTTGGTGCGGACCAGAAAGCGTGGCCCCAGAAACTATAGTGACCGTTGAGCTAGTTGGTACTACTTTGTTTGCAAAAACACTCTTGCCAGAAAGCATGTTTTTGTCGTGCCAGACGCTCGCGACAATGCACTAAGAATAATATGTCTCTCAAATACATGACTTAAACTGAGCACAAACCTTTTGCAGTGTGCATTTTGTCTCACCGGATTGATTTTCTTCGCACAAACAACTCGCAATGACCACCACCAGATAGTGCTATGAGATCACGTGAAAACCATGTTAAACAGTTCAGCTTTCCGGTGAAATGCGATGTCGCAACACTAGCAATAAATGTCAAAATTCTAAAGTTGTACAATATTTATAGCAGCCTCGCGATGATATACGGCAGCCTAATGAAATGTTAGAGCCCATGACTGATACAGAACAGGGTTGTAAAGTGAGGGCCCAAAACAAGTGGACGTAAAACCGAATATAACATTAGCCTCACAAGGCAGTATCTCGTAAAGTTTCGAGCTCAGGCAAGCTGATGCCAAAATGTGATTCATATTAGGATTCTAAGAATCTTCGTCTGTCCTTCGCGCGATTTATGTTTAATTGGGAAGATCATTGCATGCATTTCAATGCTTCTCTTTTTGCAGTAAGGTGTGTGCAAAAGTACCATTTATCTTTTTTTGCATATTTTGTGTATTTGCCTTCCGATGTATCATGTGAGCGCAAAGTACTTTTTGGCATACTCAGCGAACAAAAGCATGTTTCCGCAGACTCAACAGCTGGCATATTTTCGAGTATCGTCATCCCATGTCGGTCTCAGCGGTTTCGTGAACTTCCTTAGTCAAATTTATTGATGATAATAAAATATATAATACTGATTGAAGATTTGGCAACATAAATGAAAGATTGATCATCTCAAAGATATATGAGTAAATGCACCCTCAATTATCTCAAAGATGCTCTGCAAATCGTTTCCAACGTTTTTATCCTCAATAGACACATTAGAAGTGACTTGGGAAGGCCTTAAATAAATTTCTGATTTTTAAGCTAATTTAAATAACTGTTCGTGACACATATATAACTTCTCAAACATATAGAAGTCTGTTATTGCCTCTTTTATGTGGGGAACACATGTTTTATGTGTCTGTGGGTTGGACAAAAACAAAATACACAAGGACGCGTGGTGGAACTATGACGATTACGCACGCAAACCGCCAGAAAGTGTCCAATTAAGTAGCTGCCACGTTGAGTAGAGCATGAAATACCACTTTGTTTTATTTAAAAAAAAAATCATCAATTAGCCAGGGTGATGCTTATTTGCTAATAAATTGATCGGCATCTTGTCAAGAACAAACCTCAACATCCAGGTTATGCCACTTTATCCTGTGTAAGAAAATGTTCACTTGGGTAAGCACTATTTTAGGCCAGATTCGATCTGAGTACAAAGGTGCTTATAAATTAGAGTGAACAATTTCAGTCACTCCTTTCTGCATGATTCATCGCCTGCATCACGGTGTTGAATGTAAACAATATTGGTTAGAAAAATGAGCATTGTGATAGATGCTCAGTGTTTCTATAAAAGATAGACTGGAAGGGCTTGTCGTAAAACTTCCGTGACATTTTGAAAATGTTTTTGCTTTTAGCTCAGTTGTGTCGTGATCATACATATATTGTGAAACATATTTCGTAAATCATAGCATGTGATAAATATGGTGACGAGGTGGCCATCTTATGATTTTATGCACTGTAATTCCTTAGCTCATTTGCACAACCACAATTCAACTTTTAATACTGCGACGCAAAGTTGTACCAATCACAGGTATTTTAGGCGACCTACCTCACTTCGCAAAAACATTTTGATTCAGTACAATATATGTGACTCTGGTAAACAAAGGGATGTTGAGTCGTATAAACAACGTTTTGTATGTTAATGTCGTTTTTTATTCAGTGTTGTGTCGGAATTAAATAACGGAATATTATATTTTTGGTACCTGAAAATAAAAGTGGATTGCACAAACGATAGAAAAAACTATATAGTTAGTCATTTCACGGCGTAAATAGTGCCTATTGCCAGAACAACGCGGAAAATATATTCTCAATTTAGCGGTTCAAACCAGTTCGAACTGGTTTGAACCATTGTTTTGCTTTCCGGAACTGAACCGAAAGCCGTGAGTCCGAACTTGAATTGACCCAATAAAACTTTTGGTTCGACACTCTGCTTTAAACAACAAAACACGAGCGTATTGTGATTGATATCGCAACATTAAACGTTGCAGACTGGCACAAGCGATGCGGTGTCCTTCAAGATGGCGGCGGGGGCTAGTTGTCTTTCCGTGCTGTAGATGGTGCTCTTTTATCTAAAGGGTCTATAAGTTGTATGCACCCTATAAACTGGTATTTTCGCCAAAAAGTTTTTATATCAGTCGCATCTTGGTACAAGTCGCACTAATATATTTGTATGGTAGGCGTGACGAAACTGCATTGATAAGCCCGCACTTGTGTGTTGTGATAGAAATATATGCGCAAGCGGGGGCCAGTTTCAATATCCTCGCCAACGAATCAAACGAGAAATATAATCCTGCGGCAAATTCGCTTGATTGGCGGCCGTGGCGACATAAAAAAACACATAAAAGTCTCACCTTCTTATAAAACACACCTACGAAAATTTAGGAAAAAACCACTACGTATACGTCGGAAAATGGGTATATTAGAGGTCTTGTCGACGTCACTTTTTGGGAGAAAATACATACCAGGAGATTTTATTTAGAGTGTTCTATATGCCTTCAAGAAACCCTGAAGATGATCTCACTTTTTTTTTCTTATTAATGATCTTGGTTTGTTGCCCTATTTTATATGGCACCTTTATACTAATATGTTTTTTTTTTAATAAAAATCTAATGAAAACCACATTGCAGACAAATTCAGGCACGGGCAACTATGCATCATGCACATTTTCCTTCTCCGCGCACGCCATCGTTTGGTGCGATTAGTTTGCCGACTGTACATCATTATGGGGGGAAGGAACTATATGAATTCAATTTTCGTCAGGGTTGCCTTCTATAATCTCTGCTACATGCAGCAACACACATTAAACGTCGCTGCGTTACCACTTTAAACCGAATGTCCGTTCCCTCCCCTCTGTCTCCAGGGCGGGGCACCTTTCGGGGATGATGGAGGCGGCCCTGGCTCAGCAGCAGCAGTATGCCGGGCTGAGTCTGTCCCAGCTGAACTACAACAACAACAATGGCCTGGGCCAGCGGGTTGCTGCGCAGGGACACCCCGCCGAGTCAGACGTCGTCCTGCACTGACTCTGTGCTGCTGCAGGATCCCGGCGACGAGCTGCAGTGGTGCGCAGACTACCCTTCAACAGGTGGGTGAGGGGGGTGTTTGTGCCCCCATTTCGTCCGCCTGTGCCAAGCACGAAAGAGGTTGACCAAAGTAATATTGTCACAGGTGGAAAATTGTAGGCAAATGTAAAACTGAAGACAAACATTTAACGAGGTGAATTTGTGCCCAAAACTAAAGCCAAGTACTGTATAGGCTGCAATGGCGACAGGAATATTCTTACTGTCCCAAAGGCACGTTACCACTGCTTTTATGCACGCAGTACAATGAGGAATGGCCTGAACCAGGATGCACAATGACGGCCTAGAATGGGCTGTAACCTTCCAAAAGAACAAATGTTGAGAAAAGAAGGAACTGGGCCGAGCACGGCTTGAACCTCGTACCTCTGCTTGGCAGCCGTGCGCGTTGCCAACTGTGCCACGCACATGGCAGTATTTGGATTTGGACCTGCACTTTGGGCTTCTGTTTTTTTTTTTCCTTTTGTCAAGATGTCACAGCTAAAGGACATTTGTTTGTGATCTGTAAGTGCAAGTTTACAGGACATGGTTCTTGTCCAAACACACTGTGGATTGTCTCATTTGAAACATGAGGCTCTGTTCATTTCCGGTCAGTATGATCTTGGAGTGGTGGGCGTTCTCAGCGTTGCAGAGGACATGTCAGAGGTTGAGTCGATTATATCATATTGTGATATAATTGAAAACGATATGATATAACCGGAACAGTTGTGGAAGTGTTGTCGTTATATGTAAATTACCCCTTACTTTCAAGGGCTGGATATTTCACAAATTTGCAATTGTGGGTTTTTTAATATTTCATGTGCATAGAAATTTGCTACTGAGTGTGGCACGCAATGTATTTGGTACATGGGGGGAATGTATTCGTGTGACAAGATTTTTGCAATAACTTTTTATTGTGGAATTTGCAAAGAATTAAGTCGTTCACAGCAACTTATGCCCCAGCTTTGTACCAGTGTAACGCTATAAATTAAAACGGACATAGTGGAGAAAGCGCAAGTTTCTCTGCATTTTTATTTTCATTGTTGACTCCATGAACATATTTTATAGGAAGAATAGATGCAATAAAACATACCCATAAACAAGCTTACTTGTTATGCATAAGGCTTGTGGGATTTGCTACCTACCAACACACGTACCGATAGAGTAACCAAAGGGTTATCTCAAGAGTGGCGGCGATCTCACAGGAGACGTCAAACCCAGTAGCGCGGTCCCCACATCTCCGCGGCAACGTAGACGACGTTTAGGGCTACATTACCGCGGGTCGGTTCGATTAATTACCTCCGTCCGGTGCCAGTGATCGTCTACCTTGTCTCGCTCTCATCGAATATAGCGGAAGAGAAGACACACACACATACCAGAGTAAGGACAGAGTCCAAGAGCATTATTATAACACTCTTTTAAAAGAATTACTATGTCCCCGTCCAAAATGCCCTCCGCGCCGGCAAGGTAAGAAAAGGTCCCTACCTGCCAGATGCGGGGTTCTGGAGAGCCAAGACCGGGGAAGCATCGGAAAAGTCGCCGACACACGTCCTATCTCTTTCGTGGTCACCCGGACAAGTCTCTTTCCCGAAAGCGGGAAAACAAGAGGCGAAACCTCCTCGCCTGTCAGCAGTGATCCGCATCCGAGCGGGGGAATGGAAATCGGTCCCCCCGAGAGAGAGTGAGAGGAGAGCCCCCCAAGCCAGGCGGCCCTCCGCCTCACGAAACAAGTCGGAGCTCACGGCGAAGGCGGCCGAGCGTTCTTGACCCGCGGCCATTATCACAGCCATTGGGGAAGGGAGACCACAGGAATCCCAACATCCCCCCCCTCCTTAAAACGGTAGGTGGGTCTCAATAAAGAATAAAGGAGGCCCACCTGCTCTCATAAAATAATATATCTCTCTGCACACCCCCAACAAATACACGCGACACCCAGCGCGCGTCTTCACAGTGTCCGCCGTCAACAGCTGGCCCGCAGGACCGAAGACCCGGAAAGTTCAAGTCCAGGTGCACGAACGCGGCCATCACAACCTTGCACAGCATCACAGGGCGCCGTGCTGATACAGCTGGACACAGGTGTCACGGTACGAGCTGGCCTGCAGTAGGGAGGCGGTCGTGAAGGCGGAAACACCAAAAAGACCAACGACCGCCGCCCATCAGCGGAGACCAGCTGGGGAAGTCTCAGACGCGCCGCCCGGGGGGCTCGGCGCCATCTCGGCCGCAGTGGGCTGGCGAAGGGGGGTGGACGACCTCGGAGCAGACCTGCGAAGTCGTAATGCGCCAGCAGCCAACACGCCCAGAGCCGACCGTCGACCTCCCCAAAGGGAAGAAAGGGCGCCGCAGCCTCCAAACGAGGGGGCGCGTGCAAACCGTCGCTCGCCTGCCGGGCCCGGGCAGGATAAAACGACAAACAAAAAACCACAAAAAAGGTGGCCAGTTTGTCAACGGTGACTGAAAGACGCTCCATTGGGGAGCGGCCCCAGGACGTATGCCAGAGCGACCCGCTTCGATACCGGAAGAAGAAGCCATAAAAAGGGGGCCCCTCCGTTCGAAACGCGTCCACAGCAAACTAATTGAGTTCGCTTAATGTGGACACCGGGGAGAGAGCTTCTAGGAAAAACGCCGAGTTCTCAATCCTTTGCGCAGGCAGCTAACACAGAGGCTGCCTACAATACCCGGTTTTATAGTTACCGGAAGAGTCCGTTGACTATAAGTGGCCAAAAACAGATAAGTCTGCAGCTGGCCCGTCTTCTGAAGTCGAAAGTAAATAGATACGGGACCTTCGAAGGGGCGGATAGAGACAAACCGCCATGCATGCGCGTCTGCGAGCGGGGTAGACTCAAGTTCCTGCGCAAAATATCCGCCATCTTGCTCCCCTGGGAGGAAGACAAAAGGGGCCGCAGCTCACACGCTCAAACCTGCCAGCTTCGCCAAATATTTGAGCTAGCTAGCTTACCGAGGATAGGAAAACGTGTCTTGCACTCGATACGGCTTGATCAAGGGCTCACAACGGTGTGGACCCTTCTTTTGAGGCAAGGCCAGGTTTCAGAGCAACATAAACTTCTAAAGTCTTAGAGTCACTTGTCCATCCAGATACTGTCACAGTGCGCCTCAGACCGCGTAGCGCCACCACTATGAACGCAAAACTAGTGTCGTTCTTGGAAAACAACAACAGGCTGCAGGAGTGCGTTGGCACCAAGCAGATACAAATCTTTCCCGAAGAAAACCCTCCGCGCTCACTGCAATACCAGCAGTGAATGCAGCGAGCGCGTCAACAGTATGCAAACTGCTTCTCGACGCCGACGGTTACGCGGCCCGGCTCCCGGAGCCCGTCAGTAGCAGTACCAGCTACTTATCGACGTTATTGGCCGGTGTACCGTCCGACTCTAAGGGAGACCACAGAAATCCCCACAAGCTCTTGGCTTTGTCTAGCTTGCACCAACTGACTTTTTGCAAATTAAAGAGGAGATTAAGCTTTAGGGGGCGCTTCATATGGCTTCTTTTCCACATTACTCTGTGTTTACCCAACACCAGGCCTGTGGACTGAATTCTTTAAGTCATCTTCCTCTATCAAGTGCACAGAGAGGACACAAGTGCCGCGTCAGCGTTCGACTGGGATGCGCATTCAGTTGGTGCTTCACCAATTAAAGATGAGTCCCAGTTCGACGCTGACTCATCGTTCGGCAATGTCAGCCCAGTGCTGTATCAAAAACACAAAAAAATGATACAAGTTGTTGTTTCCTCTTTGGGTGTCAATCTTGCCTTGGCCGCTAAGGTCCCGTTCGCGCACTTGTGACTTTTTAGAACTGAGTGCCTTGAAACCTCTTAAGATCTCTTATGGCGAGAAGCCACACTAGCACCACCTAATGGGTAGCAGTGGAACAGTGGGTGGAATGGGCGGTCCTGTATGTTTTCAATTTCTTTCACGCATCATTTTTTCTTTCTTGGCTCGAAAAACTTTTGTCAATGTTATAAACAAGCATTTCTCATAAGTAGTATGTACAGTTGACCTCACAAATACCGCCAAACCTTCGCTCCAGTGAAATGCAGTTCCTAGGGTCACCGCATAGATGGCGCCAGCATGTCAGTTTGTTCTCCCGTTGTAAGAGATTTAAAGAGGCTTTAAGGTGCTCGGTTCTAAGGAGTCGCAAGTGTGTGAACGGGCCTTAAAAGTGCGATGGTTGGATCTTCCCTCCAGTATTTAGATATTTGTAAGTGGCAGACAGGAAGCCTATTGCAGAGAAGTCAGATTTCAGTAGCGCTTCAAAAGATTCCCAAATGGTTGAAATGAATCCTCAGTCTTCTGCTGGGATGTGCCAGACTCCTTTCGTTGGTTTGGCACATCCCAGCCTTCAAATTTGATCTTCTTTGGTTTGACACATGAAACCTCCAAATTTGACTTTTTGGGGTAATGCTGCGACTGAGGTACTCTTACCCTCTCGTGTATGTATTTTGGTTCCAGAGAGTTCCAAAGGCACCTGTGCTCGTCGTCGATGAGCTCATCGGGCCGACTGCTGCGCCGGAGCATCTTGGAGGTGGCCGGGGGTGCAGCGGGAGACCTGGGGGTGGACGAGGGGGGCCTTGGAGGGGTGGACCTGTCTTACGAGGACCTCTCCAAGAACTTTGATGCCAACCTGGCGGAGATCGACATGGAGACCTTCCGCTCGGAAGACATCCATGCCATCCTGACCCTGCCGGCGCTGTACGGCGGGGACTTCCAGTCGGCTAGTCGCGGGGAGCAGTGCGCCTCGGTCTCGGGCTCCTTTCTGGAGGCGCTGCCCCTCGACGCATCCTCTTCCCTGGCCAAGTGAGTGGTGCCTCCCTGCCATCTTCCTGCACCTCTTGGTCACCGGAGCATCGTGGGCACTAGGAAATTGTGCATATCTGATGAACAAGACATTAAATGAGGAAGAGAGATCTAATCACGGAGCTTAAGTTTGGGGGTACATTGGGCGATTTGGTTTCTTTCTACAAGAAACTTTGCTTCTTTAGAATTTTTAAGCAAACATTGTCATTTTACTTTAATAGAATCTCTTTCTGGTTTAAGCTTTTTTTTTAGCTACATTGTTAAAAGGCTCTTGAAAAAGAAAAAAAAAAGTTTTTTTAAACAGTCTGGTTGGGACATGCATGTAAAACAAATTAATTTTACACAGAAAACAAATAATTTTAAAGCAAAATCGACGGCGTAAGACTCGATTTAGTCGGTAGTCACTTCCTTTCCACTTGTTTTCTCTCGGCATTTCGGGCGCATGGAGGAGAGGTGGATCGGCTTGGCCATCACGTTGAGGTGGAAAGAGGGAATTACCATCTCGTTGAGCGAATGACCATTCCGTGTTGTTATGGACTTTGCGCGCAGAATTTTAAATAAATCTCTCGCCTTCAATATTGCTCTAAAAAAATGTATTTTTTGCATAAAATTTATTTCTCGACACGCGTGTCTCAACCAGACCGTTTAAAAAAAACAAGCTTTTTCTTTTCAGGGGCTCTTTAAAGAATGTGTCGAAGTTTTAGGTAGGAAGTCAACTGGGTTGTTCAGCTTTCTTGACTTGCGGTTGAACTGCCCCAACAAAAGCAGGAATTAGTCTGTGGTAGCAGCATTAACAACATTGTTTAGTATCATTGTAGCTAACAGTTCTTTGAAGGCAGGCCAGTTTAACCCTGTGCATGATTGCATATGGTTTTTATTTAAGAATGACAGGAACACTGTGTCGAGTTCTTTGAGAGAAACGCTTTGCCAGACATAACCGTCCGACTTGGATGCGTTTCATATAAATTTATGATTTGTGATAATCAATGATAATGACGGGAGGTTAGCTTGCTGGCGCTTAAAGGGGAACTCCGCCGACTTTTCGAGCTACCTAATTCAAAGGCATAATCTGAATGCGGATGGCTTCCTGATTCCGAAATGCTATCTCGTTCTCCCAGATTCACCCTAGTTAATTAAAAAAAGTGACATTGTTTTGCTGCCGAAACCGAAACATTGTTCTCCCTAGTTTTTCCCCAGTTTTCCCCATGTTTGTGTGCAGCGAGGTGCGCGGCCAGCAATCGGGTACGCTTGCGCCCGCCTTTCTCGCGTCTAACAGCAAAAAAACCTGGGCGTTCGTGCTGTTTGAAGTTGATAATTATATTTATTTGCACAATGTATGGCCTTGGCCTACATGCATAACTATAAGAAAGTAAAAAAAGAAAAACCGGAGCAATTGGAATTTTCATAAAACCGTTTTTGCAACTCGCTACGCTTAATCCGCAGCTCGCTAGTTTCGTGATATTGCTGGTAATCCGTTATCTATTTATTAGAAGATGGCTGGCGAAGAAAGGTCGAAGAGTCACGCAATACATTTTTTGACGAATTGTCCAAAGCACCGCGGAAAATGCTCGGAATGTGGGTGCAGATGCAGATACCCCACACCCTCGTATGACCTGAAGGAACGTGCCATTTGTTTTAAATTTTCTTTGAAAAGATACTGTTGCAGGTGTCAGCACGTGTAACTACTCTTGTGCCATGAATATCCTCCTCGTAATTTAGCAAAAGATCTGTAGACCATTTCTGAAAAGCGCTTCTGGTCGATGCCATTTTCAGCGTTCGTGCGTGTGGCACATACATTGCTCGCCTACCAAAATGATGAACATGTGCGTGCTGGGCTGGGACCTAAGACATGTAGACTGTGATTCTCGTAAACAATGAAATGTATTGAATGAAATGAACTGCAGTCGTGTAGATCAGATGGCAGGTTACTGGCCATGAAGATCGTGTTAAAATGACGATTAAAAGAACTTCGCAACCACCAAGCCAAACATCAAGGTGCAATGGAATGCGTACAAAAAACTTACACAAATACACAGTTCATCTCCAAATAAAGAATATGTGCTTGAAGATACAAAAAAATGACCGCATCTCCACGTGGTGAATGATGTTGATTGGGGCGAAGCTCAGGTGGTGCTGATGATACTGATTTTGGTCATAGGTATTGCTGCTTGCTGTCGGCGTTGACGCTTTGCCGCCGCTTCCCGAGCTCTCAACTCCGGGTCCGCTTGGCGTTTTTGACGCTGTGCAGCAGCTTCTCGCGCCCTGGTCTCCGGAGCAGCTTGCTGTCTACGTAGACGCTGAGGCGCTGCATGCCGAGCTTTTCGGTCCTTTTCATTCATGGCAGTATGAGAATATGTGGTTTTCTTCTTTTTCTTTTTTTAAGCAGACAGATGGGATGGCATCTCAGAACCCCCTTCTCTTTTTTTTCTTCTTTTCTTTTTTCATAATTTTTTTTTCATCTTTTTTTTTTCCAATTTTTTTTTTGCCCTACACGAGCACGTGAGCATGTGCTCACGTGCTCGTGAGCACGTGATCTCACGAGCAGAAGCACGAGCGCCCGACGCCGGCCTACGGCGGACGGACATACGGACATGGCTAGCCCCTAAGGAGCTTCGCCCCTAATAGTGCGTGAGGCACAGAAAGACATCATAAATCTTTTAATTCAAAATAAGTTAACAAAGTTACTAAAAAAAATGTGTACCCGTATTTTTTTCTTTTTACTTTTGGAGTAGAATGCAACGCGTTCAAACACCCATCCACGAGAACACATGGGAAGGGGATAATTCTATATAAGATTTCTTTCTTTTTTAAATTAAGTTGGTTAAGCACAGTTTCTATCACCTGTACATTTGCATGTCTCCCTCAACGACATTAATATTTTCATGGTTTAAAAAAACTTTTCAGCCCTATATAAAATTTCTTCGCAATAGAATAAAATATTAAAGACGTTTTCATCACTTCTTCTACAGAGAATATTGCACGCCAACCATTTGACAAACCAGGCAAGGCCCTATCGTATATTAATGGAGCTCAACACCTGCTTCATGAACCTCTGTATAGCAGACAGGAATAGCAATATGTCGAAAGTCATGTCTAAATTCAGACTTGAACTTTGTTTAGACGTTTCACTTCTCGTCTTCAACATATCGGCCGCGTGAGTGGAACTCTGAGAGTAGCCCGAACTAGATTCGACGTCCGAAACAAATATAGTGTTTATAAAAAAAATTTAAAAAAATCACTGAACCAATTTTGAATAACAAATGTGACGGTGCAAAATGTCGACTATAGTGCTAGATTGTGTACTATATTTCTCGATATTATTAGCGCTCTTCTTTGGACGGATGTTGTAATGGTCACAGCCGGCTTGAGTTTGCGCTTGCCGCTCTTGAAGCTGTTCCAGCTGGTGAAAGATACTCAAATCGCAGCACGCAGCTATAAAGTATTCCGAGCAAAAGTGAAAATGTTTTACGTGACGCTAGTTCTTTCGGCACACAGCTCGCGCAAAAGCACCTTGACGTGACTGGCCTTCATTGCTGCCGGGGAACGCTTTTTTTTTTTCTCCCACGAAAACAAGGGTAAAAAAAAAAAGTTTTTTCCGGCACTGTTTCTACAATTAATCGCGAAGCACAGATTGCTACCCATTGCAAAGGAACTTTCAACCTTGAAGCTGCGAAAAAAATTATCTCGATCGCTGGCATCCGGAAAGCCACTTTGCGGCTGCCCGAGTCGCTCGTCCGCCTGCACATCCGTGACGTACGCGGGTAGGGAAAAGTAGGGATTTTGCATTGTTGCCAGTAGAGAGTCGCCTCCTGGAACCCTCGCGGCCGGCGTAACTTGAAAATTGATTAACTTCACGGAAAATTTTTTTTTTTATAAAAATATTTTGGTTATCAGTTGAGAAAGTGTTATTGATGCGGTCTGCAAATTTCCAGCCAAATCGAAGTCTACCAAGAAATCGGCGGAGTTCCCTTTTAAGCGTGCGTGTTTCTTGACCTTTCTGTTAGCCACGCATGCCTCCTGTGTTCCCTCTTTCGTTTTGTATGGAAATCCTGCATGGACCTTAGTTGCTGGTGTTGGAGTTTGTGTTGGTTGCACCACAGCAAGGCCAGGGGGAGAGTGTCGGCGACGGAGTGCGGGCATAACTTTTGGTTTGGCGTCGTAGCACGCTCGACCAATGGAGGCAGGGAGGGGAAAGTATTAACGCACCGCTTAACCTGCCCCCCTCTCCAGGCAGTGGGAGTGTAGGAACTTTGTATTAGTGCTGTCGCACCTTCATTACACTTGATGGAATCTTGCACAAATATAGATTGATTGATTGGTCTAGAGCAGGGGTTTCCAGACCCAGGCCTGCGGAGACATTCTGGCCGGCCTGCGGATGGCCACGGTCTTTCCAGTGACGCCTGGTCCGCAGACTGCTGCTATAAATGCAGTAAGCTCGCATAAAAAAATAGGACCGCTACGCAAACCAAAAGTGCAAACGAAGATATTAGAAAATGAGGAAAAACTGCTTCAAAATGCGGGATCCCTCTCCACATCATTTATTCTACATTGTCATCACCAGCATTACTCCCTGCAGTTTCCTGCTCTATGTATATACAGCTATGATATATGCACTCTCATTTATATCATGCTTAGTGTCCTGTGCTACAACTCTTGCATATTGTCATCATCAGATCTATCATTAGTCTTCCGAACTGCGTGAATATGCCAAAGTACCTATGCATTTATGCCTGGTGAGTTCTCCTGGTTATAATTATTTTGTAATGTCATAATTAGCGACACATTACATTTAAATACATTTAAAAATAATCTGTATTTCATCCACCTTACATTTTTTTTTCATGTTTGCTCTCGTTTGAATTTCTGTATTTAAATGCTTATTTAGGCTTACTTATTTAGTATTTCCTCATTTATATTATATCTTAATCCGGCCCCCGAGACGGCGACAGGTCACCGATCCGGCCCCTTAGCCAAAACATTTGGAGACCCCCTGCCTAGAGACGAGCATTCCAAGATGGCTCGTCTACATCTTCCCCTAAGGAGGCGGTCTTTCTTTTTGTCTGACCTGCCACCGCAGCACCAAGGAGAGCAGCGGGGACGACTCCAACGAGATGTCCATCTGCCGGGACGAGCCCCTGTTCTCGCCGGTCAAGGAGTGCCACCCCGTGGGGCAGGGCGGGCGGCCGGGGGGCGCGGGGGGCGCCCTGTCGACGGACAGCCTGGACTGCAGCTCGTTGGAGGACCACGACCTGGTGCTGACCTGCCAGGCCAACAAGGACAACTACACCATCGCCTTCCAGCAGAGCGGCACCCACTTCTCGGACGACCTCTCGGACGGCTCCCGCTCGGAGCAGCAGCCGTCCCAGATGGCCCGCTCGGAGTTCTCCTTCACCACCTGGCACCGGCTGCGCTCGTCCGGGGTGCGGCTCCAGCCGTCGGACGGGGGAAAGAGCCAGAGCCTGCCCAATCTGCTCAGGAGGTCGGCCGCTGTGGCGGGGCGCGGCGGCGACGGCTGCCTGCCGCTCTACTCGCTCCAGGTGGGGTGGGGGAGGGAGTGGGACCACGAAAGGGGCACCGGACGGCTATAGACGTTTCTTTAGTTGGAGACTGGATTTCCGTGGTTGCGGCCAGCGCAAGCGTGTGAACGCATGCACGAATTGAGCTGGTGGGACCCGGCACTGTGAGAGGAGGAATCGAACACGCAGCAGTGTGGGTGACCGGCTGCTCCTTTCATCGGGGTGTATCTGTCCAAGTATTTGTTTAATGTAGCTCATGATTTTATGTTGAAACTGACTCATTTAAAAAAACATTCTGCAGTCTTGATTTTTTTTTTTTTTGCAGAAGTTAGTAGGAATTTTGGTGTCAGAATCGGTTTTATTCCAGTTTTATTTTCCCCCCAATGATCACATTGGGTAAGCCGAATTCAAAATCTCTCCTTTGGCTGTGTTCCAAATCTTGCTCGAATGGATCCGAGTTACCCTGGCGGGTCATGTCATGTGACAACACAGATAGAGCAACGCTGGATGCGGGTAGGTTTTTGAACGCCAAGATACAAGGCCATTATTCTAGTGTGAGATAAAGTAAATTTTAAAACACGGCCCTAATATCGTGTTTGCGCCTATTGCGGATAATGTTGCCCTTCTGCCCAAAGTTTGAGTAGGAGAGGCTTTTCCTCTCTTTCGACGTGCAGCAGGAGGGACACTTGCAGCCCTACCAAACATATTGTGCTGCTTGGTACTGACTAGCGCCCAGATGGCCTCCTAGGCATTCTATTTCGTGGTGGTCGCACCCGTTTGCTTATATGTGGTATATTTTGGAAGTGGGCATTTTGGCTCGATTTGGGCCAACGGTACTCGGCGTCATTAGTGTCGTGTCTGTCGATGGAGAACGAGCAACGAGGTGGAATCACGACTGATGTTTGATTGCAGGCTTCGACTCACGGAAGCGTCGGTTCCGGCGACGCAAGGTCCGTCTCGCTGCTGCGGCTCTTCATGCAAAGCAAGACTGGCAGTGGGGGCTCTCTCTCAAGCAGCAGGTCGGAGAATTCCGATTCCGAGACGTCTCCGAGGGACGCGGCAACGGCGTACCACTTGCAGTCGTCGACGGAAGAGTCGAGCGGTTCCATGGACTCGAAGAGCGACGTCGGTGAAAGGTTCCTCAAATGCAAACCTAGAGTTAAGCAAATTGTGGCGGAAGCCAACAACAACAACAACAACAACAACAGCAGCAGCGACGAAGACACCTCGGCAACGACTAGGGCCAACGACAACGAGCGGTTGAGAATGTTGACGTCCGAGAGCGAGGAGGAGACGTCAACATCTCAGTACTTTGAGGACAGCCTAGTCGAAGCCGCGCAGTTGCGCACGAAGCCGCAGACGAATGCCAGGAGTCCCATCCGCGAAGAAGAGGAGCCGTTTGAGTCGAGCGGAGACGAGACCATGAAGGACAGCCGCGACCTGCTGGCGAGCAGCGACGGAGGCGCCTCTTCGGAAGGGGGCGGCGGTGTCGTCGAGCGACGGAACAACGACGTAAACTCCCACTGCGCCGCAATGCCAAGAGCAGCGGCCAGCTGCTGTCCCTAGGGAAGGAGAGGATAAAGAACGTGTTTCCGACGGGCAACAAGTGCAGCAACGCGTCAGCGGAGGCCGAGGAGGACTCGCAGCTGAACCGTGGGACGCAGACCAAACGCTTCAACGGCGGGGACGGTGGCGCCTCGGGTATGCAGAAGGTGTCCACCGACAGTGGAGGCAGCGAGGACGGGCGCAACGCGCGCTCGTCGAGCCTCACTTCAAGCGGCTACGTGAGCCGCCAGAACTCAGTGGACCAGATCCATCGGCAGACCTTCCTGCTGAGCGCGGGAGGAAACCGGAGGAAGCCGCCTTTGACGGCCATCGCAGGGGTGCGCCACTCGAGCACGCAGGTACCCGTTCACATTCGCGACCGGGGCATCCAGACGTCGGTGGAAGGTGCGGTTTCAGAGAGCTCCAACTGGCTCTACACCGTGGATGACTCCTCGGCCGCCGCTTTGCCGGGGCAGCGCAGCTTCAACGCCACGCTCCAGGCGCAGAGAGAAGCGCCGGTTCGAACGGAGAGCCCAAGCGGTCCATATACGTCTGCTACCCCAACTACTCTCTCCCCGACCTGAGCTTCCTCAAGGAGCTCGCACAGGCGGAGGACAAGCCGGAACTGGTCCTGAGGCCCACGCAGCACCGGCTACTTGCCCCCCCGATGAGGCCGCGGCAACAGTTGCTCCTGCCGCGTTCGCGTGCGTGGACACAGGCGGCCGCTCCGCCGCCAGTCCCGCACCGGCGCACGCACAGCAGCGAACCGCACTGGAGGCGCCCCAAGTCGTGCACAGATTTCGAGGACCTGTCGAGGCGCAACCTGAGTCACATCCAGGACTGGGACTCCCTCAGCGTGCTGCTCCCGACGACGTGAAGGCCATGGTGTCCAGATTCCGAAACGCCGCCCCTCCCAACCCCGCACCGATGGAGTCTCAGCAGCGCGGGATCTTGAGGAAGTTGCCCGACGAGCCGCGCCGGCCGCGAAGTCAGTGCGACGGCACGCCGGGCGCCACCGGCTCGCTGGAGGTGCCGAACCGGCGCCACTCGCTCCAGGATTACCGGCGACTCCTCAAGGGGCTTCCGGACCTGGACGGGCTGCTCCCGCCGTGTGGCAACCTGGTGTGCAGTGTGGGGGGGCTCCACCAGCGCGACCCGCTCCCACTGTCGCGGACAAACTCAGAGGGCTCATGGCGCCGTAACGGCGGCAGGGGTACGCGGCACGCGACAGCAGGCGGAACGTGTGTTTCCTGTCGAGCCAAGAAGGCCGTGAGCTTCAGCGAGGACCTCAACGTGAGGACAAGCGACGCAAGGGCTGTGCGGGGCACCCCCTACGGTTGCTCGTGTGGAGGAAGCCCCATGGCCGCCTTTGGTGAGTGTCAGTGCATGCTCTGGCTTGAATCATGGATTCTATGGCTGCATTTCTGAGAACTTTGGGGTTTCTAGTGGGTTGCCCTGGGTTCCCTGTGCCCTCATATATTTTCCCTCTTTGTGTTATTGGTTTTATATTGATGAGGTAGCCTTGCACATGCTTTATATAGGGACTCATATATGAAGTTCATTTTACAGCGAAGGTGTTATAAACTAGGGTCTGGGAAAAAAATGCGTCCTCACATGTTGGCAACATTGGTTTTGGCAAGTATGAATAAATAAAAACAAAACAGGGTCAGGTATGGATAAAGAAAAACAAAAAGAGGGGGCTACCAGCGTGAGTCAGCCTTCCTTGGCATTATTAGATAGTGAGGTCCTGATCCCTTATCATCTCTAGGCATCGTTTTCAAGGTTGTCCTAGGCGTTGTCCTCTGGGCGTCGTCCCCGAGGTCGTCCTTGAGATCGTTCGAGAGGTCGTCCTCTAGGCATCGTCCTCGAAGTCGTCCTTGAGGTCGTCCTAGACGTCGTCCTCGAAGTCATCCTAGAAGTCGTCCTCTATAGGTCGTCCTGGAAGTCGTCCGAGAGGTCGTTCTTGAGGTCGTCCTAAACATCATCCAAGAAGTCGTCCTTGAGGTCGTCCTAAACGTTGTCCTAGAAGTCGTTCTTGAGGTTGTCCTAGACGTCGTCCTCTAGGCGTTGTCCCTTCGAGGTCGTCCTAGAAGTCATCCTTGAGGTTGTCCTTGAGGTTGTCCTAGACGTCGACCTAGAAGTCGTCCTTGGGTCGTCCTACACGTCGTCCTCTAGGCATCGTCCTAGACGTCGTAAAGATCACAGCTTTGCTGGTCCTCCATCTTCACGTGAAATGGAAGGGCTCTACAATTTGTTCATTAATTTTTTGTCACTTTAGGTCGCACCAATGCCATTTTTTGTTGTGTTGCTTCTTTTTTTCTTTTTAAAGATGTATAGTGTGCCTTATGACTCAAAACTGCTCAAACCTAAATTAGCAGCCAGGTATCAAAATTCTGATGGGACGCAAGCAGGCGGGCGGGTGTGGGCGCAGACGTAGGCAGGGGCAGAGGGGCAGGCACGGCAGGCAAAGAAAAGGTAAAAAGGAAGTTAAGACGTTCCCTGCCCAAGTATGGGTATGCTGGGCTATGCTAATAGACCGATCTCACCAGGAGTTGCGCGACGCCACCGCTGCCGCGGTGACGCCACCGCTGCCGCGGTGCATGCTGGTACCTGTAGTTCTCCCCAGTTTTCCGGCCCCGTCAATGCGCATTGTACGCCTGCCCGGCGTTTGGAAATTTTCGGGTTAGCACGAGACGTTTAGCCGGGTGTTTACTCATGGTTTTCAATGGGTGGCTTCACCCGTTGTATGCCACGGTGCTACAATAACAGCACCAGGCAAAAAGGCCTCGGAAATTATGTCTTCCCGAAAGAAAGCAGCACGGCAAAGAAAGGTATGCAGAGCCGGACAGAGCGGCGGGAAAAATAGCATTTTACGATTTGTTCGCAATTTGCTTCATAATTTATATCACCTATTGCACGGCAACTAAAAAGTGTAAGATTGCAGTACACGAGACACACAGCGTGCCGAAGTGTTCCGTACGTTGGAATCTCTCTGAGCATTCGCTCCGTAGCGTTCTATCCGTTGGTCTATCTTCACTAAGTTTGGTGAGGCCGTTTTGAATACACTTTTCGCTCAATGAATTTTGGGGGTTATACCTGTTAATGTGACGACATGTTTTAAGCACAACAGTGCTTCAAAAAGATCAAGACAACCACTAAAAAAAAAAGCAGCGATTCTTGAAATGCATCACTTGAAATAAAACAACTTTTTTCAGAAGCGGTTTTTATTTTTTTTTATACAAACGTAAAAAAGACATTACATAATGCAATTTAGAAGTACAACACTTACCGGCAGAAATGTAAAAAACGAGCCTAACCTATATTGTGGTGGTCTATTAGGCTGGCGCTACTGATCCAGAAAAAGGCTTCCAACGTCGGGCGACTTTTAGCGTTCGAAGCTTGCGCAAACAAAACGAAACTGAATAGAAACTGTACAACGAAAAATCATCTCCACCCCAAGTTTTCAGGTATCTTGCATGGTTTGCTTCTTTTGAGAGATGACAATTGTTACGGCGCATCAGGCATGGCCTTTCTGTAGATCATTCTTCTCTCTGTGCAGGCTTCTCCCCGCAGTTCATTTGTACCCTGTCGCACAGGCTGTCAACCAGAATGAAATACCTTTTAGAAAACTATCGCTCACTGAGAAAGTCTATTTAGCTCCTTTTACTTCATTGTTGATTAAACTTTATGCTCAAGACTGCAACACTACCAAGCTCAGTTTTTCACCAACACATTTGACCCTGTTCCACGGTGCTACACAAAGCCGATGGTCCCTCGAATTTTCTTGTTTTTTGCCATTCAACTAGATGTTCAGTTTCCAAGTTAATTGAGCCATTCGAGCAGCCGGAAAGCTCGAGTAGTGGCGTCAGTATTTTTCCTGCGGCCGCAGTGAGACCACTGCGTGAATGGCAGTGTGCTCACGCGTTCACGAAGACAAAGAAGCAGACGACGCCGAAGCAGACGACAAAGCGATTCTAAAGTGATAAGACGACTGGAACTGCTTTTCTGCGCTTGCTAACAAATTAAAACATCACAACCAACACAATTTTATGAAGTACAGACATGCAGGAGAATCCAAGCTGATACCGGGGCGTTCCTAACGATAATATACGATATACGCACAGCCCTATGTAGCCGGGAAGCCGGAAAGCGATGACTACAAGTAGCATGGCGGCGGCACCACTTCCGGAATACGCGCGCCTGCGCAGTTAGCTTGGTGACATCGGTCTATTGATAGTGCTACTTGTTCCTGTCTAACCGCATCTGAGTCAAAACTGCCGGTGGTCCTTGAATCTGTGTGAGGAAGCAGCAGGGAAGGAGGGTGCTTTTCTGGCGTTGTGCTGGGGTCCTCGTGAAGTGGCCTCGTGGGCCATGGGTCGCCGACTCCTGGCTTATAGCTAGGGTTCTTCGTTTTCGAGGTTATATTTTTGTCATCGACTGTTTTAACATTTGCTAAGTTTTGTCTTGTTCTGAGGGTTGTGTCCCAATTGTTCTTTGTGTATCCTCGTTTAGGGTTGATCTTCCTCTTTTATGCCCCCAGCTGAGTGGTTCAAAGCTCCCAAAGTCTTCAATCAGTTTAGCCCATTTTTCTGTTGGGGCCATCCGCTTAACTTTGATTTTCTTATGTGTGCTTTTCATTTAATAGTCATAGTATACAACAATTAAAAAAAAATTCTTTACTAAACGACGTCAAAATGTAAAACAAAAATTCCCTGTTCAGAAAATAATGTTACAACCGTGAAAATAAAACACAAAAACAAACAACCCTACTGATAGCACTGTCAGAATTTTTTCGAGCTCCTGGGGAAAGAATGGTGCATAAAATACTGGGAAATATATGCACAGCTATGGCCTCCGAGAGGCTTGGCGCGTAGAGCTCTTCTCCGGCCATTTCATTGGTTGGGAAAGACTGAGATAAAGAAAAAAACGGCTTGAGGCTGTTTCCATTGCATTGTGGCGCTAGGTACGGGGCAGGAAATCATCATCATAGAGCTTGCTTAGCTAGCTGCCCGGTTGAAAAGGCTCTTGTTTGCCTGAAGACCCGAATTATACTCGTTGCTTTACATCACAACAAACATTAGTACTTTTTCAATAAGCGGTTGGTTGAAGTCTGAGTGATGCTCTTTTAAAAATGGGAAAGATATAGACGAAATGCCCACCTGATTGTTTTCGGACAAACTGCGCGTCTAATCATTTTGATAATAAAAATAGTGGCAAGTCAATAACGAGTCTCAATAAGGTTTCTGACCCCAAAATACAATTTTCTTTGCAAGTCCGAGCGGGTGAAACGTCATGCTCATTATTCCCTTTCGGATTGCAGATTCCCTCGCAGATGGTGATTATGTGAGAATGTGATATCCAAGATGAGGACGAAGTGTTCTGATCATCACGAAAACCTCTGCCCAAGTTTCGGAAGTTTGGGGACGGTCCAGGCGAGGTGGGCAGCAAGCTGACATGACCTTGTGGGCTATTTGATGAAGGTTTCAGAAGGTAACGCCCTGGCAGCCTGGTAGGCCTGGTGGTGTGGTTGCTCGCTTCGTTGAAGTGCTGAGCGCTTTCACTCCACGCGCGCATTCAAGTGCCGTCCGAGGATGCTGAACGCAAGTCACACTTATGGCCCAATTGCAGCTGCGATTCTGAGGGCGATTCCGCCTTGGGGACGAGCGTATTGTCGCTCCGGTGATGTTTTCCACTCGTTGCCGGTGTTTTTTGCGGAACGGTCTGACAGCAATCTTCGTTGCCCAGCGATGCATTTTTCTTGATGCGAGTCAATCGGCGCTTATTGGAAGTTGCGTTGCGTAGTGCATTCTTCCGGTCCTTCCTGTTTGTAGCAATGGCGTTGCTCAAAGCTCGATAAACAATCACCTGCCAAGATGAGGAAGGAAGTTGCGTGCACGCTCAGTCTTTTCGCGGCATGGACGAATCCCCACTGCCAATGGCACCGTTGCTTCTTTGGTGTGCGCTGCATCTCCTGCTACACAGCAAGTGGGTGCACGGAAAATGAATGGCTGTGATCTTGGAAGTTTTTAGCTTGATTGCATAGCTAACATGATCGCCCCGTGTCTATTTTTCTATTCCCATCGCCTCCTCGAGAAAAGTCTACTCAAGAGATAAAACGTACGCACCTTACGACGAAAGGTAATCCGTGTCGCATTTGTTAGAACTCTCTATAAAACAGAACAGCATCACTTCGTGATGAGCGACTGCATCCGACACGCTGTAGTCTGACACCATCCAAACCACGATAGGCTTGAAGAAAACGCACAATATTCTTCAAACACCAGTCCTCTACATACACATGAATAACACTGGAATGACGAAGAAACGAATAAAAACCGGTGGATCTCCAGAATGAGGTTAGCTATTCATGCTGGAAGAGTCCACTTGAAACAAAGGGTTGTACGTTCCTTTGGTGTGCAGTGCGAAGCGCCGCTGATGATGGTGCACCGCTGCTTTTTTTATTTGCGCTGCATGTGCTGCTTCATACCAAGTAGGAAACACAAAATCGTGGTAGTCTCATCTTCTTTGCAGTAGAACTTGACCATCTTCGCACGGTTACTCCCATGTGGCGAAACGAGCGCAGCCTCCTCGTTCCGGACATACTCGGAGCGACTTCGAGAGTTTGCCGAGACTGGCCGAGAGCAGCAGGCGACAAAAGATCCTGCGCCTTCTTGTCGAAAACGCAACGCTCGGAGAGCAAACAAAAAAGTCGCCACCAGTGGCAGAAATAGAAGTAAACACTCCCGACTTTCCGTCGCTGTGGAATCCACTCTGGCGGCAGCGGTTTATTTGCAAGTGTAAAGGCACCATTATTCTGACCTGCGTTCCATTGGCTGCTTGCCACTAATTTGTTTAATCATCAAACCGAGCGAAGCAAATGGCGGGGGAGCGAGCGGGGGAGCGCCGCAATAAGATTCCGAATGCCTCCAACGTGGTGCCATGGCACCGATGGCAGACGACAATATCGGTTTCGAATTCCGGGCTAACTGGAAGTGACATCAAGTGCAAAAAGCCTATAGCTTCCCGTCATCATCGTAATCGCGTCCACGATGCCGGTATCAGCATCATGAGTGGCTGTGTATCAGCACCGTCTTGTGGAGCTTTGGAGAAGCTGCGCTATACGCTCTTTCTGCTGCGCAAAGGAGCGTTTGGAAGTGCCGGAGGAGAGTTTTGCGCGCCGAGAATCTCGGCGGCTGTGGCACGGCGGAAGCGTTCCAGAGCTAACTGATTGATGGCGCCAGTGTATCCCCTCGTCGTGAGTGGTCAGAAGAGATTGTAGCACAATCAATCGCAAGCAGACGTAAGCGTGTGAGCCAGCTTTTAGTTGGACAGGTATTAGCATAGGTAGGTTAGTGTTTGCTGTGAAATGAATAGGAACAGAGTACATGCTTGTTCTCCAAAGGTTAATTTTACCGCGGAGCTTTAAGGGTTAGTTTCCCCAGGATCGTGTCCCCCTAAAGAAATGTCAACACAAAACTCTGGACAACTACCATCATCTATGAGCGACGGCGGCAACCAGAAAATCAGCTTGCCGGCCTTGCTCATGGATGGCGACAGCCTTTCCAGCCTTTCCACTCTGGTTTTCACCAGAGTGGAAAGGCTGAATTTCTCTAGGCGTCGTCCTAGATGTCATCCTCGAGGTCGTCCTAGAAGTTGTCCTTGAGGTTGTCCTAAACGTCGTCCTTGAGGTTGTCCGAGAGGTTGTCCTCGAGGTCGTCCTAGAAGTTGTCCTTGAGGTCGTCCTAGACGTCGTCCTTGAGGTCGTCCTTGACGTTGTCTTCGAAATAGTCCTAAAAGTCGTTCTTGAGGTCGTCCTAGACGTCGTCCCTGAGGTCGTCCTAGGCATCGTCCTTGAGGTCGTCTAGATGTTGTCCCTAAGGTTGCCCTCTAGGCGTCGTCCTCGAGGTCGTCTTAAAAGTTGTCCTTGAGGTCGTCCTAGACGTCGTGCTTAGGCGTCGTCCTTGAGGTCGTCTGACCATAGTACAGCTTCGCTGGTCTTCCTTCTTTGAACCAGAGTGAACAGGTTGCAAGTTTGTTTTTTTCTGGTCCAGAAAGCTTTTTGAAATGACTCTAACCAGTCACCGAGTATGTTGAAAAAATTGTTAATGGCACATTACCCAGTCAAAAGTGTTGCAGATAACATATTTGCAACCTTGGCCGTTCGCTCTCCAAGAGACCGCATGGGCCTCGTGCGTCGGTGCATTTGATGTTTGTAGGACAATTGCAGGCACGTGAAGGGACCTTAGAGTGGAGCCGTGGAGCACGCTCGAGAGCCTGCCGGTCTCTTGCAGGGTCCCTGGAGCGGCCCAACAGGAACATGACGCTGCTCTTTGGCGGCTCCCAGGAGGACCAGCATCCCCCACATGAATTCGGCGTGTCCCCCAAGGGCCTGTCCCCGTCCTGGGGCCTGTCCCCCCTCTCCAGGAGCCAGAGGGAGCTGGTAGAGCAGAAAAGGGGTATGTCGCAGTTGTGTCCCAGGGGCATTGCCTGTGTGGGTCCAGCTCGGGATGTTATGGAATGTTTGGAACGTCGGCTACGGCTCGGTATGTTAATGCCCATGTGAAATGGGATTGCCGGTTGCAGTGAGGCGAGTCTGCCGGCTTCCTAAAAAAATGAGCACTGTAATTTTCCCAATGGGCCGAACTATTGTAAGATACCGGACTTTCCCCGCCAACTTTCAGTAAAACTTGGTTAATCTAGACATGGGCACTTGTCCGGTCAAATCAGGTGCTTAACGTACGATTTGCAGAATTCCCAAGTTTGGGAAACACTAATAGTGGACGCTTGAACAAAGTGGGCGCTTGTGCAGTATTTTACGGTAGGTAACTATGGTCTGTTGCAACGGAAGATATGCAGGAGAGGGTCAGTTTCCAGCATCCACTTGTTGCCTTCGGTTGTGTTGGGCTGTATGTGTGCCGAAGTGTCATCGAAGGTAGAGAGCTCGCGCTCGAGGCAGAGCTTCTACTGCAGATCTTGTCTCACAGCAGACTATGATAGACTGATCTCAGCAGCCAGCTTGACTACGCCACCGCTGCTGCAGTGCATCGAGGGAACTAAAGTCTTTCTGAGCAAGTGACAGCCTCGTTAGAGCTCTGCGCGTGTAGAGCATGAGACGGCATGAACCGCCTCGTGCAGTGCAGCCTACCTCCTGAGAACAAAAGTTATGGCGACGTCATGCATGCGCCGAGCGCTTGGTGAGATCGGTCTATTAATGTTGGGAATTTGAGCTTTGGCACGAGAAGCTCATTCTATTGAGCGTAACTGAACGACATTCAGTTCTATTTTTCTTTTGGCTTCTTAACTGTTGTCCTGTTATTGTGGGTAGAAATTAGATTCAGTCGAGGACCCCGATTCATCAGTTTGCTATAATTAGGTTTATTAGGACAGGTGTTGTCCCGCTTAACGTCTTCTGTCTTTCTTTGTCACGCTGAATTCTTCGGGCGCAAGACTGTTTCTTGAGCTTTTTTATAAGCAATTACGGCATTTGATTTATCATATGGGCTCTTCGGAGATTCTTTGGGAGGAATGGGATTTCAATAGGCATTTTAATTTGGAGCTTGCTTGTCACTGCTAATGAAAAATACATCTACTTTGTTGAGAATACCGATGGACTTCTCTTCCGTAGGTCTCCTTGATGGTATGCTACGATCGGCGAAACAAGTAGTTGACTGCTACGTCACTGAAAAAGAGTCTCAGGTGAGTGAGGGTTCAAGAAACTTCTGGCACATAGCCAGTTTTAAATATCTAAAAGACTCGGGGGGGGGGGGGGGGGGGGGGGGGAAAGAAAAAAAGGATACCGTATATATGCATGTAATGGCCGCACTTGTTTAATAGCCACACCCCTAACTTTAAACAAAAAAAGCAGAAAAAAATGTATCGAAAAATTACCCTGTATAGGCCGCACCTACGATTTTAGAATGGCTGGAAGTGCCATCTATTTCGTAATGCAAAAAGTCGAGAATGTATTTTTTTTTTTTTTTTTAAGGTACTTTTGGCAGATGGCGCTTACCCGGCTGCGGCAGCCAACAACATTGAGGCACTCTATCCTGTCTGTTTGCGGCCCTCGCTTTATCTTGAGCACTCTCGAACCAGATGCGGTGCATCTCTTTGTGTTTGCGAGTACCCCCGGTTTTCCGCTGTCATCCACTTCAGGCTTCTGGATGGGCAAGTACGCGAGTTACACGGCCTGCTTTAAACTCGAAGTTGTTGCCTTTGCTCAAGACAACAGCAAAAGAGCAGCCTGGCGAAAGTTTGGTGTCGACGACAAATGTGTACGCCGGTGTTGCTCCCAAGAAGACGAACTAAGGAAGACCAAGACAACAAAGCGCGCTTTCCGAGGCAAGCAGAGCCTGTTTCCCGAAGTTGAAAATTTGCTCATTCAATTTGTAACGAGCACTTGGAGCAATGGTTACGCGGTTTCGACGGAGATGCTGCGCATGAAAGCGCTCGACATCGCACGGAGCAAGGAGATACCGGCGACTTTGTTCAAAGCCAGCAATGGGTGGATTCGGCGTTTTATGAAGAGAAAGAGCCTGTTTATCCACCGTTGAACGACGATGTGTCAACATCTACCAGAAGACTATGAAGAAAAGCTGCTCGCGTTCCAGAGCTTTGTTATCAAGATGCGGAAAGACTATGGCTACATACCCTCGCAGATAGGCAATGCGGACCAAACACCGTTTTGGTTTGTCGCACCAGAAAACGTGACGGTGGGGGTGATAGGTACCAAGAGCGCCATGTCCTCACAACGGGTGCTGAGAGACAGCGATGTACGATCATGCTTTGTATCATAGCGAACGGGTGAAAACTTCCACCTTACGTTGTTTTTAAAAGAAAACATGTACGCGCGGAGCTGTTTCCTAATGGCGTATTTTTTCGAACACAAGAGAAAGAATGGATGACGGATGAACGCGTGGAAGACTGGTTGACCTGCGTTTAGGAAAAGCGACCAGGTGCGAACCTTGACATGCGATCGTTGCTCGTCTTAAATAGCTTTCGGGGACCCCTGACTGAGGGTGAGCGAGAACGCCTTCGCGCGTCTGAAACAGATTTGGCCATCATACCTGGAGGTACGACCGGCATGCTTCTGCCACTGGACGTTTCAGTTCATAGGCCCTTCAAATGCAGATTTTGCTGTGCGTACACAGAGTGGAAGGCAACAACCGTCCACCAGAAAACACCGACTAGTCGACTAAAGAGGGCATCCCTTGCAAAGGTGTGTGGCTGTATTCTCGAAGCGTGGGGCATCGTTTCCTTCAATATCGTGGAAAAAAGCTCCAAAGTAACTGGAATTTTCAACAAGCTGGATGGCACGGAAGATGACCTCATCTGGGACAGAGACGCCGAGACGAGTTCCGAAGATGAGTGCTCTACTATCGAGGAGTGAAAAGGACTTTGCACGCCTGTCTATGCAATACTGATAAATGTTTTCTTGTTCTATCAAGACGTGTGAGTACTTCCATTTAATAAAGGCAAGTAGTAAAAATTAAAAAAAAAAGGATTTCTAAAATTTTACAGCGGAGCTGTTAAAGGGGCGGTGCAACGATATTCGTTTTGAGCGTTTTTCTTTTTGTATGAGCTTACTGGCACTAGTGGGACCCAAGTACACTCGCACGCAACGCCACTGACCAAGAAACTTCTTTGTTGCGGTGTAATTTCAAGGAGAAAAGTGAGCTTTTTCTTTCAATCTCTCTTTCGCAAATTTTGATGACGTACCCTGGTGGTAGCAGCATCCTCCAGGGACGATATTTGAATGCGGCTCATAGATTGAACCCGAGCATTGCGTGAGCACTCGATTTGGGCTCGTGATAATTGATAGCTCGAGAAGCACTCGGGTAGTGGCCCGTGTCCAATCACTGCGATGACGACAATAGCCGAGGCATACAATGTCTGGAACTCAGCGCGTGTCCTCTGGCTTGCCAACCCCAGCGCGTGGCTACGATTAACATTGGCGGCATATAATCGGCTCCAGATCAGGTGCCGCTTGTTCTGGCTGCGAGTTGAGGAGGTGAACGCTGCTCGTTTTTCTTTAATTTTTTCTGAAACTGATACTGCGCATGGTGAAAAACGATCGCGCGTTGCATAGTTCATTGGCGTCAGGGATTCGTCCTGAGTGGTATTTGCGCAAAGTACAAAAATCGTTGCATTGCCCCTTTAAGGGCTAGGTTCCCCAGGATTGTGTCTGTGTATGTCGACACAAACCTACCTGGACAACTACCGCCATCTATAAGCGACGGCGGCAAGCACACAACCAGTATGGTTTCCGCCGTCGCTCGTAGATGGCGGCAACCTTTCCAGCTATAATAGAAGAATGGATAGTTGGGCGCGTTGGTGGGAATTCATCGTAGGAAACAGCACGAAAAACAGACGACGACAAAGAAGCATACAATGTATCGAGTACAGCTCCGCTGGTCTTCCTTCTTCACGAGAGTGGAAAGGCTGAACGATTTTTAAAATTATTCTTAGTGTAATGGTTGCACCCCTAGTTTTCGCCAGAAATCATAAAAAAATACCTGCGGCCATTACATGCGTATATACTAGTCTTGTGCGAATAGTGGATTCTTTGGATTCTGAGTTCGAAGCGAATTCGAAGCGAATAGTGGTTTTGGCCGAATATTTTCGATTCGAATATCGAATAGCTTTTCCATGCCTTTCACTACCATTGCATAATACCTAGACAAAAACCCAGCTAAACTTGTGAAGGTTGTTCCACTTGTTCATTTATAAGCAAAGTTTAATCTATCTATATTTATGAACTGTGACCTCAAAAGGTCTAGTGTCTTGGGATGGCAAGTAAACGACGGATTTTACATAAAATGAATCCTGTAGAAATGGCCAACTATACCTAATGGAGTGAATTTACAAATCTTGCTATATAAAATATTCTTTCTTTATTCTCGAGTTAAAAAAAGGAATGAATCAGGCATGATGAACGCAGGTGTAAGGGCATCTCTGCCTAACATAGTATACTCTTGCATAAAAGGTTGATTTTTAGACTTTTACTACAATTCAGATATACAGATTCCCAAAGTTTTCATTTATTTTCAAATACAGTCGGTACACGTGCACCATCCCGCTTTGAATGCATGCTTTACTTCCAAGCACGCAATTACGATTTTCATACTTTTCCAGGTGTTTATCGCGGCGGGATACCCCATTGAGTGCGCTTCTTACCAAGCACTGGTGCGCTGCGGAGAAGCAGCACCCGCGGAGCTCACTTCCGCGGGTATTGCTTCTCCACAGCGCACCGGTGCTTGGTAAGAAGCGCACTCAACGGGGCTAGCCCGCCGCAATCAACACTTCGAAAAACGCGAATAGTGCAGTTCTTCTCGAAGCGAATATCGAATAGTGCATTATTCGGAACTACTATTTGAAATTTCGAATATTTTCACAACCCTACTATATACGGTATATGGTTGTCAGTGTCAAGAGCACAAGATTTATGTATGACACGTTAACTATAGCCTAATTGGTTTAGTTGACTTAGCTTAGAAGTAAACTAACTTTTTATGTTTATTCATTAAAGGAAATAAAATATAGTCTAGGCACAAAATTCCAAAGTGCTTAAGAAAAATGACTGAGTATTGTTCCTCTAATGCTGGTACAGACATCGGCGTTCATCTGTGACTGACTGCTTTGCGACTGCTTGCGAGTGCTTAGGACGAGGTGGTTGCTATGGCAACTAAGCCCACACAATGCTCTGTAGTGGATGCAAGGAGTCATAACGTGGTCATTCATACTCGAAAACAAATGTCTGAATAGACTACTCTCGAAAATCCCTGCCTGCAACATTGCATGCATTTCGTTATGGGACCTCTTTGGCCATGGAGAGAAGTGGCATGGTTTCGATTTCGATTGTCCGGTTGACGAAGTAGCGCATCTCAGCACTGCACAAAAATAAAGTCGGTGCTTGCTTACATTGCACCCATCCATCTTCGCGAGAGCCCCCGTTGAAACACGAATCTCTGGTGGCCGTAAGGACCTGCCTAGTCTTAGCGAGGAATAGGAGTATGACCGGCCGCGTCCCATGCCTTTCTGGCGGCCTGGATACCACTTCAGAGTGCAGTACGACCCTCCTGGCTCACGGATAATTTAAGAAGCCCATTGAGGAGAGGGTTGAACAGGATGACCGGCCGAGTGCACTTCTTCTTTCATGTGCCTTCATAGACCTGTTTACATGCACACAAACCCCAGTGTGTCGAAAGCCAGGAAATGAATAAAAAAATGAGAGTTCGGTTAACTGTCGGTTCACTGGCATGTGCGATTTTATTTATTCGCTTTGAAGTTGAAATGTAAAATTGAAGGCGGACGTTTAAAGGGGCGATGCACGATTTTTGTATTTTGCGCAAATACCGCTTAGAACGGATCCCTGATGTTAAGGACCTGTGAAATACCCGTTCGTTTTTCACCACACGCAATCGAAGTCGCAGAAAAAAATAAAGAAAAACGAGCAGAGTTCACCCCCTCAACTCGCAGCCAGAACAAGCGGCCACGTGATCTGGAGCCGATTATATGCCGCCAATGTTGATCATAGCCATGCGCTGGAGTTGGCAAGGCACAGGACACGCGCTGAGTTCCAGACATTGTTATGGCTCGGCTATTGTCGTCGTTGCAGCGATTGGACACGGGCCACTAGCCGAATGCTTCTCGAGTTATAGATTATCACCAGCCCAAATCGAGTGCCCACGCCATGCTCGGGTCCAATGTATGAGCCGAATTCAAATATCGTCACTGGGCGGTACTGCTACTGCCCAGCTACGTCATCAGGTTTTGCGAAGGAGAGATTGAATGAAAATGATAGGTTTTGTCCTCGAAATTACAGCGCAACAAAGGAGTTTCTTGGTCAGTGGTGTAGCGTGCGAGTAACCTTGAGTCCCACTAGTGCCAGTAAGCTCGTGTAAAGTGAAAAACATTCCAATTGAATATCGTTGCACCGCCCCTTTAAGGTTCACCTTTAAGAGTGGAACGCGATAGTGAAACATATAAACTCCCGCAGATTCCCAAGCCATGTAAGCGTGCCTTGCGTGACCTAGTCAGTAGCGTGTCTGGCTCGCAATCGAATTGTCCTGGGTTTGAATTCCGCCTGAAATTCTTATAATTTTTCTTTAAGGCAAATGAATTACTTTATAAAGTGAAATCAGTTGAGACGTGCCGCGACCTTTAATTCGCATTACATGTCATGTTTTTTTAATCACTTTCAATTGGTGCATGACATTGTGTTTCACGTGACTGTTGTGGGTTGTTTGAAATTTCCGCGCGAGGTCATGTGGCTGTGACGTCATGACCCTATCGACCAATCAGGATTTTTCGGTCACAACGCCACCGACGCCGACTTTTCTTTGACACAAGCTTTTTAATGCTATCGCGTTAAAAAGAGAAAACGTGCCCCAGCATTTTATTTGCATTGGTAAGCAACACCTACAGTATTAAATTTAAGGAACGTCACATATTCGAAAATGCAAGCACCACATTTGGTTGTGACGGCATGTCGGGAAGTGAATTCGGCAAGTAGATACCGAAACCGTGACCAAGGGGTTCCCAAGATGCTTTGCATGGCAATATGCCACTAGGATCGCTTCGATTTTGCAAGAAGTCTGTTGGCTTTTGCGTATAATAATAATAATAATAATAATAATAATAATAATAATAATAAGGCTGGTTCACGCATTTGCGTTCGACTGTGACCGATGGATGGCGCCAGAGTGGTTTCTTACGGCGAGAAACCACTCTGGCGCCATCCATCGGGTGTTTCTAGAACACTTCTAAGTTGCGTTGATTGCCTAATTATTTTACGCATCATTCTTTTGCCATGGGCTTGAAACACTTTTTAATGGTGTTTAAGAATGTCTATCATTTCTTATAATTAGTGCATAGATTCAATCTCTCAAAAGCTACTAAACCTTCGGTCTAGTAGTGTGCACAGGGGGATCAGTAGCCATTTGTGTCAGTGCACCGTAGCTCACAGCAGGTGCAGTGAGAACTCGCACTTGCCAGATTTTGGGGACCCTAGGCTCACTCCCGCCCCTACCCGTTTCCATCTGTACGAGCATTGTACCGGCATGCGGTCGTGCATCGCCACTACGCGACGCACGTTAAAGATCCCAGGCTAGCAGTAGTACTGCACCAGCTAAATTTCTCATCTACGGTGTAAATCAATGTTACCACACCTCAAAGGCAGACTGACCTTGAGCCGTTTAAACGCAAACACCATATTTTTTAGTAGCACGCAGTTTGAGGGCTACTTAGCAGATGGCGTTAGTGTGCCAGTGCATTCCATTGATCCGTGGCATGTCCTTTTGTTGTAAGTGCTTACGAGAGATCACGACATGCACTCACAGTCAAGCGCACAAGCGCGAAGCAGCCCTTACGTGCGGCGTATCTAGCAACACCCGAATCTGCCGTGCAACCGCGAGCTCAAAGCACATCCCTGCGTTCCCTCACCAGCCGTACGTGGGTGCCCCGGAGCCGTGCCTGACGGAGCAGAGTGCTTGCGGACGCCTGGCCACGGAGTGCCTGGTGCCCACTCTGCGGGAGCTCCTCTCAGACGGGCTGCTGCCCCACGTGAGGGGCGTGTTCGGCCGCCTGCCCAACTCCCTCTGGCACCTGGCCCACTCCCTCAGCCAGACCAGTGAGTGTGCCCGGGCCAGGGTCGCTCGCTTCCCGGGCCGTCCCCACCTTCGCTCTCTGGCCGTCCCTCGACAGTCTCTCGGCATTGCGTTGCTGCTACGTTCGGCCGCTACGCTTCGGCGGTTTTGTTCGCGTGCGCTGGGTGGGAAAGGAGAAAAAAGGGCCATACTTGAAGGCCGACGTAGAAACCTAGATTTTTTGCGGGTAAGGATGAACCTCTTGGCACCTTCCTTTTCAAAACTGCGAGGGGAGCCGTGTTGAGGCAAGTTGAAAGGTGGAGAGGATGGGGGAAAGAAGAGAGCAATGAAAAGGGTAAAGGGTATGGTGTATGTCAGCCTTTAACTGATTCCAACGTGCAGATGTTTGTGAGAAAAATATACCTAGAAACTGCCCGCGTTAGAATTGTATACCAAACCGAAATTGGAGGCACATTAGAAGCGTTACTCTTGGGCATAATAACTGGGCTCGCGTTAGAAATGCCTAAATACGACGTTCCATAATGGCTGTGTCGGGTGCATAATCATAATTCTGACGAGCTGCGCAGATGTCGTTTAGGGGTTTTAAGGGACACTGACACCCCCCAAAAAAAGCTTTTTTTTTAAATTTTTTATTGGGCGATCAATAACGGTGTCAGAAGACCACCCAATATTACTTTGCTACAGCGTCACATCTATTTTCAATAAAGTAAAAAAAAACGTAACTGCTCGAAACCGAAACCAAAACTGGACTGGGGAGGAAGAAGAGATATAGAGGAGAGTGCTGCCAAAAATCATGTGGCTGCGCAACTTTTTTTTTAATGCGAAAGTATTAACTGTCCCATGGAGCGAGCGGACGTCATCAGTTTGAAGCGCGAAAACGGCACCTAGTTTGCCTGATCCCAAAGGTCCCATTGGCTGGCGCGTGGTGATGAGGCTCCCATTGGCCACTGTGCGCGTCAGTTTCAACGACTGCCGCCAGATGGCGCTGCATGTCCGTGCTTCCAGCGCGCCGATAAAACTAACTGCCGCAACCCCATGCCGCTATGGGCCACGCACCGGTTTAAAACGGACACGTTGGCGCGTGCTCGGAGGCTTCTGCTCGTCTCACACGCCGACCAACATGCCGTCGCCTCCACCATCCACATCGTCGGCGGTGCTTCTGCTCGTCTCGCCGACGACGAACATGGCGCCGTTTCTAGCATCCACATAGTCGGAGGGGCTTCTATGCTTTCACATTCACACTCGTAAGAAATGCTTAGGTGTACCTCGAGATTTTTTTTTTTTTCAATCAACGTATTTGCAAGTCACGAAAAATGGGTATCATATTTCTTTTTCTATTTTTATTATTGAGTGTGTGCCTTCAATGACCCATAACTTTGGTTATATTTGGTGTTTGTGTCTAAACCATAGAAAATGGCTTGTGACCACGGAAAAACGGGGAGCGCGACTCAAACCGGCCAGTTCTCGATCGGCAGTTTTCAGGTGGAAAGAAAACAAATTTCAAGCCGCAAATTGTGTTCTGGGTAGTTAGGCTGTCATGTTTCATGTACAAATAAAAACCTTGGTGAGCATAAATACCCTGTCAGTGTCCCTTTAATATTATAATCGCGAAAAGTGTCTCACAGGTTGAGTATTTTTATGTTATCTCTGTTTTTGGCATTATTCTTCTTCTTAGAAGTCGGGTTTGTTTTATGGGGGTTTATGTCTTCCCACAGATTCAGTGTTTTCCAGCGTCTATTTTCGGTGTTAGACAAAAAAAAAATAGGCGTTTATCTGGGCTTATGCTGAAAAAAAGAAGTTCCCTAATCTTCAAGGAACATGCATGTGGCCCGAATACTTGGAAAACATCCTTGTACGGATAAGAGAAGGAAGCGAGACAAGGAGTGCAGTTTCCGGAGAAAGAAACAGTCTCGCGGACAGTTCACTTCAGGCTGCGTTTCTGGTGGACAAAAAATAAAGCCGTAGATGAAGATTTCTTTCCATGAGACATGGGTTTTCCGTATTCAAGGATGGCTCCAATTGGGGTTTTTTCGGTTTTCCCCCGATTTCAATTAAACTGACTTGGGGGTTGCTTTTTGGGGATTATATGTCGAAAGTACGGAGCTAGAATTACTATGAGCTAGAATACAACATGCAGCCGTGTTACATGAAGAGTTGCTTTGGATGGGATCTCTTCGACACGGTTTGACGTTACTTGCCTTGTTGTTGCTCTCCTTTGCAGAAGAGGGACGCAAAGAGATGCAAGAGCTCGTGGAATACATTGGGCAGACGGACAACTTCTGTGCCGACGGAGAGAAGTTCAGCGCCTGCTTGCTCGGTCTGCTCAAGTACGTCCTTTCTCGGAGTCTGTGAACTTCCTGGGTACCAAGTTTACTTGAGCGTTAGCCATGCTTTTTACGGAGGAGGCACTTTTTCCCAAAGCGTGTCGATGGTAATTAGTGCAATCTTCGAAAAAAGCCGAACAAAAATGAGGCAAATTATTATGCAAAAATGCTATTAGTTCTTTGCCTCTAAGTGCAACATTTCACGTGTCCAGAATCCAGTGCAGATTGCATTTCTGGGGGCAAAAGTTTTGTGTGCCCTATCCCTTTGCAAGGCTTGTTTTATACACCAACTCATGTTTACAAACAAACCGGAGCGCCCCTAGCGGACACCACCGGCGCCGCACATGCGTGATGGGGGTGTGGGCAAGAAGCTCGCCGTCGCCCATAAACAAACCATTGAAATGCGATATTGTCGGCGTCAGTGTGAGTCCCCCTGCCCTTTTTCGCGTTCGAATTGTTGATTCTACGTTTTCCTGGCGATGTCTGACTACTTGAGCGGCGTCAGCGAAATTACCGAGGCTCGTTACACTGCTAAACTTCGCGTGAATAATGTGACATGTGGCGATTCATTCCTCGTGGACGCCGCACTATGTACGCTAAAGCCTGATTCGCATGATGAGATGCCGCTCGCAATTTTCAGTCGTGACGCCGCTCGGGCTGCAAAAGCGTGAACCGTAGCTGAGATGGTCGACGTCGATACTGAAAATCGCAAGCAGAATCGGACCAAGTTAATTAGTCATAACAAGTCGGTGATGTTCACTCGTAACAATAATCAAGATCTCCTTGTATCTACTGTTTACATCGAGCCTGCTTACCAACCTTCAAACTTAAGTCTTTTGAGGCCTGCACTTACTTCTTATTGCAAGTACCGGGCCAACATTTGGTCTACGGGCCGGCGTCGTCTCAGAGAGCAGACGACAAAACGTTTGAAAGAGCAGACGACAGTTCGAACGATCAGGCGGCCGTTTGAACTTGAAGACGCACTGAACGTAGTCTGCAGGTGGTCCGGAAAACTTGACAGTTTTCTGGCTTTCATGTTGGAACAAAACAATAAATCTGATGACCACAAGTACCGTGAATTCAACGCAAAGTGCTTCCCGCCCGAGCAATCGTCGTCCGACGGCGTCTGCTTCTGCCTTTTCACGGCACATATCCAGATTCTCGGACGAACCGAGCACGTGAAAACTGACCTTCAAACCTTTCTCGACTCTTTGGTATGGCCCCAGTCGCGGCGTTTTGACGAGAAGGCAGGTTTTTGTCTGGTTCCTTTCAAAACAATGCAGGAATACACGTCTGGCATGGGGACTTCTGCCCACAGCCCCAGACCGGAAGTGCGACCGACAGCGCCACCACCGCGCCGTGACGTAACAGAGATGAGTTCGTGTATAGGTTGGATGATTGGCTATGTCAGGGGTTCTCAAACTGGGTTCCGGGGAACACAGGGGTTCCACGAGCTGGTCTCATGGGTTCCGCGAACACCCAAATTGCCACCCCCCCCCCCCCCCCTCCCCCCAACCCCCCGTCCCTCTCCCCCGCCGCAGGCTGCGCGGCAGGACCATGCAAAGCGCCTTCATCTCACTTTGTACTGACATCGCGATTGATATGGTGGGGATATATGGGAAGCAACACAAGCAAAATTGCCTACAATTGTGCATCTGTTGCTTATCGGTCGGCAAATATAGAGGGGGGGGGGGGGGGGGGGAAGGAGTGTTCCGCGGCAGTTTTTGAGGCTTCCTGGGGTTCCGTGAGACCAAAAAGTTTGAGAATCCCTGGGCTATGTATTTGCATGCTGTGCAGGGGAAGTAAATGTGTGAACCTCATTCATTAACTTTGCAACTGTTACTCCAGTAAACATAATACACCTTAAAGGTATAAATATTAGTCTTGGAGAATCGTGTTGTATACATCTATCGTTTAGTTTCTCAACTCTTGGAATTTGATGTCTGACTCCATATGTCACACAACAGCTATGCAAATACAGTTATGACACCATTTGCTCGTATAATTTTTGAATCGATATGATAGCCTCAGCTGTAGTAAGATCATAGTGGGATATCTATGATTTTAAATACTTTGCCCTACGACCTGTAAGTTAAAGAGACACTGACACCCCCCAAAAGTTTTGTCTTATTTTTGCTAGGCGATTCACGATTCAAGACTACTCAATCAGTATTTTGCTACAGCGTCACATACATTTTTAATAAAGAAAAAAAAAAATCAACTGCTCGAAACTGAACTGGGGAGGAAGAAGAAATATAGAGGAAGAGAGAGTTGGCGGAGGTATACGGCTGTGCAACTTTTTTTCTTCAATCAACATATTTGCACCTTTTTAGTGACCACAAAAAAATGGGTATCATATTTCTTTTATTATATTTGGTGGTTATGTCTAAACCATGGAAAACGGCTCGTGACCATGGAGAAGAGAGTGAGCGTGACCCAAACCGGCCAGTTCTCGATGGGCAATCTTTGAGAGGAAAGAAAATGAATTTCGAGCCGCAAATTGTGCTCTGGGTTGTTGGGCTCTCATATGTCATGTAGAAATAAAAAAACCTTGTCGAGCATAAATACCCTGTCAGTGTCCCTTTAAAAAAACTCTGAAAAGAAAAAAAAAAAAATTTTTTTAACAGTCTGGTTGGGACATGCCTGTGAAAAAAATTAATTTAACGCAAAAAACAAATACTTTTTGGAGCAATATATACGGCGCGAGATGCAATTTAGTCGGTAGTCACCTTCTTTCCACTTGTTTTCTCTCGGCATTTTGGGCGCGTGGAGGAGAGGTGGATCGGCTTCACCCTCACATTGAGGTGGAAAGAGCGAATGACCATCTCGTTCAGGTCGAAAGAGCGAATGACTATTCCATGATGTCATGGACTTTGTGCGCAGAATTTCAAATAAATCCCTCGCTGTTAATATTGCCCTAAAAAAAGTTTTCTTTTGGCGTAAAATTAATTTTCTTACCCAATTAGACTGTTTAAAAATTGACCGCATCTCCGCGTGGTGAATGATGTTGATTGGGGCGAAGCTCTGGTGGTGCTTGTCTGCGTAGACGCTGAGCCACAGCATGCCGAGCCTTTCGTTCGTTTTCATCCATGTCAGAAAGAGAATGTGTGGTATGGAACGTGGTTATATACGCATTTGAGCATTTGACCGCAGCGCCCTCTCGTCTATAAACGTTGAGCCAATGCATGCAAAGTTTGACGCGATTAGATACGCATTTGACCGCAGCGCCCTCTCCTGTATAGACGTTGAGCGGCTACATGCAACGTTCATCCATGACATCCCCAGCTCTTGAGTTACTACCACATCTCGGAGCCCCCTACTCGTCCCACAGTCGTGGCCGAGTGGTTAAGGCGATGGACTAGAAATCCATTGGGGTCTCCCCGCACAGGTTCAAATCCTGTCGACTGCGCAAAGAAATTTTTGTTTCACATTTTTTTTTCATATTTTTTTATCGTTTTTTTTTTATCTTTTTTTTTTTTGCCCTACACGAGCACGTGAGCTCACGAGCAGGAGCACGAGCACCGGACGCCGGACATACAGACATGCTAGCCCCTAAGGAGCTTCGCCCCTAAAAATTGCGGTGGCTTAGTCGGCTATGTCAGGATATACGTAGCGTGAGCTTATGCGCACAAAATGAGAGGCGCTATCAAGCGGCTTCGGTGCAGCGTCAGACTTGGCTACTGCGCAACGGAGGCGCACAGATGGGCACACGGTGGCGCCAGTGCATCTGCCGTGGCTATGACGTCACTCCTCTGGAATGCGCAGACCGGTGAGGCGGGCGAGGCAAGCGTGGCGGCGGCGGAGCACGCGGCGGCGGCTTCGCGTGGCTCTCATAATGAGCCGTGCTTATTATGCGAGCCGTGCTCATTATGCATGCTCATTATGCGGAGCGCGCGGCACCGTGCGCCGTGCTCATTCTGCGGAGCTGCGCTCCCGCCACCGCGCGCTCCGCATAATGAGCACGGCTCGCATAATGAGCACGGCTCATTATGAGGGCCACGCGAAACTGCTCAACCTCGGCCAGTCTAGCTAACACTACAAAAAAAAAAAAAATTTCTTTTCAGGTTTTTTTATCCAATTCAAGTGCATCTGCACACTTTACACATATGTCGCATTCATCATGATGCTGCAGCACGTGCAAGAAGTGTTCTGCCCAGTTAATGTAGTACAGTGCAATCCTTTATGAGGATATCACATATAACAATGTATTTCTTATAACGATCAGTTCTTAAAGTTTCTAGAGTAGAAATGCTCAGTTTCTAGTCCAGATACAACGATAATCGGTTGTAACGATTGAATCTTTGGGTTTCTCTCATTATCGTTTTAAGTGGATTGCAGTGTACATCCATAGATGGGGTAGGCATTTCAAGTTTATTTATTAAAAGGCACGCTTCTAACCCACATTTTCAGGATTTTGGGAAAACAATCGGAGTTATTTAATTACCTCGAAGCATGAAGGTAGGAGAAGCTGGGGGGAAGAACCAGAAACTTCCTGGGAAGCCCGAGACTGACGGTTTACATTTCATTAGGAGACAGCTTTTTTGTCTTGAAGTTGCTAAACCTCTTAGTGAAATGTTGGTTCTCAGTCTGAGGTTTTTCAGAACGCTCCTTTTCTAGTTACATCAATCCGTAATGCAAGAAATCGAGAAGCGACATCTGAATCACGAGGATGAGTTTTAAGACTGACTCGGAGACCCCAGCTTTTTAACTGCAATTGTGAAGCATTTATGTTCAAAAGCACGACTTACAAGAACACGAGAGATCCTTGCGAAAGTGTTTTCCTAAGCTAGGATTTGGCTCTTGCTACTTTCATCTTGACACAGTAGAAGTTTGGGTGCGTTTCATTTTGTCGCGCAAATTTCGCTCTCGCTCATTGACGCGAGGGTTTGGACACACATTTCTTAAGAGGGATGCATTCCCCTTCCTCCCCTCAGCCTGGGCTGCCTGGACACTTGGTTCCTGACGCTGCTGTCGAGCCCCCAGATCCTGCAAAAGCACTACCAGACGTCCGCGGCTTTCGTGGCCCTCCTGTCGCACCCGAGCCTGTTCTTCCTGCGGGAGGAACTGGCATGCAGCCTGCGCTCCCTCTCGGAGCTCCCATTCAGCTTTAGCCTGAGCTTCGCCCTGGCCGCCGAAGCCCAGAGCCTGAAGCGCCACCCTGCCGCCCCCTTTCCCGCCTGCTCCCCCTGCGCTTGTCCCCCCGCGACAAACTACGGCGAGAGCCCCGGAGAGGACAGCGACGACCTGCGCACGGCCACCTGCCAGAGCCTGGTGGACTCCTCGTCCTTGGAGGAGACCCTGGACAACTCGTCGCGCGTCCTTGAGCTACAGAGGAAGCTGAAGGGCGGCGCGTCCCCGATGGACGGCGCGAAGGTCCTCTACCCTGCCATGCAGAAGAGTGAGTGTCCAGGGAGCGGACCTTGGCTGGGGAAGGGACAACGGTATGCTGCCCCGTTGCGGGCAAAAACCCCAAACTCGCGAGCAACGAAAATGAACGTGGTGCGGCTATTACCACAGCAGCCGCCGTGGACGCTGTGGTGTGGACCTATGCGGAGAGCAAGTTGTCCGCTGCTTGCACAAGAGTTGCGGTGACGTCAGAACGACGCCGAGTTCTGATTGGCTTTGATTGAAAGGATAGTGAGTAGACCTCAATGCTAGATGGCCTCGAGGTCTACCCTCTATTTGTTTTTCAAACAGCCAATAAGAGCTCGGCACTCTGACATCATCGCAACCCCTGTGCGAGAAACAGACACCTTGTCGCTCCGCAAACCATGCCGCCGTGTTGCATCATTAGGGGTGGTTGCTACGGGAACTGCAGCGCGATGCCTGTTTTCATCGCTCGTGTGGTTGGGGCTTTAGCGAAGCGGGCAAGCTTCTTCCACAAAGCCCTCCACTCTTTCCACTCTAGCACAGCGAATGCTGGATATTCAAGTGAACTCTCCTCCTCTCTCACCTCTCCAGCATTCGCTCTGCTGCAGTGAAAAGAGTGGAGGGCTGTGCCGGAGGAGCTTGCCCCGGTTTCTTAACCTGCAACAGAGTGTAGAACCTGCAAAACAGAGGCTGTTTACTACATCCTTGTTTGCGCTTCCTCGATTTTCACCCGATAACGTTGCGCCCCGTCGTGCTGTTTGTTGCCTGCCACGATTCTGGCGGGGGTCCGGCGGTGGAGATGGAAACGGCATACACGTGTTGACAGTCCAGCATGGCAGTCCGCGGGAGCTTCGGCAGACGGGAGCTGGGACGCCGTGATGACGGCGACACTCGTGTTCGCTCGTGTTTTTTTGCCGGAACTCTGACGACCATCCACCAGGATTGCGACGTCCAACAACACGACGGGCCGGCTCCTGCGATGTAATTTGTTGCCACTTTGTGACCACTCCAACACGCCAGTCGAAGACTCGTTCCAGGTACCATAATGGCGGTACTAGAGCCACGGAGCGTTCCCAGAGCGGCGCATTCGGTGACGTCCGCTCGAGCTGGAGAAAAGAGCAAACCGAACTTCTCGATTGGTTGATCATTTGATGCCGGGAGAAAAACACAGTGTTCCGTGTCAAATATGTAGGCTTGGGAATCTTGAACAGCCTCCGAGTTTTGACAGGTAGAAGTTGATAGGTGTGTCCTCTTTGCTGGGGCTTTCTCTATCAAGTAGTGCGTAAATGTGTCCATAACAGAAAAATGCCAAAGCCAAATGAGCAAAACGGGTGAGACATATCCAAATGGATCGAAACAGGTCGACACAAACATGCAATGCATTCTGTGTCGGTCAGCTTTATGCAAAGTGCTAAGAACGACTTATTCTCACTCGCTCAATATTTCGTGAATTTTGCGAAGTGTGGATTTAGAGAGTATTCCGTGGCCACAAAATGGAGCGGCTTAGAGTGATATGCTACATATTTATTACCATGGGCTAATATTTTCGTGTGATAAATTTTTTGCTACCGTATATACGTGTGTAATGGCTGCAGGTTTTTTTTCCAAGACTTAGAGTGAAAAGTACCGTATTTACTCGCATAATGAACGCACTCGCATAATGAGTGCACCCCCCACAACGGGTACCAATATTTGGACTTATTTTTTTTTCTCTCGCGTAATGAACGCACGTTCAATTTTCGACTCCGCGAGTCTCGAATTCCGTCCAACTTAGCTAGCCACCAAGCCCACCAAGCCAATATTCTTTTGCTGCCAAGCGGTCAGGCCAAGTCAAGCCAAGCCAAGCTGCTTGTAATGGCTGCAAGTGCGTAGTTGCAGAAGTGATCAACCATGAAACCGAGTGGCGCGCACACTTGACGAAGCTTGGGTCGAGGAATCGCCCAACCCCGGACATTATTCGCCTATCGGATGCATTGATGTCAACAAACGCGCCGTCGTCTGTGGTCCGTTTTCGGACAGTGAAATTCTGAAAGTGGTTAGGCCTAAGAACGGTCGCATTGCTCTCCATGCTGAGGGAGCTTCGTAGGGCGCTTTTCCTTCTGCAAAGGGCACGCCGAAAGCACCCTAAAAAGATTCGCAATTTATAAAGCATGGTTATCGTGGCGTGCCCCCGACCAGCCGTGGGTGCGCCTCCATCAGTGGAGACGTGCCACAGTAACTTGCCGTGTCATATTGGCAGCTAATATGACATTTGCACGAAGTGTGTAAATGCAAAACTTTTACCCCGCATAATGAACGCACCCCCCAAATATGTGTCAATTTTTCGGGAAAAAAAAGTGTTCATTATGCGAGTAAATACAGTATTAGCTTGGACATCATTTAAAACCTCCGCTTGTCTTTTTCGTGCGAGGCCGATTACTGTATCCGTAATTATTGTTTTTACGGATGATACGACTCGCGAATTATACGACGATTTCGCGCGGTCCCGCAAAAGTCATATAATCGGGGTTCCACTGTACGGCTCTAAGCCGGCTCGCTTCTCGACTATCATGGTCACTAGTGATGTGGCAGCATCTCCGTCCTCATTAATGTCATCATACCCTTTGCTCTCGTCACATTGGTCGGCCATGACACGCACGAGGCAGCTCCGCCGGCTCCGCAATCCCTGTGTGATGTGCTGCAGCCCTCGGGTACTTTGACTATACGAGACCTCGGGTACTATGACTATACGAGCCCTCGGGTACTTTGACTATACAGCTTTTGGAGGCATCAACGCAATGCGTTGATGCCTCCAAAAGGCAAAGCTCATAACTATGGTACACTTGGCCGCACATGACGCGACGAAGTTAAGGGCGTACCGGATCTGCCGGGATGCATCGCGGTCCTTGATGGCCAATTTTGAAGCACTCGCCAAAGTCCCAGAATTTAAAACTAAAAATATAGCCATCTGCTTCAAAAAATGCAAGTGTGTAATTATCATTTGCAGGGTCAGCTGTTCCTATTCGACTGATTTCTGGATGTCTTTTTGTATATTTTAAGTTTCGATTCAGTATCCATTTAAGACACAATGCATCACCATTAAGTCACCATGTCGTTGGCTGAAATTAACTTTTGTATTTTAACTTTGATGTATAAGAGAGAGAGAGAGACAAAATAAATGATGATGTGGAGAGTTTGGCATCCTTAGAAACAATGCCATCTACATCATTCTAATGTGCAAGCACTTGCTGTATCTTGGAGCAGTAAAATGATGTAATAATGCTTTGCAAATATATTGAAGTTATTTTTCTGCAGTTTCATGGGTAATGCAAACCCATGTTGTACTCATGATTTTCTTTTCACCTAAGGAATTTTCTAAGGTTGTTAGCAGTGTCTCTTTAACTTCAGCTGTCAGTGTCCCCTAATTTCTGCCAAACATGCCTGGGAAAGAGATGAGTAGCCTCAACTTCATGCTTGTGGCTGCTGTGTCCAGTTTAGTATCAGATTTGTGAAGTGATGCTGAGGGCGTTCTCTCTCTCTTGTGTCCGGCAGTCCAAGGCAGCGAAGAGGAGGTGCAGCGCTTTCAGCAACTGCGCAATCACTGGGAGCAGATGTCCCACGTGGCCTCGGGGGAAGCAGCCAGCGTTGCCGACAGCCCCAAGCCTACCAAGGTCACTTCGCCCACCAAGCTGCCGTCGCCCACCAAAACGGTAATGATTCCATCTAGTCGAGCCGCCACCATGCTCCGTTTCACGTCAAGTTGGACCGCAGTCGACACTGCAATCCAATGAAGCCAATAAAGAGACACCGAAAAACATGGCGCTCGTCCTCCTAGTGAATTCACCGTCACCGGCTCAACCAGTTGCGCTTAGAGAAAAAGCGTCTTGTGATCACGCTTTTTTTGTGCGCCACAACGAGACACTTTTGGCGCTGATTGTTGGGTTCATCGGATGGTAGCGTTGGCTGCGATCGGATTTAATGTGAAACGGAGTGTAGCATCACAATACTTTTGGAAGGCGGTTTACTTTTTTGGGGTATGGCACATTGTTATATAAAGGCGAGTGAACGACGGCGGAGCATGCGGAAATCATAAACAAAAACACGTCGAGACCCGTCGCCTTTTTTGCTTTTCGAAAGCACGTTGCGATCGGAACCTCGCCACCTTGCAGCACGTTTGCACGTTGTCAAACAAACGGAGAGAGAGCGGAGAGCAAAGTAGTATGTTGCCAGAAAGCAAAGGAAGGGGCAAAAGCAACCATCTGGCAAAGGAGATTGGACAGGGGACGAACCGCGTCTCAGGGAAGGAGCAAGGAGGAGAACTCTTCTGCCGGCGCAGCTTCGTTTTCGTGTTTCTTCAGTGCGGCTTTTGGCGACACGCCGTGCCCAGGTCGTCGTGCGACTTGGGACGCGTGCATAGTCGCACTTTGTGTAATGTGAACTTCTAATATATATTTTGTCTATGGGCAGTTTGCTGGGCCTGCGCGAGATAGTCGTAAAATGTGGAACGTCATATCGAACGAAGGATGCATGATCGAGGTTTCCCTATACTAATCCCGTCTAGTCGAGCCGTCACTATCATACTGATATTTTTGTAAGAAACTTTCTTGAATAAAAATACTATATACATCAATGTAGTAACTACTGCCTTTTCGAGTAATTGTTTAATAAAAGAAATTGTAGTCCAGAGACAGCATTAAATGTTAGCGGTGGGGTGTATATGTTACATACCGTCAAATACGGAGCTCGCACCCATGTCACAGTAAGTGTCCACCCCCAACTTTCAAAACATTTAAAATATTGTCAAAGGAGATATTGATTCAAATGCCCACTCCCTTATTTTAAGCAAGTTCGAAAATATGTGAAAGATGCAACGAGAGAAAATAGTGCCAGTGCATTTCTAGTGCTGTGAGTTTACTGGATGTCTTGCCATATAAAACTGGTCATTTTTATTGAGCAAAACCTGACGAGCACTATGCCATCAAAAACAAGTTTCTACGAAAAGCATTTGAGTGCCCTTTTAAATAAGGTGTGCAAATATGAATCGAATATGAATATTAGAAGAAAAAAAAACTTTGAATATTGAATATGATTCAAAGATGTGTGTACCATTACTAAGAAATAACAAAAAAAAATATGTGAATACTTTTTTTTATTACTTTAAAAACTGGAAGTGATGTTAACAAATTTAAGCAAATGAAACTGCCTGACTAGGCAGCACATAAACAATGCAACTGGTACCGCAGCTATTATACATTGACTTGTAATCGCCTGCCAACCGTACATAAAAGCAGGCAAAAGATGAACTGATAAGTTAAACAAATTGACAAAATTAAGCGTGTACAAGACTGCACGTCTAGATAACATGTAAAAATGCAACCTGTTATGTTGTCGAACAAACAACTGGTAGTAGCCTTTTTTAAGAAAATAATTGAAATTGCCCTTGACTAGCCGGCAAGTTAGATCTGCTAATCCAATTATTGCAGATTATCATACAAGGAAATTAATTGTTCCAGATGTTCAGTATATAAGCGCTCCCTTTTCGCAGTGACAACAGCTCCTGCAGCAGAATATACCCTTGCTCCTCCAGCAGAAATTACGAGGTCACTAGAAAAGTGACTCACAATGCAAGCTTGGCAAAACGAAAACCAAAACTGCTCCTTTGTCGTGAGCTAATACATATAGTTCTACGTATAACGTAAACAACAAGGGTTTATAAAAAATGGTTCCGATTCCTGCAATTTTAGGCGACTAAACATGGCTTTTAAGGATGCCCTGAATATTCAGGGCATGTCCCTTGCGCAAATTATTTTATATCTGCCCAAATATCCGTACATTGCTTGAATATTCGGTCATAACTGAATATTCTGAAATTTCCGAATATGCAGTTCTCGAATCGAATAAGAAAAAAAAACATTTGCCGTGGCTTAGCTCGGCTATGCCAGGATATACATAGCCTGAGCTAAGGTTCAGCTGGTTATTCTTAGCTTTCCTGGTTGTCTAGGATTAGCTTGATTATCATGCTTACTGCTGCTTCAATGACACACACACGGTATACGCATTATGTGACACATGTATATTATTTTGTTTTGCTCAACGTCTGGTTGCTTCTCTATTGCCGCAAAGACGGCTCGGTGGTCAGTGTAGTAACACGCTGACGACGGATCTGAACGAAGGGAATCCGTGGCGAAAGTAAGGGTTCGGCCACATCGTTTAGAACCGGTAGACCTGATGGCATGGGCAAGTAACAATACCCATTGGTAGCGCTAAAGGGTGGAATCTTCTGCTTAACGAAAAAGTTTTTGCACGTTGTACACAGAACCGTATATGTAGAGAGTTTGGCCATTCGTTGGGAAGTATAGTAGACAAATGAGGAGGCGCCATTGGCCGAAAACGGGCTGGGCGTGTTCCAGGGCGTCTTCAGAAATTCGAATGTGACCAACCAGAAGCCGGGAATAATTCCCTGGCGGTGGTCGCGAGAAACAAACCTGATAACTGCATTGGAGTAACTCTCGATGACTGAAAATATGGTACACGTGATGTTTCAATCACGCTCATCCAAAATGATGGTGGAAGAGTGCGACTAGCGGAACGATCAACATAATCCGTACGCCAAGCGCCGAGGGCCGGGAATCTACCGTCCGAGCGGTCAAACTCTGTCCAAGCAAAACAGAGTTGAGCGGCGCATTCGTTTCTTACATCTTTCTGCATGATCATGATGAAAACAACACTTGTACCCTATTTTCAACCACAAAAAGTTACTCTACATCACTCTTACGCGCTTATTAAAACCATTTACGAACATAGACCTTTGATCAGAACTGTTTCTCGCTACCACCGCTAGGGGATTCTTTTCGGCTTCTGGTTGGTCAAGAGAGCATGCCAAGCCCTCTTTCCGAGCCTGCCGCACGCCCTGGCTCTGCCCGCGCCTCCCATTGACCAAACTCTCTACATATACGGCTCTGGTTGTACAAACCCGCGCCACGGTTTCACCCCACTCAGGTGGCGCCGCTAAACTCAACGTTTCACGCATGGCACTACTTACCGGCGTCAAGTCTTTCATGTGCCACAGTCTTTCACACACATATCCAAACAGATTGTTTACGAAGTCCGTCTTGAAGGTCCGAGTCACACTGGCGCTTTTGCTAAGTTTCACCGCATAGTCAGTCAATTGGCGAGCCTTGACGTCATCGACAGCGTCTTGTTGTTGCTGCTGCTGAGATGGTCGGGCACGTCGCTCAGCCTCCTGGCGATGCCGCTTTGCGAGACGTTCCTCCCTTTGCTCCGATGTCTCCGCAGCACGTTTAGCCTTCTTCTGTTCGGTCTTCCTACGCTCAACTGCTAATTGCCGGGCCACTACTTCGGGATCCGAGTTAAGCTTCGCCGCTCTTCTGCGCCGCTGAGGAGCAATTTCGCTCTCCTTCTCCATGGCTATAGGTCTGTTTCTCTCGGCCAGGGGGAGCTGTAGCGTTCACGAGACGCGACCATAAAAGAAGCGCTTCCGATAGCGTCCGCGAGACGCGACCATTTAATGATGACGTGAAGCGGCGTCCTAGCGTTCCATCGTGTACACTCCACGGGCGTAAACTAGCGTCTGTATAGCTTCCTCGGCGTCTGCTCGCGTCTGTCGCGGCTATGACGTCACTCCTCTGGAATGCGAAGACCGGCGAGGCGTGCGCGGTAGCGGCGGCGCCCGCGGCGGCGGCGGCTCCGGCGCGCCAGCTGTGCACAGTGTGACGTCACTGCTCCTCGTGCTTGCGCAGACTGGCGAGGCGCGCGCGGTGGCAATGGAGCCCGCGGCAGCGGCGTCTCCAACGCGCCAGCTGTGCGCCGTGTGACATCACTGCTCCTCGCGCTTGCGCAGCACGGCTCATTATGCGAGCCACGTGGAAACTGCTCAACCTCGGCCAGTGTAGCTCACGCTATAATATTCGATTTGTATTCGAAATCTCGAATATTCGCACACACCTACTTTTAACCCTTTGTTGATGAATGTTGCCTACAGGCAACAAACCACATAATGATTTTTTTTGTTTGATAGTTTCGGTTTTATCACGTTTGTTTAACCTAGTAGCCTGGCAACAGTCTGCAAGATTGAAACTACAGCACCATCTAGTGAAAACATATGCAAATAGTTGACGAGAAAAACAAATAGAGAACGGCGAAAAATATGGATAAGTGGCAGTGGCGTACCAACTTGTTTTTGTGTGGGGGGGCAAACCAGACGGGCCGGGGCCCTTGGTATCCCTTGGGCGCCGCCGGCCAATGTTTGCCCTGCCCAGTAGCGGCTGTATTAGGGGGGGGGGGGCAAAACACGTGCCTTGCCCCCCCCCCACTCTGAGAACTGGGGGGGGGGCAAGCGCCCACCCTTGTCCCCCCGGTTGGTACGCCCATGATAAGTGGTTTTCTTTAAGCCACTAATATTTCACGATAAGTGACCGTTTTACTTGAGCCTATCATATGCGCAGATATTATTGACATTTTGTAGTGAACCTTAGAGATTATGCAGGAGAGCCACCTTCAGACGTTTGCCTGGTGTTGCCCACAGGCAACAATGCTATAACTTGCAAGTTTATCTTACACATCTTTTTTTTATTTCAGTTCTGTCCTTTTATTTAAACTTGTTAAACATTAATATCTTTAAAAAAAAGAAAGTCTTAAGCAGTTTTTGTATAGTATCTTGTAAATAAAGGGTTAAGGGCAGTTTTGTAGGGGTTTATTTTTCTCACAGATTCAAAGTTGCTCGGCACCAGCTCCTTGGCGGCGCAAAAAAAGTTGTTGTCCATTGGGGCCAATGTTGGAGAAAACTGGATAGGGGCATGGAATTCCATGAATTCCAGAAAATAGGCACATGACCCAAATACTTAGGAAACATCCTTGCACCGATGAGAGAAGACGACGAGATAATGGGTGTTGTTCCAAAAGACAGAAAGCAGCCTCACTGACAGTTTGAGAACGTGCTGCGTTTCGGGTGAGCACAGAATAAAGCCGCAGAGAACATTTTCTTCCGTAAAGCTGGGTTTTTTAATGCGAAAGCATTAACTGTCTCATGGAGCGAGCTGACATCATCAGTCTGAAGCGTGAAAACGGCAGATAGTTTTCCTTCGGTTCCATTGGCTGGCGCGCGTCGACGGGGCTCCCATTGGCCGCTGCGCTCGTCAGTTTCTGTGACCGCTCACCCCACGGCGCTGTGTGTCCATCAGCGCGGAGCGTCCAAAGTCACCAGGGGAGCACACTCGCCGACTGGCGACGAAAAGTATGCAGCAGACGAAAAAGGGAGCGGACGAGCGGCTTGCATGCTTTCGCATTCACAACTCATAAGGAATGCTTAGGTGTACCTCGATCTTGTTCTTATTCAAGTTAAGCTCCAATCCGCTTTTTTTTTTCCCCAATTTTTATGGAGCGAGCTTGGGGGTTACTTTTCGCGGTTCATTGGTGTACGGGGTGTTTTAGTGAAGACTTGAAAATTTCTGCCGGTAGGCATAGGCAAACGCAGCAGGGTGGGGACGGGGGGCCGAGTATGCTATGGCTCTTCATTATAACTCCGGAGGGGCACAAATTCAGTAAGGTTATATTTTCATTGTGTTGCACAACAAAAAAATGAAATATGTTTACAATTCTCTGTAATACCAAATTAGAGCGCAGCTCTTCAGGAGGAGGAGGGGAGGGTCACGTGTGACATTACGAGGGTAAATTTTTCCAACTAAATTTAGCGAAAAAATTTCTCGCCAAATCGAGCGGGTAAATGTTTCCACTAAATTTAGTGGAGAAATTTTTCTGCTAAAATTAGCGGGAAAAGTTTCCCGCTACGTGAGACGGGACGTCACGTGTGACATCACGAGTAAAATTTTCCCGCTAAAATTGACGGGAAATGTTTCCACTAAATTTAGGGGGGGAATTTTCCTGCTAAATTTAGTGGAAAAATGTCACCCGCTAGCGGGAAAATTTCTCCGCTAATTTAGCGGAAATATTTTCTGCCATATTTGGCGGGAAAAGTTTGCCCCCGTGACGTCAAACGTGACACACGTCTGACGTCATTATGGGAAACGTCCCATAGTGCAACGGGCGGTTACACCGACGGCAATGCCGCTCAAGCTGGAAACGGGCGCCTAAGAGCTGCGCTCTAAAATAGAACCTTGCTGAATTTGTGCCCTTTGAGTCATCAGGGGGGGCCACAGCATGCTTGGCCTCTCGCTGTGCATGCCTATAACGGTAGGGCAGTCAGAAAAAATAAATTTTCGTAAACAAACCGACAGCTGCGGCGGTCGTCGGAGTTCGCAAGAAACACGTCGAGTATCTTCATAATTAACTAAAACTTACCAACTTTGACGCAGTTTCAATTAAAAACTCGTTGAGCGACATCTAAAACCCCTCTATCGGGCACTTTTAGGAATACTTAAAGCAAGCGTGAAGCGTGGGGGTGCACTAAAGTTACCAATCATACAGCAGGCACGAGGCCGGTGACGCAGAAACGTGAATGATAAGGATGTTGTCTGCGTTTTCCCATTCATAGGAATTTTCTAAAGTCTTTCTCGAAATACCTGTTATGCCAAAACACGGAACCGTAATTGTAGTTGGGCTGTTCCGCAAGCCACTTGATACGCTCGCAGGTCATGCCCGGTGTTCCTCGCCCTGACTCCTGCTCACCCGTCCGTCCCCTTTCAGATGCACAGGGCGGGCCACCAGCCGAGCGGCGGGGCGACCAAGAAGGGCGCGTCGGCCGCGGAAGGCAATCGGCGCCAGCTGCGGCCTCGCACCCCGGACTCTCGCACCCCAAGCCCCAACCTCCCGCAGGGCGGCGCCTGTCCTCCCAGCAGCAACCGGCAGGCGCCCCAGACTCGTCGCTCGCTCATTCCAGTCCACAGGGGCTGGAGGAAGGGGAAACAGGGCACCACAGCCGACGGCAGCAAGTGAGGTGAGGAAGCGGGCCTTTTTTGAATGGAGGAAACTCTCGGGATCGTCGTGGGAAGTTCGGAAGAGCACCTCCTACACCGTTCCACTTCATTTTCGAGGTCACCTCGATTTTCTAAGTTGCCGTCCGAAGGCCTTGCGTACATTGGACACGAGGGCTGCGTCAGCGTTCTGCCGGGACTTGTGTTTTCACAAATTGGACATGTTGTTCCGGCCAAGCGCCAACCCAGCATTCAACCTGTGTCCTATGCTGGCCTTGGGTGGGTGACCTTTGCTGACCTTCGTTAGGAGGTGTTGGACAAGCACTCGAAAATCTCCCAGGGGAAGAGGTGCAGAAAACAATTTTCGGTTGTGCCCGGACGAGAAAATGAAACACCATGAAGGTTTATGGGTGAGGAAGCCTGCATGAAGGTGCCCAAGGGCGTCTTGCACCGCTCGGATCATGCAATAGAGGGACCGAGAGTTTTGTGTTTCGGAAAGCTCGCTAAACAGTAGGAAGATCTGCTGGGGACGAGCGCATCGGGAAGACGGCATGAAGTGCACTGTGAGGACTAAAGCGCCAAGGAACATTGAACAAGTAGACGGGAGACATACGCACTGAGCGCTGCCGACACCCGAAACCCCAATGGGAAAAGCGTGTACACTGCGAATCGTAAGAAATGCCACATCATCGACCCCTATGCACGTGCTTCAAATTACCTTAAGTCTGCCAACTCGCTCCGCGTTAGGAAAAAGGCCTCCGATATCTTCCCCGTCTTCTGGTTTCGGTGTTGAGTTAGTGTGCAATATCGACTTGCTCGAAGACATACTCTTCTACAGCACGAAGCACGTCTGCAAACTGACTTCTTTTGTTGGCAGAATGTGATGTCACTTCTGCAGCAGATGCTGTGTATGGCGCTCCGTATTCACGAGAGTTATTGGAAAGTTTTAGCAGACTGCTTTGGCTCTCGCCGTGTGCAGTATGTTACACGAGTAAGTTCCCAACACCAGCAACAATGACCTCCGCCGCCTCAACACTTATTCGTGCTGGACGGCATACATCTCTGACAGTGCTACATGAGATGTAGTCACTGATTTCTAATCTTATTTCGTGCAACATGTGGTGGTCTTCAAAAGCCCCACTTTAGCAAGCTCCTCGGACTTTGGAAATATGTATCAACTTAATTGTTACCTGGAGACCCCCCAGTAACTCAAAATGATGCCAGTTGTTTCTGTTACCCGATCGAGCAGCACTGATATTTTCTCCGAAGTCACTAGTACCTTCTACCCCTAGATGACAAAACAGCAAACATTCCTTGCAGATGTGACAAATATACCAGATTTACTCGAGTAATGGATGCTCCGTGTATGAACAAGTTTAGTGCATTTACCTTCCCGCAAAGCATACATACACCCAATACAGTCGTCGACCGATTTTTCGGACTTCGCAGGGACCGAACTAACGTCTGAATAATAAAGCATTCCGAAAACTCGGCAGATTAATAAACTTGCCCTTATTACATACGTCTTAGTGGACTTAAAAAAAAGCCGTAAATAGTGCCTTGCTTCAGCTTACGCCTGCGCGCCTTGTTATATGCTACGCCTCTGTTTGCGTTTGGCAACTTTCTATTACTTGAAAATCGTTGCTTTCTTTCTAGCGTTATGGTCGAATACTTTCTGCGCTTCTTTGCCACATATCGTGGCGGTAGAAAAATGGTTGGGGCAATGACATCCAAGCCAGCGTAGTTCAAAAAGAAAATTGACCGCATCTCCACGTGGTGAATGATGTTGCTTGGGGCAAAGCTCTGGTGGTGCTTGTCTGCGTAGACGCCGAGCCGCAGCATGCCGAGCCTTTTCATTCATGTCAGTAGGAGAATGTGTGGTTTTCTTCTTTTTCTTTTTTTAAGCAGACAGATGGGATGGCATTTCAGAACCCTCTACTCTTTTTGGGGGCGAAGCTCCTTAGGGGCTAGCCATATCCGTATGTTCGTCCGCCGTAGGCCGGCGTCAGGTGCTCGTGCTTCTGCTCGTGAGATCACGTGCTCACGAACACATGAGCACATGCTCACGTGCTCGTGTAGGGCAAAAAAAAAATTGGAAAAAAAAAAGATAAAAAAATTTATGAAAAAAGAAAAAAAAGAGTAGGGGGTTCTGAGATGCCATCCCATCTGTCTGCTTAAAAAAAGAAAAAGAAGAAAACCACACATTCTCCTACTGACATGAATGAAAAGGCTCAAAGAAAAAGAAGAAAAAAAAGAGTAGGGGGTTCTGAGATGCCATCCCATCTGTCTGCTTAAAAAAAGAAAAAGAAGAAAACCACACATTCTCCTACTGACATGAATGAAAAGGCTCGGCATGCTGCGGCTCGGCGTCTACGCAGACAAGCACCACCAGAGCTTCGCCCCAAGCAACATCATTCACCATGTGGAGATGCGGTCAATTTTTTTTTCTTCTTTTTCTTTGAGCCTTTTCATTCATGTCAGTAGGAGAATGTGTGGTTTTCTTCTTTTAAGCAGAGAGATGGGATGGCATCTCAGAACCCCCTACTCTTTTTTTTCTTCGTTTTCTTTTTTCATAATTTTTTTTTTTTTGCCTTACACGAGCACGTGAGCATGTGCTCACGTGCTCGTGAGCACGTGATCTCACGAGCAGAAGCACGAGCACCCGACGCCGGCCTACGGCGGACGGACATACGGACATGGCTAGCCCCTAAGGAGCTTCGCCCCTAAAACATGATTCACCGAGATGAGATTGAGATGAGAGGTGCAAGTCCTTGACTGCGATGGCGAATTAAAAAAGCAAAATGGTAACAACCATGATGATGATAATGATGCTCAGCTAGAGAAAAAAAGACCATAAAGCGTCACCTAGCGGTAAGACTTAGCAGTACTCAAGTAGCACATGCCAAACCAAGCCAGTCCACATGCAGCCAACATAGAATCCAAAATGGCCACTTCTCGGTGGTGTTTCCCGCTGATTGCCCGCGACGATTTTGTCCGAAAAATTGAACTTTCGAACTTCAAGCTGTCTGAAACATTGGTCGTGAATACGCACTATTTCTATCGGATAGGTCACGGTTCCTCCTTTAGGTCCGAAATATCGAAAAAAGAAACATCTTCCCGAGGGGAACCATGGGGTGATGCGGAGCATCGTGTTGGTTCCGAGGAAAGAGACAGTTGCGTGCTGACGTCGAGAGATGGCGCCACCGACTGCCCTAGCGTTACCCCCTACGCGAGCCTTCGTCGCGGCTCGCGGCAGAGAAACTTGGAACGCTCGCCGCTCGCCGTTTATTTTTTTTCACACTTGAAGTAGAGGAGACTAGAGGAGGAGAGTTGCGCGTGCGCGCGCGGTGTGAGGAGAAGCGAACGCACGCGCAGTGCACGCAGCTGGTAGAGAGAGAGAGCGGAGAGAGTAACGCGCAGCTGTTGGAGAGAGGGAAGGAAGAGAGTTGCGCGTGCATAGTTCGAGTGCCGACTACAACGCCGACGCCGCGGGACATAGACCCGAGCAAGAGATGCTCCGCATCTAAAAATCTGAATTATCGGCATCCGAAAAATTAGTCGGCGACTGTACTCCCTGTTACTAGTATAGTGACATTTTAAAGAGTTTTTATCTTAAAGTACAATGAATGTTTCCTATCCTCTCTCTAATTTGAGATTGATGGTAGTTCCTACTTGATCTGCGTTCGAAGATTGTGTTTGTTTTCTAAAAATGCTGTTGGCTTTGTTGCAGCTCGGATGCCAGAGGGAAGAGTGAAGTCGGCGAGGGACGTTTTGCCTGTCACATTTGGTCGACCTTGAGCGGTTTGGTCTTGTTTTCCAACCTGATGATGCTGCGTAAGCCAGAGGATAACCTAAGTGGGCCCTTCAATATCATTTGCATTTGGGAGTTGCAGTTTTGGTTTCCGTGCATAGAGCTCAGCCTCTTTTTTTTTTTTCATGGTTCTTTACCGAGTTTGGTTGTTTGCACCGATTGGTTTGGTTTCTTTATTCCAGGGGAGAATTTTTTTATGTTCGTGCTGTCTAGTCATGCTGTTTGACAGTTGTCTGTCTTTATCAATCGATGGAAAGAAAATATAACCCGTCAGATTGTTCTGAAGAATTGGGTTTTAATGGAGGCATTTGTTGTACTTTGGAAAGTTTATGTATTTCTTTTTTTCTTTTTGTTTCGAAGGAAGGAGAGTTTGAATAATACCTTTGAGCTAGCTGCCAAAACCGACATTCTTTTTATTTACAGTGCTTCCTTCATTATTATCGGTGATCACTTCACCGGAGAAGGTTTACGGAGGAGGAAGAAGGGGTGTTTCGTCATATGTATTTTTTCTGCGAAAAAAAAGGCTAGATTCTTAATTACGGTAGTTACAAAGAAGCGCTAACAACATTAGCCGCTTTAGAAGTAGTTGCATGGCAACAGTTAAAGCCGTGAAATTGTGATGAAGTTTTCTTGTACGTATATTTTGTTATTCTATGTACCCTCGAAATATCATACCTCACATTTGCCTGAATTGTACCGTCGCACAAATATAAGAAGCCAGCGGGCGAACTGGGTACCCACTAACCGAGAGCCCGACATTAGCGGAAGCTTGTGTCCTTGTCGATGATGGCCCCGGTGCGTATGTACATTCATACATTGGTTTCAAAAGTTTCTGTGGGGTACTTTGGGGCTCCCTCCCACTTGCCTCTTTCTTGTCATCTTGGTTTTGCAAGCAGACGGAGGATGATGTGCCTGAGCTTTTCTGCTTCGGCCTATGCTTCTCGCGAAGCGTGGTACGGTCGTGTGGTCTTAGCTCTCTCCCGAATGGAGTTTTTTTGCACGGTCACCAGAGTTGGTGGAATGTAGCGAGATGCTTTGGGCCTTGACTAGAAAGCGTTTTTGTCACGAGGACGTTCCTTCTCAGGAGTACGGCTTTGGACCCTCGGTTCAAGGGAACTTGAGGCTTGAGGCTTCATTTTGTTCACGTCTTTTTAACCCGCCTCTTGTTCCTCTAACATCTTGTCTTTTTTGTTCCTTTTCAGAAATGCTGTTGGCGTGAAACTAATTAACTCGATTTAATGGTTTATGGTCTTATGATAATCAAACTGTGGCTATTATTGCTATTAACATTATTATTATTGAGCGATTAAGTTTTTGTAAATAAGCGGGGATATAAATGTATATGAGCTGGTTATCAGTTTGCATGTATTATTACGCAGGATGTATAAGCTTTGAATGGACTTAGGAACTCTACATTCCTAATAACCACGGTTTTCTTGTGAAGTAGTTTGTAGTTTGTTTCTCGTGCAATGTATTGAAAAGTGGTTTTGCACACGTCTAATCTGAGCAGTTATTTTAAATTCCCGATGACCTGTAACATAAGCAGTGTGTAGTCAACCCTTTCCCCCTCACCATCTGCATGAAGCAGTTACGGCTATGTGCAATTTTCTCGGTTGTAAAGTTTATGAGTTCCGAGTCTCCCCGAGTGTTTATTGCACAAATTCAGTTTCCTTTGTAACAGAAGTGCATATTAAAAATAAAGTGTCTACGAAACAGATGTCGCTTTCTTCAATTACATCCTAATTTACAATGACAGGAGGGGGGTGACCTGTTTCGCACCTGCTGCATCTGCAGCTGGTACGCGTGGTACACTTGACCCCAATTCGGGATAGACTGCTTTAAGCACTTGTTTAAACTGGCAAAGGCCAGTAAGTTAAACTAGACTTCTGTGTTTTTGTATACGTAAATCAAGGAATTCAGCAAACCCTTGCCAGTAAATGTTCTTAGGATTCGGATTTAATCCGGAAACTTCTGAAATTGTAATTGGCCCAAAAAGGGTATGCAGTATTCCCTCTTTCCAACAAGTGTCGGCCAATTTTTGTGGCCCCTTTCCGGTATATATGCGCTCTTCTGTCCAGGTGGTAACAGGGTGGGTAGGACTGACAGTGTGGAAATGAGGCAGCTCTGATGGAGCAACCAGAGCTGTTAGTTAAAAATTCAGGAAAACCAGTCGAGTGTTATGCACCTGTTTCAAGTCCCTCATCTCTTGCAAAAATATTTTTCTAGAGATACTGCTGTGGATCAACTGCTTTGCGGCATCGGTTTTCAAATGAGAAAAGGTGGGAGCAAAATTTTTCACTGATGGAGAGGTACAAAATGACCGTCAGGCAGCAAGGTGCTTGCCTGCAGGTTTGCAAATTGTCTAAAAATTTAAGATATATGGTTAGTTACTTATGCTAAAATGTACCTAAGGCACATATGCGGCGTAAATACTAAATAACAAAAATCGTCCTTAAAAAAAGTCTTAAAAATATTATTTTTTTTTGTACCTTTTTTCCCCTGTCCCTGCACCACTCCATGCGAAGCTTCCATTGCTGAACAGAGTGCTGCAGGTCGTCAAGTAATAAGCCCTTCATGAGCTCCGTTGCTTTTGACTTCGCAGCATCAACAGAGTCGAACCTCGTTCCTTTCAACCCAGACTTGATTTTGAGGAATGGGAAAAAGTCAGATGGGGCCACGCCAGGCAAGTATGGCAGATGCTTTATCACTGTGATGCTATGCTGAGGCAGGAGTGACATGGCCTGGAATGTGAGGAACAATTCAGAGATCCTTCATCGACACAATGCGCCACCACTTGTCAGTCGTGTCGTTCCTGACTCAACTTAGCATCACCGTGTTGGACCACCCGCCATACTCACCTGACCAGGACCCATCTGACTTTTCCTATTCCCCAAGATCAGTCTGGGTTTGAAAGGAACGAATATTTAGGGCTCAGTTTTTGCTGTGAAAGCAAAAGCGACGAAGCAGTGTTGGCATCAAAAGAACTTTGAGTCGGGAAAGAAATTACTCAATTCTAAAGTAATTGAGTAAACTATACTACCATAAAAAAGTAGCAAATTACTTTTAAAGTTACTTTTTATATTCTTTATGGTGACGGTGTTGTTGTGGCCGGTCAGTCGAGTGACGACGAGATAATCAGGGATGCCCTATGTGACGACAGGCGTGCTTCGGACGACGGAGGCTGTCGAAAGTGAGGAGCCGCCACCACTTTGCACTGTGCGAGAGGCCGGGCTCTTAGTCACGAGTGCGGTGGAGTGCGGTGCAGCACCTGACCGCGCTAAGGAAGTTTCTTCTCAAAATAAAGGTATGTCACAGGGAAACGTTTTCATGCAGTTTTCTTTGTCCATTTGATATTTCGACTTTCCGATAATTTGGACATTTTTGCCGGTCCCACGAGATCCGAATTAACGAGGTTTAGAAACTTTGTGGGCATCACCGAAAACCGCTAGATAAACTCATTATAGAAAAAAATATAATCAAATAAGGTATGTGCAGCATTTGATGGCATTTCGAAAAAAACACTCGGTTTGGATGAGTTTCTTGGTTTTGGTTTCCTGTCGGAGCGCATCTTTGCGCCGGCGGTCCTGCCCTCCAAGGCGTGCATCTACCGCCTCGGCCTCCCTTGAAGTATGGCGCCAGGAACGCGTCTCCGACTGCTGTGTTTACGGTGTCCAAAAAACTGGTCCCTCCATTTCCACCCGATGACGCATGTAAAAGTATCGCGCTGTCGCCGACCACGCTCCTGGCGGCGTGAGCGCAGCCGTAGTGGACGTGGCAGACGCCTGTTGCCGCAGGTCGTTCTCCAGCTCGAAGGTTCGGGATGCTTCTGGAGCCTCGAGTTGGGACGCTGCTACAACAGCGACACTCGTGTTTGCTAGTGTTCTTTGCCGGAACCTCTACGCCCAACCGCCCGGATTGCGACATCCGGGCGCTTGGGCGCGACACTCCGGCTTTCGTGACGTCGTTTGTTGCCACTTGGGGACCACTTTCGATGCATGGGTGGAACCGGGTGCTAAACACACCGGTCAAAGATGCATTCCAGGCACTGTTTTGTAGGAGCTAAGGAAGTTGGGCGTACGTGACTCGCGTGCCTCAGTCACAGGGGCAAAACCAATTGGTTAGGGGTGTGCGAATATTCGAAAACGAATCGAATATTTTTCTTATTCGAAACATATTCGATTCGAAAATTGCATATTCCGAAGTTCTCGAATATTCGGCTTTGGCCGAATATTCGGGAAAAACGGTGAATATTCGCACAAACTGCGAATATTCGAGCAAGTAACGAATAATCTGCCTGCCACACATTACAATATAAATATGTTTATTTACTGAGAAAGGCGTATGATGCGTGCGTTATTGGTCTGCTCCGTTTCCATCTGTCCGATGGTAGCAAGACAGAACCGGCTTTGGTTTCTTTTTCACCAATCCCTTTGGTGTGTGGCACTTGTATAGCAATATGTGATGTAACTACGCGTTCCATCAAAAGATACAATAAAATGAACCTCGAGAGTGAAATATAAATATAAAATAAATCTCGAGAATGTTATCTAATATAAATGTTTGAAAATTAAAAAAAAGGAAAAGCTAGGGACGAGCAGAACATTGCATCGCCATTGACAACAACTACTGCCACACCCAAGCAGTCAGAAATAGGGATGTCGCGAACCTGTTCAGGTTAGAGTTCGACCAAGTTAGAATTTTTCGAACTTTCATTGTGATGCTCGACAAAGGTTCGAGTGAAGTTCAACTTTCGTGCGCATGCGCCAAAATAAAAAGAAAAGCTAGTTGACTTCACCTGGTGGAGGAAAAGTTCAATATTTGTTGGGTTTAATGGCATCACTGGTTCACATTAATAACTAATGAAAGCGTTAAAAGCACATATTTTCGCTTTTATATGGTGTAAATTTGGTAACCATTTTATAAAATATAAAATAAAGTACTTTCTCAATTATTTGTTTCCCGAAATTCGAAATATTCGTGTAGCAGCCGGGCAGCACTGTCTATATGTGGAACTTCTTCGAACTTTAGTGAAATTTCGCAGGTTTCGCGAGTGAAAGGGTCTTTTTAGTGGCGGAAATGTTTTCACGGCGCGTAGGGAGCGCTTACTTTTTGAACACGTTGAGCAGTTATGTTTCCTACACGGTAATTTGTAATGAGTGCATTACTAGAAGTATCTTCATCCTGTTGCAGCCCAGTAAAATGCAGTTCATTTGATTCATTTAAAAAAAAGGTAATAAAACCTGCTGCTACCTCTTGTTTTGCAATTTTTTATTTCTAGACACATATTCAATATTCGATTCGGTATTCGAACCCCGTTTCTTGCCTTATTCGTATTCGATTCGTACTCGAAAATTTCAATATTCGCACACCCCTACAATTGGTTTATTGCAAACAAAAAAAAAAGAAAAGAAAAACAGCACCGAAAATACACGGACACAGATGAAGGGAAACAAAACAAAGCCCTGTGGCGCTGTTTTTTTTTTGTTAGCAATGAAGCAATTGGCTGAAATCTCCACTTTATTGGAACTTAAACACTTTGCTGTGGGTGATGGACACGATTGCGACTGTCCAGCAACGCCTTTACACGAGTTGAGACAGTCGCTTAAACACGTCTCTTTCAATCGTTGCTCACCGTGCGACTGATCGCAACGACACGGGACAAGAGTGCCATATTTCACAGATAAATCTGCTTTGAGGCATTGAAATGCTCACTACGATGTCTTAGCAAGATTTATTCTGCTTTCGTCGACGGCTACACGGGCAGCGTCAAATTTAATGGTGTTGCTGCTGAGCACAGGTTGATTACAGGCTTCCAGCGTGTTCTTTGTGCACCATCATAGTTGTCTCAAGCTGATAAGTAGCTATAGACTGACGGAATGAAAACAGCAGTGCACTTTTTAATGCCTCCAGCATGCGCTTCGTGCCTTCTGCCGTGCTTTGGCATCGCGAGTGTGCTCAAGGTGCATGAGACGCGGAAGTGTTGTTGAAGCTGGGAAGCTCGTGCTGGGCTATTGACTCTGATCTCCAAGTAGTGAGGCCACTTGTATTTTGAAGGCTGCACTCCTAAATTGCTTGTTCGCAAAAGTTGATGTATACTTTGGGTGAAATATGCTATCAAAACACAAAAGAGCAGGCAAAGAAGCTTTCATGAAATATGAAGTCATTTTATTTGTTCTCCACTATGCACAGCGATGAAATGAACCCTAAAAGATGTGCACAAGGTTACACTATCCGCTTTCATTATCGTGGACTTGCACGACTGAAGCCAGAGTTGCATAACACTAGACAGAAACAAGTAAACAAAGTAACTTTAGGCACTGCCAACAGGGCACAGTCATATCAACATGAGAAGGGTAACAAACCTGAAGTCCTCTCTTCATGTTAAATATAGTGATAAAGAGATACACGAGGGAATTTTGTTCTGCTTTGAAGAGTGCAGTCTGCTACAGTTCAGAAGTAGGCTTTCCCAGATGACCGCGGGAAATCCTCCTTCTGAACTTTGAGACCCCCTGTAGAAAAATGTGAGCGAGAATATGCATTTCTTGCAACGAGCGTCACACTTCACATATCGTCACGTATCATACGAGGAAGATATGACACGTCGAAGATCATGCAATGGATCTGCCATCAAAAGACAGTTAAAAAACAAACAAAAAAAACTTCCGTTTGCATTTAGCAACAGCCAGCAATCCTGCTCTCCAGTTGGTCATTTCCAGCCTGCAATCAGTGAGGCTTGTGGAAGGCGAGATGACGCCGTTCACAACAGAGTGATCACTGGTCACTGGAGTACTGCTTAAAGAAAACAAGGTGGTGACTAATCAGGGACGCCTTGGTTCGGACCAATGCAAGTCTGACGCCCGAAAGTTGATGTACTGGCCAAGAATGACTGCCAATATCTCCACTTTCACTGACAGGTACAAAACAGGCAAGAAGCTTGCTTATCGACAGCCTGACAAACCTTTCTGTCTTTGCGCAACCCTCCAACTATGGGCCAGGGTAGGAAAGATCTGTTCCAACATGCTGGAAAACTCTACCTGGGTCTGTACAGTGCCTACTCAAATTTCCCTCTGGCACCACATCCGAATCATTGTACACACACATACACATACAGAGTTCAAACTGGCTTTGGCAGAACATCCAAATCACCGTAAACACACACTCACACACAGTCCAAACTGGCTCTGACAGAACATCCAGGTCACTGTACACACACGCACACAGAGAGACCAAACCAGCTCCGACAGAACATTCAAGTCGCTACACAGACACACAAGAGTCCAAGTTGGCTCTCACAGAACAACCATACCATTGAACACATATACACACAGAGTCCAAAAAGTGTCTGGCAGAATGTCCAAAGTCTAAACTGGCTCCAAAAAAAGACCACTGTTACAACCCTAGTGGGGGCGGCGAGGATGAAGGCTATGAAGCCGACGACGGACGCGACGCAGGTGGCTCGTGCAGGGTGTGAGCACGAGGCGGTCTCGCACGGCCTTCCCCCGTGCGTAGAGGCACCTTGACTGCACGGAGATCCGCTCCTCAGCTGCGTCGCTGGTCACGTCCTCGTCGCCGGAACTGCTCTCGGACTCCGAGTCCGACGGTGGGTACGGCTCGGGCTCCTCCGAGCAGAGGCAGACGTTGTGGAGCACTGCGCAGGCTGCCGCGATCGTGCCGGCGATCTTTGGGTGGTGGAACAGGGTCCGGGGCCTCTGCAAGCACCGGAACCTACTCTTCAGCAGCCTGATGCAGCGCTCCACAACCGCCCTTGTGGAGGCGTGGGCAATGTTGTAGCGCCCAGCCGGGGAGTCGAGAGACGGCCGCCCGGGCACGGGGCTCAAGAGCCACGGCTCGAGTGGGTACGCCTCGTCGCCTGCACATTAAATAGGAAGGCTATTCTTAGACATGTGCACTGCTCGCTAAGCTTTGCACCAGCCTTACTGCTTATGCCTCGTCCTTCAGATGTTTCATTTCGTGAGCATGTTTCCACAATAAGCAGTTAGTCTGTAATTGGGCGTTATTAAATATCTGCCGTGTAACACGGACATTTCTAACCTGCAAGTGTGTATTATGTTTCTGTAGCTCTCATGCACTGAATGATAGAGGCCTTTAAAGATACACTGACACCCCCCCCCCCCCCCCCCCCTAATTTTATTTTTTTATTAGACAATTTAATAAGGTGTCGGGACACTACCCAATTGATATTTTGCTGCAGAGTCACATGTCTTTTTAATAAAGCCAAAAAGCTCAAGTGTTCCGAAACCGAATGGCATATTGCACTCCCATATTAAACTTCACGTTGTGACGCCTACAGGAATATGAACATGGGAAGCCTTTTAAAGTGATGTGAGGGCTGGTGGTAGGCCCCTGGAAGAAAGAACAAGTTTAAAGATTAAGACAACTGTTTATTACGGAAAAGGAAGGTATGTCTGAGTCAGTGGGATGGGCGGAAGCAACTGGAAGAGAAGAATGCGGGCTTGGAGTATCTTGAGGCGAAGAAGGCGATGTTAGCGGGCAGTGGCGAGGGCGAGAGCGAGGCTAGTTTATGAGGTGAGGGGTAAGGTTACAGCTGCGGCAAAGAAGTCGGCTGCGGCAAAGAAGTCGGCTGCCGGGGCTTGCGAGCAGAGTCGACTTGGCTGGTGTTTACATTTGGGCAATGGGTAGAACTGAAGATGAGAAGGGTTTGAGCGGCAGCGAGGGCTCGTTGGCTCTAGAGAACTCGGGTTGCGGGGAGCAATTTGGAAGGAAAGAACGGAGCGGGGGCGGCAAAGGGGATGGAAGAATAACAGATGGCTACGGTTAACATATGCTCACATCCCACCCCACTTGTATAGGCCACGTCTGCGTGGCTATGAATATAAAACAAATGGCAAAGCAAAAGGCGCTGCTATTCTAGGGATACTTATATAGAAACGTGGCTATAAGGCTATAAAACAACTAATGCAAGCGAAATGGCGAAACTACTCTATGGATATATCAAAATCTTGAAGGCGCAAGGGCAGAGTGCGTGTTCGGCGGGGTCGGTGGAATGTGGGCGCGGTGACTCAGCGGCGGGTGTTTCGCAGCTTGGTGGATGGTCTTGTAAGTTGTTGATGTCCGGGCAAGGTGCGGGTGTTGGGAGTTCTGGCTCCTGTTGTGTCGGGTCAGGAAGGGGGGTTGGTGATGGCGCTGACACATCACCGACCTGGGGGTCTGTTAGAGTTGGATCTACGTATGGTGGCGAATATTTCTTCACCTGTGAGCAGTGAACCGCGCGTCCTTTGGCAGAATATGTGTTACCGAAGGCGGGCAGTGGTCGAATGCGGAATGTCACAGGCATGGGTTTCCCAACGATTTCGTAGAGGCCCTTAAACCGGAGGGACATCTTCTCCATTTCGTCAAGCACGGGTTGCTGGCGGCGAATCCATACAATGTCTTCAGGCTGAAAGTCTCCACTATCCCTGTGGGAACGATTGTAAATAGCTTTACGTGAAAGTTGGGCGTCTTCATTGCACTGAAGTGCATCTGTTCGGTCGGCGCATGATCTGAGCAAGTGCTCGTGCATGGTTTCCGTGTTTTTGGGCTGATGCTTTTGATGAGGCATTTTCAGGACATAGCCGTGGAGCGACGCAAAGGGTGAAAATTGTGACAATGCGTTGTAGGTTGTGTTGACGGCGAAGGCTGCCTCCTCAAGGTGTGTATCCCAAGTCGGGATCCGACTAGCAGAGCCTACGAAGGACGGCCACGAACGTGCCGTTGCTACGCTCAACCAAGCCGTTACTGGCTGCGCGTTAAGCCACAGAATGGTGAATAGTCATGCCGTGGAGTCGCATGAAGCGTACAAGCTTGTGCGACTCGAATGCGCGTCTGTGGTCTGTGAGGCCGTGGTCGGGCGCTCCATAGTAGTAGAACACCTGGAGGAGGTGAGCGATGACCTCCTTCAAAGATGTCGAAGTGACTGCTGCTAGAACCACAAATCGATGGCTACCGGTGTCTGGCATGGTGACATGGTCCATTGCGATAACCTTGAATGGGGTATCGGTGGTTGGCATGATGGCTATCTTTTTCACCGATCTCGTTGTGAATCGATTGCACGCCTGGCAGGTTTGGCACGCATTTATGTATTTGGCCGTCGTGCTCGGCATTCGGGGCCACAGATAGCGCTCAGCGAGTTTGGCCAGTGTTCTGGTGTAATCCATGTCCCCACCAGCTTGAGTGCCTGGTGTCGCATCTTGGCGGGAAGTACGATGACTGACATCTATCTGGGGCGACGTGCTGTAGTAGTATGTTGTCAATCACGAAAAAGTCTGGTAGAGAGGCTGGGTCGTCTCTAAGTCTTTGCCGTATGTCGTGGCATTCGGTGTCTTCCTGTTGAAGCTGGGCCAGGTGGTCAGACGTTTGGACAGTGGCGCAGGCGAGGCGAGAAAACATGTCGGCCACAACATTCTGTTTCCCTGGACGGTGATGGACCGTGAAGTCAAATTCCAGCAAATCCATCAACATGTGCGTGAATCTTCGAGATGGCTTCATAAACATGGTCAGGCACGTGACGGTCCAATTGTCTGTGGTAAGTGAGAACTTGGTGGACTCCATTCCGAAATGGCATTTTTCTGCAGACAGCTTGAGACCACTGCGTTGGAGGAGCGCCAAGACTTCGTCAATAAACTCGGTGATGTTAGTGGCGAAGAGAGGCACGTGGCTGTTTAAGATGACTTGAATCCTGTGTCGGTCATTATCGTCGAGGTTGGGCCCAATCAATGGGTCAACCGACAAGGCCAGAGCTGATGGGGGCGTGGGAGAAGCAGGCATAGGCTGCTCATGAGGCTCGACGAGCTGGCGGGTGGCGGTGGCACAAAGGGTTGCGACGTGCGAAGCTTGACTGGGCGTGCTGAGTGGCGGGGGTGTGGAAGCAGGAACTTCTAGCGTTGTCCAGTGAGGCTTTTGATCCTCTAGGATAAATTCCAATTGGAATTGTCGGAGCAACGTGCCACCTTCGAATGGCAGTCTCCTGCAGGAGCACGGCGTTCGCCATCCGAGGCAGGGTCTTCTCAACGCATGGCACCACGAGTTTTCGGTGTGGCTGGTGAATTTCGGGGAGTCTGAGTGGCTTGAAGTGAAGCTCGGCACGAGCAGCGCAAAGCCAGTTGTCTCCGAGAATCAATGGGAGGGGGTTGTTTTCAAGCACGGCGGCCTCAACAACTCCAGAGATGTCGTCGACAGAGATCCGATGGGCGTGATCGCACCACCCCCGACGATGATAAGGGGAGCTACTGTCCATGGGAGGAGCTGTAAGCCGCTGACATGCCTTGCGGAGATGAGGGTGATGCTCAACCCGCTATCGGGAAATGCATCAAGATGTCCTTGGCAGAAAGATGCCCCTTGTTCCGGCAGCGAAAACACACTGCGTCCCGTAGGTCCTGGCTAGACCGATAGGCGGGAGCGTTGTAACGCGCTTCTCGTTCAGCAGGTGGAAGGTGTGAAATTCTGCGTGGGAAGCGGTCGGACGACGACGGTTGGAATTCGCGAGGCAATGCAGTGCCTTTTGAGGTGCCGGGCATTTGTGCGGGAGGAAGTCGCGAGTTAGGATTGCGATTCCCGTCGCATGTGAGCGGGTCAAGCGTCCGGCGAACATGTAGCGACGCATTGTCCAGCTGTGTGACAATCACTATGAAGGCGTCAACACTTGGAGGACACTGGGCAGCAATAGCATTGGTGACTTGCCTGTCAGCGATACCCTGGATGATGTATTCGATCCGCTGTTGGCCAGTGAGCAACGCGGGACATCGGGCGAGAAGTCGCAATTTGGCGAAGGTGTATTGATGAAGCATCTCAGTTGAGGTTTGGAGGCGCTCCATGACATGTCGTTGCCACTCGATGAGGGTGAGTTGGTCGCTGAACTGCTGGAGGAGGGCTGCCTTCCAGTCAGTCCATGAAGCATGGGCGTGGCCGGCTGTGAGGTGCCAGTTCTTCGCGGTACCTCGAAGCTTACTGATGGCGATCGCACGAAGGGTCGAATCGGTCCAGGCGGCGAGCTGTTTCGTCTTCTCCAGTTCTTCCAGCCAAAGCTTGGTGGAGGTCGTTTTCGAATCCTCAAATGTTGAAATAGGGGAGCTAAGATCTGGAAGTGTTGCAACCTGTACTGGACAGCTGCGCATCTCGGCCAACAGCTGGGTGTTTTGCTGCAGGCACGATGCCAGGAGTTGCATTACGACGGGCATGGACACGGGCGTGACAGTAGGCTGTGCCGTGTCGCCATTCTCGGTGCCGGAAGGCAACACTTGAGGCACGGGGATTTGGGGCTGAGGCCCTTGTTGCTTTTGGTCGTGAAGAAAAGAAGACAGGTGGGTGACCAGGTCATCTTTAGATCCCGAGGAATCCAGTCCTCTGGCATCCAGTTCCGCACGGAGGAAATTGGCAGTGAAGGCGTGAAGGGCGACTGGAGTTGCTTGGTTCCACTGGATCATGGCGAGGGCGTAGGCGATGGCGGGCAAGATGGCGAAGTAGGCTTACCGAAGGTCTATAAGTATTCCATTGTTCAGGGGCGAAGGCGATGAAGATTGAAAATTGAGGTTCGAAGGGTCGACTGCGGCCAGATGTGAGGGCCGGTGGTAGGCCCCTGAAGAAAGAAACAAGTTTAAAGATTAAACTAACTAACTGTTTATTATAGAAAAGGAAGGTATGTCTGAGTCATGGGAGCAGGCGGAAGCAACTGGAAGAGAAGAATGCGGGCTTGGAGTATCTTGAGGCGAAGAGGCGATGTCAGCGGGCAGTGGCGAGGGCAAGAGCGAGGCTAGTTTATGAGGTGAGGGGTAAGGTTACAGCTGCAGCGAAGAAGTCTGCTGCCGGGGCTTGCGAGCACAGTCGACTTGGCTCGTGTTTACATTTGGGAGCGGGTAGAACTGAGGACGAGAAGAATGGACGGTCGGTTTTGAGCGGCGAGGGCTCGTTGGCTCTAGAGAACTCGGGTTGCGGGGAGCCATTTGGAAGAAAAGAACGGAGCGGGGGCGGCAGAGGGGATGGAAGAATAACAGATGGCTCCGGTTAACATATGCTCGCAGTGAAGTAATTTTTAGGTTATTATTTAAATAGTATACTAATCGCCCTCGATGACAATCACAAGCATGCTGAAGGGGTTTACCGTGCAAGCCTGTGTTCTAACAGAAATAAAGACATCAGACATATTAAAGGAGGCATTTTATCATTTTTCCTGATTTTATCCAACACTAAATACTAAATAAATGGCAAAAAAAAGAAAAAAAAGAAACGCAGTTAAAGCTTTATTTGAATAATATAAAGGTTAATTGATGAACTGCCCAGTCCCAATATGCGTTAGGAGAGGGCGGAGGGTGATGAAAGTCCCGTGAGAGTCGCTACCCCTCATCAGTAAAAGAGTAGCTCCGGCTGACGCCGTTTTGTGTTGTGGTGTGGGTCGCTTGTTGGAGTTGCAGAGTCTACTATGTTTGAATAGAAGATTATTTAACCACAAATTTATAATATTAGCCTTTCGACATCCGCAGTTCTAACCGAGAAAATTGAGGCGGGTGAGCCTCGCTACTGAGAAAAGCATCTAATAACACGCACGCTACCGCGTTGCTCGGTTACACCTACTTGTTCCACTCGTGGCAGATATATAAGAATATAGTTTGTTTCACTTGTCTCAGTTGTCCTGCCAACAAACAATTTCCAAATTGTAACTAGAAGAGGCTCTTCATCGCAATTTAGCAGAATTGTTCCAACTCCGAAAAATTTACCCACGCCATGGCACACTAAAGGGAAACATTGGTTGCAGCGGAATCCAATAGCACGGTAATTTCCGATACATCAATAACTTCTCTTCATGCTAAATATTTAAATTACTGCAAAAGCTAAATGTTGCAAAAACTAAAATGCATAGAACCTGCTATTTCAAAGCCCACAGTGCCAGTATTATGTTATCCGGGTTGGGATTTATTGTTTTGCTGAATTCCCACGCTGGTGAACCGATACATCTATTTTAAAAGAGGCAAATATTTAACATAAATAGTACAGTTCACCCAGAGACAGGCATCCGTCGTGGTGATCCTGCTTCCCAACGTCTGCCTAGAGCAGATGACGCATCCACACAAGCGTTTATTTAAATTTAGGTCGTACGCTAGTAACACGATTCAATCTTCACTGAAGCACCGGTACGGCACCATTTTCCACTAAAACTGTTTCCTCACCGGTACTGTGCAACAAAATAAACGCAAGAACCTACACCGTCTCGCGTGCGAACGTGGTATGGGGAGGCCATGCTTCTATCCCCTCTTTGATGATGATGATAACACGACAGCGCCACCTGTAGTTCGCTCTTGAGGCCAATAGATGGATGCCTCATGCGCCACAATATTTCTCGGCACCGAGAGGAGCAGAACCAGCTGCAGCCCCCCCCCCCCCCCCTTGGCTGGGCAACGACTGACACGAGAGCAGCAGCGAAGCGCGCTCACCGGTGTGCGGGCCGCAGCGCCAGGAAGAGGGCTTCTGTGTGGTGTGGGATTCCTCGGAACTATACGCGTCCCGGCCAACAGCTATATAGAAGCCGTTTTGCTGGGAATTTTGTTCATGTTTTGTGCAATCACAGACGTTGCCGGCTCCTGGGACTTTCTTGCATGTTTTGCACGGTTACAAACGCCACCGGCTCCGCTCCATGGGACAGTTAATGCTATTGTATCAAAAGCATTATAGTTTTGTGGGTAACTTAAATTTAATCATGGGACCTTTGGATCTGCCTGTTCAAAAAGGCCACTATGTTTGAAAGGTTGGCGATGTAGTCCGCCGCATCTCTCCACATATCAGCTAGTGTCCCTGGCAGCACTGCAGCCAAGCTGGCGCAACTCCGATTGCCGCTTTCTCGCATGCACTCGCAGACTTGGCTCTCTCAGTAGTTGAGGTGCTTTGGCATTTAGCTTCCTCATTTCCAACTCCTGCATTTTGAGCCGACAGAGTCCATGGCATCACTCGCGTCGTTGGAATCTTGTTTTTCATTCGGCAGACTAGGAACGAGGAGCAGGTTATGAGGCAAGGGAACGAGAGTAGCCATGCAGCGCGTAGCGTGCGGGTGTGGTGAGCATGGATGAACCTAGAATGAAAAGGCGTCCGGCTACATCAGGAGAAAGTGAAGACGACAATGCGGCAGTGGCGCACACGACCATCTCGTGGCAGACCCCACGTGCTGGCCTGGCCTTCATGAATCCTTCCCGTGTTCTATCATCTTGTCCTGTCCTGCTCTTTCTGCTGCCGACAGCATCATCCTAACAATATGATTAAAATTGCGTGGTTCATCAACACCGTGATGCAACTACTCTGGGCAGGTTACGTCTGAATTCCGTCGGGATTGCCCGGCCAACAGATAAGAACTATAGACATTAAAAAATTAATACAGCTTTGAAAACCGTAAACCTCGGTGCGTATACTAAGTAATCTACAAGCATTCCATATCGAGAGTAATCTTACCCGTTTACTTATTGTGTCCCATCTCCAGACCCCTTTACACGGATTGAATGCGAAGGCATTTTCAACGATATCCCGGTCACAGAGTCTGAAGTGCATGTTGTGCCCCAGATATGCCTTCAGCAGACCTTGGCAAACCGTTTTCTACCACGAGTCTTTCTGCGCTACCTGGCTCGTTCGTGTCCTGTGCACCATCTACTTTTCAGCGGTTACGTGGAAATGAATCTTGACTGGAGTTAGCGTGAATGGTAGTTAAAGAGGCGGTGCAATCATTTCCGGACTTCGGCCAATTAACTGTGGAAATTAATCTGTGTCACCTATAAAATAAAAAAAAACAGAAAACCGTATTTTTTGCGAGTGCTAGTTCTTATTTAAAAAAAATTAAACAAATCAAAGGTCAAAGTGCCTCCCAACTCTCCATGTCCCCTTTCGAGTGAAGTACTCTGGGGAATCAGGTGGTTTCCCCCTGGGTTCTCTCTTCAGAGACCCCAGCCGCTTCCTCCACGATTGTCAAATTTTAAAGGATTAGCATCGTCAAAGGTTGCAGCGAGCGATTGACACAAAAGACAATTCGCCCACGGGGCTGACGTCGAGTGTAGCAGCAGAGGGGGACAGGTTTTTGTTGACTGCAGCATATCCCTTAGTGACACTGTCACCGTAGTTCTCGTAACCGCCGCACATGGCTGCAGATCAGCAAGTAATTAGTTTGTTTCTCGGAGATTACGTAGCGGAATAGCATTTTTTTAGGGCAAGGCAAGGCCTTTTTAGTCACTTGACTTGTGCTTGGATAAACAATATAAAAAATACTGCCAATTCTTTCAACATTAAAATTGTTGCACTACCCATTTAAGCCGCCCTCAATTGGAACCTTCAAGCACTGGCTCGAGGACGCTCACCGAGCAGGTACTCCCCGTCCTCGAGCAGTCTGCCGGCGACGCACTCTTGGCGCACCCAAGATCTCCTCCACACGAAGGAGTCGTGCGTTGAGCCCGGCATGCTGGGGTCAAAAGCCAAGATTCTCATGTCGGCGTCGCACACCTAGAACAAAAAGGAGTACGGCCCTGAGAGGAAGGCAACAGAGTCATGCACTCGGTCGCGGTTTTTATTAGAAATACTCCAAAAGCCAGGTGAAGACAAGATCAAAGTAACGAGAGAAACAGCTTGCTCTTTGCTTTGCTGACCGTGCCTCCCACATGAAAGGCGAGACGTTGATTTAAACTGTTTTTCTCGTTATGTCAAGATGTTTTTTTTATTACTTTTAACGCTAATTATATTTAGAAAGAGAGGGGGAGTTATCGGCACCTATGTTCCAGCCCCAACTTTGAACACATGCAGGCATCGATCGATAATGCTTTTCAATACGCTTTTATAAATGCCCCCTCGTGACACTGTAGAATGTTTCTTGACGAGCTTAAGTATTCCCAGACTTTCCCATTGCTCTGACGAGCCACGTTCGAGCGTGTCTAGCTACTAAACGTTCAGGCCGGCTCCTTGGCCACTTTTCGTTTATATTTTGGCATATTCATTAACCGCACACATTTCATGGTCACAGACAGGATGAGGACGGCAGGGCATTTATCTGGGGACGCTCGGACTCCAGCACGCGCTCGTTGCCTTCCGTCATGCTTTTGCTGTGTGTGCATGGTCGCAGCTCGGGAGAAGCTGAAGTGTTGGAGGCAGGTCAACTGAAAGACTTCCATACCGTTCTCATCCTGAGAGGCTAGGTTTAACTCATCAGACTATCAGTCATCATCATCTGTAACTAATATGCTTAAACTGATGGACCTGAACCCACTCCCCCTGCACCATCAAGTTAAAATTTCTCTTTTTACTATCACAACAGTTCTGGCCTGCGAAGTGAACACTATTTATTTCCAGTGCCGCACAGATCAACAAGACTAATACCCCTGTCAAACGGCATTCTAAAGGTCCTTTTCACTAAGCTCCTTTATAAAATAGGGCAATCTGCTCGCGATGTTGAGTGTGCACGTGCCCTATGGCGTGAGCTGGTTCGCCGATTTTATCAAGGAGCTTGTTCTAAAGGCTTTTAAAATGCCCATCTGACAGGGGTATTAACCACTCTAAAATAGTACACGCATATTTTGCCAGAACTAAACTTTTTCAAAAGTGGAACTGCTTGCCGTCACTGCTTATTGAAAGCATAAATGTTGAATCACTTGAGCGTCTGCTAGTGTCCCAATTGTCGTAACTCGAGTACGCCAATGTCGTCTGGTTCCCCCACACAGTCTCCGGCATCAATAAGGTAGAAAGAGCTCAAAGAATGGCAGCGAGGCTTATTTGCATTACATATAGTAGGCACGTCTCTCCCTCTGAACTTTGCAGGCCCAACTGGGTTTCTCCTCTCTAGAAAAAAGAGAGAAAATGGCTAGACTTATATTTTTATACGAATTAGCCAACAATCATTTTAACCTGCCAAAAGAAAATTATCTAATCCACACAAGCAAACAATTAACATGGTACAACCATGGCAAACTTTATGAGGAAGACGTCGCTAATAATAACTGCTTTAAATTCTCTTTTTGTCCCCGAACCATTAACGAAGGGAACCTCTTGCCTCAAGATGTTGTTCATTCCTCTTCCTATTAAAATCTTTCACGATTACTTCGATGCCCACATTTCATCATAAACTTACATTTTATGCTGTTTTTCAAAATGCAATGTATCTATTGTATTGAAGTTATTTACTAATTTTTCATTCTTGACTTCCATATTTGCATTAAAAATTTACCTGCAAAATGTGTGTTGAATATTGTTTTTGCTTGTAATATTTCAAACTGTATCACCCTACAACAACCCCGAATGGGGTTAGTAGTATTGAAAATAAAATAAAACCCTCTACTGCTTGGGCAGCTTTGCTGCATGCAGTATCTGTAAATAAAAAAATAATAAAAAAAATAAAAACTATAGTGTCAACAAATATGCAGGAAGAGGACATCTTTTCTGGGCATTGGGATGGGCTTCAAGAAAAACCCTGTACTACCACATATGTGTAGCACAACAGCGACTGCTTCAGTGCCAGCAGCCCAAAAAATTGGATTTGAAAATATTGAAGCAAAAGCCGAGCGTGTCTCTTGTAACACCGTACGGCGTTCCTCGACATAACCTCTATCCACTAGAGGCACAACAGTTGGATCTTCTCCCCCAATACAAAACGCAATGTCTAGAGTGCCGTCTGACGGCACTTTGCGCCCGCATTCGAGTGCCGTCCTACAATGCCCCTATCGAGCAAATGCCGTCCTGTAGTAAAGAATGCCTTGCGTTTGGCACTTTGTGGCCGAAATTAGTATGACCAAAATAATCCCTGGAGAAGGGGAACAGGGCGGACAAACACAAATCTCCAAACACAGCTAGTTGACTGGTGCGCGACCAAAAAAATCCGCCTGATCCTGGTATTGGACCAGGGACCTCTCCATAGAGCACTCCACTGGAAATGAAGATGTCCCGGTTTCGATACCAGGACCTGGCGGATTTTTTCAGTCGCGCACCAGTCACCTAGCTGTGTTGTGGAGATTTGTGTTTGCCCTTTGCCCCCTTGTTCCCCTTCTCCAGGGATTATTTTCGTCGTTCTTGTCCAGCTCGGTTGCGCCTTTGCATTTAATTGCATTATCATTGAAATTAGGATGCCCACTTCAGCAGTACTTTTTCTTTTCCTTGTGTTACATTTGCCACTTATGACTATACTCAGATTCCTTAAAACTTTTTTCATAACAAATTGTAACCGGTCTCACAAATATATATCGTCTCACAAATATTTAGGTTCAATAGACCTTTGCAAAAAGAGCTCTCTGGCCGCCGCCATTTTGCGACTCGAGCGACCCCTATCAGCCAGAAATTTCTGCCACTCGCCTGAGCTGTGGAAACCCGGACAGCGTGACTCCCCACCTGCATTATGCATTCGAAGTTCGCCGGCTTTTCTTGGAAGTTTTTACTTTATTGGCCTGTTTAGGATGCTTACCCTTTGTGTGTTATCTTCTACTGTGAGAACCAGGGAATACCAGGGCTCGTAGCCTGCTCGGCCTTCGCAGGAAACGAACGAAGAGAGCAAACGCCAAGCAGCCCGCGACGCAGGCAGTTCGACGTTCTTGAAGGATTATTTCCGTTGAGATAATCTCTGAAAAGCCTTCCCGGCTATGTTCTGGGTCTTTGCAAAAAATAGCTGATAAAATCAGGTCTGGGGTGTGGGAATGGAATAGGCACTTTCGTTCATTTGCTTTGAAGCTGTGCGAGAAAGCAGCTTTCTTCTACATGTTCCCCAAAACACACCGGATTCCGTCCGATCATTGTGAAGTGACTATCGTCGACAATGTACACTGGAAATGCTGTGTTATTTGAGACCTTTCTCAAATCCTGTTCGGATAACGTGGCACCGTGGGGTACGTACAATATATGTTGTTCGATAGATGAGACTTGTTGAATTTCATGTTGTGGGTGGGGAATATCCATGCAGTTCGGATATCCTGTGTGGTCAAATATTTTCGACGGTTTAAACCTTTGTAGATTGACACGGCTGAGTGTATGGTGCTGTAAAAAGATCAACATAATATGAAACAAATATTCCAGTTGCATTTCTTCTGTCGTGCAGACTCGCCAAAACAGCTTTCATTTTTTCTTTTTTCCCCAAAATAGTACAATGCATTCTTAAAAACCCGAAAAATTATATTCACCATAGAACACAAAATAAAAAATAGAACGCGGCAATTTGGCCTCTACCAGCGTCCGGAAGTGTACCTACTAGGGATGCCGCAAACTTTTTTCGAATCGAAGTTTCGATGATCGAATCAAGCGATTCGGAAGGTTCGAAAGATTTCACATTTTCGAATTTTCTATATCGTAAAATTCGACAGAAGTCGAATTTTCGAACTTGTTAAGCTAAGAAGTTCGACGCTTTTCGAACCGTCGAACTTATTACGCTCAAAAATTCGATCCTTTTCAAACTTTCGAACTTATCACACTGCAAAATTCGATGCTTGTCGAACTTCCGAACTTGACTGACCAAAAAATTCGATGATTTTCGAACTTTCGAATTTCTTGCACTAAAAAGTTTGAAGCTGTTCGAACTTTCGAATTTACTATGCTAAGGAAATCAATAATTTTCGAACTTTCAGACTTATTTATCAATAGAATTCGAAACGTTTCAAACTTTTGAATCCTGAAAAGTCAGAAGTTCGACGAACTTCGAACTTTTAGGGTAAAAGTTCGACGTTCGTCGAACTTCGAAAGACCGGCGGACGGTTTCATTTGAATTCAAGTAGTGAGGTACATTCGTAATTTTTTTTTCTCGAACTTTTACATGCGGTGTTCCGTTCTTTACCAAAGACAATGCCGTTTATTTCAATGTTCTGGCATGCTTAGTTTTAAAGAAATAAATTCCCGAAGGAGCGAGGAAGGGCGACGGGTTTTTGACGATTATCGTTTGTGCCAGATTTGAAGCGCGATGTAGCCGAAGCTATTTATGGTAGAGATGTTAAACTTTTTAAGAATGATCTATGTATAGCCTAGATAAGTGTCGTCTTAAGAGATGACTATTGTTATTCAAGGTGAGTTTCGAAGAAATGTCCAAACATGTATCTACATGCAATTATGCCCTAAACTTGGTATTTATTTTCCTCTAAGTTGTTTGAGGTATCGCATTTAAATTAACACCACAGACAGTACATATCATTGCCATCTGCAGAATACAAAATAATGTATTATTGTTTTTTCACGTTAAGGAATAAATTAACTCATGGGAGAAGATTTATAATATTGTTCAAGTTCAGCACGTCAATAAAAGAAAACATTTTTTTTTCGCTTCATGTTCCTGGGACGTGTTTCGTTTAGCCTGTACACATTTTGGTAGGAGAAAGTTGTTTCGAAGTTCTGAACCTCTGAATATGCAAGAATACAACACATCCGGCGAGTTCTTGATAGTTTTTTCTTTCTCCAGCTTTTTATCCCCGCATTTATTAATAATATTTTTTTTTTTTTACCATTGGCACAGTTATTTAGGTCGTAAAGACATAGCTTTGAACTTCCGAACCACTAAGCATGTGACGAGTAGTGCCTTCTGACAACGAGTTTCTAACAATGACCATCTACGCGATCTTTTATGCAGTGAAGAGCGACAGTAGCTATACATAGGCATAAATAATTTCAGATTAAAATAAGCTCGACCACGCCCTCTTTCCCCGTATTGTTTTCTTTAACAGTCCGAAATATCTGGAAGGGGGGAAGGGGGGCTGAGGCCCCCCCCCCCCCTCCCCCTTCCCTCCCCCGTTTTTCCTCTTCCGACGCCACTTGTATGGTAGAACGCTCCTCGACCTCGAGTTGTGTCGGCTTCTGTGCTTTTTGCGAGGCGATTCCTCCGTCCCAGAAAATAAACCTCCAGGACAATTACAAACTTAACTTACTATATGCCAGCGTCACTCGGGCGGCGTTCGATCTCGGATTACTACCAGCGTGCAAGGGGTGGGGAGGTAGTTTGCCAGGTCGCTTCAAGGTTTTTCTGAGCCTCAACCTCCTGCCCGCCCCTGGCTATTTCGAACTGGATGAGTATCGTAAAACAGTGTGTTTGTGTGATCACTACTGCGTGATGCACGCTAAAGAACGCCCCCCCCCTCCCCCCCCCCCCCCCCTGGGCTGGCGGTCACAATTACTGATCTATGGTCACACGTCACTCTGCACTGGCAAATATTCCAGCACATCCGGGACACTTGTCGTCTCATTTAATTGCCTGACCAACTTCGCAGAGTCTAGATATCACATCCTAACTTTTCTAAACTTGATTTCGTGAAAACCAGTGAGTCGTGAAAACGTTATTTGAAACTGAAACTGTGGAGGAACTTAAAGGGGCGGTGCAACGATTTTATGATCAAAAGAATTTGCATCTTGTCATTTTTAAGTTGCTTATCGTGTCCCGGAGGACAGAGAAAACACCTCCTTCATTAAAAATGTTGCGATTCCGCTGCACAATCGCAAAGCAAAAGTCAAGCTTTTTCGCCCACCTGCAGCCCCAAGTGGCAGCCGAAGGAACTACGGCGAAAAGATTACGTGACCTCGCTCCGCTCTAAGCTGCAGCATAACGCCCGCTAATGTCAGCAGAGAGAGGGAGAGGAAGCGTCCTCCGAGATAGCACACGGGAACCTACACGGCACTCCGAATGACGTCACTGGGAGTGCGACCAGGTGTGACCCTGAAGACTGGGAGTGAGTTGAGGGGTGTCCGAAATGCCAATATTTATCTTTTTTTTACGCAACAACTAGGACACGCAGGCGAAATCAGTTTTCTGTTCTTTACTTCAGAAGTGTCAGAGGGCAACTTCCACAAATCTTTGACCGAAGTCCGGAAATCGTTGCACCCCCCCTTTAAAAACTGGACTTCGAACTTTGAAAACTTGGACTTGAAAAAAATTCAAAATCTTCAAAGGTTTTTTTTTTCGAATTCAGCGTTAAAAGAGAATCGAAACTTTCGAACTTTTCGAACTTCATGCAGAACGAAATTCGAAATCTTCGAATTGTTCGAACTTCATGTCTATAAAAATTCGAAGCGTTCGAAGTTTTCAAATTTTATTTCCAAAGAATTTCGAAATCTTCAAACTTTTCGAACTTCAGATCTTAAGAAATTCAGATTTTTCGAATATCTCGAATTTCAAGTTAGGAAAGTTCGAAATCTTCGAATTTATCGAACCTCAAATAAAAAAATATTCGAAATATTCGAACCCGAAATTTTAGAAACCGTGAAAGCTTCGAACCTTTCGAATTCGAAACTCTACTCTGATCGAAAGTTGCGAATTTTTCGAATTCGAACCTCGGTCGGTACGAAAATATCGAAATTTTTCGAAATCGAACCTCAGTTCGCTTCGCAAATATTGAAACCTTTCGAAATCGAACCTAGGGTGGTTCGCGACATCCCTAGTACCTACGCAGGCTGCCCACAGCCCACTGACTAGAAAACCCACAGCCCAGCGCAGTTGGGCAACACTGACATACCCTCTCAAAACCAGGGATGCGCGCTGTAAATCGCTTCGTTCGAGACTGCCGCTGGAAAGGTCTATAAGACCCTTTCCGAAATTCAGTCTTGCCACTTTGATCACCATCATCATCATCTGAAAAATGGCAAATGTGTCGTACTAATGGCGGCCTTCTGTTTACTGATGAAGGAACAAGATACTTCTAAGCTGAGGATTCGAGGTCTATACATTCGAGAAATTAGCATGTTGCGAAGCAGGAATTGAATGCAAAAGCTGCATAAGCTATCATTTCTATAACTCGGGCTCAGTCAATCTGTTAGTAGCGCAGAATCCACTTGAAAGCCCTTTGATGTATAGAACTTTATCAAGGCGTCTATCTGGGTTGGCGCTTCGTTCTGACTGGTTGCATCTTTGTGGCCATCGACACTGAAAGAGATGACCGAAAAAAAACTGTACAGTGACGAACACATTCTCGTTTGCCGTTGACTTGCGAAAATGACAGTGCCTGATAGAATACTGCAGGCTACAGGTTCATTGCAGCCATTAGCACGGCAAAAGATAAACCACCATTTCAGCCACCAGATGGCACTGAATTTCGAAAAGGGTCTGTACGCGTGCCTTAAAAAAAAATGTGCAACATTCTTTTTTTTTAGGGGGGGGGGGGGGGGTGTATTGCCGCTACTTGAGAACGTTGTTGCCGTCACTCGAGAAGAACTCAAATTTATTTAAAATCACAATCGCAACCTTCGAGAGAGTGCAACTTCGTCAAACTTGAAGAGATCGCGCGCCTGCATTGCGCAGGCACAATATGCAGGCACAAACATATAGACACATAAGAAAACATGCAGCTCGCTCCTGCAGCGTTTGTCTCACTCGAGCTTTATGTAAAAACAAATTGTCGGCAAGCTGCTGATGAAACTCATGTCAGAATAAGCATGACTTCTACTTGACACTTTTGGACGGCATCTAGACACAGCCAATGGGCCTCCTGCGTTCCCCAGGGGGTGCTGCCAAAAGGGACTTGTTAGGCCTTGTTTTGGGTAGTACAAACTTTAGCGTCTCAAACTGTCACGCATGCAGAAGCGTGCCAGCTCTGGTGACGAGCGCGAGATCACGATGAAAATACAAAGAAACAACAAAAATTCAGTATTAAGTACAAAACGAGCGTGTTGGTGACAGTAATTAAACATGAGGAAGATACACAGAAAGGGGGGACGGACATTGAAGACTTCCAACTAGCAACAACATTTATTGACCCGAAGTTTGCATATATAGGTGAAGGAGGGGGAGGGTGAAGGACACCACACTGGAAAGGGGGAAAGTGATGGGAGAGGGTGTGGAGGCAAGAGAGTGAAGGACGATCCAGTGAGGTGACATCTAATCGCTTGGAGCCGCGGAAACGAGGGACGTCAGCTCTGGCCCCAGGAAGTTTATCTCCCTCCTGGATAAGCCTATGGAAGGGGACCCGAAGTTGTTTTGACTGTGGTGCATGGTGAAGGCCTCCATGATCTCTCGTCCGTATCTTGAGGCGTGGCCTCCAATCCTGGTGGTCGAAGGAAGGTCGGCCGAACAGGGTTCGCTGCACTCAGAGGTGTGTTTGGCAATCGGGTGGTAACTGATCTCCGACGTGTCGGAGGCTGCTTTCTTGATCTCGTTTGCATGTTCTCTCACCCGATCATTTAGGCATCGGCCCGTCTGTCCGATGTATTTAGCACCGCAGGACATGGGGATCGAATACACGCACTCTTTGCAGCAGGTTACATAATTGGTCTGGTGCTTTTTCTGGCAAGGGGGTGCTGGACCGGGGTTGTTGACCTTCCTACAAATAGAAGCTAATTTGAACTTGCACAAAAATACTACGTTGGTGTTGAAGCCGAGCGCAATAGATTTCAGGCGATGTGAGGTGTTATGTATGTACGGGATGCATGTGAAGCGTGATTTAGGAGGGAGGGGTTTGGACTTGTGCCCCGCGACAAGTCTTTTGATTGTTGTTTCAACCAGGTCTCTTGGGTATCCTGCCTTTATAAGGCGACTAATCTGCTTGGATAGGCTGGAGGCGGAAAGGTGCTGACAGGATTTGACTTTGGCCGATGCAATTAGGTTTCGAACAATCCCATTTTTTACATTCCTCGAGTGTGAGCTGTTGAGAGGAAGAACGGGCTTAGAGGACCTCTGCTGGTGAGCCCAGCAGATTCCTTTACTAGTCGGGACCAACCTGAGATCGAGGAACTGTAAGCCCTCAGGGGAGGGGGTCTCTTTGGTGAATGTGAGCCCGTGGGAGTTCCTCTGGAACACGCTCTCTATGGCCGCGGAGTCGGAGATGGTGGAGTGTAGGATGAGATAATCGTCAACATAATGAAAAACCTTCGCATCGAGAAAATCTCGTTGAAGGTCCGACTGAACTTTGGCGTCAACATAATACAGGTAAATTTCGCTGAGGGCGGGAGCCAAGCAAGACCCGATACAAACGCCGGCTTTTTGTAAGTACACTTTACCCTCATATTCAACAAGCGTCGATTGGAGATACAGTTGTGTCAATTCGAGGAATGAGGACAGCGAGACGCCACATGAATTTTGAAAGTCTATGATACCTGTCATAGACTTTCAAAATTCAATTCATTTTCACGAGACAGGTGTCATAGACTTTCAAAATTCATGTGGCAAAGAGTGCGTGTATTCGATCCCCATGTCCTGCGGTGCTAAATACATCGGACAGACGGGCTGATGCCTAAATGATCGGGTGAGAGAACATGCAAACGAGATCAAGAAAGCAGCCTCCGACACGTCGGAGATCAGTTACCACCCGATTGCCAAACACACCTCTGAGTGCAGCGAACCCTGTTCGGCCGACCTTCCTTCGACCACCAGGATTGGAGGCCACGCCTCAAGATACGGACGAGAGATCATGGAGGCCTTCGCCATGCACCACAGTCAAAACAACTTCGGGTCCCCTTCCATAGGCTTATCCAGGAGGGAGATAAACTTCCTGGGGCCAGAGCTGACGTCCCTCGTTTCCGCGGCTCCAAGCGATTAGATGTCACCTCACAGGATCGTCCTTCACTCTCTTGCCTCCACACCCTCTCCCATCGCTTTCCCCCTTTCCAGTGTGGTGTCCTTCACCCTCCCCCTCCTTCACCTATATATGCAAACTTCGGGTCAATAAATGTTGTTGCTATACTTCGTCTCACCCTAGCATGGACTAACCGCGAAAGCTGTGCTAGCGCGAGCGGCCAGCCTTGACTGCCTTGACTAGAGCACATGCTGCACGAGCGCTCGTGCAGCCGCCGCGGCTTCATTCAAAGCGACTAGCTCGCGCTTTTAGCACGCGCGGCTTAACAATAGTTCATACTAAGGTGAGACGAAGTATAGTTGGAAGTCTTCGTTGTCCGTCCCCCCTTTCTGTGTATCTTCCTCATGTTTAATAACAAAAATTCGAACGCCGTCAAAGCTAAGACGCTAAGCGCGTGAGCCAAGAACAGCCGTTCCGCGCGTTCCAAAGTAGACATGACAAAGAAAAGAAAAATTAAAGCGTCGCTTCACAGGTGTTTTGACGTCACAACCCAGAGATAAGAGACGCGTACCCTAGCGGTGGTGTCATGAATTTGGCACTTTTGGTTGTCTTGCGGCGTTGAGTCTGGCCGATTTCTGGCGTCCAAAAGCGTTTTTTCGTTCTTCAGGACCAGACAGAATTAAAAAAAGCTCAACCAACGTGCCATAAGTAGTGCGAGGCTCTATCAAGTGAGCTTGTACTACCCAAAATGAGGGCGCTACAGTTTGTTCAAAGCTTCAGCGCAGGAGGCCTATACAAAAAGAAACTGAGGAAAAGGTGATGTGAGCGCGCAGGAACGTCAATGAGTGAATAGACACAAGGGACTTCTGTCTCTGCCCGCTGTACCTTCCAATGAGAGCGAGCAAGAGCGTCGTCTGCTCCTAGAGGCCTCCTGCGCTGAAGCTTTGAACAAACTGTAGCGCCCTCATTTTGGGTAGTACAAGCTCACTTGATTGAGCCTCGCACTACTTATGGCACGTTGGTTGAGCTTCTTTAATTCTGTCTGGTCCTGAAGAACGAAAAAACACCTTTGGACGCCAGAAATCGGCCAGACTCAACGCCGCAAGACAACCAAAAGTGCCAAATTCATGACACCACCGCTAGGGTACGCGTCTCTTCTCTCTGGGTGGTGACGTCAAAACACCTGTGAAGCGACGCTTTAATTTTTCTTTTCTTTGTCATGTCTACTTTGGAACGCGTGGAACAGCTGTTCTTGGCTCACGCGCTTAGCGTCTTAGCTTTGACGGCGTTCGAATTTTTGTTGTTTCTTTGTATTTTCATCGTGATCTCGCGCTCGGCACCAGAGCTGGCACGCTTCTGCATGCGTGACACTTTGAGACGCTAACGTTTGTACTACCCAAAACAAGGCCTAACAAGTCCCTTTTTTGCAGCACCCCCTGGGGAACGCAGGAGGCCCAGTGCAGGAACGGCGTGCGAAGTTCGAACGCCGAACGATGGCGTTCGGACGCTGACGTTTGAATTTTGAACGCCAGCGTTCGATGAAAATGGTCCAATTGTTTTACTTACCACCATGACGTTGAGCGCGTAGTAGTGTTTACGACACCAGTATAGAGCCTTAGTCACTGTACGGTCGTGCTTTGACGGGGCCTTGATGGCAACGAAGGTGCCGTCCACACATCCGACGACGCCGGGCAGGCAGCCGCGTCGAACGAAGGCCTCCCGGGTCGCCGCCTTCTCTTCGTCGGTCTGAGGGAAGGCCACCCATTGCCTGCCGAGGCAGTTCACGATTGCCGTAGCCACGGCGCGGATGGCCGCGCTGACAGTCGTCTGGTGCACAGCGAAGTGCTGGTCCCACGCCACCTCGCCTTGGTACCTGCCGGTGGCGAAGAAGTGAAGCGCGCACAGCACCTGCTGTTCGACCGTCATAACCGTACGGCCGCGGCGTCGCCTCCTCAGGGCCGGATCTACTCGAAGTTGGTCGCACAGCCACCGTACAACGTTCTTAGAGAGTCGATAACGTTGCCGGAATTCCTCGTTGGGCATGTCGAAGGCGTTGACATGTTCAAAATACCGCCGTCGCTGGCGAAACAGGCCAAACAGAACCCAAAAAGCCGCCACGGCCGCCATTTCTGCCGCTTTGACGAATGGATGGATATCTGAACCCATGAATTGATAGATGGATGGATGAATGTGAATGACTATAACCTTTCTAACGTGTGGCAGCTTTCGCCACCTAGCCTAAGTCTAAAAGACAAACATATGATACCTCTCGTCTTACCTGGCTCCCCCCTTTCTCTTCACCCCAAAATAAACAACGAACAAGACCAATTTTAGTAGGGTACGTTGTTGGGCTAGTTGGTTCATTAGGGCAACCACCTTTCTGCTAGCAAAATGCGGGACACGTGGGGCGGGCGGGGAGGGGGGAGGGGGGGGCGGGGGAGGAGTGGTAGAGGACATTTATGAACACGCACACTGCAAGAACGACGGTCGCTTCCCGCAATGCTTGGATAGAAAATGGCGTACCATTGTTACCAGCGACCTCCGCGCTTTCTCGTGCCCCGTTGTTCGGCAGCACCATGACATGAGTTGCCGAGTGAATTTTATGACAATGTGAAATGCGGGACATTTTTAAGATTTGGGAATTCCTCGCGGGACGCAGTACATGAGCCCTCAATGCGGGACAGTCCCGCGAGTCGCGGGACGGGTGGTCACCCTATGGTTCATCTTAAAAAAACATATAAAATAGCACAAAAAAAGACAAGGACAAGAAGTTTTCAGGACAAGCGCTAACTTTCAACTAGTTTTTATTCCGCACTCAAACATGCTATGGTCACTCCGATACCCAAGCCTGGCAAACAGCCCAACACCACAAGCCATCTGAGGCCTGTGTCTCTCACACCCGCCATCTGTAAGCTCCCCCTTTTTCCATCCAGCACAGACAGGCTTCGGCCCAATATGGGGACTCATGATAGCCTGTTCCTTCTACGTAGGGTGCTCTGCAAACACAGAAGACTGCAGCCACATAGGAAAAGCTTTCGACACTGTCACCCACGAGGCCATACTGGACAGCCTCCGGGAAGCATATCCAGGAGGACGTATGCTCAACTTCGTGAAGAGCTTCCTTCATCAACGCACATTTGAGATTCAGACAGGAACCTCGAACCCTCGCATATACAGCAATGAGGTAGGGGTACCTCAAGGCGCAATAATCTCACCGATGCTCCTTAACATTGTTATGAGATCCATAGCGATGGCCCTCGAAAAGGAATCTATTATACACTTTATGTTCTATGCGGACGATATCACGCTGTGGTCGTGATTTTGAAAGTACAGAGCGGGCCTGTGATGAGCTCCAGAACGCGCTCCTCATTATTGAGAAAGCTATAGCCCCAACAGGTATGCAAGTATCGCCAGAGAAAAACACGATTTTCCTCATCGGAGGTTCTCCCACAGAACAAGCCAAGGTGTCACTCACGTTACAAGACAGGACACTCTCTCAACCTAATTAGAGCTGGATTCGCATACTCGGGGTGCCCATCAGCCAGACTTGTACACGTTACTGAAAAAAAAAGTAACCGATTACAACTATAATTTCTTCACTGTAAAAAGTAACCCATTGCAATTACGATTACAGCCTCAAAAAGTAATCGAAAAATTCCTTTAAAGTAATTGATTACTTCCCACGTTGCTTTTCATTCAACTTTTTTTTTTTTTATTACGGTTGCATAATCCTTGGGGTCTCGCGCTCAGTGCCAAAGAAAAAAAAAGCCTTGACTGTTTTGTTTAGAACAGTGAGTGACGCAAACACACCCAATCCCTTTCGTGAGAAAAAATAAATAAAAGAGCTCTGTTTAAATGCATTACTCACAAGAGGCTGGATAAGACGCCATTTTTTATACTCGAACGTAGCCTGTGGTGTAGCAAAAAAAAAAAAAAAAATATATATATATATTATATATATATTATATATATATATATATATATATATATATATATATATATATATATATATATATATATATATATATATATATATATATATACCCAGGAAACGAAGCATAGTGAAGTGGCCTACTAATCCACAAATCCGTGCTTATTAACTTGGAAAAAAAAAAGAAGTGAGGAAAAATTGTAATGGGTAATTTTGTAATCGATTACATTAAAAAGTAATTCAATTACAAATATCGTTACTCCTTAAGGACGTAATTGAAGCGTCACTAAATTACAGTAAAATGTAATCGATTACAAGTAATCCATTACTTGGTAACGCGTTACGTACAAGTCTGCCATCAGCACCAAAGGAGGAGCAGAAACATCACCCCGACATGGAAGAAGCTTCTGCATCTAATTAGGCGCATATCCAACAAGTTGGAGGAGCAACGCAGGACATTACCCGTGCGCTCGTGCAAGCCGTCCTGGTCTCACGCGCGTGCTACGGGACTATTCACTACCAGCTCACTCGAGTACAACTACAGAAACTTGAAAGCCTCTATAGACAAGCTCTGCAGGTCATTACAGGCCTCCCACATCACACGCGCACGGAAGAATTAACTCTACAGGTACTGTCAACTCCCAGCACTACAGGACGTTATCTCAACCAGAGCAACCAATGATCAGGCACGACGGCTCCGCACCCCACGAGGTCAACGTCTCCTGGAATATGACGACCGTACGTTCCATGCTACAATATTGACCCCATGGTACCCCCGCGGGAATCGACATACTCGTGATCATACGAAGCCTGTACCTGTGAAAGTAGCCACCACTGAGCACACTCACCAAAGGGACATGCACGCACAAGCAGCCCTTCCGACGTGCTCAGAGGACAGGCAGATCTACGTGGACGGAGCAAGACAGGATGGCGGCAACCTCCTGGCCATGGCTGTCACGGGCACTTTCGGCATGACACGCACCCAGTGCCTCTCCACAAGGGGCAAACTTTCTTCAAGGGAGGTAAAGTTGCAGGCTATCCTTCTGGGAATAAGGACACTGATGGAACCAACACCCCACGCGGTGACCAAAGCAACCATTCTCACGGACAGCCTAGACCCTATAGAGGCTCTCAAAGCACTACAGGGCCCCGCACGGCGGAACTCTACTCCTTACTACATCAAGGAACTCTGCAAAGAAATCCATAGGAACTACAATATCGTGGTTCAAGTGCAGTGGATACCCAGCCACAGCGGGAACGCGGGCAACGAGGAGGCACACAGACTCGCGAGGGTGACTCTTCTCAATCACCCCTCGGAGTCGGCAACGCCCACCCTCCAATAAAAGCCGCTTCCAGAAGAGCAAGGAATGGGAATAAGATACGAAAACAAGGAGGAACTACGAAACACCATTCCCCCACTACAACGCCCCATACTCCGGAACATTCCCAGAGGGGCACAAGTCCTCCTTACCAAAGCCCGCTCCGAATTTGCCTTTAATAAAGACATCATCACAAGATGGGAATACTATAAGCAACACAAAACCACGCAGATCCCTTCGGCTCTACTACTTTGTAGGCAGTGTCGACAGGAACCGTCAACGGTCATTCATCTACTATGATCCAGCTGCCTAGCTCTAGCAGCCATTAGCGACAAGCACAAGCCACCAGGAGTCCAGACACTCCACGAATGGATATATCCCAATGACCACGCCAACGCAACGCTGCTTGCATTGTGGGACTTTGCCAAGGGAGTCCCACCTTGTCAGCAGAACATGAACTGCAGACTGCCCCCACCGTCCTTCCCCTCTCCCCATACCGGCCACGGAGCCATTCTGATGCAATAAATTTATTCATTCATTCATTCATTCATTCATTCAGGAAAAGCAAACATATACACGCGACAGGCAAATCAGCACCACGTAAAAGTTGATTAATTGTTTACCGGTCATTCAAAAACTTGAATTCATTACCATGAAGTACAATAGAAGTGTCGCTAACACATGCCGTCCCACTTTTTTTTTTTTTTTTTTTTTTTAAGAAATTTAAGTTTCCAATTTAGCTCTCGAACGACCGTCTCTCGGTTTCTCCCTAGTATCCTATCTGCTGAAGTCGCGGAACACAGCCGCGCGTGTTGCAATGTTTAGGCAAATGCGAGCCATATTTATTTTTTTACTGCTAATGCGTGCTCCCGTGCTTGGTCATTGATGCACCGCCCCGTTTGGCCGATGTATACCTTTCCACAACTCAGTGGGATTTCGTACACCACACCCACTGTGCAGTTCACGTAAGGGGTGACGCGTTTCTTAACACATGGTGCTTTTGCCTTCTCCTCAGAAATGCGGGAGCACAACTCAGCCAACTTCTTTGGGGCAGAGAACACAACGGGTACCAGGGGCGGACGCAGGTATTTGTTGAGGGGGGAGTCAGGTGTTGGTCAGCGTATCATGTGTTTAAGACACCCCCCCCCCCCCCCTTCCCGTTTCTACGCCCTAAAGTTTTACACATGCAGACTTTAAGAGGGGGGTCAGGACATCCGAACCCCCCCTCTGAATCCGCCCCTGATCGGGAACATCGTACTTGCTTGCAACTTTCTTCAGTTGAGAGCGAGACTTTCGTCTCGCTCTCATTATGGCAGGCGGCACATAATGTGTCTGCCTCCTGAAATTTCGCCTTATACGTCCTCTTCCTGAAAACTCCCGTTCTCGCCTCGAACAGCAAAGAACTTCCCAGTGAATTGTCAAACACATTTTTCTTCTGAAGTAAGGTGCAAGCAGTACGATGTACGATGTTCCCGTTGTGTTCTCTGCCCCAAAGAAGTTGGCTGGGTTGTGCTCCCGCATTTCTGATGAAAAGGCAAAAGCACCATGTGATAAGAAACACGTCACCCCTTACGTGAACTGCACAGTGGGTGTGGTCTACGAAATCCCACTGAGTTGTGGAAAGGTATACATCGGCCAGACGGAACGGTGAATCAATAACCGAGCACGGCATGTGTCAGTGACACTTCTATTGTACTTCATGGTAATGAATTTAAGTTTTTGAATGACGGGTACAACATTAATCAACTTTTACGTGGTGCTGATTTGCCTGTCGTGTGTATATATATGTTTGCTTTTCCTGAATAAAACTAGTTGAAAGTTAGCGCTTGTCCTGTATACTTCTTGTCCTTGTCTTTTTTTTTTTGTGCTATTTTATATGTTTTACTAAGACCAATTTACTCACCCTAAAGGCCCGTTCACACTCTTGCGACCGAGTAAGACCGAGAGAGACCAGACCGATTTTTAAGCCTCTTGCGACGTCTGAGGACCAGCTCCGCTGCAGCGCATCCGGTATCTCTCTCGGTCTTACTCGGTCGCAAGAGTGTGAACGGACCTTAACTGTCACCAGGCAGTGTGGGATATCACCGGAATGACCTTTAAGGAATTGGGCAAAAAACAACAACAACAACGGGCCGGAGCACCCTTTCTCTTCACCCCAAAATAAACAACAAACAAGACCAATTTTCTCACCGTAACTATCACCAGGCAGTGTGGGATATCACCAAAATAACCTTCGGAAGATCGGAAAAAAACAAAACAAAAAAACTCGAAGCATCATTCTTCGTCTCCTCCCTCCCGCGAGGGAGTCGCCAATTTTCTTTTGATCGAGCCTTGTCGGCGTTACCCCAGCACCGGACCCACTGGGAGGCAGAGTTGAGACTTGGGCCGGAGCCACGCGGGAAAGGAGTACCAATTTTCCTCTCTCCCACCTGTCTCCCTCCAGCTGTGATAGTTAGTTGTGCATAATTCAATTTTCCCTAGATAATTTCTACCAATCTTCTCAATGCCTCTTTGTCACTCTAATCCTTTTCTCTTCGGTCCTTCCATCGTCACCAGTAAAACCCAGGGCCCCGGCCGAATACGTTGAATGAATGAATTTGGGGTTTTCTGGCGCAGCAGCAACGTAGGCCATAGTGCGCCAAACACAGGGTGAGTAAATATCACAAGACTAAAGGTTTATTATTGCAATGGATCAAAATATCCAATATAACTTTAAAAAAAAAAATTGTAGTTTAAAGTCGATGTAAAATATTAATGTTTTCTAAAAAGTTAAAAACTTGTCTGTACGAAATAACAGGCTCGTCTCCAAGCAAAAGTGCCAAGTGGAAAGGTATTTGTTTTCTGAAAAAGATAGGAAAGTAGGAGCGGCGTTCATTATTAAATTGTGGGCATACTAAAAGGATGTGAAGTACACTTAACTGAGCAGTAGTCGCACATTGGTGGGTCGTCGTTTCTTAAAAGGTAGCCGTGAGTCAAGTGTGTGTGGCCTATCCTCAGTCGACATAAGATGACCTCATAGAACCTTTCCCGATGTCTGGCGCTGCGCCATTCACTTAAAGGGATACTTCAACGAAATTTGAAATATTCCCGTCGTGTTCAAAAATAGGTTGAATATGATCCACAATATCCGTAAATGACAATCGCACGTTTGTATTTTGATCCTGGTGGCTGTATTTTTCGTTATAAACGGCCCACTCTGGCAAGCGCTCGGAGAAGGCCCAGCTTAGAGCACGTGACATCCAACGCAATCGTGACGTAGGTCGTCTCGAGACGAGCAAAGCTACGACGAGGCTGACGCCGAGAGGATGGCCTAGTCGTTCCAGCCACCGAAGCGGCTGCTTTTGTACGAATTTTGAGTGACGGGTTAATCTCCTATAATCTTGTAGGGGGACAATAGCGGCTTCTGCGACACACAAAAGGGATTCTCGGGAAGAGGGGAGTTCCTCCTTCTCCCCTTTTCTCGTCGTGGCCGGAGGCGAGACAACCTCCGTCACTAGCTGTCAAGGTTCCTAGACGAGCATTACAAACGAGGCGTTAGCGACATCCACCAGATGCATGCTCTTTGCTAATCGTTTAATTATTTTTAAAATTCCTTTTCGAGACTTTTTTAACAAGATATTGGTATGTTCCATGTGATACTGCTCTTTTGAACAGATATAGACCAAAAAATGAGCGCAGAAATTTCGTTGTAGTATCCCTTTAAAACAGGTTTAACTCCATGTAGCTTATTGTGAGGATCAGAGTCCCACTCTACTTGCCAGGAATCTTTTATTTTATTTCGTAGTGTAGTTCTATAGTCTGTAACTGGGAGAGTGTGAATTTCAATGGGCTGTTTACACATGCACCTGCGGCTCGGTCGGCTTCCTCATTGCCGTGTATTCCTATATGGCTAGGAACCCAGCAAAAGGGAATAGTGATGTTTGCTTTATAGCGTTTGTTACTTTAGCACGAAGCAAAGAAACGAGGGGATGTTTCCAGGATGTTGCAGAGTTAAGGGCGAGGAGGGAACTGAGCGAGTCTGTAAATATCACAGATAATCTGTATTTTGTTTGATTATTTCGTCTACCATCAATAAGAGTCCATGAAGCTCAGCAGTAAACACAGATGCACTGGCATTAATTCGTCTAACACGTTGGAAGGACTGCCCAACCGCACACAGCCAGCATAGCCAGAACCTTTCGTCCCATCAGTAAAAAAGCTTTTGTCCGTCGCGTAACGACTAGCAATCTCAAAAAAATTCTTGTTTTATAACGCTAGCGGCGGCAACTTTCTTGTTGTATTTTTTCAAAGAGAGACCGCATGTTATAGCTAGGTCATCCCAAGGAGCACGTCTTTGCTCAATTTCCATGACAGAGCAGGATATGTCAAAACTATAAGTCGCTGCAGCATCCTTCACACGAAGTGCAAAGGGACGCGTTACGGATGGCTTGTTTTGAAAGGCCTGCTCGTATTTTATGCTTTCAATCAAAGAAAAATTTGGATGCTGTGGAAGAGTACGGAGTCTTTAAAAGTACTGCGTGCTAAGATAAAACCTCCGTTATCAAGCGACACTCATTTGACTCAGCATACAAGCTGGGCACGGGGGACGTTCGAAAGGCTCCGGTTGCCAGCCGGATCCCCTGGTGGTGGATTGGGTCCAACATTTTAAAGGGATACTACAACGAAATTTCGGCGCTCATTTTTTGGTCTATATCTGTTCAAAAGAGCAGTATCACATGGAACATACCAATATCTTGTTAAACAAGTATCGAAAAGGAATTTTAGAACGAATTAAACGATTAGCAAAGAGCACCTGGTGGATGTCGCTAACGCCTCGCTTGTAATGCTCATCTAAGAACCTTGACAGCTAGTGACGGAGGTTGTCTCGCCTCCGGCCACGACGAGAGAAGGGGGGAAGGAGGAACTCCCCTCTTCCCGAGAATCCTTTTGTGTGTCGCAGAAGTCGCTATTGTCCCCCTACAAGATTATAGAAGATTAACCCGTCACTCAAAATTCGTACAAAAGCAGCCGCTTCGCTGGCTGGAACGACTAGGCCATCCTCTCGGCGTCAGCCTCGCCGTAGCTTTGCTCGTCTATCCTTCCCCCCTTCTCTCGTCGTGGCCGGAGGCGAGACAACCTCCGTCACTAGCTGTCAAGGTTCCTAGACGAGCATTACAAACGAGGCATTAGCGACATCCACCAGGTTCTCTTTGCTAATCGTTTAATTCGTTTTAAAATTCTTTTCGAGACTTTTTTTAACAAGATATTGGTATGTTCCATGTGATACTGCTCTTTTGAACAGATATAGACCAAAAAATGAGCGCCGAAATTTCGTTGCAGTATCCCTTTAAAGGGCAACTCCGCTCAATTCCGAAGATTTCGGGATAATGAGTGATTTCGAATCAAAAAGCCCTAGTAAAAGACACTACGTCGTTTGCTTCGCGAAAAATGGGATATATATTTTTAAATCTAATTTTAAACGCGAGCGGAAATCGAAACCGAAACTTCGGCTCCGTCCGGCAACAGTGGCCTCGGGCCGCCAAGTACATGGCCATCACGTGATACTAGATGTCACGTGATCCTCGGCCAACGACGGGCGGGATGGGGGCGGGCGTGTGGCAGGCGCGAGTGTCGTCTGCTCTGTACCGCACTCTTCGCCACGTTTTGGTGTCTACGGCATTCGACGACGTCTGCACAACTGCGGCATAAGTCTGCGCACGTGGTTTCCATAGTGTGGACGAAACTCCGAGAGACAATAATCACAAACGTGAGACGACGACAGTGTTGTGACGGCGGTAACGGCGGGACCACGGCGGGCGGCCGGTCTGCTCCCAAGAAGCGCGCTGCGCAGGCGCGTACGCCAATCACGTGGACACCGCTGAGCGCAGAGAGGCAACGTTGCTGACGTCATGCGCTATGCTCGATCGGAGAGGTAAAAACAAGCAAAAGGGAGCCATGAAGATGACGTTTAGGTCAATGTTGGCTCCGCCCATGCCGTAGCCTTGACTGCGCTGTTGGTTGCGCCTGAATCGCCCGCTCGAGTCAGCCGATTTCGGCAACTTGGCGAGTTGCAAAGTTTGCCGGACCGTTTAAGAACATTTAGACAGAACTGCGTCGTAATATTTGACGTGTGGTCTTCCTAGGCGATACTGAAGAGGACTGCATTGTTTTTTCAAAACCAAAAATGAAGCGGAGTTGCCCTTTAAAGGGGCCCTGCAATGACTTTTACTGTTTTTTAATTTGCACCAAACCTGAGCGCACTGAACGTAGTAACTTAATGAAACTTTTCTTTTCTCAAGTTTCGCTTTATTTTAAAAGTTATAGGCAAATTAGAATTACAAAAACAAGCAAAAAATAACCTCCTTCATGACGTCGTAGGTCCTGGCTTGAATGGCCGTGAACTAGAGGAGGGGTGGTGGGCTCATCGAGCGTTCACGGCTGCCGCACTCCGTGTCGACGGCTCGAGAGGGCGCCACTAAAGCATGTTTTGGATAGGCTGTATGAAGCGGGCGGCCAGGGCGGCTCGCATTGCATTTGCTGCGCGATTAAAGACTAATTCGGCATAACACTTCATTGGTCACAAACGACAGCAAACACGGGGTAAAGATCAGTTCAGAACGGGAGCCACTTCGCGCTGCCATACCGCCAAATGGCCACATTGCCAACCAAGCGCGCGCCGAAGGCCTTCGGAACGCTCGGAAGCGGTCGGATGCTCGAGCCGGTATACGATCGTAGCGCCGCTGCGTATACCCGGGATTTTTCTACGCTCGCCATTCGTCGGGGCTTCATCCCACTAGCCCTTTCTAGTATGCGCCGTTTTTTCCGCCGCTTAGTGCGGGTACGTCGACGGATCATTTCTTGTTTCCGTACTTTACAACTGCATTTGTTTCTTTTCTGATCTAAAATACTGAAGAAAACTAGTTTCATACATGATTGAAACCGTTCGCGACACTTATATTTTGTATCTCGACTAAAAAAAAGCTTTTAGCGGCTCTGACCAGTAGTGAGCCCAGGACCAAAAACGTCACATTTCGCGCGCTTTCGGCAACGTGAGTCGCCCTCGTAGGCGGAGGAGGTTTCCACGTCGTCCGGTTAAAATATGACGCACTGATATTTAGTTACCCTCTCCATGCCCGCTGGCTTTCCCGAACCCCAAGAGACGTGGAAACCGCAAAAAAGGCAGACGCTTAAATATGATTGCAGGGCCCCTTTAAGAAGATTCGACTTTCGCTGACATTTTAGTCTTAGTTCCTTTATATGAGGGCCAAAAGTTAATTTACTATCGAATACTAGGCCTAAAAACTTATGCGGAAGTGGGTGTACCTTTAATATACAATGATGGCTCGGGAGACATTCCTCGTTTTCGAGAGAAACAAACAGCCACAGTCTTCTCGGCAGAAAACCGAAAGCCATTCTGGTCAGCCCACCTACTCATCCTGTTTACCGTAAGTTGAACTTGACGCTCACAGATAGCTAAGTTGCATGAAGAAAAACAAACTGGACATCGTCGACGTAAAGAGAATGAGAGATCGTGGGCGGAATTACTTGAGATAGAGAATTTATCTTTATAATGAACAAAGTGACGCTTAAAGGGGCGGTGCAACAATATTCAATTGGAATGTTTTTCACTTCACACGAGCTTACTGGCACTAGTGGGACTCAAGGATACTCGCTGGCAACGTCACTGACCAAGAAACACCTTTGTTGCGCTGTAATTTCGAGGACAAAACCGAGTGTTTCCATTCAATCTCTCCTTCGCAGAACCTGATGACGTAGCTGGGCAGTAGCAGTACCGCCCAGTGACGATATTTGAATGCGGCTCATAGATTGGACCCGAGCATTGCGTGAGCACTCGATTTGGGCTCGTGATAATCGATAGCTCGAGAAGCATTCGGGTAGTGTCCTGGGTCCAGTCGCTGCAATGACGACAACAGCCGAACCATAACAATGTCTGGAACTCTGCGCGTGTCCTGTGCATTGCCAACCCCAGCGCATGGCTATGATCAACATTGGCAGCATATAATCGGCTCCAGATCACGTGGCCGCTTGTTCTGGCTGCGAGTTGAGGGGGTGAACTCTGCTCGTTTTTCTTTATTTTTTTCTGCGACTTCGATTGCGTGTGGTGAAAAACGAACGGGTATTTCACAGGTCATTAACGTCAGGGATCCGTTCTAGGTGGTATTCGCGCAAAATACAAAAATCGTTGCATTGCCCCTTTAAGACACAGCCCTGTGGCACGCCATTCTCCTGGGGAAAGGGTCGGAGATTGTAGCTCCCACGCGTACCTGAAAGCTACGATCCTGCAGAAAGTCAGCAATGCAGTTGAACATTCTCCCTTTTATGTCCATCGAGATCAGGTCCTGGAGTATGCCGTACCGCCAGGCGGTGTCGTAAGCTTTTTCAAGGTCGAAAAATACAGACAGACAAAATTGCTTATTTATGAAAGCCTCGCGGACCGTCGTCTCAAGACGTACCAGGTGGTCAACTGTAGACCTGGAAGTGCGGAAACCACACTGGAAATTGCTTAGTAGTCTCTTTTTTTCTAGTATGTAGGTTAGCCTGTTGTTAACCAGCCGCTCAAAAGTTTTCCCTAAACAGCTAGTAAGGGCAATTGGCCTGTAGCTCGTGGCTTTACTTCTGTCCTTTCCTTGTTTTAAGATGGGGACGACAATAGCCTGTTTCCAGGCGCTAGGAAATTTCCCTTTCGCCCAGATGATGTTAAAAAACTGGAGGAGAATGACTAGAAATGTTTCAGGTAGATGAGAAAGCATGCCAGGGTGAATTGCATCAAGCCCAGGGGATGTAGGCTTTGCAGCAGCAAGAGCTCGACGTAGCTCGACAAGAGAAAAAGGACAAAATTGTCCTTTTTATATTCTTCAGTGCAATCCTCTGACCTACGAATTGGAATTCTCTCGCACTTGGACTTAAACTGCAGAAACTCTGCAGTGTAATTTTCAGAACTAGAGACTTGTGCAAAGTGCCTACCCAGTGCGTTGGCTTGTTCATATAATGATGAAAATGCTTCTCCCTTCTCATCGAACAGCAAGGGGATTGAGAAAGGATGGTAGTCACCATCCATTCTACCCACTCTGTCCCAGACAATCTTCGTTGGCGGGAAACTATTAATAGAAGATGCATACGAGCAAAAGGATCTCCTTTTTGCCCGTTTCCTAATATAGCGGGCTTTTGCACGTAATTGCTTAAATGCCAAAAGGTTTCTGGAAGTGGGATACCTCCTAAATCTTGCCCAGAACAGTTTTGGCGGTTTCGAGATTCTTTACAGTCATTATCCCACCATGGTTTTGGACGTCTCGGCAGCTTGCCGGATGTCTGTGGGATAGACAGACGGGCTGCCTCAACAATTGTTGTTGTTATGAGAGCATTTGTTTCGTCCACAGAGGCCGCTTGTGAACGATCCAGGGAAGAAGGGATATTTGACTGAAAAAGATCCCAATCTGCTGATGAGATCTTCCAACGGGGGGAACGACAAGGCAGCCTGGGCAGGACTTCTAAGGGGGTAAGATACACCGGAAAATGGTCGCTTCCATCCAATACATTCCAACTAAAATCTGTAAAAAGTGCAGCAGAACAAATGGTGAGGTCAATGCAAGAAAAGGAGCGATTAGCAGGACTAAAATATGTTGGCTCTCCTGTATTTAGTATACATAATTCTCTGAGAGATAAAAACCGCGCCACAACAGAACCTCGAGTGTCAGTTCGGACACTGCCCCAGAGGGGGTTGTGTGCATTAAAATCGCCCATTAAATAAAAGGTTCAGGTAGCTGATCGACTAAAGTTTCAAGTTGGGCGAGCTCCAGGGCAAATGAAGGGGGGATGTAAATAGAGCAAATTGTAATAAGGCGTTGCTGTAGCAACCTCACCGCAACGGCCTCCAGAGGCGTGTATAGGGGGACCACACAGGCAGGAGTGCCACTGTCTACAACAATAGCAACTCCACCGGAAGTGCCAGAGGTGGTCACGCGGTCCTTCCTGTAGACTTGATATGATCTAAGAAAGTTGCTGTTGGGTGGTTTGAGGTAAGTCTCTTGCAGGCAAAATGCAGAGGGTTCATGCCTCTGCAACATACTTGGGTAGTAATTCAATTACAGTAATTGAATTACTCTAATTTAATTACTTTTCTTGGTAATTTGTAATTGTAATTAATTACTTTCGGCTAAAAGGAATTGTAATTGTAATTTAATTACTTTCTGGCGTCAGTAATTGCAAAATTTCAGGAACAATTACAATTACTTCTGAAAAACTTTGTGGCGCCGACAGAACCTGTCTGAAAGCCTCAGTGCCCGCACAAGCGGCCTAGCTCTCGGTGAAACACTCGCTCAAAGTCACCACACACTCACCACACACGCACAACATAAATAGCGTCGCAATGTTTGCTGTTTGTTGCTTACACTGCGGGCTGAGAGACAATCCTCTTTGGAGCCTACCTCAGCGGCGCCGTGTAGCGCCGTCTGCGGTGCAAGCAGAAAACAATAGCGTAAACATGTCAAAATATTGAAAGATACAAAATTTAGCTTCAGCTTTCAGCTGAGGTTCAGAATTTGAATTCTCTATGAAGTTATTTGTCTTTCTTTTTTGCCAGTTTTTACGTCCCTGTTCCAGCACTGTCGCATATTTTATCTTTGTATTATTTTCACCTGTGAATACTTGACACCAGTTGATTCGGGAGCCCCGATTTGGTTCGTAGATAATTCTGAGCCATTATAAGTTCACCTCAATGTAAATAATTTCAATACCACGATGTTTGTACGTGAATACGGTCGTATTAGCGCTCGTGGATTTTGTCTTATATTAACTCTGTAAAATATTCATATTTGACTAATTGTCACATTCTATTTGCCGTGCTAACAAAAGTCTGTCAACCCAATTTTTTTCTTTAGGGATCTGGCGTCTTCTAGCATATGAACTAATTCATTATTATTTATTAAAAATATTAGAACGTAGTACTTCATTGCCCCAAACTGTCAATTTCTATAATGAATTTGACAAAATTAATAAAAATAAAGTACAATACGTGACATTTATGCAGCGATGCTTAAGGCTCATCAAACATTAGGGCAAGGATCAACAAATACATTGCATCCTATACAACTCGTTTAAAGTTATATGGCCCGAGTCGGGTCGCTCTCAGAAATACTAATTGTAAAGTAATCGCATTACTTTTTAAAAGTAATTTGTAATTGTAATTAATTACTTTTATGTAGTAGTAATTGTAATTGTAGTTAAACTACTTTTGAAGCCAAGTAATTGTAATTGTAATTAAATTACATTTGGAAGTAATTTACCCATGTATGCTCTGCAACAAGAGCTTCACATCATCTAAATTACAAAAAGACCTCTGGCAGTTCCACTGCATAATACAGGCCATAATTTAAAAAAGGTGAATTCTAAAAAGCTAAAACGTAAAAATGAAGGAAAGCTTAAAGGGGCGATGCAACGATTTTGTATTTTTGCGCAAATACCGCTTACAACGGATCCCTGACGTTAATGACCTGTGAAATACCCGTTCGTTTTTCACCACACGCAATCGAAGTCGCAGAAAAAAATAAAGAAAAACGAGCAGAGTTCACCCCCTCAACTCGCAGCCAGAACAAGCGGCCACGTGATCTGGAGCCGATTATATGCCGCCAATGTTGATCATAGCCATGCGCTGGGGTTGGCATGGCACAGGACACGCGCTGAGTTCCAGACCTTGTTAGGGCTCGGTCTTTGTCGTCATCGCAGCGATTGGACACGGGCCAGTACCCGAATGCTTCTGGAGCTATCGATTATCACGAGCCCAAATCGAATGTCAACGCCATGCTCGGGTCCAATCTATGAGCCGCATTCAAACATCGTCACTGCGCGGTACTGCTACCGCCCAGCTACGTCATCAGGTTTTGCGAAGGAGAGATTGAATGAAAACACTCGGTTTTGTCCTCGAAATTACAGCGGAACAAAGGAGTTTCTTGGCCAGTGGCGTTGCGTGCGAGTATCCTTGAGTCCCACTAGTGCCAGTAAGCTCGTGTAAAGTGAAAAACATTCCAATTGAATATCGTTGCACCGCCCTTTAAATAGAGACAAAAGAATATATTTTCAGGTCTTAAAATCATCTTCATACGAAGAGTGTTTTTCTTTGTAGTGGCACCCTTCTGCTCACTGGTGGATCCACCAGTGCCAGGAAGGGAAAACTCCGACCCCGACATGGACCTGTCCTCGTCGGACTTCAGCCCACTTTGATCCATTGGCTCGTCGGTGGTTGTCGCCAATGGCTGACCCTTGGATGCCGCTGGCTTAGTTGGCAGGCCAGGATCCTCTGGGTACCAGAAGGGCGGGGTGTCACACCCCGTCCTTTGGGGGGCAGGGCAGTGGAGGAGCAAGGGTCGCCAAGCCCTGCTCCTTACTGGGTGTGGGCACGCCGACATCTTTCCTAGAGCTCGGAGGCGGTGTTTGCCGCACCACTCCCGAGGTGGAGGGGGGCCCTGACGGGACACGCAGGTCATCCGCAGATGTCTGCGTCCCCGTGGACATCATCGGCCGTGCAGGTCCCCTGCGCACGGCCTCTGCATACGAACAACGTGAGGCAAACAAGACCGCTTCTTTGCCTCGTGGTATGGAATGTTCTCTTGGACCTTCAATGTAAGTATTTCTTTTTTTTGCTTCCAGAGAGAACAAGACCGAGAGTATGCAGCGTGCTTCCCTTCGCAATTAGTGCACTTTGGATCATTCTCACAGTCATCTGCGAGATGCTCTTTGCTAGAGCACCTCGCACATGTGTCAGATCCGCGACAGCTCCGCGAGCCGTGGCGAACCGCTGGCACTTGAAGCAGCGCAGCGGGTTCGGTACGTATGGCCGAACGCGGCAATGCAGGTAACCTGCCTTGACAGCTTGTGGAAAGGTGGTCATTGCAAAGGTCAGTACAATGTGTTTTGTTTTGTGTTCCATGCCGTCACGTCGAAGTGTGATGCGCCGTGCGGCGATCACACCCTGGCTGGAGAGGCCCTCTACAATTTCCGCTTCTGGAGTTTCTAACAAGTCCAATGGCCAATGACCAATGGCTAGCTAAAAGGGCTTATCTAAGAGAAACTGATTTGAACGTGCGCTTTTTTGACAAACTAACCCCACAGAACAAGAAACTCTTGTGGATGACGAAAGTAAAAGCTCAAGAAAAAAGCTACAAGTTTGTTTGGCAAAAAAAATGGAAGCATCTTCGTACGCAAGGCAGAAGGCGAACGCGCTATCAAAATCGGATCTGAAGTTGATCTCGGCAAAATAATCTGAGAATGGCTGATACAACTCCTGTTTCTTGTATTATAATCCAACTAGTTTCAGCCAACTTATCCAGCAAGATCCGCTGTACCTAAAGCAACATTTCTCGATTTTCCACTTGAATGCTAGGAGCATTGCTAATAAACATGACGAAATCACTATCCTTTTGGGCTCTCTTAATTATAGCTTCGACGTTTTTGGCTTTTACAGAAACTTGGCAACTAGTACCAGTGACGAAAGTTAATTTTCAGGGTTACAGAGGGAAGGGGTGTTTAGAACAGACAAAAGAGGAGGAGGCGTTTCCCTGTACTTCCGCGATAGCGCTAGTTATCGTGGTTGTGCCCGAGTATTCGGGTGTTACCAGTCACTACGAATCGATCGTTGCAATATGCGACGGTTCCGTAGTCGCTGCGCTGTATCGCCCGCCTTCAGGAACACTATGTGAATTTATTAATTCCATCACTGAACTTTTAGACTATATTACTGCCCTAAACTTACCAGTCACACTAATAGGCGACTTTAATATTAATATTATTGGCTCGGACCCTTCTTGCAGACAGTTTCTTGACATAATTGAATCTTTCGGGTGCAGCAATGTTATCACCGCCCCAACAAGAATAACCCTTGATAGCGCAACTGTAATTGATCTGTGTATTACAAGCCATTTACCGAGTCAGGCAATCCCCGGAATACTTTCCAGTCCTATAAGTGATCACTTACCCATCTTCTGTATTCTTCCATCTTCACGAAAAAACGAGAGCCTCATCCTATTCTTCACCCGTGATAGCCTCAAGATGCATTAATCATGACAATATAACACCTTTTATGCCATGATATCGAGTATTAATTGGGATGATGTATGCAATGACAGAATCCAAATGTATGTTACGACATGTTTATAACAAAAATTAACGATGCTATGATGAAGCGTTTCCTATCAGAAATGTGAGAAAACACAAGAAAATAAGAAAACCATGGATAAAAAGGATATGTACAAAAGAATGAACTATCGAAATAAACTTTATGATACTTTTATCAAAACTAGAGATGAAGCGATATTACGGGAATATAAAAAGACTAGAAATAAGCTGAATGCAGATATTAAAAAAGCACGCAAGCAGTACTATGAGAATAAATTTGCGTCAGTTTATAACGACCCACAGCAAATATGGAACAACCTAAAAAGTCTTATTTCTCGGACCCACGATGCGTTACCTAATGAACTAATAATCGATGGTGATTTATATTCAAACATGTCCTTGGCTACAAATTTAACATACATTTCCTAGATGCTGGTGCCTCATCATGTAGTACATTGAGTAGTAATTCTGATCTATACCTGTCACCAGTTCAAAATGCGAACTCGGTGTTTTTTTGCCCTACGACAGAAACAGAGATAATACAGATTATTTTGAACTTAAAAAATAACACAGCAGCTGGGGTAGACGATATCAAGCAGTACCGATAAAGGCAGTGTCACATCTTATCAGTCTTCCACTGACACATATTTGCAACACTGCTTTATCAACTGGTACATTTCCACAAAAAATGAAACTTGCGAGAGTGTGTGTTATACACAAAGGTGGCCCGCGCAACAACATAAACAACTACAGGCCAATTTCAGTACTCCCACTATTTTCTAAAATCCTGGAACAAGTAATTAATGTTAGGCTTTCTAAATATCTCGAAGAAAGGCAAATAATAGTAAAGGTACAGTATGGTTTTCAGAAAAAATAATCTTCAGAAAAGGCTCTATTACATATTAAGATAAACTGGTGAATAGTATTGAAAGACAGCTATACACCGTGGGAATTTTCTTAGACTTCCGCAAGGCTGTTCGACTCAATTAAACACGACATCCTTCTAAAAAAACGATGCATTATGGTATAAGGGGCACAGCTTGGGATTTAATTTGTAGCTATTTATCGAACAGATCGCAATACGTAAAAATTAATGAATTTGAATCTGAACCAAGAAAAATAATTATGGTGTACCCCAGGGGTCAATCCTCGGACCATTGCTTTTTCTACTATATATACATGTATAGTGAACATACCTGGCACTCCCGACATAATCCTATATGCAGATGATACCAATGTATTTTTTACTGATAAGGATATACGCGTGATAGAAGGATTTGTCAAATATGTGGCTTCATGAACTAGCGCTCTGGCTAGACTCCAATCAAATAGAACTGAATGTCAACAAAACGAAATATATTATTTTTAAACCGGGTCATAGCAACTTCGTAGTAATCTTAATCTAAAAATAACTTTTAAAAACTTGGAATTGGAACGAGTGTCCTCCCTTAAATTCTTGGGCGTCTGGTTTGAAGAAACACTTAGCTGGTCGCGTCATATAGATCATGTTCGCTCGAAAATATCTCAATCTATTGCGTCTTATACAAACTCAAACAAATCCTTCCTGTTGGCTTAAACGTCAGCTCTACTACACTCTAGTACAATCCCATCTTCATTATTGTTTATTGGTCTGGGGAACTACTACAAAATTTAATTTGACTAGGATACTTGGTCTACAAAAGAAAGCAGTTCGTTGTATTGAGAACCTGGGTTATACTGATCATACAGCTCCATTTTTTGCAAAGCACCGACTTTTGGATATTGAAAGCCTCTTTATCCTTAAACTTGCAATGTATATATAGTGACTACACAGAGATGAAATTACATTTAGTGAGACTTACTACCCGAAGACAACGCCATATAATCTGAGAAACGAAATCTACATGAAACCAAAAATACGAACCAATTACGGTTCCCAAGCAATAACTTACAAATACCCGAGCTCCTAAACAACCACCCCGATATTATTGAGTTAATAAAATGTTCTACTTCACTTTTCACCTTTAAGAAAAATATGAAACGTTATCTCCATCCATTTCATGAATAGCGTTGTGAAACTGTTTATTTAATTATTTTTGTCGATTTATGGGGCTGATTATCAGTTTTATGTTTCCTTATTTATCCTTGTTAACCGATACTTTTCTTTGTAAGCGATACATTCCTAGCAGCAATTGATTACTGTCAATTCTATGAAGTGCCTTATCATGTATATTATTATTTATATGTGTGTTATTTTATTATAATTGTTTTTTTTGCTTTTTTTATGTATTAGAATATTGTTTTGTGGACACGATATTGACTCCACAGTTTTCTTTGCGTTTACTGCTGTGTGCTGCTGAGCTATGTACAGGGTGGTGGGGCCTCGTCAGGTAAATTTGTTTACCTTTTGCCCTTCCACCCGCGACTCAAGGAGTCCAAATAAAGATTATTATTATTATTATTATTATCTTCAGAATTACGCCTTGTACTGTATTAGTGTGCGGTGGGGGGTTACGGTGACTTTGTAGTCGGAGACTGAGTTCAATGCTAGTAGAGCATCACTCTGGAGTTTTGTGTGAACCTCTACGAGGAGGTCACCTGATGTCATCTTCTTAGCCTGAAAAGTCTTCCCAACACACCCTCTAGAGTTTTTGCGACAAGAAAAGGAGACAGTTTACTTAGTGGTTTCTCAGTTTCTGAGTGCAGCACCAAAAACTTTGGATATTGTGGAGTAACTACTACAGGAACATCAAGTGTACGTGCTTCGGTGCAGACTCTTTTCGGAGCCCGATCGAGGAAGGTTTTGTTTTGCAGACCCATAGAGATGGGAAAGAAAGTTCAGTGCCCGGGTGCACCGCCCACCACGGAGCCCAACAAGGGGGTAGGTAATGTGTCATAGCAAGAAAGGCTTGGCTGACACAATTACTCTACCAGTGCTGCGCGGGCACTATACCCTAGTGTGGATGCAGGGACAGGACCTATTTTCACTCAAGGTTAGTCCTTGCCGCCTAAGAGGGTGAAAAAGGAAAGAAGAGAGCGAAGAAGAAAAGAGAAAGAGGTGGGAGGAAAAGTGAAAGAAGGAAGAAGAGGGTAGAAGAGGCGACTAACTGAATCATCCTGGTCGGGCCAAGCCAGGACACCCGTCTACGAGAAGCAGGGGCCGAAGCGGTGTATTGCCTCGCCCGGGGGGCCTCGAAGGGTCCAAACAAACCCCGGGCTCAGCTCAACCACCAGGGTCCCCTTTTCTCCGGACACGGGTACGCCACGCACAGCCAGACGTGGGTGGGCGAACCCACATGGCTCGGGGTTCGTAGTGACGCCACTCACCAAGCACCTACCAAGGCAGGTGCCCCCTGCGTGCGGGTATGGTGGCCCACATGGCTGGGGTCCGTGGTGACGCTACTCACCAAGCACCTAGCACCGAAGGTGCAGGCGCCCCCTGCGGGGCTCGGGGTCCGTGGAGACGCCACTCTCCAAACACCTGCTCTCACAGGTGCCCCCTGCGGGGCCGAATACGTTACCCCTTCAGGGAGGGAAGGGCGAAGCCCCGTGCACTTCAAAACCAAGTGCTGTAGCGTCTCGCTCTCATTATGACAGGCGGCACATAATGTGTCTGTATCCTGAAATTTCGCCTTATACGTCCTCGTCCTTAATACTCCCGTTCTCGCCTCGAACAGCAAAGGACTTCCCAGTGAATTGTCAAACATATTTTCCTTTCTTATGTCCTGCTTTCGTGGCCTGTACACCGTTAGTGCTGATTTCTCCCGCATTCTTCTCTCCCACATTTTCCTCTCTGCCTCTTTCACCCACTTTTCCACTGAAGTAGTCTGCTCAGTCCCCTCAAAAGTGTGTAGGTATTTAAATGTAAGCTTTCGGGTTCGGTTTGTGCATTTATGTTTAAACTTTTCATGTATAAATACTTTAATACCTTCCATGTCCACCACACATCATCCACTTTGGTCAACCTTTGTTCAAATTTGAACTTACTAATTGCCTCCCTGCTCTCAAAAGACGACCATCCCATGGTGCCCCCCTGTGTTCCCAGTACCAATCTGCCTATGCTTCTTGTCGAATTTCTAATCCTGATTGAACCTGATTTCATGCACAATCCTGGTACCATCACTCCTGTCCTTTCCATATACCTCTGACCACTTCATATCTATTTTAGTTCCATATAGTGCCTTGAGCTTCATCATAGATGAATTCCTTTTCGCTTTTCTAATTATATTCTTCTAATGCTCCTCTAGATATTTCCCTCCCTCATTGAGCCAGACTCTCAGATATTTGTATTTTCCTACATGGTCTATTACAGGGGTGGCCAGCCTGACCCGGCCTAAGAGCCGCAAACAAAACCCGAAACTTTCGAGAGCCGCAGAGGGGGAGGGTCGGGGGCGGGGGGGGGGGCAAACTTTGTTCAGAGCAATAAACGAAACTCGAACTACTTTCAATCTATCCGAGTCAAAAACAGTCCAGCTGTACGTAAGGTAGCAGTATCACAAGACTACCAAACCGCAACCTGCCTTTCGATTTAAAACGCGCTACATTTCTCTTTTTGGGGAAGTGCTCGTGTGACCGGGAGGGAGACGGGGGAGGGGATGGGGTAGGGGAAGGAGCCGCGAGCCGCAGCTTGGCCACCCCTGGTCTATTACAATGTCTTGTATCCTCAAGGGTTCCCTCTTTTCGTTGTTAACATTATTACTCCAGACCTTTCACTACCTAAAGTCATGCCCAGGATGTTCCTCTCCTCTCCACATATTCCAGCTAGTTCCTGTAATGTATCCTGGTTATCCGCCATAGGTACTACGTCGTCCGCATACATCAGTCTTGGTATTTGTACTACATTTCTCCCTTCTTCTCTATAACTCACATCAAAACCTAAGTTGCACTGCTCTAATTTATTTTCCATTTCACTGAATGAAGAGCAGAGGTGATAGCGGACAGCCCTGGCTGAGTCCTCTTTTTATTGTTGCGGGTTGTGTAGTTTCTGCTTCCCATGTTATAACTACCCTATTGTCTGTGTATACCTGCTGAAGAAACCTAACCAAATTTGCATCTCCTTCAGCTGACCCCAGAGGTTTTCCTGGCTCACATTATCGTACGCTCCCTTGATGTCTAAATAAGCTGACCATAAAGGAAGTTTGGTTCTTCCTTGCTATTTCTATACATTGAGTGGTGACGAATAAGTTATCTTCGAGTCTTGCCATTTCGGAATCCATTTTGGAGCTCACCCAGTATTTGCATATCTTCTGCCCATTACTCCATTCTACACTTTTCTATCTGCATAGCTAATCTGTATAGAACTGAAGTTGCCGTTATCTGGCGTTATGACAATAATGTTTTCTTTGTCATCCTTTGCCTTTAAATATTAGTTTCATTTTACTTAGTTTCCAATCATTGGGTACCTTTTTTCCATAATTACTTGGTTAATCACATGCCGTAACTTCAATTTGCTTGTTTTTCCTAGTGTCTTTATGAGTTCCATGGGTATGTCGTCTGGGCATGTCGCTGTACCTGCTGGGACCTTACTTTCTGCCTTGTCCCATTCTTTTGTAGTCGTCTTCATTGTTAAACAATTCTGTTCCTCTCTACACTGCTGCTGACCGTGCCATTCACTGTCCCCTTCTGCTCAAGCTGGGAGAAAGCCTCTTCGAGTCTGCCTAATATATTCCCCGTGCCTCTTCCCCCTATACTCTTCTCTCCTCCTGTGTGGTCAGTAAGTGTTGGAAACCCTCCGTCTTTCTCCCCTGCGCCTTAACGTGCTCCCAATACCCTTTCGCCGCATTCCTATCTTTTGTATTTATTTCCATCGTTCACTGCACTCCTGCACTTCCAATTTTGGCCTGTATTAAAGATGATGCCTCCCTTTTCCGCTCTTGGAAGTTTTCACATTTTGATGCTACTTCAGCTGGCAAGGCTCCCCTTTTCTTTGCCCACCTATGCTCTTTAGATGCTTCTTTTCGTCGCAATATGGCTGCTTTGACCTCCTTATCCCACCAGCTTTTTGGTTTATGTCTTTGTTTTTGCTTTCCTCTTCGTTTAATTCGACGCTTCTCTAATTCTCTTTTAAAGATTCCTATTAAATCCTCATACGTCCATTTTCCTTCTGGTTGTTTCGATACTATGTTCTCAATACATTTAGATACTTTTTGTATTTGAGCTTCACTTAGTTTAGGCTTACCCGCTCGTTCCCGAGCTTGTTTTTTCTGGTTCGGATGTGCCAAACTTAATCTGAATTCTTTTATGGTCACTCCCTAAGCTTTTTGTACTTTCCTCATCAATTTCCATACCTGCTAGGCTGCCATACTGAGGCAATAGTCTATTGTTGAGTATGACTTGTTTCGTCCCCACGTTATTTCCCGTCGCATTTTACTTGTGCATTAACTAACACTAGGTCCAGGGCATCACAGAAATCTTCTAGCAACTTTCCAGTTGTATCTGTGAATCCATCTTTTAAGTGGACATTCATGTCTTCTATGATAATTATTTCCTGATTAAGGCCAATTTCTCTTATATCCCTCGTTATACATGTAAAGTGTTCTATATTTTCCTCCCTCGAGTCATTTCCTGTTTTCAGGTAAGCAAACCCTAGACCCAGAGAAGGGTGTTCAGACCTGTTACCCCAACGTTACTAGGTCAGCTCAGTTGACAAGCTCCGCATTAGGCCTCATTCACACAGCCGTTTTTTCGCCGGCCGACCTTTCCGCCGGGGGAGAGGGTTTTGGGACCGGTTTCCGACCGAAATCGAGCCGCCGGAGTCGAAATGAGCCGATCGTCGATGTTCTACGTCTCCAGCGCCGACGGAAGACGGGGAACGCCGGCGCCCCGCCCCATCGAGGGACGGCCAATCACAAAATAGGAAATTTCGCTCAATCCGGCGGATTCCCAAAAGTTTAAGTAAGCCACCGTAGTTTAAGTGAGTATATTCCAATCCAATCCAAAACAGTGCTGATTTTTATTTTTCTTTGAGGGGGGGGGGGGGGGGAGATTGTGTTTCACATAAGGAGACTGGACATGGCACCCTTCAACACTGAGAGTCTGCTCGAGATGATCAGGGAGCATCGATTTCTCTACAATCATGGTGACCCCGACTTCAAGGACACACAGATGAAGAAGAACAGATGGAAAATAATCGGGGAGGAATTCGGGATGGAAGGTAAGCGATATGAGGCGTGCGCTCACAATGAATAGAAGTGGCATTTTTTTTTTCCAGGATCAAAAGTGGTTGTCACTTTCGCCAACTTGAAGGATCAGTGGCGAAAACTGCATAACAAGATGGACGCAGGGGAAGAGGTCTGGCGCCGGTCATCAGATGTAACACGTATAACGTGGTGATACTTTGCCATAATTGAGAGCATGATGGCAAGGGAGCGCCTAGGGAACGTGAGTGAAATGCATTTTGCCGAAGTCTTTGAGACGCTTTATGTTTTGAATTTCCGGTTTTGGAGCGATTGGTAGGGGCACGTATTGCGTAAGCGCTCGTTCTGTTCGAGCATTCCTTCAAGTGAGGTGTACCCGCGCGCTCGTGACGCGTTCACGCCTTGCTCGTACCGATCCTTTCGAACCGTCGTTTTTTGAAAATTTAAGTTTCCAGGCTTAATGATAAATACTGGAGACCGCGAAAACTCTAGCACATGCGTTTTTCCCCGTGCTATCTTATGATAGAGTGGTGCAGTAAGTGCATCTTCTGAAGACTGACAGGTGAACTGTTGGCGTACGAAAAGTAATTTTATTATAGACAATAATTTTTTTTTAACGATACATGAAAATATAACCCAAAAGCTCAACAATTAAAGAGGGAAAAATGAGTATACTAATGTCTGAAAAATAGCTGAAGAAGTTTGTACAGAAATTAGAACAAAAAGTATAAACATGTGTGGCTATATTAAATCATACTGTAAGTTTTAAAAATCCTAGGTATACAAAGTGTGCCCCATACACACCCCTACCTCTTCCTTCTTTATTTGTTCCGTCATCGAGTGTGCTTTCATGGTGTCATGCTTTTCAGAGATCATGTTGCATGCGGAGATGCATGTCCTCCAGAGCACCAGAGAGGTCACACCTTCGAAACACTCCTCCGTCGCTCTCACCACTAAAGCGGCCAACATCTACATACAAAAACTTGTATGCCGAGTCGCAAGAAGGATCTTGCTAAATGCTCCTTTGCAATTAAAATTCTCGGAGCCCGAGTTACAAGGCCTCAAGAATTACGTGCTTGCCGTCGATACTTCCTGCAAACAGAAAACTGGACGAATTTTTCCTTCAGCTTCATATCCGAAAGGCGAACAATAAAGTGAGGCTGATGTAGGCGAAGCAGACAGTAGGTTTATTCCCATGAGATACTCGCCTACAATTTGTGCTCATGCTGTAATGCTCTATGCATCTGTACACGTGGTACTTCTTTCTTGACATCACCTTACCTGATAGCTGGCATGCATCTCTCGGTTCCTTCCTCGCTCTCGTGCTCATGCAACATACCTTGGTTGATGTGCAGCGAAGACATGCCATCCAGTTGCCGTACCTTGGACGCTGCAACTCATTAGACGTCAAAAACATAATTCATGGCAAAATGGTAACAAATAGTGGAAGTGGCAGGGCATAAAGTTTAATAGACTTGAAAAGAGTGGAACAAAATGCCAGAGTACCAGCCACATTTGTACTTGAAGCATGCACACCATGTAAATAAGGCATGTGTTCTGGAACACACTTACCGATGCAGTTTGGAACATTCCAGCGCTGCAGAAACCCTCTAGCTATGTTCATCCACTCTTCAGGAGTTCGAGGACATCTCACATAGTCGTCCTTCAGATTTTCCCATATTGTCTGTGAAGTTTCGGCCATCACCTCGGACACGGTAGACATCGCAACTTGAAAGGCGTACGACAGACTCCGCTGGCAGTCACCACTGGCGAGAAATCTGCAATAGAATCCTGTATGAAGTCATCCACCTAGCTGAAGAAAAAGCAAACATGATCAGGGATTACCATGGTGAACAGATCCGCATTCGTTTCATGCGATGGATGCTCGCAAGGTAGGTGACCGTACGTAGTATAAAGGGGGACCCACAAATAATGAGAACTTTTTATAGAGACTCGCATGGGCTCGCATGCGCTGTCAGCGCCGTATCCAGTTCTCGTTAAACGCTCCCACATTTTTGTCGCAGGAAAACATACAAAATACATTTTCTGCGTTTTATTTGTTACCACAACAAATCTTCGTCAAGGCTAAAATTGTAGATAAATACTGTGCAACGTTTATTTCTTTTTCCATGAACAAATCTCGACCAGAATGCAAGAACACCAAGGCTCTAAATGCCTGTAGTTGGCGATCACAGGACCCGAGCTTTCTTGCTTGCTACTGCCATCTTCTCCGTCATCTGTCGATTGATGTCGCTCACGTAGAAGTGCATTCGCGTTACAATGAGAGACATTGAAGTTTTCAAAGTGGTCTTTGCACCCCAGCCTCCCTATGTCGCATTTTCAGGGTAGCAAAAAAATGTCTTTATTTTGGCTTGAAATAGATCTCTGAAGCGAAATCGAGATCAATAAAAAACATTGCAAAACTGCAACGTTAAGAAAATAGTAGTTAACATAAAGCAATTTTAAATTAGCGCGCGTATAAACACGTCAACACGCATGCTCTGTCAGGCACATGGTGCATGCATTCACACGCTTACACAAATGAACTCGTTTCACAAAGATAACGAGAGTGCCTCCCAATTCGCACACTATTACTAAATCTCTGAAGTATACACACACGAATCCGCGCTGATCAGCTGATCGGAAGTGATGTCTTCAAATTCTTGTCCCTTAGTGACACGTCTCCGAAGTAGCACGCACACGTAAAGGCCCATACGCACATTCGCGTTTGAACGCGTTTGAGTGCGTTGCGGCGTCCTTGCGCCCAGGAGCGGTCTTCGCCAGCGCCAACGCAAGCGAGTAGAGACTCGCTCAACTTTCCGAAGCGTTGCGGCGCATTCGACCTAGTTCGACCAATCAGAAGCCCAGAGAGAGGAGAGGAGGGTGACGTGTCCGCTCGCGCCACTCGGCCGACTCGGCGAGACGTATCCGGTTCGCCGCCCGCAGAAGTTGCTTTTTCGTTTTGGGGAGCGGTGGGAAGTGTATTTTCCGAGGCTGCGACGGTTCAAGCTTGACAAAACGTGGGGGAAGCCGGCGGGATTGTCCCAAGATGGAACACTTCGACGCTGTCGCTGCCTTGGATTTCGCGTACTATTGGTGAGCCGCTAGCGACGATAGCGCGTTCTTATTGGCTCTTGACTGCGGTTGACTGCGTGTCAACGCAACTGTGCGTACAAGTTTGGCGCAAGCGCTCTTCGCAACGCAACGCATCCACTTGCCGCGACAGAACGCACCGCGCTCAAACGTGAATGTGCGTATGGGCCTTGAGGGACCGAGGTAGTCACACACGTAAAGAACACACGAGAGGAAGACCTCAGTCGTTTTCACCAGTAACAGGCCTCGATGTAGCCGCGGATTACAAATACAAAAACAGCCCGCTTCCTTGAAATGACGAAGACGGTTTCAAATTGACATGCTTTCCTAATGTGGCTTTGGTATGTATGCAGCAGTTTACGCTTCAACTTCTGACGCAAACACACATTAGCGCACCCAGAATTTTTGCCTGGGGGGGGGGGGGGGGGGGGAGGGGTTGTGAAATTTTGACAACCGATCGGAGGAGAGAGGGCTGGCCGCGGGGAGGGGGGGGGGAGGGTTAATTTAACCCTTTTTAGAGCGCAGCTCTTAGGCGCCCGTTTCCGGCTTGAGCGGCGTCGGCGTCAACGTCGGCGTCGGCGTAACCGCGCGTTGCATTATGGGACGCGTGACGTCATTGATGACGGCATCGGCATCCGCATCGTCATCCCCACTGATGACGTCATCAGCGGTGGAACGAGGTTACCTGTCATGCAAATAAGGCCCGACCTGTGTGCAAGCCACCCGAACAACAGCGGTAACGCATAGGGACCAGTCATGGGACAACGGGAGGAAAAAGCGCGGCCGAACCCGTGGCATCCTGTCCTAAATACATTATTATGTGCGAGTTAAGGCCCGTTCACACAGTTGCGTTCGGAGCGACCACTGTGCTTACGAACGAATGCAACCGCTGCGACTTCAACGACAACTGTGCGCGACGTGTACACACACATACAACCGTATGCAACCACACGAACCAACAGCCAATGAGAAACGAGCTTCAGCTCTTGCTCCTAGCCAACAGTAAGGCACGCTTCAGACGGAGCAATTTCAACCAGCAACTTGACGTCGCAACACCAGCAACACGGGCCGCCCGCGTTCACACGCAGCAACCGAATTGCTCCGACTTGCCAACATCATCATTAAATTTGATATTTCTTTCACTATTTAGACGCCCAGCTACGCGCTAAAAACGTGTTCTTATATCTTTGAACGGCGTTAAGAATACTGACTCATTTTTCTGAAAATGTTTATTTCCAAAAACGATCCATTTCAAACCAGAACTAAGTCTTTAGCTGTCATCATCACCACCACAGGGGTGTCACGTGAAAATATCGCGTGACACCCCTGTGGGGTGTCACGCGATATTTTCGCGCGATATCATCGCGTGAAATATCACGCGATATTTCACGCGGTATGTGAAAAGGTCCATTGCTCATCTACAGCGAGTTTTTTTTTTTTTTTTTTTTAAATACGGCCATTTGTTCGAGATATCTCTTTATGAGTGGTGTTTTGGGGGTTGTAGCACCCTGTTGAACACTCCTACTTTATTTTGCGATATCCAAATTTCGGTTCAACATCCCTTTAAGGCCCGTTCACACGTGCAACCGAGTACGACCGAGAGAAACAAGACCGGTTTTGAAGCTCATTGCGACGTCTTAGGACAAGCTCTGCAGCAGCGCATTCGGTCCTAACACGTCGGAAGAGGCTTAAAAACCGGTCTTGTCTCTCTCGGTCTTACTCAGTTGCAAGTGTGTGAACGGCGCTTTGCGTTGCTGCGAAAGACAGTTGGACGAACGTAGCGTAGCGCGCCTCGGCGATCGTCGGCGAAGATTGCGCCGTCGTACTGCAGTGTTGTGCCCATTACCAAAAATAAGTAACGAAATAGCGTTACTCGTCAGCTTGGAAACAAGCTAACGCGTTACAGAGCTCCGTTACCATTTTGCAAATGTAACGAAATACCGGTGTCGTTACTTGCCATGACTAACGGACGTTACTTTTACGTTAGTGTGTTGTTACTTTGTGTGTCACTCTTAGTGTATGACAGCTGTTAGTATATGAGTGCACAGTCTCAACCACAAACGTCTCCACAAGATTGTAAAACACATCTTGAGAAACGGAAGCTGGATGCATACGGTCAATCTTCCTCTGCTTCAGCAAGGGCGTGTCGGGAAAGTGGGTTGTAGTCTCGGTCTTTCGTTTCTCTGAAATAATCGCGAACTCTGATAGCTTCTGCGACTGGAGGGACTGGCAGAAAAGAAAAAAAAACAACAACAACAACAATTAGGACTGATGGGAAGCACCCTGTTAATTTTTAGTTATCTGTGGCGTGGAACAACGAAATATTAAATAAATAAAGTGCATCGCGAATTAGTATAAACAAACTCTCTAAATAAATCGCAAACTTAAACAAATATCCAATATATAATATATAACTGCCATGATTGATATACCCTCCTTCTGAAATATACAAGTAAACTAAACTAAGCCGTTTTCGAAGACTTTTCGCTAGCTTACATTAATGATCACTGTGAGATGTAGCTGAGAAACTGCGACTAACAAAACAATCTTGAAAGAAAGGTGTGTCCTTTTGACAACAAAAGTGCCATTGAAGAATAACTCACCTGATTGTGCTTTTTCAAATTAGAGTTCGACGTCTTGGATGTGCTCAGCAGCTTGAGTTTCGGCATACAGAGCAGACATTTAAACAGCAAATTGTCCGAGTTCGTTTCCTTCAGTTCAAACATAGCACTTAGGCCGGGCCATAATAACGAAGTTTCGGTGGCCGTTGCCATCTTGCACGAAAAGTGAGTGCGAGATGGCAGCAAGTGTTTTTTATAACAGGCGTTCCAAAACGGCCTTGTTGGTTAGAGGCAGACGTTGCATGACAGAGGCAACTGTACAGTACACGGACTGCTCACAAACAACACACCCCATAGCCACACCGGTTTTAGTCACAGTCTGGTTTAAGCTACACAAGCAACAAAAAGAGGACACGATCGATTATCATAACCAATAATTATAACCAAAAAAAGTATTGGTGATTATAAACGAAGTATAACGCCGCCCATACTTTGGTTATAATCACATGTATACTCGTAGTATCTTTACGTGTATATATGATTAAAAAGGTGGTGAGAGTTTATAATCTCTTTAAACCCAAGTTTCTCTTTCACTTCTAAAAACCTTTTTCTTTTCTTTTTTCTTCCCACACCGGCAGCAGCAAAGTAAGGGCGAAGCAGACGAAAGCCATCACTATTACTGCTACGAATGTGTCTCTCTAGAAGATGGTACAGTAGTGCTGATAGAGGCAGCGGGAGCCTCAACTTTGGCCTCTGACTCTTGTGTAGGACGGTCAGGATCAGGAGAAGAGCTGGTAGAGATATATGCCGAGGAAAACTGGGAAGCGAACAGTTCGGCTATGGTTGCAGGCTGAGTGACAGGACACTCTTGTCTACAAAGCAAGGTCTGCGGAGCTAGATCGCTGCCGATTAACGTAGGCCCAGAAGAGTTTCGGATCCTCCTTGGCTTTGAGTGCAATCCTTCGCTCGTATTCGTTGTGTGCCACTTGAATTGTCTTCTTCATGGAGCGCTAAAGCTGCTTAGCCTCGCTGAGACTAGCTGCACACTTGAGTTTGCCCAGCACGCTTGAACAAAGCTCGTTTGCGGTTCGCCATCTTGATCATATCTGGAGAAATCCAGGGTGGTCTTTGTCGGTGCGTTGAGTTCGTTGAACTCGACGCACCAACCTCTGGTGGACAAAATCACACCAGAGGTCAAAGTTCTCTGAGCAATCGCTCCCGGATGTCAGGCACCAAGGATCAAGGTGGGCCAGGCGTGCCATGTGAACCTAGTCAGTCCTGCCAAACCTCCGGAGCATCCGTGCAAAGTGGCCTCTGCGTGGCAGGGATCGCATAAGAAGTCTCAGTGGCCGAATGGTCACTGCCAGAGAGACCAGGGAGCACTCCACAAGATGTTACCCTGCTGATGTCCGTTGCTCGGCTAGATTTAGCGGGGAAATTGACGTCACGTGACCTCAACACCAATTCAGTTTCCCCGCTAACTTTAGCGGGAAAATTACGTCACATGACTTGGTGTAACGTCACCTATGAACAAATTCAGTTTCTCCGCTCAATTTAGCTAAAAACTTGACGTCACGTGACCTCAACAGCATTTCAATTCCCCGCTAAATTTAGCGGGGAATGGAATTGCTGTTGAGGTCACGTGGCGTCAATTTTTCAGCTAAATTTAGCGGGGAAACTGTGGGAGGGGGGAAGGGTGTGAAGTAGAAGAGAAGGGTACGGAGGAGGAGGATGGGAAGGTACGGAGGAGGAGGGGAGGATGAGGAGTAGGGGAGAGAAGGAAGGGGGTCAAGGAGGAAATAAGGGGAGGTGGAGAGGGTACGAAGGAGGAGGAGGGGCATACCCTCCCCTCCGTACCTTCCCTTCTTCCTTCTTAAGAGCTCTAATTTCGCGTTACAGAGATTTGTAACGTCTCTCATTTCTGTTCCATACATTCCTGTATGCGGACAGTTTTTTCGACCAATATCACTGGACTGTCATACAGGGAAGAATCAGTGTGACCGCGGCCTAAGAGTACGCCACCGAAACATCTCGTTCTCAATTTTCCCAAAATCCAGGTGCCCCCTTTGCACCCTCTCTCCGGAAGCCTATGGCGCTAAAAGGTTAAGAGGTTAATGAGCCGAAGGAATTGATAAGGGGATATGGGCAGAGGGTGTTCTGAAAACGGGGGATTTTGAGTACGGGGGAGATAACGCGAGGGATGCAGCGAGGATTTCGACGCAGGTGTTTCGGGATTGGATTATTTCGTGCACCACCCGTTCAGTGATGATAGAACACGTACAGAAACATGAGCTGAGGACGATTCGTCACATGCGCACTCGTCACAGGCCATCTGGTAACAGGATGATTCGTCACGTTGGAACATATTGGTCATAGGGCGACTCATCCATTGAACAGTTGGCCACATCGACAGTGCAGGGAAGAAATAATAATTTACAAACCACAATTTTAAGTAACTAGTTATGTTCTCTGACGACTGTGTAGTTATAAAAATAGAACGGGATGCTTTAAAGAGAAACTGAAACGGTTCTGCATTTGAGAAAAAACACTTAAATCGTCTTCGTTTGGCCTCCAAGATCACGAATACCGAGATTATTTTTCGATTGGGTGCACGGAGGCTGCAGAAAATAATTTTCAAAATATACCGCTGAAGCCCCTCCTTCTCGGAGCGTGACGTCATATTAGGAGTTTTCGGAATCTCCGCTCTCGCGCATCTTCAATGCCTATCGAAGCTATGCACGTGCACTCTTTCTATTTTTTTTTTTTAAAAAGGTCAAACAAAACAAGGTCAAGATTAGCAATCGCATGGGCTGCCCACACGAGCTACACGCACTTGACGGCCGAAAGATTGGTCGGAGGTTTTTCGTGTTTTCTCGTGTTAGTTACATCCTCAGAGAAAAGGAACGTGGTATTCAGATTCACGGAATAAAAATACTCTAGAATTCACCTCTAACTCGTCTTTTTCAAGAACCTCTTCAGCTTCCCTTTAATGAAAACTAATATGCATGCAAATTTATACTCTTCTGGAGGATGTGCGTAATCGTTCGAGCATGACCTTATGCATAAATACCACGTTTCAGACTGCAAAAAATGATGTCTATGCACAAATATACTCGGATTAGGAAATATTTGGGAAAAGAAACTTCACCACTCCGATATGTGAAGTCTAATACATCAGAACACAGTTTTTCGGACCGCTGCACTATGCTGTCAATGCGGCTGGTGCTTTCGTACTTTCCAGCAATGAAGTGAACCTGCCTGTTACAGTCAGCGCACGTGTCTATACGCTCGTAAGCGTGGTTCCACTTTCACCCATTGAGATCTTCATTTCATCGATGTCGAAGTGGCGATCAAGCGGGCATTTCAAGCTCGGTGACATTACTAACGGCGAAAGGAGTGCCCCATAAAATGCTATGTGGAGTTTTACGGTTTTCCACTCTAGGATAAACAAGTGATTTAAAAATCAAAGTTTGTCAGTGCTAAACGTAGAAAAGGTTTTGGCACACACCTGCTGTTTAGAAAACTCCTCAGTATGCAGGTTGCGGTTGGGTCCTCCTTGGGGGTACGGTTACTTGAAAGTGTAATTGTCCGACTGGCAGACAAATCAATCGTTAGTATCTGCTTTAAACTTTAATAAAACGGTGCTTTGTCCCTGCTGTTGCAGGTACCTATTTGGTGTCGAGAGGCAGCATCGCTCCACCTCTCTTCGTCGCGATCACCTCTACTTTTGGGAACGAAGTCCGAATTCGGCAACAGTCGTTCTTAAGTTGCCGCAACATCCCCCGTTCGGAACACAACAGCTGCTTTCCACATTTTTTTTTTTTTTTGGGGGGGGGGGGGGGGGGACAAACCATTATGCGACGGGTTGCCCCATGACGAATGATCCAGTGACCAATGTTCCGCTGTGACAAACGGGCCTGATACCAATCGTCCTGTGGCGAATCGCCATGCGACGAATGGACCGTATCTACATAAACATGACGAGCACCACGGTGGTGCCCTTTTGACGCTGACAAGCCAAGACCAAAGCTGGAGACTCAAAATGCCATCAAAAGAACAACTATACTTCGCTACGAACTGATGGAACCACTATCAGCTCGTACCGTCGGCTGCATCTGGACTAAAGCGCGAAACACATGTACGACAAAACCGTCCGATCCGACGTGCGGACTGCCGGAATGACCTTGGGGGGCGAGGGTTTTCGTAGCACCGGAGAGCGTTGAAAACCCTCGCCTCCGACCGTCGTATCGCCTGATCGGACGTCGGATCGGACGGTTTCGTCGTACGTGTGTTTTACGCTTTATGGACAGAAGGTAGTCGGTCAAAAATGATGACGTCACTCGCTCAAGAGACAGGTGTTCGAAACAACTCTCAGCCATCGACATGCGCAGCTAAAAGGTCTCACCGAGATTTGAACTCGGATCGCTGGATTCAAAGTCCAGAGTGCTAACCATTACACCATGAGACCTAAATTTCCGACGCCGGGAATCGAACCCGGGCCTTCTGGGTGAAAGCCAGATATCCTAGCCACTAGACCACGCCGGAGATGCGGACTGATGGGGTTCCCAGTATACTTATACAGTAGCCCCCTAGTAAAACTAGACTGACACCCCCCCCCCCCCCCCCCCCCATTTTTTAATTTTTTTTTTTGCCAGGCGATTTATTACGGTGTCAGAAGACTACCCACCTCCCTCCCATTCACACGAGCACTTCCCCAAAAAGAGAAATGGAACGCGTTTTAACTTGAAAGACAGGAAGCGGTTTGGTAGTCTTGTGCTGCTGCTACATTACGACCAGTTGCACTGCTTTTGAGTCGTATAGATTGAAAGTAGTTCGAGTTTTGTTTATTTCACTGGACAAAAGTTTGACCCCCCCCCCCCCCCCCCCCCCCCCCTCTACGGCTCTTGGAAGTTTCATGTTTTTGTTTGCGGCTCTTAGGCCGGGTCAGTCTGGCCACCCCTGACATAAACCTTCGGCTGTGTTCGAGACGTTGTGTTGTGTTCGTCCCCTTCTGCGTTCCTCAAGGCTGGTTCACACACTTGCAACGATTACGTTCGCATGCAACCGAAACGACTGTAACGACAAAAACACCGCAACAACCGTGGCTCATGATTTGCTTCGCGAAGCTACCCTTTGCATCACTTGCCATGCTGTGTTCGGCGAACGCTTGTCCCGGTGACTTTGTCGTTACGGTCGTTTCGGTTGCATGCGAACGCAACCAACGCAGATGTGTGAACCAGCCTTAAGTCTCGGCTTTTTATTACCATGAAGTTAGTAGACGATTCAAAGATGCAAATCACTCAGCAAAGACCTCCTTCAACGACGACAATCGCGCGGAACGCTAGAGAGAAGGTTTCCCCTCTCTTCCCCAGCGTTCTGCCTGCCTCCTCCTCCCCGGCCTGTCTTAACCTCGCCCTACCTTCTTCGATCCCTATCGGTATTCGCACGCCCCTAAAAATAGTCCCTAAAGAGTGAGTCCTCAGCTACGAACGACGCACTGCATTTCAGTTCGCATGACTCAGTTCGCATGACTCAGTTCGCATGACATCTATACTTCTTCGACAATCTCACTTTGGATTTTGAAGGAAAGGGGGATAGCGCGCACGCTGATCCCCCACTACCAAAAATTGCATGCCCCATCTATCTCAGTTTGAGAAAGTGGCAGGGGTCAACACGGCCGAAGTGCAATGGCCGCGCCTCGCCCTGGGGGCTCTGCCTCCTTGATCGCAGACACCCCGACACCAGGTAAGTATGAGGAGAAGATTGCTGAAAAATGAGTGTGTTCCTCGACGGGGCACCTGTTTTTTCCGGTGAGTTTCATCAGTAATTTCACGGGTATTGCGTTTAAGTTGTAGGGAAGCTTATTTTTAAACAAGTGCTACATCAGGCGACTGGTTTAGAAGCGATCTCTATTATATAAATGTCATTTTATGCATGAAGTACTGTCCTGTGTAGATATAAACTGTACCACCACTCGATCAGCAGCCGCAGCGGCGCCAAGATTAAACACCTGTGGCGGATTTGCAGCGGACTCTTCCACTACTACGCATCCGCCTGCAAAATTTATTTTTATGTACTATTTCCTTTTCCAATAGTGCAGCCCCGCTGGGAGCACTAAAGGGGTCATGAAACGATTTTCCTACTTCTTCCACACGTACGACGAAACCGTCCGATCCGACGTCCGATCAGGAGATAGGACGTTCGGAGGCGAGGGTTTTGAACGCTCTCCGGTGCTACGAAAACCCTCGCCCCCCAAGGTCATTCCGGCAGTCTGCACGTCGGATCGGACGGTTTCGTCGTACATGTGTTTCGCGAAACCGTCCGACCCGACGTGCGGACTGCCGGAATGACCTTGGGGGGCGAGGGTTTCCGTAGCACCGGAGAGCGTTGAAAACCCTCGCCTCCGACCGTCGTATCGCCTGATCGGACGTCCGATCGGACGGTTTCGTCGTACGTGTGTTTCACGCTTTAAGGTGAAACGAAGTAGTTGTTCTTTTGATGGCATTTCGAGTCTGCAGCCTTGGTCTCGCTTGTTTTTTTTGTTCAGTGTGCGGTCGTCTCCTCTTCAAGTTAGCAATTTGCTGATTTTAGGGCTAGGGTAGGCTAGGGTGTGCCATTACTATTTCCCTAAAACATAGAAGCGGATGTTTTATATATTTTCGGGCTGAAAATATTTATGTCGGATTTATGAGAACAATATACTAAGAAATGTAATTAAGATAAAGTAGCAAACACTTTCAATCAAATATATTTGCAAGATAGCAACTTACTACCAAAAGTAAAGGAAATAAAGTATCTTAAGTAGAGTATTTGAGACAGTCACAAGTCTGAAGGAAACACGCATTCTTCATACACTACAACCCTCTACTACACACGAAAGAACACTGGAACGAAGGGGAACCAGCGGATACCCCCTGAGCTCCCCAAGGTCAACTTTTTTAAAATAAAATCATTGATATACACCAGCCAGAAGTTTAGTTTTTGGCGACATAGCAAATATTTGGTCAACAAAATAGACCTGGGCAACGTTTGAACCGTGTCATATCTCAGCAGACTCCCGACACCCCCCCCCCCCCCCCCCCCCCCCCCGCCGAAGGCCTACCGCCCCCCCCCAGGCCTGACCCATAAATCCGCCCCTGGGTCAGCATGGTAACAATGCCCCAGCATCTCCTTGACCCTGATGTCCTCAGAAGTAGAAAAAAAAAAATGCGTTCGGATTTGTATTTTTTTTTTCTTCGGGGGGGGGGGGGGGGTGAGTATTTCTTAAGAAATGTAACGATTTCCCCCTGATTGTATCGCGATACAAAGGAACTTTCAAAATGTATTTCGATACAGGAATACAGATACTGGTGAAAAAAATGTATCGCGATACAGAAATACAGATACGAAATGTATTTCTGAAATACTATCGCGATACATTTGTATTGCGATACTGCCCAACCCTGACCGAGAGCAGCAGGCGGCAAGGAATCTCGCGCCTTCTCGTCGCAGACGCGACGCTCCGAGAGTAAACTAGAAAACGGCCGCCACTGTCAGATATAGATATAAACACATCCTGTTTTCCGCTACCGCCGAATTCGCTTCGGCCGCAGCAATTTTTTCCGCAAATGTAAACGCCCCATTAGATATCCCCACATACAGTATCATCGTTGTAAACAACTGAAATTAGGGTAGTGAAGCCAGCACAACCAACACCGAAAGAAAGGGAGAAAAAATAGGTGAAACGAAGTTGCAGCTTTTTTTTCTTATTCCCGAGACGAGTGTACGGGTGGGCGGCGGAGAAAAGCTCACCGGAGAAAAGCTCACCAGAGAAAAGCTCACCGCAAAACTGTCCGATGCGTAGAAAAGCTTACCGGCCTTTTGACGGATGCGGAGAAAAGCTCACCTACGAATCTAGGAATCGAGCGTTCTCTGAAATACGCTCACTCAACTCAAGTATGCTGGGGTGCCTTATGTTCATGCGTTCATTCTGCACCTCACTGGCAGAATTTAGTTTTAAAATATATAAAAAGAAAGTTTTGTAACATGTCAGGCGTTGCTTGACGAAATAAAATAAATAATTTCAATAAAACGCTAACTAAAAAACAAAAAAAAAAAAAAAAAAAAAACGGGGGGGAGGGGGGGGGGGGGGGATAACGATGTTGAGGGCCGCAGCTTGGGTGGTTTCTGGTTATTTATTTATGAAATGACATTTATGTAGTATACTAACACTGCATTGCCAAATCTTCACATTTCGCCATTTGTTCAAAGACAGTGGCTTCAATTCTTACCTCATTCAAACGGAAAATGACGAAAAAGGTCGTATCTCCTCTACCCCGGCAACGTAAGAATTAAATATGGTAACACAGGCGAAACGGGTTGACATAAAAGCGGAACGAGGGCTACAGTCAGGATGGAAAATGAAAATCAAGATGACTTATATCGTGATTTAAATCAGACAGGTTTTACTAAGATGATTTAAATGAAACTTTTCCCGAAAAAATTATAAAAAATATTTTTATTTACCGTTTGTTTATCATTTGATGCTTTCAATATGCGCATATGCTCTGTACCTAAATCAAAGATTCATCACAAAAGAAAGATTTATATCGGACTGAACACGTGTAGAAAGCAGTAATTTTCGGAGAAAATCGATGAGCTGAGCTTTATTTCTACCTTTGACTTCGTTCGTCAGTTACTTCAGATTTTTTATTTTTTTGCAATCAAATTAGAACGCAAACATAGAAACAAAAATTATGAAAGTAATGTGTTGAGAAAAAAAATCTAATATAACTTTTTTCGGTAACAAAAGACTAAGCTGTTTTTGTTTTAGGATGGCGGGGGTTTCATGAACATATAGTTGTTAAAATTGCCGGAGTTGCTTTTCTGATTGCAACTGGTTTTACGCGCTGCCACGAGTTGCAATCATGAACCAACTCGCCTGCATCGCCACATTGATTCTTTTTTCCGCGTTGTTTTCAATGATCGGAAGAATTGATCGAACAGCTTGCTGTGTCTAAAAATGATATAGTGAGAAAGAAACAATGTTTTCTAGCTACAGTGATATTAGTCTGATTTGAATTAAATAAATTTAACTTAAATAAGAAAAAAACTGATTTTGTTTTAAAATCATATTTTTCTTTCTATTTTGCCCACAGCAGAGCGACTTGATGCGATGTGTGTAGACTGCGTGACACTGTCGACATAATCGAACGGTTTTTTTTTCTTACATCTGCACGGTGTACCGCCTCCGTGAGAAGCGCTTAAACCTTGGTAGCACTACTGCTATTAAATGATAACGATTACTTTAATTAATAATTTAATTCGACGTGAGCTTTTCTCCGGGTCTGTCGAAAGACCGGCGAGCCCTTCTCCGGACCCGCACAAAGGTTGGTGAGTTTTTCTCCGGGATTCATAGGGGATAGATGTTCTCAATCACGTGGGTTCCATATCTGGTGTGCGGAACAAAACAATAATAAGACATTTTGACCTGGAATATGCGAGGAAATATAGATGAGGCAAAACAAGAATATTTGACAATCACGCATTATTTGTGAATGCCTTCCAGGGGCAAGGAAAGATCAAAATGATGTTTTAACTGGGTCTAGGATAATTCGTCGAAAGCCCGTTCATCGACATATAACGGGTAGACGGACAATTCGTTGAATAGAGTAATTCGCAACAGGCAAATTCGTTGAACGGGAAACTTGTCGAAGAGGCCCGTTCGCGAAAGCCTAGAAAGAAATCTCACCACGATTCGCCGACGTGCAAATGCAAATATGATTATCGACATTGAGAAAAAGAGCAACGATTTGCGGTGTAGCCTTTTTGTAAATTCGTGACTAAATGATGTCGCTAAGAAATTATGTAGGTCAAAAGAATAATTGCAAGTGAGCTTTTTCTCCTTTCTGCGAATTGGCCTTCCCCGAGTTGTCCGTTGACCGATGGGTTTTCAACGAATTGGCCGGATTCGGTTTTAACGCATACCAGAAGTGACGACATTCAAGGTGGCTGCGCCCTCGTGAAAAAGATTGTGGGATTTGCTAGCTTCCAACATAGGTACCGATAGAGTGTTGCGACTCAGGGCTTGTCCACGTAGTCGATCACCGTTGGACCCATGCGTCGGTCAGGACATCGAGCAGGGTCGGCAGAGAGCCAGGGTGTCTCGTCTCAAACTGTTTATATACATTCTATGTACAGTCTGCCGTTCGGCATGAGAACACATGTAGCAGCGGTCTGCTGCTCATTTTATAATGTCACATTTCCCCACATCCCTAGTAGGGAATCCCCAGCGTTCAGGCCTTCACCAAGACTGGAGGCCAGTCCCTAACATTCAGGTATGCCCTTCCCTTCTCTCACACACTGCCACACGCGGCACACACACGGAAGGGCCAGACGTCCTTGGCCGCGGTGTCGCCGAACAATCTCGGCGGACAATGGTGCCATCGAAGTCGAGGAAGGCGGAAGACATCCATAATTGCAGGCGTCCGGGCTTCCGTGTGTTAGGGGATAATCCCATGGGCGATCTAAGCTGGGGAAACTGAGTAAAGCCCCCTCCTTTGTCGAGGACGTCCCAAGGCTGTCGTAGGGTGCCTTCATGTGCGCTTCGCATAGGGTGATGCCAGACATGTACACGTTACCCAAAAAAAGTAACTAAATACCGTTACTCGTTACTCGCTCAAAAAGTAACTAAATACGTTACTCGTTACCAATTCTCAAAAGGAACGCGTGAGTTACCTCAAAAGTAACGAGTTACTTTTCACGTTACTTTGGCGACCGAATACGCAAGTGTTTTTGTTTCATGGTTTATTGTTTTCTTTTAGATGCGGAGCATCTCTTGCTCGGGTCTATGTCCCGCGGCGTCGGCGTTGTAGTCGGCACTCGAACTACGCACGCGCCACTCTCCTCCTTCCCTCTCTCCAACAGCTGCGCGTTACTCTCTCCGCTCTCTCTCTCTACCAGCTGCGTGCACTGCGCGTGCGTTCGCTTCACCTCACACCGCACGCGCACGCGCAACTCTCCTCCTCTAGTCTCCTCTCCTTCAAGTGTGAAAAAAAAAAAAAATAAACGGCGAGCGGAGAGCGTTCCAAGTTTCTCTGCCGCGAGCCGCGACGAAGGCTCTCGTAGGGGGTAACGCTAGGGCAGTCGGTGGCGCCATCTCTCGACGTCAGCACGCAACTGACTCTTTCCTCGGAACCAACACGATGCTCCGCATCACCCCATGGTTCCCCTCGGGAAGATGGTGTAATTTTTTTAGTAGTCATTGCCCTTCAGCAGCAGCTGCCTGTAAAAGTTTTCATCAGTTATGTTTCCCCACTTCCTTGAAAATACATCTCCGGTGACGCTGAAGAGTCGTTCTATTGACGCGCTCGTGAGCGCGTCGGTAGAGCTGGTGAATCTTCGAGAACTGCGCCTTCATTGAGGACAGCGGGTAATGGGTTATGTGCCTTCCCGTGTTTGCAACTTCGGGTTTACATTCGGTCCGCACCCGTTTCTAGAAGGTTCAACCAACGAACCTGATTGTGCTCGCTGGGTGAAGGACATTCCCAGCTGTAGAGTTCAGTACAGCAACGTTTATCGCTGGACACATCAGTCGAAGAGTTCGACTGACGTGTTCAGCGATATACGTTGCTGTACTGTCATACTGGTTAGTTGTTTTTCGGGTTGCCCATCTGCCTTTGTCACAATAGACGCATACTCAGGCTAGAATAAAAACAAGGCCGTTTAAGCGGTGTTGTACACGTTACTCCTCAAAAGTAACGAGATACCGTTATTCGTTACTTGGCCTTCAAAGTAACTAAATACCGTTACTCGTTCCTTTTCTAAAAAAGTAACTAAATACGTTACTCGTTACCGAAAAAAGTAACTAGGTACAAGTAGCTCGTTACTTGTAACGCGTTACGTACATGTATGGGTGATGCCAACTGCTTGTTTCCCTTTCCCACACCCTCTTCCACCGCCATTTTGTTCCTCTCATTGTTTCCCCGTGCGCCGGAAAGTGGCCTTTGTGTCCATCGGTCCTCCTATCCGAGGGGGAAAATGCTAATTCTCCCTCCGTGGGTTCCACAACGCTGCTCTGAACTTGTGAGATAAGGTGCTTGTTTCCGGGATGGTTATAAGCCCCAGGGATTATCGCCGAGAACCAAAATGGCTGCTGGTTTATCGGCGAGAGGTATTAACAAAGGGTGGCATCACCCTAGCAAAGCGCACATGAAGGCTCCCTAGGCTGTCGTGTTGCCGTGCGTCGAGGTCAGACAGCAGAAGCAAGAAGAGGGGCCCGACGGCAAAGTCGGCCAGAAGACACTGGCGTGTCGTCCCCGTAAACCAAGGTGCGTTGGTGACTCCAGGACGCCTCTCGCTTTGTCTCCGGGTGCAGCCGACCGTAGGCACCTGGCGACGATGCTCCAGGGCATTCACCTGTTGTAGCCGAATTGTAGGGCGAAACTTGTCCTCCGGGGCCTTTCACAACAAGAGTAACCAAAGGGTTATCTCAACAGCGGCGGCGATCTCAAAGGAGACGTCAAACCAAGTTGCGCAGCCCCCACATCTCCGCGGCAATGTAGACGACGTTTAGGGCTACATTATTGCGGGTCGGTTCGATAAGTTACCTCCGTCGGCCCCCCTCTCACTCTCTCAATATAGCGGAAGAGAAAACACACGTAACAGATTAAAGACAGAGTTCAAGAGCATTCATTAAAACACTCTCAAAATGAACTACAATATCCCAATCCAAAATGCCCCCCGCGTCGGCAAGGTAAAAAAAGGTCCTTACCTGCCAGACGCGGGGTTCCGGAGAGCCAAGATCGGGGAAGCATCAGAGAAGTCGCCGATACACGTCCTATCTCTTTCGCAATCGCCGGACGAGTCCCTTTCCCGAAAACGGGAAAACAAGAGGCGAAACCTCCTCGCCTTTCAGCAGTGATCCGCATCCGAGCGGGGGAACGGAAAGAGGTCCCCCCGAGAGAGAGTAAGAGGAGGATCCTCCAAGACAGGGGATCCTCCGCTTCACGAACATGTCGGAGCTCACGGCGAAGGAGGCCTAGCGTTCCGACCCGCGGCCGTTATCGCAGACATCGGGAAAGGGGGACCACAGGAATCCCCACAAGCTGTTATGTCTTTTTTTTAAAATTTTTGTCTCCACTCCTTCATATATAAGGAAAAAAAAAAGTATCTCGCTTACTGTACTTTTCAAACCGCCGGAACTCTGAAATAGGACCGAGCTTTTTTCTTTGAGGAGGGGATTAAACATCATCGGGTTTTGAGGCCAGTCCGCGGTGAGCCGTGGAGAATTTGCATCCCCTACGATTCCCTCCTTCTATTGTAGGTTTACGGTCAGCAGCATTAAGCTAAACGGTGCTTTTTTTTTATTTTTCAGGCGTGAAATTTACAAACACGTTTATGAAAAGAAAGACCCGTCCGACTCAACTAGATGGAACTCCGTCGTGCGAGGGGTCGCTCGAATTTTCTGAACCGACTCCAAGTTCATTCTCGCGGATTTTCCTGCCGCAGATGAGGCACGCGGCTTTCTCCACAAATAAATATCGGTCGTGCGGATACACCGCTTGGAGAAACGACGAGATTCGTTAAAATGTTGTCCTCGTCAGTTTTTCTCATTTGTCCATTCCCTCAAATGACAAGAATACAAATATTGTGTCAATGTACTTTTGACACAATGTACCCCCACTTCTAGCGAATCCAACATCGAGGGCACGACTGTCCCGTTCTTTCCCCTCTAGATATGAGGTCACGCCCCTCAACACGGCAGATCCCTGACCGAAAATGTACCGGGCTAATCCGGAAGCATCGGTTGACCTCGATAACGTTTGCTGACCTACGGTCCACTGTCTGAACCATGGAAATTCCGTATCTGGGTATGCAGTCTTATGCACCAGACGAGGACCCGACATGGGAGGTGCCGTTGGTGACGAGACATCACATCATCGTCGGATTACACTCGGGTCGTTTCGCTGTTGCCGTTCTTGCCCATCGTCGAATATGCAAGTTGCTGTGGTGTTCATGTTTGTCTTCTTGTCGGTAACCCGAAATTCTCAAGGTGAGTTGTGATTTTTTTTTATTCTCGAGTTTATCTACACGGTGAAACAAGGAGACGGCTGGCTCTTTAAATCGACCGGAAAATTCGGTTTCTTAACCTATCGCGCTACGACTTTGTGCAGCGTTGCCCACAGATGGTGCATTTTTTTTTTGTAAAATTTGCAAAGAGCGAACTTAGCTGAGGAAAAAGTAAAGAAAGAAAAAGGCTTAGCTCCTATGGAAACTCAGCGACGCCACCGGTCTGCAAACAACACGGCGTCGTTTCGCACTGGAGACAAGAGATGGCGCAACGAACGCCGCCAACGAACGAGCATACGGGCGCCGAGAGCCGGCCTCTTTAGCAGACGAACTTTTCGACTCAAAAGCGGCGCGCGTTCCGCAGGCGGCGACAGTCGCAGAAACAAAAACAGGCGCGGTAACAACAAGGAACTGCAGTTCCTTGTCTGCTGAATACGCCGGCTCTCGGCGTCTGCTCGTTCGTTGGCGGCAGTTGGCGTCGCGACCGCTTGCGCCATCTCTTGTCTTCCGTGCGAAACGGCGCCGTGTTGTTTGAAGACCAGTGGCGTCGCTGCGTTTCCATAGGAGCTAAGCCTTTTTCTTTCTTTACTTTTTCCTCAGGTAAGTTCGTTCTTTGCAAATTTTACAAAAAAAAAAAAAAAAAAAAAACACCATCTGTGGGCAACGCTGCACAAAGTCGTAGCGCGATAGGTTAAGAAACCGAATTTTCCGGTCGATTTAAAGTGCCTGCCGTCTCCTTGTTTCACCCTGTAGAATGTGGTAATCTGTGATGTTTTATTCCCTTCTTTCCACCAAAGTTGCGCTTTTCTAAAGTGCGCCCACAGTTGTGGTTGCTGATTGATTTGGCGTATTTAACGTAGAATTTTCACAATTTCTGGTCAGCGTGCCACTGTAAAAAGAAAAAAAAAAAACGAGGGGGAACCGCTTGGCTTTTTTTATCTACTTGTAGAGTCACAATGGTCGAACAATAACTCTCCGCATACATGTATGTATGGGACAAAAACATGCCTCGATGTTGCTTGGGGCACATATGCCGATACTTATGACATCATGTCTGCAGCGAATCCCGAGTTTTTTGCATGACGCATCAGCAGTGCGATTGCGGCTTTATGGTTCCTTCTCGTGTTAACATTGACGGATCGTCGAGTGGTAACGACAAGCTCGATGGTATGAGTGTCAGCACGGTGAAAGTTTGAAGCCATGGTCTTCCTAAAACCATCATCGCCAAAGTTGACAGACTGACGCTACTGTGATCGCCGAAGATGAAAACAGAATAAGACCAAGGGACTACGATTCTACTAAAACATGATAATGCCCGTTTGGTCAATGGACTTCTTCCAAAACCGACGCGCCCCATCGCGGCGAAATACCACGCTGTGCACTCTGGGAACTAGTTGGCCACTCAGTTTCGGTTTCGACTGAGCAGCTTCATCTCATGCTATCACACCGCGACCGAACGCGCTGCTTGCGTTTTCGATTATCTGACTTTTTACGAATGTACGGTATACACTCATTCTCGAGCGATACAAAACGAAGACCGGGGACCGGGGCACTTTCCTTGGTTCCCGAAACACCGGATATTGTGCGTGCGTATGAAAACAGTAAGACCTGGCTTAGTCAAGGGGCCATGAAACGAGTTTTGGGCTGGGATAAATGATTTTAAATTGGGACTTTACTAATCGCATATCGTTGAGTTGGCCAAAAGAAAGAGGGTAGAAAGTCAGCAGCCAGCTTTTCGGTACGAACATCTGAAAATATAGCGGACTATTTTGTACCTTCTTTCCTACGAAAGCTCTCCGCCTTTTCACTATGATACATCCGCGGTTCCCAAAGCGCGTCAGCGGTGCCAACCTGACGTCAGCCGAGCCCAGCTAACGCATTGGACACGAGAACTGCGTCACTCAGACGTATGCGCTCGTCAACAATAAATCCGTCGAGAAATATTCGGATTTGCATTCGTGGCCAATGAGTGCCCTGACGGAACTTATCGTCACTGAGGAATGACAAGTTCTATGGTGTGCATAAAAAGCACGGTGGAAGCTAGGAGTCATCGCACCGGTGCCGAACAATATCACGACAACGTGATTTCACAATTTGCATTTGAGTTGAGGATTAAAGCTAAGGAGGAAGAAGTAGGAAAATCGTTTCATGACCCCTTTAGTCACCTCACCCCACGAGTGCATCTTTGAGCTCAATTTCAATAGTCCCGTCTAGTACCAGTGAACTAGAACTGAAATTTGATCACCTTGAGCCTTACACGTATTTCGTTTGCCAAACGTCCGCTTGTCGTTACTTCATTGGGCGAAAAGCAAGCCGCATCCTCACAGGAGTATCAAAGTTGAGCCCAGCGTTTACGCATGAACTTTTAAAGAAACGCAATAAATCCGACCTCACTACTGCACAAAAGTTACTATGATGTCTTCCTCGTGTCATCATATATCTCCCACTCAAATTTTATGCTGATAGAAGATTAAGTTTTCGCGAACCCTGAGATCGGCTAGCTCCACCTCACTAAGCCTTTTTGGACGGGTTTTACTGACACCCAAGATCTGTGTCTGAAATCATCTCCGGATATTCAGACAGGAAGAAAGCAAAAACATAACAAATATAATGGCCATTAGCAACCGTCAAATGCGCTTTGAATAATTTCGTTCGTTTGGCGCACCGCATAGGGGTTCATGCCCGTCCGTCCGGCGTACTTCCGGCAAACGGTGCGAAATTCTTCACACAATTGCTCGACTTTTGCTTTAAAACGGTTTGTATGTGCGAATGTGCCTATACGATTGCAGGATAACTTTATGCGGATATGCGATGTTGAATATTAGTGGAATGCAAGCGGGTGGGGACTTCACTTCGTGCAGTGCTGCGCGGGTCAGTACAGATAAGAGATAAGGAGTGTGTTAAAATTGAGCCTTTCAATGGTGTCTCCGACGTTTTACCTCGCGTACTCAGGCGTATTAGGAAAAACAGTAATTGCAAAAAGTTATATTTCGTCTATGGACGCACGAAACGAACAAACTTCCTGATCAACAACACTAATGTGAAGGCGCGAGCTCGATGTATGCATACTTATTGGTTGCTACAGCTTGTTGATTCGTACACAAGCAAGATCCCCGAGCTTGGCAGCGTCGAGATTCCCAGCACTGGCTCGTCCACATACCTCGAAACGCTAACAGAAAGGCTCAAGGACAAAAATACAACAAGCATGTGTTAAGACAAGTTATACGTCTCGGGCTTGTGCTAAAGCTTCGAGGTCTGGCCATTTAGGTTAGTTTAGAGACCACAAATGACGCTCTCGGGACCAGAAAACATGAGATAACGGCCGTTAATAGTCCACGCTCTGTGTATAATCTCTTGTCGACGTGTCGATCGAAACCGAAACCATGCCATTCTCCTCACTGACCAACTAGTTCCCAGAGTGCAATGCGCGCCGTGTTGCATGCAGGGCTTTATGGAAGTAAAGTAAAAATTGTATACACATTCCTCTCCTGAATTTGCACCCCCCTCTAAAGAATCTATGCGGACGCCCATGCTTAGCGCGACTCGTTTCTCCAGTTTTTTCTACTTCCTTGACCACCTTCTCTTCCTTATGTCTGCGTAGGTATATTTCATGTTGTTAACTTTGTACAATATCATTTAGCAATGAACCAGTCTAACACCGTCTGTCGTCTTTGCCCGTCTGTCGTCTTTGTCTTTCCAGCTTCCAGCATTCACCTCAACCTGCCGGAAGAATCCAGCAGCGACCTCTCCGTGGCCCGGAACTTCCCGGTCGCCATCCTCTCTCTGGCTCTGGCCCTCGTCGGTACCCTGGTGGCGGTGTTATTCGGCAGCCTAAAGCCCGTTCTCCTGACCCTCGGGCTCGTGTACCTCCTCCTGTTCGGGCTCAGTTTCGTACCCACGCTGGGCGCCATCGTGCAGACCGGCTTCCGCGCTTTTGGCGACACCCTGACGGCCGCCATACCTCCGAAATCGGTGAAGACCTGCTCAAAGCCACCGGACTCGATGCCGAAGAATGCCGTACCAGGGCAGTCTGCGAAATCACCGAAGTCGCTGTTCAGCGGTACCCCACCGTTGCGGCCATGTTGAGGTCGCTGAGTGGGGCTGTCAGGGCTCAAGATTGCTCGAAGTTCGTGCTGAAGGGACTGTTGGGTGGCCTCTCTGGCCTTGGGTGCGAGTCGCTCTACGCCATCTGCAACAGAAGAAATCTAATTGTTTTCGTATTCGCTGCAACCGATATGTAGCACAGGAAGCAAAGGGTGCTTACTGCATCGTGCCGCAAGTGTGGGAGCCTACTTCACAACACATGAGTAATGGTGGTGCGGACGACATAGCACAACAGATGCACGACCCAGTGAAACCGAAACTCCCGTTGACAGTCTCCTGCTCCGAGAGTGCACCTGAACTGCAGGACACTGCTATTTTGCATATGCCCATTCATAGCGGTTCGAGTTTCCCATGACCTCGAAGAGACGCACATTTTTTTAAGAGGGTTTGTTTTGGGTGACTCGAATTTTGTGAATTGCAGATTATCTTGAAACAGCGAAACTAGATGCTAGTGAGGGGCCAACTTTGCCGAATCGAATATTCGGTGCCGAATTTTAGGATTTAACAAAGCCGAATTTCCGCCAATCTTTTTTAAACATTCGGTAACAATATTTTGTTGCCAAACCTAAAAGTGGATATTTTGTATTTCTGGCAAAAAAGGTTGAGGTTTCTTTTATTTAAATGCATATTGACACAGTTATTACTAAATAAGGTAATATTCTGCAAGATAATTGTATAGGTGTCATTTTTGCAAGTTTACTGGAAATTTCACAGTGACGTTTTGCAGAAGTGGTGAGACACCGAGGTTGGGTAGTAGAGATCATAGCACTATATAGCTCCTAAGAGCAGAACGCAATCCTTTGAATCCGCGTGTTTTACCGACAACATGGCCGACAGAGCAGCTCGGCGCGAGTCACGTGTTACTCTCGGTTCCAGGAGGCGCCCGATTTATGGGAGAACACATGGAGATCAACGCAGCAATGTTGATTAAAAAATAAACAGAGGTCACACTTTTCGAAACTAGTGTGTCGCGAAGTTGGTAAAGCACTAAACACTTTATCAAAGTTTTCATAATTATGGATGCGTGTAAAAATTTTGAGAAAGCAATTTCCAAAGCAATGGCATTTGAAGCAGACAATTTTTTTATGCAGCGGAGATAATCTTTTTGGGCTGGCCGGAGCGGATCACGTAAACGGTGCAACAATTTCTGTGTGCGTTTCCTGAACAGCGCGAGAGACCGTCAATGCATGTAACTGCTTCTGAACGATCGTCCTCCACTGCGCCACGTTGTCTGCTGCATAATGCTGCTCTGGCAATTTTTTTTTCTTTTTAAATTACATTCTTATGTGGCTTGCAGCTTATAGCAAATTATTGTTGTTATTCTTGAGGCAAAAAAATATTGAAGAGAACCGCACTCACAGAGGCTGACAAACACAAAGTTACGATGTCGTATACTCTACACCTTGCTGTAACCGCTGGTAGTACTAAACTGCCCGATGGTGACCGCACGGCGTCCATTTGCAATCCATGGCTCCGTCGCATCTCGCGCGTGCGCAAACATTTGCCAAATGTTTAACGAATTTTCGCCAAACTTTTTTTAATAGTTTGGCATATCTGAATCTGAAGTTCGGCAGATTCGGTCCATCACTACTGGATACAGACAGAGAGAAAGACTGGCCAAAACACGAGTGCCGACAGATTATGTTGCATGTAAATCTTAGTCAAGGGCTTTGTTCGCAGAGCCACATTGGCTGGGAAGGCTCGTACACTACACTGTTTAGGAACAAGGCTTGCTCTTGCTCCTTCAATGCACATACGAGTTACCCAGTAAATGAATAACTGACATTCCTTTCAGAGGTTAAAATCAAACTTTTTTGCCAAGGCACAAAGGAGAATGGTGGGGACATAGGCAAACGCTGAGTGTGCATGTCTTGGCATTTGTAACAGTTACTCTTGCAGATGCCATGTGTAAATGCACTTCCAGCAAAAGTTCTACTGTCCAAACAAATCTGTGCATAATCATTCGGCTTTGGCTAAAACTATTTTCATTTGTTTCCTGAAAGGTTAGCAAGGCATAATAGATATGTTATTACAATAGGTTGTATCTTTGTGAACCAGTGAATAATCGAGAAGAGACAGTGTTGCAGATGGGAGGGGAAACCGTAGTGTAGACTGGAAAATATGTTTCGCTTTGTAAGTCTGAATGGTACTGAAATTGTGTTAAATGTTTGTGTTGTCATGCACAGTTGCCCAGGTTTGGTTTATGCAGTTCCAATCTACCTCCTCGATGAAAGCCCCATTTATTAAAGACCAACAGGAGAGCTGCTTTGCCAAGGTGTAGCCTCTTCAGGATCTCTGTGGCAGCACATGAAAAGAAAAGTCAATGCAGTATTACACGTGAGGGACATAAAAAAAATATGCGGAGAGCATGTATTTCAATAGTTTTCTGTGGAGCATGGGAACACAAGGACGGGCACACAAGCAATGGATAGCATAAAAAGCACGAGGAATGCACGATGACGAAGCAAGCAAGCACTGTCACTGGGCAAAATTAAAGGGGGCACAAGCATGTGGACGAATGCGGAGGGAGGGTAAACAAATGCACAAGGCGTGCAAAGATCAGACAAACTTGTAAGTTCTAGGCGCACATATGCATAGCTTACCTCTCGAAACCTTTGGCAGAGTGGGATGGAGAGTATGTCGCATCAGAGTCTGGCATGCTGCTGGGAGCAGGAAATGTGCAGTTGTATGGCACCTCGCTGCTGCAATAGGGGACGGCAGAGTGGAAAGTATCCAACGGTACTGGCTCCTCCACGACCAGGGAGATTCATCTCGGCAGTGCAGTCCCTCAGGATCCTTTCTGCCTTGCAGGATGCAGCAGTCCAGCTGCTGAGATTAGGGCCTGCAAAGAGCACTTTTGTACAACAATGTTTTTCACAATGGCTGAATGATGCAATTTGGGAAATCGATAGTTTCTAACACTTAGAAGAATGTAGAGTTGGGCGAGTTGGTGGGAATTCATCGTAGGGAACAGCAAAAACAGACGAGGACGTAGAAGAATCGCACGGGACGAGCGCTGCGCTCGTCACGCTCGTCCATGTGGCTCGCGCACTGGCCGCGAGCCACTCGTGGAAACCGGCACGACAAGCACAGGCACATCACAGGGCGTCTCAGTTGGATGACCGGTTTCCACATTCGCTCGTTCCGCCGTGCTTTGGCTGCGCATACACGCTCCAAGCTCACGAACGAAGCGTGTTCTCAGTTATGAAGCTCGAACCGGGAGGCAGGGAGAAAAGTAATTCCTGCCGGTGGCTTGCGAGATGTGGCAGCTGTTTGAGAAAACAGAGCCGTGCATTCTGGTCCAAGTAAATAAACTGCACCGCAGAACACGACGACAATGAGTGTGCAGGCGAGCTGGTGGATGCTGATCATGTTCAAAATTACCAGAGTCTATGGTAAAAGAGAGAAAACCTAGGTCCCAGAAGAAAAAAAAAAAAGATCGTGACGTTATTAGGCTTAGGTGGACATCGGCCTTTTGTGACCCTGTACGCGCGGGTAATCCTCCCCCACAGAGTACAAATAAAGTATTAGTATCCTTTTGATTCAGGTAACGATGCTCGCAAACTTTCGCATTCTGTCGCCACCACTAGCGTCTCGGTGATATTCAGCTTTCTACGATGCGTATAGTTTATTTACGCGGATCGAAAAACACGGTTCTCTCTTCTAAAAAAACACCCTCAGTTTCGAACACGTATGTCACGCAGACTGCTGCCAAATGCGACGTTCATGAAACTCACAAAAATCACCAAAACACTAACCAGGACTTTTTCGCGGGTTCCTCGTTCGGTCCCGTCGGCGACGGGAAGCAGAAGCAGCAGGCAGCAGACTGATGGCGTCCACAACTACGGTCACCGCTGGCGAATGCCTCGAAGGTGTCCGCACAGAAACGAGGAATGTGGAGGAGGTCCTCGGTGTCGTTTTCTTGCCCGGTGCAACGTAACCATTTGCGTCTTCGCGAACCTTGCGTGGAGAACGGGATTGACTGGGAGCCTCGGGAAGACAACCGGTAGACGACGGAGTTAAACTTGACGAGCGACGCAGCCGCGTCGCCGCGCGGGCATATCACTCCCGCGTAACAAGGCAAGGAGAAAACATAGTTCGCTCGTTTTCAAACAATATCGCACCGCGTCGCCGCGCGGGCATATCACTCCCGCGTAACAAGGCAAGGAGAAAACATAGTTCGCTCGTTTTCAAACAATATTGGCTGTATTACGTCACCTACATCCTAAGATTTGACGTGGTTGTCAAAATATAATGTGCATGCGACTAGAAAGAGCAATAATAATAACTTTGGAAATCTTTTCGCAATTCACAAATTCTATTGGTCGAATTCTATGAAGGTGGTGGGGACAGGGGATGGACCCCGCAAGAGAATATAGTGCCTGTGTATTTCTATTGCTGTGAGTTTACTAGGGCGCCTCGCCATTTAGAACTGGTCATTTTTATTGACTGAAGCCCAACAAACAATATGCTTCCAAAAACAAGCTTCTCCAAAAAGCACTTGAGTGCCCCTTTAATACCGACCCTGCAGTGGGCCGCGAGGGAACACACTGGCATTGTGGCGCCATCTATGCGGTGACCCTGGAACTGCATTTCACAAGAGCGAAGGTTATGCGGGATTTCCGAGGTCAAATGTGCGTAATACCCATAGAAAGGCTCGTTTATAACATTGACAAAAGTTTTTCGAGCCAAGAAAGAAAGGATAATGCGCGAAAGAAATAAAAAAATATGCCGGACCGCCGAGTTTACACTGCTACCCAATAGATGGCGCCAGTGTGTCCTCTGGTTTAAGAAGTTTTAAGGAACCCAGGTTTAAGAGGTCGCAAGAGTGTGAACGGGCCATATAGCGCAAAGAGCAGGATGTCTTGCAGTGCTCTAATTTCAACACGTGTTCTATTCAGCTGAATTTCCGTCGGGCTTTCTGAAGCGATGTCCGTGAAGCTGTGCACGTGCGTCGTCTTTTTGAAATTGACTGATTTTTTTTCGATGATGCTCAGCAAGTTCCTAATTGAAACCATCAGCCGCATTCACCAGTCGTGACTAACTAGGGCTGTTTTAAATTTAGTATCCCGTCTAAGTAGTCGCGAACTAGGAAAAAAATCAGCGACTAAGGATCGACTCGTCCTGTGGTATTCACGAGCGCGGAAGTGACATAAAAAGATGGGTCACGCTTACGCGTACTTAAACGCCGCTGCGTAAATGGGTATTTTATCGCATCAAAACTAATATTGAAATGTATATAAGGAAAAACAAAGTTACAATGAGAGTCTAATTGTCCGAGAGAGGGGTTTACAAAGAAAACGTTAAAAAAACGCAAGGGAGAAACACGGCAGCCGCATCACCAGCGACATAAAAAATATAGATGAGAACTCGGGCAAAAACAGGGGGGTAGGAGGGGAGGGCGGGAGGAAGCCTCATAGGAAAAAGAAGAGGAGACAACTAAATACTATAAGCTTTATCAACATGCAGGGGGTAGAAACAGGCTAAAATGGGAAGAGATCGGGGAACAATTTGGGACAGCAAATTTTGCAGTCTATGGTGTAGCAGAAACACATCTTAGGGATGAGGAGGAACCGCCCCACATACCAGGTTATTCTTGGGTGGGTTGCAACCGGAGGGCAGGAGAAAGGAAAGGCGGAGGCCTAGCAGCGTTAGTAAAAGGGCAGTACTGGGAAAGGGAGAGAAAAGGCTGCAGGGAACATTTATGGCTGAAGGGTAGGGTAACAGGTCTGAACACTCTTCTGCGTTTTGCGTTCCTAAAAGCAGCAGATGACTCGAGGGAGGAAAATTCAGAACTCTTCACATGTATTTTGAGGGACTCAGAGAATTGGCCTTAATCAGGAAATAATTATCATAGGAAACATGAATGCCTACATAGAAGAGTTTGACGGATTCACAGATACAAGCGGAAAAATGCTAGGAGATTTCTGTGATACCCTGGACCTAGGGTTAGCTAATGCACAAGTAAAATGCGAAGGGAAAATAACTTGTGAACGAAACAACTCGCACTCAACGATAGACTACTGACTCATGCCCCACAAAGTGTATGACAGGCTAGGAAGTATGGAAATAGATGAGGAAGGTACAAAAACCTTAGGGAGTGACCACAAAATAATTAAGATTAAATTTGGCACATCTGCACCTGAACAGCAAGCCCAGGAACGAGCAGGTAAGCCAAAATCAAATTAAAAAAGTATTTAAAAGTATTGAGGACATAGTATCGAAACAACCAGAAAAAGAGTGGACGTATGAGGATTTAATAGGAGTCTTTAAAAGATAATTAGAGAAGCATCAAATTAAACAAAGAGGAAAGCAAAAACGAAGACAAACCCAAAAGCTGGTGGGATAAGGAGGTCAAAGCAGCCATATTGCGGCGAAAAGAAGCATCTAAAGAGCATAGGTGGGCAAAGAAAAGGGGAGCTTTGCCGGCTGAGGTAACATCGAAATGGGGAGAGCTTCCAAGAGCGGAAAAGGGAGGCACCAGCTTTAATACAGACCAAAATTGGGAGTGCAGGAGTGCAGTGGATGATGGAAATAAATAAAAAGATAAGAATGCGGCAAAAAGGGTTTGGAAGCACATTAAAGCGCAGAGGAGAAAGAGGATTTCCAACACTTGCTGACCACTCAGGAGGGGAGAAAAGTATAGCGGGAAGATGCACGGGAATATATTAGACAGACAATCGAAGAGGCTTTCTCCCAGCTTGAGCAGAGGGGGACGGTGGAGAGCACTGACAGCAGCAATGTAGAGGAGGACCAGAATTGTATAACAATGGAGACGACCACAAGAGAATGGGATAAGGCAGAAAGTAAGGTTCCAGCAGGTAGAGCAACAGGCCCTGCGACATACCCTTGGAACTCATAAAGACACTAAGAAAAACAAGCAGATTGAAGTTACGGCAGGTGATTAATCAAGCAATAATGGAAGGAGAAGCACCCCAATGATTAGAAACTAAGTAGAATGAGACTATATATAAAGGCAAAGGAAACAAAGACATCATTAAGTCATATCACCCGATAACGGTAACCTCAGTTCTATACAGATTAGTTATGCAGATTGTAAAGCGGAGAATGGAGGAATGGGCAGAAGATACGCAAATACTGGGTGAGCTTCAAATAGATTCCGAAGAGATAGAAGACTGGAAGATAACTTATTCGTCGCCACTCAATGAATAGAAATAGCAATGAAGAACCAAACTCTTTTATGGTTAGCTTATTTGGACATCAAGGGAGCATACGATAATGTGAGCCAAGAAAAACTTTCGGGTCGGCTGAAAGAGAATAATTTGGATGCAAATTTGGTTAGTTTTCTTCAGCAGGTGTACCCAGACAATAAGGTGGTTATAACATGGGTAGGCAGAAATTACACAACCTGCAGCAATAAAAAGAGGGCTCAGGCAGGGTTGTCCACTGTCGCCTCTGCTTTCCACGATATATCTCAGTAAAATGGAAAAAAATATTAGAGCATATAACTTAGGTTTTGATGTGAGTTATATAGAAGGAGGGAGAAAGGTAATACAGGTAATACCAGGACTGATGTATGCGGACGACATAGTACTTATGGCAGATAACAAGAATACGTTACAGGAACTAGCTGGCATATGTGGAGAGGAAGGGGACACCTTGGGCATGAGCTTTAGTAGCGATAAGTCTGGAGTAATGGTGTTTAATGACGAAAAAAGGGAACCCCTGAGGATACAAGACATTTTAATAGACCATGTAGGAAAATACAAATATCTGGGAGTCTGGTTGAATGAGGGAAAGAAAATTCTAGAGGAACATGAGGAGAATATAATTAGAAAAGGAAAAAGAAATTCATTCATTATGAAACTCAAGGCACTATGGAACTATAATAGATATGAGGTGGTCAGGGGTATATGGAAAGGAGGGATGGTACCTGGACTGTCTTTTGGCAATGGGGTGCTCTGCATAAAATCAGAGGTTCAATCAGGTTTAGAAATTCACAAAGAAGCGTAGGCAGATTGGCATTGGGAGCACATGGAAACACACCAAATGAGGGAGTGCAGGGGGACATAGGCTGGTCGTCTTTTGAGAGCAGGGAGGCAATTAGTAAGTTGAAATTTGAACAAAGGTTGACCGAAATGGATGATACGCGGTAAGCGCGTAAGGTGTACAAGTATGACACATGGCAACGAAGCAAACGCAAACGCAGAGCGCTTGCTTTTATACGCAATAGTAAGACTTCGTAATAACGTACAATCCCATACCGGCTGCAGTAATACATTGGGACAGTGAAGAGTGTTGTTTGTATTCGGAAATGACTGTTCGCGAGCAGTTCCCCCGCGCTCGCTGAGCAGGAAAACGGGGAACACTCACTGGAGCGCTTCCCGTTTCCGCCTCGAGAGAAGCAACGTGCTGGAGACGTGAATAACGGAAAAGCGGAGGGGGGGGGGGGGGGGGGGGCGTAAAATTAGTGTTGCTATTTAGCTAAAGCTTTATCTGAAATTGCAGGAAACCAAAGTGGCGGCGCCCGCAAGGAAAATCTGGGAATGGAGTACCTATTAAGCCTAGCTCCTTAGTGATCCACAATTTCGAGGTACAAGTGGTACAAGCGTGTTTGTCTACACGATATGTGACTACCGCACAGATATCCGCTTTATTGTTAAAGGAACCATCTACGCATACACAGCCAACCCTGCTGCTTGGGCGTGACTCCAAAAGCACGAGTTGGTACGCATTTATTCAGTTCGAAACTGAACAGAATGGGAGGTATAACAATCACCATATTTCTACCATTCGTGACAACTCTACCGATTTGTACATCCTAGACAACTCTGATAGTCCGCGAATTTTGTATAACTTTCAGCCAAGAAGATTATTAAAACCTTCCGCACGATAAGTAGGATAATAAAATAAAATTTGGTAACGTCTGAATTAGCGAAGATAAACATATGCACCCGTATTCACCGGGTTCGGGTAGCGCCTGTTTAACCACTGACTAGCGACGTCATCGACTAAAATGATCACGTGGCGAGCGATAGTCGCCGCTAAGTGAGCGCTTGGTACTCACCGGTTGTGTTTCGGGCCTAGTCGCCCCACGCGACTAAGAAGTCGACTAACAAATTTTAGTCTAGGGTAGCGCTAGTTTAGCCGGTGTTTAGCGGGCGACTAACGGTTTAGCGCCATGGCCGACTCGAATCACCGCTGACCGCCAGCGCTAACGAAGCACTTACTGTCTCAGAACGCTGGGGGACACACCCAGAAAAATTTTGAGGAGCAAATATTGTGTAAATAGCCATCTTCAACGGTCAGAGATACCGCTAAAAAGATCTCGGCAAGGTGCTGGACGACGAGAAAAAGCGCATTTTACGGGCGCCTGGATGAATGGATGTTACTGGCTATACCCTTTGTAGCGGGCGGTAGCTTGCGCCACCTAGCCTAAGTCTAAGAAAGACAAACATTTGATTCCTCCCGCCCTTCTAAGCCGATTTTCTTCCCCCTAACTATCACTAGGTAGTGCGGGATATCACCAGGCTGACCTTTGGGGGATCGGACAAAAAAACTAAAAATATCACCCCCCGCCTCTTCCCCCCGGCGAGGGAGTCGCCAATTTTCCTCTGGTCACACCTTGTCGGCGTTACCCCTGCACCGGACCCACTGGGATACAGGATTGAGACGTTGGGCCGGAGCCACGCGGGTGGGAGTCCCAATTTTTCTCTGTACCGCTTGTCCCCAGCTGTGCTAGTTAGTTGTGCATCATTCAATTGACTCTAGATAATTTCCACCAGTCTTCTAACCGCCTCTTTGTTACTGTGATCCTCTTCTCCTCCGTCCTTCCATCGTCGCCAGCAAAGCCCAGGGTGGCATGTGGCCATGTGAGACCGTAATGTTGGACTCCGCGCACGCAACACTAGCGCAAACACACAGTGCTTACGTAACTCACTACTGTTTCACCGGTTTTCCATCTCCAACGAAGCGTACTGCAGTGAGCAGTCGAGCAAGCGGGTATGTGTTCCTTCAAACTGGAAAGCCTGAGTTTGACAAAACAGCGGCGTGTAACAATTCAAAACAAAAATTTTCTAAAAAAATTCGTAATTAAAAAAAAGAATAAAAAAAAAAGAGAAAGGAATCCGTTGTTTGGTATTTTGGGCCTTTGGTCCGGAAGGATTGGCGGCAAATTTGAAAGTTTTGCCGATTGTCAAAAGTTGCGACATTAAGAGCACCATATGCTTTGTCATTTAACATAGATTTCGCAGACTAGTAATGTTTAAATTGAATTTAGCCAATTTTTGTTATAACTTCTTAATTAAAAATTGTGCAATTGGCACCAGTGATGATAATTTGTCTATTTTGGATTGTCATAGTTGTTCGCGCGTTCAATAGATCACAGTTAACAAATTAAATTAGAGTTTGAAAAACTACTTATTAAAATATCCTACTTCAATTATTATTAATTATTAGAAATTGGGGTAGTGCACCATCTAATTATAATAGTCTTTACAGAAATCATTACCAAGAAGACATAAATATAAAGTCCTATTCGTCGCGCGCTACCATAAAAACAACAACAACAAAACACTTCTGTTGGCTGACTCGGATTCTGTTTTGGGGTTTTGTAGTGAGAACAGCCTTTTGTGAACTGACTCTAAACTCCTCACCTGTTGCGATATTTTGGGAAATTTGGATTGATTCTCTTAATCTTGTGCTTGGAGTAATGCAAAAGCAATTTTCAATCTAGATGTTTAAAAATCTATTAATGGGCTCGTAGTTCATGATTTCACATGACAATTACCTGAGTGAGAAAAGGCAACAAGAACACACAAATATCAGCGCTAATTTTTGAATAAATACAATATTCTGCTGCTTCTAAGTAACTGTCCAAAACATTTCAAAGTGCCGGAATCGGACACGCATGTCGCAAAATAAAGTTTGCGGGAACAATATCTGTAGCTAAATAATTACGTTGTGAGACACATCTTGAATTAGTAAAGAAAACTGAAGTTAACACGTATATCGAGAAATTAAATTAAGAATAGAAGTTAGTTTCGGTTTCGTTCCTAGTTTAAAACGTGCCTCCCGGAGTAAATACTACGCTAAACTTCGTGTATGTTTTTAGGATAAAGAAGTGACCTGCACGCATAACACACATGCTTCCTCGCATAAGGGGAAATAATTTGTGTCGCTCAGTGAAGCCAGCACACCAGACAGGCTCGGCAATTGGTATACCAGCACATATCTTGGACCCTCACTATAATCGCCATTTTGGAAAACGGGTGGCGCCACCTATAGACAGAATTCTAAGTGGAGAGGAGAAAACAAAACTTAAAAGATTATCTCTCCAAACCTGTGCCACTCGAGGTATAACAGGTTAAGTCAATTATAAACTAAAAATAAAAAATAATAAAAAAAAGATATTAGCAAATTTGCTTCTTTTTTTTTAAATGCCAATTCGCTTAAAAAGAGGGAAGAAGCGAAACCACCAACTAGGAACTGGGCCTGTAAACATCACGGGGCATTTATTTTTTTTTTATCAATATAAATTGCATTCTTTTTTTTTTTTAGACAAGCGTCGCTGAGGTCGTGGGTACGCGTCAGCAATGTTTGGGTATCAGACAATCTACCTACACAGCAACCAAGATGGCGGCGTCCAAAGGCCGAACTCAGAGCCGTCTATACAAGGAGTTTGGTCAATGAGAGGCGCGGGGAAATCCAGGGCGTGCACCAGACGCATAAAGAGGGCTTGACATGCTCTCTTGGCCAACCAGAAGCCGAAAAAAATCCCCTGGTGGTGGTAGCGAGAAACCGTTTTAATCGTTTAATAAGCGCGTGTAAGAGTGAAATGTAGTAACCCTGCATGGTTGAAAATAGGGTGCACATGATGTTTCGATCATGATCATGCAGAAAGGTGTAAGAAACGAATGTGCCGTTCGAATTTTGTTTTGGTGAGGGTTGTGACCGCTCGGACGGCAAATTCCCGGCCCTCGGCGCCTGACGTATGGATTATGTCGATCGTTCCGCTAGTCGCACTCTTCAATTTCGATTTTGTATGACAGTGATTGAAGCATAAAGTGCACCATATTTTTAGTCACCGAGAGTTACTCCGATGCGCTTATTAAGTTTGTTTCTCGCGACCACCGCCAAGGTATTTTTTTCCGGCTTCTGGTTGGCCACATTCGAATTTGTGAAGACGCCCTGGAACACGCCCAGCCCGGTTTCGGCCAATGGCGCCTCCTCATTTGTCTCCGATACTTCCCAACGAATGGCCAAACTCTCTACATGTACGGCTCTAGCCGAGTTGGCGAACGTCTATTGAGTGGCCCAAGTCGAGGCAATCGCAGATTTCGAGTGGCGAGGTTCGCCACTGATTTCTATTGTAGTAGGCTGGATCGCGGATCGGGAGCCCGTCGGTGGGACCACCGGCGGCCATTGCTTGACACCAGGCAATACAGGCAAGTCTATAGAAAAAAACACACGAAAATAGGAATATGAAGCGTCTACGTGGTGCTTGAAGGCGAGTATTGTATAATATACTGCGATCCTTATATCGGGTGTTCGGAAATCGAATTTGTGTCAAGCGTTCGAACGCCGATAAAAAAAAAAAAAAAAAATCAAACGTGCCGGACCACCACCGACTGTGCCGGTGCTGCTTGCTTGCTTCAGATGCTAAATAAATGACACGTACAACAATTGAACGACACGCTCCGAGTTTTAGTTTGTCATAAGACCTCACTCCAGTTTAAAACAGAAGCTTGCACCAGAAGTACTCGATCTGTAAAAGTGCTTGAAACGGTGTGAATGTCCCAAGTAAAGGCTTTCTAACTTATCGTCTGCTGAGCTCTGATGACTTCGAGATCACGAAGGACTCCATATTGACTCTCGGCAACCCTTGTCTCCTTGAACCACATCACAGTTTACGCCCAACAAGTCTCAACCCTCGACCCTCAACCACAGAACATATATTAAAAAAAGGGACTGGTATTCTAACGCTTTTGATATTGGCGCCCAGAATATTATCTGTCATTCCCGGAAAACACAATAAAAGTTTAATCGTCGAGAACAACCTACTAAGGTAAGAAATTGCAGTTCTTCCCGTTTCTCCCTTAGAGTCCCATGCACTACCTGGTGTCAAACGATAGCTGCCCGTTGTGCCGCTCGACCCAGCTAGGCAAGTCTAAATCGGCAATCCTTTCTGCTACGAGAGCGATGAGTGGGGGTCGCAGTAGAAATGAAGGTACCCTTCTTTTCAAATAGGTTTCCTTCGACACATCTGAAGACGTGCATAAACTACAGGGTGCAGTCATGCGAGCCGACCCAACGGCGACCAGGCCAGGGGCGGTACCGAAACCATGGAAGGAGCCCGGGTACGTTACTCGGTTATAAAAGGGGTTAAAATAGACTGGCAATTTTCCTAATGTCGCAGCGTGGTAGTCGGTCTCATTAACATGTGGCACTTTACCCCTTTTCGGCTTCTACAAAACTGGGACAGCTCAGTTTGCCACTCACTGTACTAGTTCGGCACGGCGAAATCCTGTGTTGGGTGAAGGACATCTAAAGAAGTACTTGAAGTAAAGTATTAAGTAAATTAGAGGTATATACTTCAACTTAGGGGTAAATACACTTGGCGTGATGTACTTGAAGTAAAGTACTATAAATACGATGTACGTTCAAACTAAAGTACAAGTACTTTGAACACAATCTTATATGACGCCCTTTCATACACCTATAAAGTGTTTTCTTTTAACTGGTTCGCATTGCTTCGGAGGTAATCGGGGGTGCATCAGTTATTTTCTGAAATGGTGGAGAATATTGGATAAGCTCAAGTGGCCATAGAGTAGTATTTTACCCTCGCCGAGTTAGAAATGTTCCGCAAAGCTGCGAAACATTCCAACTCGCGATGCGATGCGTCGTCTGCTCGCATGTCGGGTGAGATTTAAGTATCCCTTTCAATATTTCTTCGAAGTTGACAAAGTATCATTTTGTTGTACAGATTGAACAATATCAAATTTGGGGAATCTACTTTAAAGTCAGGAGTTGTACTTTCATAAATAAGCTCCGGAAAAAAATAATTGAAGTAAAGTACACCTACATACTTAGAGAATGTAATTCAAGTAAAGTACAAGTTTTCTAACCCTACCTGAAGTATTATTTTAAGCACAATGTACTTAAGAAAATTTTAAGTATAATGTACTTAAGTACATTATACTTTAGGCACTTCCGAGCACTGAGCATGATACACCCGACCGTTATCCCGAAGAAAAATGATGCATCATTGAAAAGCATCCTTGGACAAGAGCAGGGGCGAGTGCTCTGCTTTATATGTTCGTGCGTTCGTGTTTGCGTCTGTACTTGCGCGAGGGGCTGCGTCCGAGGGTGCATACGTTTGCAGTCATTCTGAGCAGTTTCCGCCAGGGGGAACCGGAAGCCGCCCTCCTACTTCCGTGGCGGAAGCCGGCTGCCCGGAAGGGAAAATCTTCCACCGTTATCCACGTCCGCTTCCTCGGCGCTACGAGCATCTCATAGAATGTCCTGCCGATCTTAGCCGACGATTTGCTTTTGTTTCTGATAAAGCTGGATTAATTTCCTTAAATACTTTAACTTAGTTTGGCACCAGAAGAGCTCTGATCAGCAATACGTGCTGGAACAACCATGGCAGCTTCGACTTGGTCCTGGCAACGGCTTGGAAGAACCACCTATGCGAATCGATCATAGTGCTATGATATCGCAAATTTCATGCCGCCTTCTCTAACCCAGCGGTTCTCAAACTTTTGGCCGTCACAGACTCCCTGATCCACTCAATGGCTGCTCGGAGACCCCCCCAACGCAATCTGAATCAAAGGTCTTGGGCACTGGCATAATTTTGTTTCTTTTTTTAGAGCGTTTTTTTATTTGTTTAACTGTGTTTTTTTTTGTGGACCGCGGACTACAGTTTGAGAACCGCTACTTTGACCATTCCTTCATCTAAAGTAACAGTACCATGAAAGGCACCAGGTGACGACTTTAGGGTAGGGTCAGGCCTGTACATGCGTGGAAATACTGACTCTCATATTTCTACAATATAGAGAGAATCTAAGAGGCCCCCGCTTGTCGACACATAATTCCCAAAATATTTTTAAATGCCTCAGCTGCAGACGTGTGTCACAAAATAAGTGTTCCCCGGAATATTTTTATTGCAATATTTACGTCATGAGACTCGATTTGAGTGAGCAACTTCCGGAACGGGCTTTTCTTTCAACACGGCGTGTAGAAATAGAATCCCCAAATCGAAGCACTTCCCGATATTCAAAATGTCTTGTGACCTAAATATTGCGCCAAAAAGGTTTTTTCGGAGAACATTCATTTTGTTGCATATGTCTACAAATCCGGAAACTTAAAACAATATGGGTTAGTTCACTGTACTTTTAAGTGCTCGAATGGGGTCAATGTCCCTTGACTCGCTGGACGGCAGTGCGTTTTCGGAACCCCTTTTTCAACCAAAGTTGTAATCGTTGTTTTGTATGGCGTTAGTATAGTTGCCATCAACGAGCGAACACTGCGCGGCGACTTCTTTCTCCATTGTTGCCGGACGGTGGGGCGGTTTTGGGGACCGGGTCTTGACCTGGCCTGCGAGCAGATGAATGCCGTTTAGAGAACTTAATCCCCGCACTTCAGTGACTAACGAGGGACTTCAAATGCGGGGATTAAATCATGTAAACGATATCCACATGTATTTAGGATCGGCTCATATTGTCCAGAAAATTATATAGTCACAGTGGCTTAAGTTAGTTCTGCAAGGGCAGTCGCTTTACTACATTTGGCCTGGGAACTACATGCACTGCAATCACCATAATAAATGAACATGCAGTAACGACATCATATTTTTTGCTTTATAACAAATAAACACAATTAAAACATTAATGCTTTATCATTTGCACGATCTAAAATACATGTATATCGAAAAACTTTTCCGTCGCATAAAACTACAGGAGAATGCGCAAATAAATACTAAGCAAGTAGTAACGACGAATACATTATAGTATTGCTTTATAATCAAATAGGAGAGCAGTGAAAGGTGAAGTTTTCGTGCTTTGAGTATTTCGGAGATATAAAGAAAAAATAATTAAATTATGCCGAAGAAATATTCGCGGGTCGCACGGTGTATCGTAATTTCTATTGGGTGTAAATCTAGCGAAAAGCAGACAAAGTTTTGGTACCAGTTTCGAGCACTGTTTCATATTTTGCTTTCGATAGTTTTCGCAGAAACCGCGGACATTGGGCTGAGTTCTATAACGTGAGTATAATGTCCCTTGTGGCACTGTTTGTGTTTAAATAAAATGACTACGATGCCAGATATTTTGTGTATTATTGAAGTTATCTAAATGATGCCTTAACAGCTTAGACCAGTGGTTCTCAAATAGGGGTCCGCGGACCCTTTGGGGTCCGCGAAGGCATTCTTGGGGTCCGCGAAGCCTTGCCTCATCAGTCAAGCCGGCAATGAAAGTTGTCTTTTTTTGGGTCAAGAAGAAATGTTTCAGTTTTCGGGCGCGTTTTCTCGTTGTATATGTAAATATGAGAGGTCTACTGCACACTGGACCTTACTTATATCCATTTAATAAATCAATATATATATAACCTAAACCTTTCCTTCCCTTCACCGCAGACGGGGTCCTCCATCATCTCCGCCGATCCACAAGGGGTCCGCGAAAACACACTGGCTTAGACAACCACCCCACTTCTGCCGAGGGAATCTTGCTAACGACGTAGCAAGCTTCAGGCTCGAACAAGACAAGTCTGTTCCCGAAATGTTTGTTAAAAAGGAACTCTGCGGGCTGTTTAATTTTTTGTTGTTTCTGACTTTATTTTTGATTTGATATAATAATTGAGGGGAAGTCGCCAAGGTTAAGAAGCTTTACGCAAGAGTCAATCGACGCCCACCTGATAACTCTTGCGGTGGTTACGATCAAAACTGGTGGCACCTGTTAACGTTAGCTTGTTCACCTTATGTGTGAGCGAAGGCAAAAACTGGAAGCGCGAGCACGGAAGCTCCGTGCATTCAGGCTTTGCTCGAGCGCGCAAGCTGGGGAGAACGCAAAAGCGCTGGTCTCGCGCTTCTAGCTTGGCTTCACTCGCAGATAAGGTGATACGAAGTTAGCTATATCCTGGCAAGCTTAGTTGGTAGAATATTCCGCTACTTTTGGTGAGATCCCGGGATCGAGGCCCTGACGATAAATGATTTTTCGGAGGTCACGCGCGCTATCATCTCTATACTTCATCTCACCTTAGCGTGGACTAACTGCGAAGGTTATGCAAGCGCGAGCGGCTAGCTTTAACTTGCCTTGACTGGAACACTCGCTGCACGAGTGCTCGTGCAGTCGCCGAGGCTTCATACAAAGCAAATAGCTCGCGGCTTTTAGCACGCGTGGCTAACATAGTCCATGCTAAGGTGAGGCGAAGTATAATAGCGGCTCATCAATAGACCTTTCCAAAAACGAGCTTGTGGCCGGTGCCATTTTGAGCGTTCGTGCGTATGGCGCGTGATTTGCTCGCTTTCCGAAGCCGACGAACACGCACGTGCTGGGCTGTGAAGATCGCACGCTGGACTGTGATTTTGTAAACATTGGAAAGGTCTATAGTAAGCGAAATCCACGGCAACATGACGGCGCACACCGACAATGTCGAAGTGTTCGATTTTGGGACAATTCCACTGGCTTCCCCGACATTCTGTCAAGCTTGAACCGTTGCAGCCTTGGAGAAAGCAGTCCTTACCGCTCCCCCAAACGAAGAAGCAAGTTCTGCGAACGGAGAACCGGATACGCCTCGCCGAGTTGCGCGAGCGAACACGTGACCCTCTTTTCCTTTCTCAGCTTGTGATTGGTCTGACGCAACGCACTGCCGCTACTGGTGCGTCCAAAGTTGAGCCGGTCTCTACTCCCTTGAAGTGCGTTGCGAGGGGTTGCGCGACAGAGCGCATCGTACCGCAAGCAAACGCTTCTGGCATCAAGGACGCCGCTCTGTACTCAAACGCGTTCAAACGCGAATGTGCGTATGGGCCTTTAGAGTTTACTACTAAGCGGACGACTGCAAGCTAATCAAGGGCCAAACACATGCGCGTCCAAACTGTCCGATTCCGCGTGCGAACCGCCGGAACGACCTTCGAGGGCGAGGGTTTTCGTCGCACCGGAGGCTACGAAAACCCTCGCCCTCGAAGGTTGTTCCGGCGGTTCGCACGCGGAATCGGACAGTTTGGACGCGCATGTGTTTGGCCCTTCAGAGTGAGAAGTAAATAAAATGGGTTGAGGCAACGATAATGAGCAGGATCAACCTTACGTCCCAGAAATAATAATATGCTGATACTTTTTTATATATATAAAGAGAGTGACAAGAATAAATTTACTTTGACCTGAAATGAAGCGCTACTGGCGCGCTCCCGGTGATTCTTATTGGCTCTTGACGGTGGTTGACTGCGTGTCAATGTAACTGCGTGTACAAACTCGGCGCAAGCGCTCTTCGCAACGCAACGCGTCCACTTGCCGCTACGAACGTGCCGCGTTCAAACGCAAATGTGCGTACGGAACCATTTTCCGCAAGGTAGGAAAATGCCCCTCGCGCCCCTCCTCTTCTCACCCTCTCGCAAAAGTCACGTGATGGCAGGGACTTCTTTCGTGTCGGCTTTTCCTGTAGGGATAATCCTCAAAAAGCGAAAAATGAGCGGCTAGCTGCGAGCGCGACACCGACCTTGAGAATTCCAGGGCCGGCAGAACAGCGTCTCAGCTGAGACTGGGTGAAAGAAAGCACTGCAAAGGCTGGGGCGCGCGAGCGTCTTGAGACGCAACTTGAGTCCCGCTCAGCTCGTGCGCTGGCTTTGGCAGTGCTTTCTTTCACCCAGTCTCAGCTGAGACTCTGGTTCTAGCAAACCGGCCCAGGTGTCTTCCCCTTGTTGACGCGGGCACGCTCAATCCGCGAAACAGAGAAAGTCAGCGCGACCGAAAGCTTTTTTTTTTTTTTTCATGAGCTGCATTGCAGGCCCGAGGCCGCTCGGTCGGTAGAAATCGAGAGGCCGTGATATGCTGGTGTCGTTGCAGCAGCCGCCCCCTGGCATTGCGCGGCAGCTGGAACCATTCCGGTGTCTTCACAAGGATTGGCTTGCGCAATAAAGGGTTCAGATCATCGATAATCCATTTCTTTCCGAAACATATAAATCAGGTTGCTTTCCCTAATCCCTTCATTACTGTTCGAAACATATATCTCCTCTCGTATGTTGTTCATCCTATTTTGCAGTATTTTGCGTATTTATTCTTCCTTACCTCTGATTGATGACTGTTTTATAAGTTGATAAAGGCCTTTAAATATTGGCACGGGCTTGCGCGATCAACGCTGTACTGAATTTATCCAATATTGGACAAGACTGGCGTTAGGAGGGTGGAGGAAGCAAACCGAAATTCTGGCTTCTAACGAAAACGGCGCAGTCGCAAGATAGGTTTTTGCTTCTCCCCGCCTCCACAACGCCCCATCGTTTGCACTATCACAACTTCTCAGTAACCTAGCTGTATACCACATTTACTCATAGTGACTATAAATGTGATCCCACAGCTTCCCGTTATGAGCGAGACGACTTTTAATGACCCGGCGAATCTCCTGAGTGAGAATAAATATTATCACCTTCCCACAACAACACTCTTTTCTCTCCCCTCCCCCCCCCCCCCCCCCTCCCTCCCTTTCCCGAGTTAGGGAGACATCAGGCCACTCCAGGAAGCACCTTGCACACAGGGCTTTTTGGCTACTCATTCTCAACACATTCGAACGTGGAAGTAAACACTTCGCATGAACGACGCCCAGTTCATTTGCAACCTAATAAGGTGCTCTACTGTTGGGACCCATCAATTTCATCATCAATCATTATTTGTTATGATTTCATGGTGAAAGTATGTTCGTCGTGATGCCACAGAAGTGATCGATTCGAAGGGAGAAATAGGTCCTCGTATTTATTTTGCGGGAATACTCGCTCATGTGACGCTCTAGTGCGTAAGGTCAAAACACCCGAGGCAGTGCGTAATACTTTACAACTGTCGTTGACGATGAAATATTTGTGGGAAGTGCATACAATTGTTTAAACCATATTGTAGCACCCTAAACAAAAACATACCTAAACACAAAAAAATGTCGCAATCACACAAAAAAAAAATCACTCTGCGAAAATTGTTGCCCCCTTCCCCTCCTCCCTCTATCTTTTTTTTCCCCGCGCCAATACAAAGAATAGCGGCCGAGCAACGAATTTCCATCAAAAACCTCGCTTCTTGAAGAAAGGACACCAGGGTATATGATAGTGAATATGTGAGGGAGTTTGTAGAAATAATAGGCGACCATTGAATCTAACCTTCTGCACAAATCATATCCGGGATATTTTGTTTTTCTGCATGGAGCCTTTCAAAAGGGGATGAAAAATTGTGAACCGACTGACCCGACTTACCACATTAGAGCAGTTAATTTTCAGTATGAAAGGCTCTCCTCAAGCGTCTTGCATAGTTAAGCTTATACTGGTTCGTTTTTATTGTCGGTTCCTTTCAAAAAGTGAGCTCTAAGCCACTGCACCAACTATTACCACATTCTTAATTTGCGGAAGCGGAGAAGTGGAAATGCGACAAAAGGAAAGATTCGCCCGCGTTATTTGAGTCCTATAGAAAAGCGGAGCGGATACAAGGGGGCCGAAATATTTTACAAGAAACACACAATCGTCTCTATAATTCTGTCTAACAGTTTGATGTGAAGGTATACTTGGACGCCGGCATTATTCGTTTAGAAATGCGGGGAAGAACGTAAGTGGGCGAACGAGACGCTTCTGGGTTTTGCGCCACGCCTGCATTTCAACGGTCAGACTTACTGGTTCCCGACACCAGCACGATTGACGGCTCCGCCCGGGTATTTGATTGTTTATTGATACGGAGAAGAAGGGGAAGAGCGCAACGGCCCGCGGCCGTAGTGCGTTCTGGCTCGCGCTCTGGCGGGCAGTCAGATTGAAAACCTAAAGCCCCTCTATCTTGGGAAAAGTGGCGCCTTTCATTGTTGTAGAAAGGCTCGAGGCACGTGCCGCGCGCCACTTCTGGGAAATTCATGGCGTCTGAAATCTAGCTCAGTGCTGCGCTGTGCCGCCATGATCTTCCCAAGGGCTACACGTTGCACGTGCCTCGTGCATCGGCGCACCTTGCGCTACTTTTGAAACATAAAGGGGCTTTATGAAAACCCACCGCTGAAAACCACCCCGTGTACGGAGTCGAAAACATGATCATCGAATGGGAGTGGACGTAGACGTATAATGATCTGATCCAAAGTTTCGCTTGATTCCTGAACGAATAATGTCGGCGTCCAAGTATACCTTCATATCAAATTGATAGAATTGTAGAGAAGATCGTGTGTTTCTTGAAGAAGATTTCGGCCCCTTCTATTCGGTCCGCTTTTCTATAGGCTTCAAATAACGCGGGCGAATCTTTCCTTTTGTCGCATTTCCACTTCTCCGCTTCCGCAAATTATGAATGTGTAGGTTGGTCCAGTAGCTTAGAGCTCACTTTTTGAAAGGAACCAAATATAAAAACGGACCAGTACAAGCTGAACTATGCAAGACGCTTGAAGAGAGCCTGTCGTAATGAAAATGAACTGCTCTAATGTGGTAAGTCGGGTCAGTCGGTTTATAATTTTTTTATCCCCTTTTGAAAGGCTCCAGAAAAACAAGAAACCAGTGCAGGCTGAGTGACACAAGGCGCCTCGTATTGACCAGGTTGTACCAGTTTTTTATGTCCTTTCGGCGCCTCAAAACGCACAGTATTCGGTTTCTAAACGCTGTTTTTATTTTCGTAATAAGACAAAAATACGTAATAATTTTTCACATCAGAGCAATGCAATGGAGACTATTATTTCCAGCAAGCTGCTTTCTTCCATGCTTCCATGCCATTCTCCAGACCGCAAATGTTTCTGCACAGTGATTAAACTATTTACATCTAAATTAACATGCACTATAAATCTGGTACTTTCTCTTAGACGCAGAATGTTAGTGCACATGATTTACCCCCAGCGTCTTGCCTTCTAATCGCTTGGGAGGAAAATGGAAATATCCCCGGGCATGATTTGTGCAGAAGGCTAGATTCAATGGTCGCCTATTATTTCTACAAACTCCCTGACAGATTCACCACCATATACCCTAGAGTCCTTTCTCCAAGAAGCGAGGTTTTTGGTGGAAATTCGTTGCTCGGCCGCTAATCTTTGTAGTGGCGCGGAAAAAAAAAGAGAGAGAAAGGGGGGGGGGGGGAGACAACAATTTTTGCAGGCTGATATATATATATATATATATATATATATAGAGAGAGAGAGAGAGAGATTTTTTTGCGATTGCGACATTTTGTTGTGTTTAGGTATGCTTTTGTTTAGGGTGCTACATTATGGTGTAAAACAATTTATGCACTTCCCAAAAATATTTCATCGTCAACGACAGTTGTAAAGTATTACGCACTGCCTCGGGTGCTTTGACCTTACGCACTTGAGCGTCACAGGAGCGAGTATTTCCGCAAAATAAATACGCGGACCTATTTCTCCCTTTGAATCGATCACTTCTGTGGCATCACGACGAACACACTTTCACCATGAAATCATACAAATAATGATTTGATGATGAAATCGATTGGGTCCCAACAGTAGAGCCACCTTATTTAGGTTGCGAATAAACTGGGCGTCGTTCATGCGATGTGCTTACTTCCACGTTCGAATGTGTTGAGAAGGAGTAGCCAAAAGCCCTGTGTGCAGGCTGCTTCCTGGATAATTAAACTTGAGGAAGAAAACGAGAAGGGACGGACAAAACACAACTTCCATGTTGGAAGTTTGTGTTTTGTCCGTCCCTTCTCGTTTTCTTGGAAGTTTGTGTTTTGTCCGTCCCTTCTCGTTTTCTTCCTCAAGTTTAATTATCCTTACCAACCCGCTCGTTCTGTCCCTGCTTCCTGAGTGGCCTCATATCTCCCCAACTCGGGAAAGGGGGGGGGGGGGGGAGGGTAGAGAAAAGAGTGGTTGTTGTGGGAAGGTGATAATATTTATTCTCACTCAGGAGAGTCGCCGGTCATTAAAATGTCGTCTCGCTCATAACGGGAAAGCCTGTGGGGACACATTTATAGTAACTATGAGTAAAATGTGGTATACAGTTAGGTTACTGAGAAGTTGTGATATAGTGCAAACGATGTGGCGTTGTGGTGGCGGGAGAAGCAAAGACCTATCTTACGACTGCGCCGTCTTCATTAGAAGCCAGAATTGTGGTTTGCTTCCTCCACCATCCTAACGCCAATCTTGTCAAATATTGAATAAATCCAGTACAGCGTTGATCGCGCAAGCCGGCGCCAATATTTAAAGGCCTTTATCAACTTATAAAACAGTCATCAAGCGGAAGTAAGGAAAAATAAAAACGCAAAATAGTGCAAAATGGGATGAACAACATACGAGAGGAGATATATGTTTCGAACAGTAATGAAGGGATTAGGGAAAGCAACCTGATTTATATGTTTCGGAAATAAATAGATTATCGATGATCTGAACCCTTTATTGCCCAAGCCAATCCTTGTGAAGACACGGGAATGGTTCCAGCAGCCGCGCAATGCCAGAGGGCGGCTGCAGGAACGACACCAGCATATCACGGCCTCTCGATCTCCAACTGACCGAGCGGCCTCGGGCCTGCAGCTCATGGAAAAAAGCGTTCGGTAGCGCTGAGTTTCGCGGATTGAGCGTGCCCGCGTCAACGAGGGGAAGACACCTGAAATTCTCAAGGTTGGTGTCGCGCTCGCAGCTAGCCGCTTATTCTGCGCTTTTTGAGGATTATCCCTACAGGAAAAGCCGACAGGAAAGAAACCCCTGCCATCACGTGACTTTTGGGAGAGGGTGAGAATAGAAGGGCCCGAGGGACATTTTCCCACCTTGCGGAAAATGGTTCCAATTGCGGTGGCTTAGCTCGGCTATGCCAGGATATACGTAGCGTGAGCTTATGCGCACAAAATGAGAGGCGCTATCAAGCGGCTCCTGGGCTGCGGCAGACTTGGCTACTGCGCAACGGAGGCGGACAGCTGGGCACGCGGCGGCGCCAGTGCGTCTGCCGCGGCTATGACGTCACTCCTCTGGAATGTGCAGACTGGAAAGGCGCACGCCGTGGCGACGGTGGCTTCGGCGCGCCAGCTGTGCGCCGTGTGACGTCACCGCTTCTCGCGCATGCGCAGACCGGCGAGGCGCGCGCGGCGGCGGCGGCGTCTTTGGCGCGCCAGCTGTGCGCCGTGTGGCGTCACGACTCCTCGCGCTTGCGCAGCAATAGGGAGCACGGCTCATTATGCGAGCCACGCGAAACTGCCCAACCTCGCACGCTACAAAAGAGGAGGGAAAAGGTAGAACGGCCCGTTTTCCTCCCTTTTACTGACGCGCCCCCAAGCGGGCACGAGAAGAAGGGAGGAACGAGACGTTTTTATGTTTCTCCAGGAAGACGGGAGAAAGGTTTGTGGGAGCCCATGGTGTTCCTTCCCACCGCATCGCGCGCTGCTGACGCCATGTGGCAATAACGCCGAAGGGGCGTTGCCGAAGTGGGCAATCTCGTGGCCACAGCAGGGCTGCCCGAGGACGACAAGCTACAAAAGGACGGATAGACGACGGTTACGGCTCTCGTCTGCGCGGTACAAACTACAACGGCTGCCTGGCTTCTTGACCGCGGGGCTCTGATTGCCCTCACTAGCCGGCGGCCTGCCCGGAACTGCGGCCAACCATGGAAGATGACTGCCTAGCTCCTGCACCGCGGGGCTTTGATTGCCGCCGCAACAGGCGACCTGCAGGAGCTGCGCCCCCCCCCCCCCCCTTCCCCCCCGCCCCTTGGATGACAGTGCCCGTCGAAACCAACGCGGCCACTTGCCCGGAACCACAGCTTCCCATGGACGACGTTTGCGGGCCGCCAGACCATCGGGAAGCCGACCCATGACGGCGTTTGCGCGCCGCCCGTCGACCGCCTGGACATTGACGCGAGGCTTGCCTCGTAAACATTGTTGGGTTAATAAGGAGTTAACCTAGAGCCTGTGTCGTGTCCACCCGAGGAAGGGGCGTTAAAAAACCGCCCACAGGTTCCACCCTCTCGCCTCATCTTCTTTCGGTTTTATTTTTCGAGCACGTCACTAGCGTTGTTTAATAAATGTTGTTAACTTAGTAGAGCTTCAGCGGCAGCGAAGGCTGCCTGTAATTCCATCTCCCAGTCCAAACGTGCAGAACATTGCGGCTGCATTGATATTTTTGTCACTAATTTTACCATACGTGCAAACGAAGCCGTTAGAAACAGCGAAGTTGGGGGAGCAGTGCCAGCAGGGCTACGTACACTGGGCTAAGATGGCCGCCTCCGGATTCCGGAACTACGTGTCAACCAGAGTCGTGTATAGCAAGGAGGTGTGAAGCCTAGTCATAAAAGGTTTAAACGATATTGTGCCCAGCGTTACCGCAGATCTCTCTGGCGATTGGTGCGCGTGACATGTCATGTGCGAGATGGATGGTTGATTTTAGGATTATTCCTTGCAGGCTTGCGCGCGCTCCGTCCGGTAGGTTTTATCAGATCAAAGGCTAGACGAAGGCTAGCTACGGTCACGTGATGTGGTCATGTTGGGCTGATAAGTGAGGAGAGTAAGGAGGAAAATGAGAAAGGAGGCGAGGCGTCAAGGGAGCATGGCTTGTGGAGGCTACGCGGCTGACGTCATGCCATCTCCTACCCTGCTATCCTCCTTGGTGTATAGAGAGAGTTTGGTCAATGGGAGGCGCGGGCAGAGCCAGGGCGTGCACCAGACGCAGAAAGTGGGCTTGGCATGCTCTCTTGGCCAACTAGAAGCCGAAAAGAATCCCCTAGCGGTGGTAGCAAAAAAGAGATTTGGTTGTTTTAATAAGTGCGTAAGAGTTAAATGTAGTAACCCTTTGTGGTTGGAAATAGAGTGCACGTGATGTTTCGATCATGATCATGCAGAAAGATGTAAGAAACGAATGCGCCGCTCAACTCTGTTTTGCTCGCACAGATTGGGACCGCTCGGAAGGCAGATGCCCGGCGCTCGGTTCTTGGCGTACGGATTATGCCGATCGTTCCGCTAGTCGCACTTTTCCACCATGATTTTGGATGACCGTGATTGAAACATCACGTGCACCATATTTTCAGTCACCGAGAGTTACTCTGATGCAGTAATCAGGTTTGTTTCTCGCCGCCAACGCCAGGGTATTATTTCCGGCTTCTGGTTGACCACATTCGAATTTCTGAAGACGCCCTGGAACACGCCCAGCCCGCTTTTGGCCAATGGCGCCTCCTCATTTGTTTCCTATACTTCCCAACGAATGACCAAACTCTCTACAGAATACGGCTCTGGTGTCAACCACTCAACGAGGTAGAGTGGCTTAGAGCGATAAACCGGGGCTCCGGTCTGCACTCGAAAGTGACCCCCATAAGGCCGCTGCCATTGTACGCAAATTTGACCACTTGTCACGTGACCAAACCAAATATGTGACGTCACAGGAAAGATGGCAGCGGCTGGCCCCAGCTACAGCTAGGGCGGAGCATTGGCTGGAGCTTGTCGGATGCTTTGTTCGTTGTCGTTCGTCTCGGCGAGCTGATTTCAGGCGCGGAAGCCGTCATATGAGGCCGGTCGAAAGCGACTTCAGAGTTCAGCGTGGTGTCGGACGTAGGTATAACTTGAAAATACGGAGGAATGGTGTGAATTTCGCTGGTGACCGACGGGGATATTGCCACGGAAGAGACAATCTGCCCTACGTTGCTCGGACCTCGGATTGATTCGGATACCGCTAGGATAGGATTTAAGGCGACGTTTCTGTGCTCTCGTTGACCATCAGAATCTTCGAGGTCTGCAGTGAAGCGTGTGCAATGTATCTGGATACGCAGTTGAGCTACGGAAATTGCGTGAGTCGTGCTTGGCAGTGTGCAGTCGTCACGTGCCGCTTCGGTCAAATAGCCGAAGGCTCACTTTGGTTGTGCGGCGCACCGGAGAGCTGCCTTGAAGCTGGTAGTTCCCGCACCGTACCGAAATGATGCTGTGCTCTTTCCCAAATTGTTCCGGCGGAGGCGCGCACTTTTACGGAGCACAGGTGTGCGGCGTACCGAAGAGCTGCCTAAGTTGGTAGTTCCTGTGCCGTGATTTAGGTGATGCTGTGCTGCTTCCTAAATTGTTCTGGCGTAGACGTGCACTTTCCCGGAGCACAGGTATTGCAGATCGTATTGATTCCGCTGATCTGTCGCACGTTTTGTCAACACAAACGTTTCATCAACACTCGTTACGCGAATTGCAAGCTGTATGGACATTTCATCGCGCGTGTTACCTACCAAGCTCACGCCGCTTTGCGGCGACAGTCTGCAGTGGCTCATTACCAGAAAAGTGGTCCCACATCTATTTCAGTTTAGTTCGTCCATGGCAGCCGCCAAACCCCGAAGGAGAGGATGTATTCGGACAGAATGCCACTAAAGCAATGCAGCTTCTTCAATGGTCAGGATAGACTCTCTTCTGTCAGTTTTGTTATACTGTCACGGATCCTTGTTCCAGTCCATCTTCTAGCAATATTCACTATTCTGGAAAGTTCCAGGCCATGCTCGGCTGCCATCGTGTGTTCTGGTGGAGGTGCTCGGTACTTTACTCTTAGCCCTTCACTCTGTGCGCACCCTGGCGGCTCCTCAGCTGCGTTACCCGTTAGCAGACACGGGTGGCGGACTATCTCGCGTCTTAAATTCCCGGCGAGCCGTGAACCAAGTCCTATCCCGAGCCCGGCAGAAAAACCGCAAGACGAGCGAGTACCACAAGAACGAACCTCGCAAACACACCACGAAGAACCTCAAATCCGAGCCAGTTGCTGCTATCAGAAAGAACCACCGGAATTCGGTCTCCTGCCAGAAAAACCGAAGCTGACTAAGCCAACAATGACAAACCTGTAGCAGCAAACCGCGTCCCCTCCCACCATTGTTTGCATGCCCGTCGCACTCCGACGTTTTTTCATGCAAGGTGTATGAAGACGCCAAGGACTGGATTGAACAATATGACCGTGTCGCCCGCCACATTGGGTGGAACGGCGACCAGTTCCTGCAGAACCTATACTTCTCGTGGAAAAAACTGCCAGGCATTGGTCTGAGAACCATGAATCCTCCTTAACGTCGTGGGAAGTTTGCAAGATCGAGCTGAAGCGCACGTTCGTTAGCCAACATCAACGAGAGAGAGCCGCATTCCCAATTCTGTCCAGGGAACTGCCCCAACGAGAGCGTCACCGCACTCGTGGAGGATGTTTTGCGCTTGATCGAGCGCCCTCGCCCACGCCGACCTTGATGCTACAGAAGACAAGAAGCTAAGAATCCCATGTCCCTCATGTGAGAAACAACACCTTCGGCAGCCTTGTCCGCAACTTCCCGACAACAGTCGAAGGGTTCATATATGACCGAGGCTTCCAACATTGAACGTGCACTGCATGCCCGAGCCTCTCACAATCAACAACTTGCCAGCGTCTCGACACTCGAGTCATCCAGCTGCTACTTCGACGCCAGCCTCCCAGGCATCCGCGACATCATCCACGACGTTGTCTGGGGGGAGATCAGGAAGCTACTTCCTGCCATCAGTTGCCCGGCTTTTATTTTGATTGCCGAGATTGTTTCGGAACAAGTTTGACAGGTATATCAACCGAGACTTCTGCGAGCGAAGCGGCATTTGACAAACCGAGTGCAACTTACGCCACAATGGCACGACGACCGCCCCCGGCTGCCCCTTAGTATTCAATGAGTCAATGAGACACCCCAACGCCGAAGCATTCCCGACATCGTGTGTAGGTCTGAGCTCAACAGAGTACACCGAGGAAAACGTAGGTGTTGCGAATGGCCTACCATGTTTACCAGAGCTGCCCGTACCAATGCATTGGCCTGCGAAGGTTCGTGCCGAACGACCCTCAATCACGTCTCGAGGAGCGACCACGGGACATTGAGGATTATCTTCAGCGGCCTTTGTCCCTGATGCCGATATTACCCCGAAGCTCCTGATGTCCATCACCTCAACGGGAGGTAAGCACGACAAAGCACGTGAGCGGCAATGCAATGACAGTCAATTCGGTGTCGGTTGTCGTCCAAGGACAATACCTAATAATTTGCTGACACCAATTATCTGTGTCCACTCCACGAAGCACATAATTTCCAACTTTGAGGGAGATTGCCGCTGAGGGACTTGAAGAAATAGAATGGTTGGCATGGTCTCAAAAGTGGACACCAAGCATCACCCGACTTCACTTTGCCACACGAGACTTGCACAAGTTGCAGTGGTCGCGGGATGGAGAAGAAATCGCTATTATGAAATGGAAGTGAAATGGCTTGGATAGCAAACAAACATTGTTGCCAGCCATCCAGTCAACGGTACAGCAAAAGACACAGCCACGTAAGCAATACATGCCCGAGCTTGCTGCATTGACGCAGAAAACTACCAGGAAAATGTACGGATTAGAAGCCAGCCCTGCAGCTGCAGTGCATTAGATGTCAGTGGCCGCACATGACGTATGAGCACAAGACGGCATCAGTCAGTCAAAGTTGCCACTTGACCCAATTGAACACCGACGTGCCAAGAGCGTCATCCGACAACAAGGTCCACAGGGACTACGACTGAACGCCTGACACGAGACTGCCAAAGAAAGAACTCGTTATGGAAGCATTTACTAAGAATCAATAATTATGTAATCAAGTGGAAATAAACATATTTCCGCTTGCCTTTACGCCTTCAGAGTCTATACACCGAGAATTCTGTTCACTGCACGCGCAGGTCCTTTTGAGAACACTCGCATTTCTGACCCTTCAATATCAATTAATGGGACATACCAGACTGGCAGACTTGTTGCATGGGGCTGTATTCGTTCCACCTCTCCTGAACAGATGGTGCATCCGAAAACCAACTTCAGTGATGTGAAAATGTTATTTATTAATTTATTTTCTCCAGGGGCCTTCGTAGGCATTGCAGAGAGGATACTTAAAACTACACACATAATAACATTAAAGCACACTGCTGTAACTTGTTAATTGCTAAAACAAACACACCTCTGAGCATATAGTTTAATAGTATGTGTTGATGCATTGTTATATAGCAGGACACTTCTTATACGTATGACACAATAGACCCTTTGCAGAACCCCATCAAGCAACACAACTGTCACCATTTGTTTTCGGCGTAAAGCACACGAATGGGCCCCAGTTCACGTCGAACGCTAATGCAGCATTCGAGTCCAATAGGCGCTGAGCCGAGTTCACAGTGATGGCGGACAAAACATTTTTGTCGAACAAATGCCCAAAGTATGAAGGCCTGGGGTGATTAGAGTAGTAGCTACTGTAATTCGTTTCATCACCATTTGGCAAACGGCAAAGGTTACAGTCTCGTTGAGTCAATATGCACGCAGGAGAGAGGCACTTGACAACATATCATCGGAGTGATCGTCTGCACGGATCTGTCACACACCTTCACTCCGTCTCTCTGATTGGCTCGAGGGGGCTGTGGCGGTTGCCCTTTTCCAAGTTACGGTGATACGAAGTATAGAAAGCCCACACTTTTGAAAAAAAGTCAATTGAAGAGACCGAAAGGAATGGTAGTCAACATTTTGCAACAAGACTGCCCTTCAGGCAAGGGATGAACACAAATATGAATCATCTTATCCAGGTAAATAGAACAAGTAAATAATTGACCGACTAATACTGTAGCGTCTGAGGTGTTCTAGACTTGACTAGGAAGTTAAGATGGTCTAAAACGGTTGGTGAGAACGCTAACTTTTTATTACTTAAGATATGGCCGAATTTAGAATAATGATGAAGACGCGGTGTCGGCGTCTGTCCTGGCCGCTGGTCCCATGTCGTCTCGCCGCTCACTCCGTCTCGTCTCCGTCTCCGTCCAGTCCTCTGTCCCGACTCCTTTTTAAACCCTCGTGCTGAGGGTTACCTCGCGATGGCGTGAACTGGTGCAATCGCGAGGCAATACGTCAGCCGGATGAGACAGCAGTATTGGCAGTGCTATGGTGTGATTGCCAAGATGTTATCTAATGTGGTGCAATGGATGTTGCGCGGACTTATGTAAGCGTGCGGCAACATCCGTCGACGACGCAGCACTTGAGCCGGGTAAGGTAATCTGACGCTCTCCGGGGCCGCTCGATCGAGCCGAGAAAAGTTCTCTCGGGAGCCGCTGGGTCGGTGCGTGCGTACGTGACCACAGTACTCTCAAGTGCTGCGTCGTCGACGGTTGTTGCCGCACGCTTACATAAGTCCGCGCAACATCCATTGCACCACATTAGATAACATCTTGGCAATCCCACCATAGCACTGCCAATAATGCTGTCTCATCTGGCTGACGTATTGCCTCGCGATTGCACCAGTTCACGCCATCGCGAGGTAACCCTCAGCACGAGGGTTTAAAAAGGAGTCGGGACAGAGGACTGGACGGAGACGGAGACGAGACGGAGTGAGCGGCGAGACGACATGGGACCAGCGGCCAGGACAGACGCCGACACCGCGTCTTCATCATTATTCTAAATTCGGCCATACCTTAAGTAATAAAAAGTTAGCGTTCTCACCAACCGTTTTAGACCATCTTAACTTCCTAGTCAAGTCTAGAACACCTCAGACGCTACAGTGATGACCCGGACGTGATAACCTACAGTGGTGACCCGGAGAACACTCTCCTTCTCAAAGCAAACCCTCTTCAGCAATCAAGGACATCATCACACCGGCCCTCCCATCCCCGCACCGAACGGAAGTTCCCGGCTTTGCTCATCTCCCTCGTCTCCCGGAGGCTACTTCCACCACCTGGCCCGTCGACTCATGGACAACGGCTCAACCGAACATCATCACCGACACGGTTCCTGTTCCACATGGCCCACGACAAGGCAGTGGTAGTACCGCTCGACGGAAATGCGAAGCTCCGCGAGCGCTTCGCAACGACGGTCTCTGCCACAGCCAGTGTCCCCACCACTCCAGCCACTATCTTGTCCGCGGGGCGCGTCACTCATTTCCGCCCCATGTTTCGGCGTCACGGCCCACGACTCAAGCAAATTACCGCCTCCGTCACCATCACCGCCGGTGAGCCCCATCTTCTTTCTTCCTCAACGCAAGACAAACGAAGAAAGTTACCCGCGTTCCTGCCACGCCCTCAACGCTGCACCCCTCCGCGTGCAGTTTACCGCAAGGCAGCCACAGCGTCGGAACTCGCAGCGTGCCACTCAATCAAGCAAATTACTGCGTACAACCCAACGCAACTCACTGCGTGCAACCCAACGCGGCAACACCACGCGACTCACCGCGTGCCACTCAACCAATCAAGCAAATCACCGCGTGCAACCCAACGCAACTCAATGCGTGCAACCCAACGCGGAAACACCACGCAACTCGCCGCGTGCCACTCATCCAGCAAATCACCGCGTGCAACCCAACGCAACACAATGCGTGCAACCCAACGCGGCAATACCACGCAACTCACCGCGTGCCACTCTCTGGACTCAGCTCACCGCAGACACCCCAACACGAGTACATCCCCACCGCCTCCTCACCGCAAGTCCAATCATTGCAAGCGCCTCACCGCCGGCCACCCACCGCCAAGTCCCACCGCCTGCTGCTCTACGCGAGTACCACGCGGCCGACTCAATGCGGGGCCTCGGCACGGGCACGCTACTGCAAGCGACTCTCTGCGGCCCTTCTGACGCTCCTGGCTCATACGGAAAAATCAGGGTGTCGAACCGGTCATTATTTCGGTTCGGTTCGGGTTCGGGTTCAGTAGCACTGTATTTTGTTCCGGTTCGGCTCCGGTTTAGGGTAGCGCACATAATATCACTCCGGTTACCGGTTTTAATAAGCGCGAACCGGTTCGAACCGGTTCTTAACTCGACCTTCGAATGTGGCAAGGCTCTTACTTGTATATTAGTGTTATTAAGTGAACTATATATAAGCGACCAGCTTTCCATTTTTATGGTGTTTTTTGCACACTCAGCTGTGCAGTATTTCAGACCCTGTCAGAAGAAGGCGTATTTTCGGGAGGGATCTATAGACCTTCCCAAAAAAGAGCTTGTGGCCGGTGCCATCTTCAAAGTTCGGGCGTACAGGGCGTGATTTGCTCGCTTTCCGAAGCGACAAACACGCACGTGCTGGGCTGTGAAGATCACACACTGGCTGTGATTTTGTAAACAGTAAAAAGGTCTCTAGCTGGATTGCTTGCCCTCCATATGTATTAATTTGTTTTGCTCTGCACACACGTGTTTTTTTTTTTGTTTTTTTTTTACACGTGCTACCTGTTTTCGGCACCCAGTAAGATGTCACAGACAGGGGAACGAGATGAAACAAATGTGCCGTAAAACACAGAAACAGGGACATCGAGTGTGCAGTTGGGGTAGTTCACCGAATTCCGTTAAGCTGTGGTCATGTATACATCGGCCAGACTGGCCGATGGATCAATGACCGGGCACGTGAACACGCACGTATAATGAAATGTGGCTACATCTTGACAGCGTTTCGGGTTGGGACGGGAAAACGCTGTTCTAAAGATCTCGTGGCGATGCATTGTCTAGTTACTTTGTCTTTTTGTCTCAAATAACGCTCTATGCAAATGACCCGGTCTGAGGGTCTCAGACCGGGTCATTTGCACCTGTCAGCCACCAAACAAAGTTCCGGTAATGCCACCACGGCGAACAACGTTTCTCAAATGCTCAGTTGAAGACGATTAAAGAGGACTTTAAACAAAATTGAGAAAATGGTTGAACAGGCGACATGCTGGCCTTGCTAGTCTGACAAACCTAAAAAAAATAAAGACACATTTTCTTCATTCCCCCCCCCCCCCAATCCTCCTTCTCCCCCTGGCTTCCTTCCAGGGCGCGGCGCGTCGGCGAATCATCGCCGAGTAACGTTAACTCCGACAATCCATGTTTTTTTTTGTTGTTTTGTAAGTTAGCATTTCGAGCACGTTGAAGAAAAGATTGTTTTTCATTGAAAAGGACCACAGGCGACCCTACAAACTATACTGTCGATGCAGCGCGGTACTTGTCCCCCCTTCCTTGAGGGTGTCGCTGCACTCAAGCTGAAGGTCACGTGGTGCGCTCTCGGTGCTCGATTGGCTAAATGGCTCATCAACTGCAACTGTGGTCCATCTTGAGGTCAAACATTCGCAGACGCGCAGGCCCCCGTGCCTACAGCGGCGCAATCCACTCCGACACTTGGACATTCCGTGGCCAAGCGGCCAAGCGGTGCTTTGAAATCGCCGCCAACGCTACCGCGCCGCCAGGGTCAATCCAAGAAGCAAAGGAAAGTTGAAGCTCTCCAGACGATGATGTATTTGTTATTATGTATGCAATAAAAACTAAATGCAAAAATATCTGACAGTATGTAGGATTAGTCTCGGCAACATAAGAAAAATATGCGCCCGCAACTTTTCCCATTTAGACCACTTATTGACACAATTGGCCCTGAACCGTTTTCGCTGAACCGGTAACCGCCACATCAAATTATGGTTTCGTTCCGGTTCGGGTTCAATATGAAGCGTTCGATTTCGGTTTTGGTTTTGTTCCGGTTCGGTCAAAAATAACGGTTTTGATCCGGTTTTCGGTTCGGGTTCGGGTTCGGTTCGACACCCTGGGAAAAATCACGCGCGTCCGACAGAGACTCCAACACGTGATGCACGGGCTACGCCCTCAACTTTCCACGACGGCCCACACAAGGTTCTGTAGCACCGACCGACGCCACTCACGGTCGGCGCTCACGGAAAGAGCTAAGTGATCGCCGCCTATCATCGAAATCTTTATCTTTCACATCAACTCTTCTCGTCGTCCACCCCAAACCATCATCTCGAGCGGCCCCGGAGAGCGTCAGATTACCTTACCCGGCTCAAGTGCTGCGTCGTCGACAGATGTTGCCGCACGCTTACATAAGTCCGCGCAACATCCATTGCACCACATTAGATAACATCTTGGCAATCACACCATAGCACTGCCAATACTGCTGTCTCATTCGGCTGACGTATTGCCTCGCGATTGCACCAGTTCACGCCATCGCGAGGTAACCCTCAGCACGAGGGTTTAAAAAGGAGTCGGGACAGAGGACTGGACGGAGACGAGACGGACGGAGACGGGAACCACCCGAGACGCTACAATACAATGCACTCTTGATGAAAAAAAGTATTGCTGCAATAAATCCTACGAAAGGAAAAAAAAAAAGTGCAGTTAATCTATGCGTAGATCAAAACAGTTGTTCTTATAGCAAGTCGAATAGCTTTGAAGCAGGTGTTGCGGATAGAGTTTCACGCCGCGCCACCTCGGTCTACTGGCTCGTATACCACAAATCACTTGAGCCGCGGCGAGGGGGCACGGAGTTTGGAAACCCGACCCAAAGACGGGGAGTTTTCGGAGAGTGTTTAGTCTACGTGGTCGGCGTAGTGTTTATGACCAGGAGAGAGAGAGAAACGGGGGAATTTCTGGGTTGCCGGGTTGTGGCTCGGTCTCTTTGTGTTGGGTCCTCCTAAAGGAAAGACGCGGCTATCGCGTCTTCTGCTCGATATTGTCTTTGTAACAATGTAACTTTCAGTGTGAACCTTTAATAAACAGTTGTTCAGTTCGTCCAATCTGGTTCTACAACATAATTTGGAGCCGAAACCCGGGAAGATAAAGAAAGTTGTGTTAACGAGACCATTGGATTAACAAGACCATGGAACGCCTGAAAGTACGACGAGCATCGAGGAGGGCCCAGAACACTCGTTTGGTCAACGAGGTAAGAGCATCTTTGGCATCCCCTCAACCAGACGTTGAGGCTCTTAGCGTGCTTTACCAAAGATTGAAACTGAGCAACACCGAGCTCGTGAAGCTAAATGAAGAATTAGAGCCTTTGGTGCCTGCCGAGGAGCTCAGTGTTGAGTGCGACGCCGTGATGGAGTACGAGGACACGGCGATCGCCACACTGGCGCAGTTGGAACTTAAGATCGACCGAATGAAGAACGGCCCCATGACGTCGCGCACAGACAACTCGCTGCATCGGGAGAGAGCCACAGGAAGCGGCACCAGATTGCCTAAGCTGCAAATGATCACCTTCAAAGGAGAACTCAGCAAATGGCAAGGATTTTGGGATCAATTCAGAGCGACGGTGCACGATAATCCCAGCTTGTCGAATGTTGAGAAATTTCATTATTTGCGATCTCAACTTACCGGAACGGCCGCCGCTGCTCTGTCTGGACTTGTAGCAACTGAGGAAGGTTACGTCGAGGTGATAGAGCTGCTACAGAAGAGGTTTGGAGATAAGACCCAGATCGAGCAGGAGCACCTGAATAAGCTTAGAACGGTACACCAGGTGAGGTCCCCAGACGATGTCGTTGGATTGCGAAAGCTGCATGATCATATTCAGACTCATATTCGGGGGTTGACGTCACTGGGCGTAAAATCGGCGTCCTACTAGTCGATGATGTGTGAGGTTCTCATGAAGGCGATGCCCAGTGACCTAGTTGTAGCTTACCATCGACACAGAAGCTATAACGGCCCAGTGGGAGCTGAGACATCAGAGGGGACGCTAAAGAAGATTTTGGAGTTCCTGTCGGTTGAAGTTGAAAGCAGAGAGCGTAGCGGACATGATGTGTTTGCTCAGAAAAACAAAGAACGTCGCTCAGCTCCTAAAGGAAAGGTCCTTCCAACCTCCATGGCTCTCCACAGCAAGCTGGTCTCAAATGACTGCTTTTTCTGTAATTCTAGTGGGCACAAAACCGAAGAATGCAAACATCAACTGAGCCTGAGCGAAAAGATGACACGCTTGTCTAAAGATGGCAGGTGTTTTAAATCCACGACACGAGGTAACCGCGCAAGAACTTGCCGCCGCAAGATAACATGCGAAACCTGCAAAGGCAGGCATGCAACAACAATGTGCGACCCACGGTATGCAAAAAGGACGCCTGAGGTCGGAAGAAACGAAATGACTAGCACGAGTATACACACAGCTTTAAAAACAAACGGAAGTTCTGATGACAACGACGATGTGCTATTGCAGACGTTCCGCGGCTGGCTCATGACAAAAAATGAATGCTGTTACATTAGAGGCGTCATTGATAACGGCAGTCAAAGAACCTTCATCAGAGAAGATGTGTCAAGAAAGCTGAAACTGAAGGTGATTGGCAAAGTGAATCTGAGCGTTAACGCGTTTGGAAGTGTCCGGGACAGCGAAAGGCACGAGAGAAGATTGGTCGAAATCGAACTTCAAAGTCAGTACGACAATCAGTACGACAACCGAACAAGACAATCTGCAGGTGAACTTACAGTCGCAGTCAGACTTCGTCAAAGAAAAAATGGATACGAAGAGGTTCGTTCTTCAGACCACGTCGAGACTCTTTAACCCTTTAGGACTGCTCTCTCCATACAGCATCCGAGCCAAAATTTTGTTTCAGCATATTTGGGAGAGAGGAATCGACTGGGACACCTCATTGCCAAAAGATTTGCGTGAGGAATGGCTTGCATGGTGCGGCGAGCTTGCCGAAATTGGCTTTCTCTCAGTCGACAGATGCTTCTTGATAGCAGAGGGAGCAGTTAAGTCCAGACAACTTCATGTTTTCACGGACGCAAGCACTCAGGCGTACGGAGCTGTGGCCTACATGCGAGTCGAGGACACTAACGGAAACACCAGCGTACGGCTTGTGATGTCCAAGGCACGTGTTGCACCTTTGAAGAAAATGACCCTGCCACGTCTGGAGCTCCTCGGCGCTCTTATCGGATCAAGGTTGATGGCTTTCTTGACTGAGACGTTGGATTTGCCCGACCTGGAATGCCACCTTTGGACAGATTCCACCATCACCCTCAGTTGGATTCAGGCATCGGCAAGCAAATGGAAGCCATTTGTGTGCAACAGGGTCGTGGAGATCCAAAGCAACACCGACCCCCTTCGGTGGCGACACTGTTCAGGCAAGGACAACCCCGCGGACATGCTCACCCGAGGAGTACCCGCCTCCAACCTGACCCTTTCCAAGGTGTGGTGGCAGGGCCCGCAGTGGTTATCACGTGATCCAGACTTCTGGCCTCAAAGAAGAGAGACGAACGACGAGGTTCCGGATGCTGACGCAGAGCTAAGAGGCAAAACCACAGTGCTGCACAGCCAAACAGCCGTACAAGAGCCTCTCCTCGTGCTTACAGACTACAGCAAATGGCTCAAGGCAATTAGAGTGACTGCGTGGATCATGCGATTCATTAAAAACTTACAAGGCAAGGGTCCAAGAGTCAGCGGCTCTTTGTCCACCAATGAAATGGAGGAGGCAGAGAAATACTGGAGGAAACACATTCAGGAAGAGAGCTACAGCGAGGAAAAAGCAAGCCTCGTCGCCGGTGACCGCCTGCGGTCGAGCTCGCGTATCCGGGACCTGCACCCATTCTTGGATGAAGACGATGTGATCCGCATAGAGACTCGACTGCAGAATGCCTCGGCACCCGACGCGACCAAGTTTCCGGTGCTACTTCCGGGAGACAACCGTTTCACGGAGCTCCTCGTTGAGCACACGCATGTTCGCATTCTGCACGGTGGTGTGAGTGTGAGTGCGGGAGCACTACTGGATTGTGAGAGGGCGACAGTGTGTAAAGCGAGTGATCGGACGCTGTAAGATGTGTCTTCGACTCAAGCTCAAGCCCATGACCGCCCCGATGGCACCTCTGCCTGAAGACCGCGTAACAAAGGCAGAACCGTTCGAGGTCTGTGGCGTGGACTTTGCTGGACCGATGTTCGTGAAATCCGGAACAAACAGTGTCAAGGCATATATTCTCGTATTCACATGCGCTGTTACGCGAGCGATACATTTAGAACTTCTCCTGGATATGTCTACCAACGCCTTTCTAATGGCTTTCAGACGCTTTGTGTCAAGGCGTGGGTTGCCGCGAATGATGTGTTCAGATAATGCACTGACGTTCAAACGAGCTGCTAAAGATCTAAAGCAGATGTATGCAGTGTTATGTAGTTCCGAATTGAAAGACTACTGCGCAACCCACCGGATCACTTGGAGGTTTATCGTTGAAAGAGCTCCATGGTGGGGTGGGTTTTGGGAGCGTATGGTGGGATCGGTTAAGAGTTGCCTGAAAAGAAACATCGGCAAAGCTGCGCTTGATGTCGATCAGATCACAACTGTACTAACGGAAGTTGAGGCTGTGATCAACTCTCGACCAATGACGTATGTCTACTCCGAACCAAACGAACCAAGTGTCTTAACTCCTGCTCACTTCCTTTGTGGTAGGAGGCTAACCACATTACCTCACCATAAAAGAGGAGACGTGACATCCACTTGAACAGAGTGTGTTGGGAGATGGTCACACCGCCAGCGATTGATGAATATGTTTTGGAACAGGTGGGCTAAAGAATATATCTGTATAACCTACGAAGTGCCCATGCTCGTAGGCCTCAATCCAGCAGCGGTCTCAATGTTGGTGATGTCGTAATTGTGCATGACGACCACGTTCCTCGATTGTTTTGGAGAACCGGCAGGATTCTGGAGTGTTTCCCAGGTCGGGATGGAAATGTGCGAGCCTGTAAGATAAAATTGTGTAACGGCTCAGAGGTCAGGCGCCCGGTTCAGCGTCTATACCCACTTGAGATGAGCTGAGCTCATCTGCGGGGAGGATGTTGCGGATAGAGTTTCACGCCGCGCCACCTCGGTCTACTGGCTCGTATACCACAAATCACTTGAGCCGCGGCGAGGGGGCACGGAGTTTGGAAACCCGACCCAAAGACGGGGAGTTTTCGGAGAGTGTTTAGTCTACGTGGTCGGCGTAGTGTTTATGACCAGGAGAGAGAGAGAAACGGGGGAATTTCTGGGTTGCCGGGGTGTGGCTTGGTCTCTTTGTGTTGGGTGCTCCTAAAGGAAAGACGCGGCTATCGCGTCTTCTGCTCGATATTGTCTTTGTAACAATGTAACTTTCAGTGTGAACCTTTAATAAACAGTTGTTCAGTTCGTCCAATCTGGTTCTACAACAGCAGGTGCCTGCAACGATTTATTCGTCCCCACACTCAATAAAACGTCATCCTCGTAGCTGAAATGAGTGTGCAGTTCACACTCACAAAAAAAAGGAAGAAAAGCGATTGAATGTAGAATCGTCGATTAGCACAAAACAAAAGGTTAAAGAACGCAGGAGCTTCCTTGCTAAAAGTTGCTATGGTTATTCGGTGACGCAGGCTGAAACAACTTCCCCTAGGCCCTAACGCGACGTATACCTATCGCTTCGATTCTCAGACATTCCAAAGTTCAAGCGAAGCTAGAAAACGCGAATAGTTTATGCATGAAGTTATATCGTAAAATTTTTAATAAATGCAAAATGTAAAGATCGCAGGAACTTCCTCGCTAAAAGTTGCTGTGATTATGCTGTTACCTAGGGGTGAAACGAATTCCCCTAGGCCCTACATCCGTCGCATACATTTCGCGTCGATTCTCAGACATTCCAACGTTCAAACAAAGCTAAGAGAATGCGAAAAGTTTATGCTAAAAGCACTCAAAGTTCTATCGATCCTCGAACACATCCCGGAATTCGAGCACCAGTACGGCGATACGGCTGATGCTGTCTCACAGGTGTTAATATCCAGACGATCCAGAGCGATCTTGCGCAAAATGGGTATAAAGTCTCATTCCTTCATATTTTCACATTATACCTGCGTCAGCGAGCACGAAGAAGCCCGAAGTCGTCGGAAAGCAGCAGCACATCACGGCTACCGCGCACCGACCAAACTCGCATCCGCCAGCTCTGGGCGCTGCCATCTTACCTGTGACGTCTCGGCTCTTGGGAGGCCACGTGACGAGTGGTCACATTTGCGTACAACATGGCGGCAACCGGGGGGGTGCCACTTCCGAACTTCCGGTTTATCACTCTAACCCCCTCTACCTCGTTGCAACCACTGCTCTCTATGACAATTGTTGGATCGGGCTTCCCCGGTTAGTCGCTGCAGCGCGAGTGAAGCCACCGGAGGGCCATCTTGCTCGTAGACAAATTAGGTTATGCTAGCGTTGCAGAGGCTGTTGGCAGCATGCTGAAGACACGTTTTCTACTCATTCGTCGTCATTCGCCGAACAAGTTTGTTAAGACTCTGTGCAAGCGTTGTGACTTGCCGGTTAGAGTACGTGTTAATTTTTACGAAATCGCGTGCCGCAGGAAAAAGGCTCAACTCATCGAAAGCAAGTTTCGCCGGTCTCGCGGCGTGATCAAAGCTTTCTTGGCACGCCGAAGTGCTCCGTCTCTGTGCACTGATTTCTATCATAGGGGGCTGGATGGCGCATTCAGAGAACAGGTATGAAGCCACGGGAAGTAAGCGGCTTGTTTCGGAAGTGAGTGTTTGGCATGCTTTGTAACCCTTCCGAGTGCTGTTTCGAAAAGCGTCGAAGGCGCTGGATTTTCGCTTCTCACCTCAAGATAGCCTGCTTGTTGCGCACTAAGAGCGCATGCAGACCCGAGAAGTATCATGGGAAGCAATAGACCATTTACTGTATTACCCAAGCATCAAGGAGAATGCAGGGATTGGTGTTCCACGCGCCACACGCGCACGCCTTCCCCGTATAAAAGATTCAAAGTAAAGAACAAAAATAAAGCGTTGACGACCGCGTGTGCAAGATGTCATTTGTTTTAGGTATTTGCTTTAGAAAAGTTACTACTGCTGAGGTCAGCACGTGCGGCGCGTGGAACACCAATCCCTGCAGTCTCCTTGATGCTTGGGTAATATAGCAATAGGTCTATTCAATGTAAACATTTTGAAATTCTAGTTGATCAAGTGTGGATATGGGCCAAGTTCAAATGCCTCATTTTCTGGATTTAATTCGGGCCATGACTAAAATCCCACTCTAAGACAGCGGAAAGTACGGAAAAAAACATCGATTGAATGCACTAGGAAGCCTAGCAGACGCCCGACTTCCGGGACAAGGATTAAACTTCCGGTGGCTTCACTGGCGCCGTGCTCGGATAGCGGCTATGCGACATCCAGCCTCCTATAATCGAGATCAGTGTCTCTGTGCCTTCGCTCCGAGGATGCGTGTAGCGCCTTAAAAAAAAACAAAAAAAAAACAACACGAAAATAATTTTTTTAAACAGTCTGGTAGGGACACGCGTGTCAAAAAATTAATTTTACGCGGAAAAAGAATATTTTTTTTTTTAGAAAAATATTGACGGCGCAAGACGCGATGTAGTCGGTAGTCACCTTCTTCGCACTTTTCACCGACACGTTGAGGTGCAAAGACCGAATGACCATCTTGCTGAGCGAATTACCATTCCGTGACGTCATAGACTTTGGGCGCAGAATTTCAAATAAATCTCTCGCCGTCAATATTGCTCTTAAAATATTTTTGTTCTTCGCGTAATTTTTTTTTACACCCTTGTCCCAATTAGACTGTTTAAAAAGTTTTTTGTTTTGTTTTCAGGAGTTCTTTAAATTTTTCGTGCTCTTGTATTACCGGTAATTGAACTTGGCCACGCAGTGCGTTTTCGCGAAGAAGTAAAAAGGGGAGGGGGGGTGAGGTTGGTAGTTTATCGCTCCCGTTACGCTGTCCATAGACGGTTTGCAGTAGCTGTGCATGGACGCCGCCATAACCGACCTTCCGTTTTAGCAAATACTATATAGCTTCGCCAATACTGGAAACTTCTCCGAAAACCTATGGGAGCGGCGGCGAACGTGACAGTGGCGCCTCTAGCGGATTCGGAGTCTACGGAAGCAGACGACGCAATGGAAAAGTATAGGCTCCACAACGTCCTCGAACTTTGCGAGCCCAGTTTTGTCACCCCAACAGCATCGGTCAGTCCGCTTGCAAAGCGGAATCCACTGATCGCAACTGCAACGACAATCAAATAACAACGCTCGCAGAAACAAAGATAGAGCAGTTTATTTAGAGGTCTCACACGCCACTCAGCGGGATCACACGCTTTTCAAGCGCATCTGGGAAGCCAAAGAAAGGCGTTTAGCTACTCAAACTACGTCGTAAGAGGTTACTGTTTAAACGTTACAAACTGCGTTGTCACAATTTCTTACCTGAATGCGTGATTTTTAAAACGTGCGCAAACAACATGTTAAAATTAACAGAGCAAGCGCACCAGCCCCTCCAGCACTACAAAAACAAAAAGTAACGAGAAAAATGACCGTGCAAACACTTTCCGAACTTTGCAGAAAAGTTGGGGTCCCCATCCCAGACGAAAATAAAAAGAAATGGGGAACAGTCGCGAACTACGGCGAATGAAATAAACAAGTTAGCAGACGATACAAATATACAAATCACCCAGCAAAGACCTCCTTCAACGACGACGATCGCACGGGGCGTCGGTAGGAGCATTGAAAATTAGCAGGTGGTGCTCGCCGTCGGTGTTGAGTCCGCAACAAACAAAGCAAAAGCAAAACGACGAAACTAAAAAAAAAAGAGCTGAACTCTCTTTTTTTTTTTTAAGCTGCACGTTACTTGTTTGTTTATTTTCTTTCGCGGCGTTGTTAGGAACTAAGATCAAAACATAGGAAAGGAATAACGTAGTCCAGCTCACACTGCCCGGTAAATAAGAGTCGCACGCTGCAATCTGCTTCGTGCTAGCAGTGTGTGATATTTTCTTTGCTTTCGCATTTCTTTTCCCAGTGACTTTGGCAGGTTGTTTGTTTGCTCGCTTGGCGAAGGAGTTCAAAAGTGCCTTCAAGTACTTGTCGACGTACTTCGTACATGTCCAGGCAATCCTTGCACACCGTGCCTTTGTTTTGAGTGTCGAAAATTCGGTTGTGTGTATGTTTATACAGCCTAGAACTTGGTCTGCCTCAACAGGCGACGAGTCTCCCAGCTGTAGATGAGCAATTTAGCCAGTGCAGTACAACCGCTAGCCTGGGGTCTTTAACGTGCACAACGCAGTAGTGATACACGACCTCACGCCGGTACGATGCTCATCCAGATCGAAACGGGCAGGGGTGGGGATTGAACCCAGGATCCCTGGGTTCTGCAGCGCGAGCTTTCGCTCCACGTGCTCCGAGCTGGTGTGCGCTAGCCCACTCGGCCACCGATCCCCCCTTTTGAGTGTCGATCAGCGGCCTCAACTGCGTTTTCAGCTGAACTCTTGTTTGGTGAAATATATCAGTGAAATGTGTGTCGAAGGCACGGCTGATGTTACCGGCTAGGTGACGAGCTAAGTCTTAAGGTGGTGTCATTTTCGCATGCGAGTATTTCTTGTTCTTCAACAGAATGTATTTCGAGGTGTTCCATGTTTCTGATAGCAAGCATGAAGACAGATCTGACTGGCTGCCCACCTGGCTACATAGGACTGGGTGTTCAGTTGTGCATCTCGCCTGTCGTCCGTGAAGTTCTCAGAGATCTCCGTGAAGTGTCATAATCGTCTGTTGAAACGTCAGTGGCGATTTTGAAACCAGACTTGGATAGCTCTTGCAGTTTAATTTGAAGTAACTTAATTACTCACGTTTGTTCGGTCTTCGGGAAGTGGGAGGAGGATTTTTCACCACATCACGAAAACTTGTTTTTGCCTGTGTAAGCAGCACATAACATGTCTGCCATCTCCAAGTATGCGCTGGTGTATGCCCGAAGGCGGCCGGTTGATCAACCGACGATGACCCATAGCAGACGTGACCGCGTATACTCAAATAAAATCCGAATAGAAATGTATAACGAGCTTACACCTTTTAATATATTTTTAAGTATCAAAAAGTACATATGAAGATATCGGAGCAGAAACTCAATCGAAGGCGAACATAGGAGGTTATCACAGACGACAGTGGAAAAACAAAACAAAAACAATAACAACAAAGTTGCAACAAAGTTGCAAGCGGCTTGTTTCGGAAGTGAGTGTTTGGCATGCTTTGTAACCCTTCCGAGTGCTGGCTCGAAAAGCGTCGAGGGGGCTGGATTTTCACTTCTCACCTCAAAATAGCCTGCTTGTTGCGCACTAAGAGCGCATGCAGACCCGAGAAGTATCATGGGATGCAATAGACCATTTGCTGTATTACCCAAGCATCAAGGAGAATGCAGGGATTGGTGTTCCACGCGCGTGTCCTTATATTGTCACGAATGACAAATAATGAGGCGAAAAACAACTGAATAAACTAAACGTTTAATGGGGTGAACGTGTTCCCAAAATAAAATAGGAGAAAGTTAGCGTCGCAGGCGTCGATGTCGGCGGAGCAGCAGGATCGAACGCTAGAGCGAGACTGACTGCGGCTCGCCACGCGGAGCACCTTTTGTAGCCGCGTGGGTTTCTGGAAGATTCGGCCTAGAACGTTCGGCGCGTAGAACATTCGGAACTCGATCAGACGAGAAAGTTCTCGAACTCACGAGAACGCCAAATTGAAAGAATAAATAAAAGAACATTCCGCTTACCAGAATCGAACCCAGACCTTCCGCGCGAAAGTCAAGCGCGGCAACCATTGGGCCACGCACGCGATCGCTCGACGACGCGCGTGGCAATATATCTTGTATGATTGATATGTGTTTGTTAGACAGAAATTTCTCATACAAATGAGATTTCTCAATAGGTTGCCTCCTCAAGAGCTGCGCTCTAATTTCGCATTACAGAGATATGTAAACGTTTTTCATTTTTTGTTTCCCCTTATTCCGTCTACTTCACTTCATCATTTCCACTGCAGGAGAGGTTATTGTCATATTAGATTCTACGATCTGCTTGCACCCATAATAGGTCTTTGTGGAGGCTTGTGAACGCCTGCTTCAATGGATCGGCATCTCGGCATGACAAAAGAAGGTCAGCAATGGCGGCTGCAATCTGACCCGTGCGGAAAGCGTCTTTAGGGTGCTGTGCGCAGTCGTGTTGTCATGCGCCGGCTGTGCTATCCGTTGGTGCGCAATGATCCACCCGTGACATCATGATATTATGATTAGGGAGCTAGCTGTGCGAGCCGGCGGTCGCCTGCCACCACAGGATTTCGCGAATCCTACTTAGTTCAGCTGCTCTCACTCCTGTTCGCCTCTTCCTGGTGGCGCCGAGCCAAGGCATCAAGCTGAAGATTGCACGGTCCGGGGTTCTATTCCCCCTCTGCCGCCTTGCAAATCTTGTTCATTGCATACACGGAGCTGAAACATACATACCAGCTTGCTGTGGTCTATTTCCGGCTTGTCTGTTTTGGCTAGCTTTGAGAATGTTCCGATGTACCCTATGCTATAGGTGTCCCAGAAAATAGTAAAGTTAAAATTAAAATTTGGGGCTTTTACGAGCCAAACGAACAAAGGGAATCTGGCGAACGCAGCAGTGGAGGACTGAGAGTGAACTATTTTGGCCACCTGGATATCTTTTGACGTGCAACAAAAAGTTTGATTACATGGTGCCTTCATTGCAATAAGCCTCCGTCAGATTGCGGGAACCTCGACCGGAATTGGAACCCGCCACTTGGGAATCCGAAGGCCGGTGCTTTGCTTCGGAGCAGGGTGTCGAACCGGAATCGAATCAAACCGGACCGAAAACCGGAACCGAACCGTTATTTTTAGCCGAACCGGAACTCAACGGAACCGAAATATTCACCGCCATCTTGAAACTGAACCGGAACTAAACCGGAACTAAACCAGAACTGAACCGGAAAAAAAATATAATGGTAGCCGGTTCAAAACGGTTTAAGGTAATTTTTTAAAATTTTTTGTCAGTATCACGATTATGATTATTTGGGAATGAAAAATTGGTAGCTGTATTTCTATGTATTGTGAAATTGCCATATGCAGAATTGCATTGTGTGAGAAATTGTGGGTTTTCATGGCGCGTTTGTATTGGCACTATGATTAATCGTGTCTCACGTAGTCACGCGATGCCATGGTGTCAAGACATGCTGTCAATTAATGTCACGCCACTTGACGCCTTGACGTCAAGTGACTCACTGCTTTAACTCGATTTAAATTAAAGACGCCACTAGATTTATAAACGTAGTTGTAAAGATGACGTAACATGACATTACAAGTTTGCACCGAGAATCACGCGACACCGTGAGGTACGCGATTTTTATGATCTCGAGTCGAGTGTTCGGATTCATGACAATCAGCACCGCCAAACATTCGAATAACGGCTCGTGTTCAATTAAAGGTGATAATATCCCAACTCTAACAATATTTGAAGCTCAGCCCACGCTCTATGCTTTACCAACTCCAGCCCATGACTATCATAAACACTGACAGTCAGCGGCGCAGACTTTCCATTTTCCCGGGAAGGGGGGGGGGGGGGGCAGGCTGAGAAGTTCTCCGGGGGGGGGGGGGTGCTTTTCCGCGCACTTTTTTTTTACACCGGAAATCATCAGTAGTTTATTTTAGGGAGTACATTTTACAGCGTATGTATATCGCGACGTGTCCGTCGCTGTGTGTCGATGTCAATCACATCACCGTGTAAGCGTAGTAGTGTTCATCGCTGGTACCACGGCGCATGCGCCGGCGAGCACAAAACTGAAAAACAAAATGCTTGTGCCAACTGCGAAGTTGTGGGGGTAGAACCCAGGCCCCTGGGCTTCTGAAGCAGTAATCCACGTAAGCAGCGTCTCGGTAAGGATCATGGCCCGGGGGGGGGCTCGGCCCCCCCGGATCTCACCAGGGGGGGCACGAGCCTCGATGCCCCCTCCCCCCCGTAGTCTACGCCTATGCTGACAGTATATAATTAGCGTCAGATCACGTGGCCGCTTGTTCTAATTGCGAGCAGAGGAGGGAAAGTTGTTTCATTCCTTTCTTTTTTTTTGCGTCTGTCATTGTGCGAAGGGGTAAACTAATGAAAGTTTCTGCAAGTTATCAACGTCAGTGATTACTTCTTAGCAATATTTACTGAAAGTAAAAAAAAAAAAATTAAAGACGTTTACAACACCCTGTAACGCCGAATTAGAGCGCAGCTCTTGAGGAGGAGGAGGGAAGTGTACTGAGGGAGAGTATAACCCTCCTCCCTCTTCCTTACCTCCTCATCCTCCCTGCTACTCCTCCTCTTCCTTCACCTCCTCCTTCTCCCCTCATCGTTCAAGCTTCTCCTCCTCCCTCCTCACCCTCCCTCCTCTCCGCCCCGTCATCCCTCCTTCTCCTCCCCTCTTCCCCCTCCTCCCACTTCCTCCTCCTCTCCCTCCCCTCCTCCTCCTCCACCTGCTCTCTTCCCCTCCTCCTCTTCCCCCTCCTCCTCCCCGCGCGTTGGATCATGGGAAATGTCCCATAATGCACCGCGCGGGACCCTCGTGACGTCACACGTGACGTCACGAGGGTCCGGCGCGGTGCATTATGGGCATTTCGCATGATGCATCGCGTGGTTACGCCGAAGGCGACGGCGACGCCGCTCAAGCCGGAAACGGGCGCCTAAGAGCTGCGCTCTAAAATGTTGCACGACTCGTTTTACATGTATACACATCATTGATGCACCCAAACATGTTTTCGTTGTTGCTGAACTGCCTCAGAAAGTGTTCCCCGAGAATCGAAATATTGAGAAGTCTAAATGTGACTTATTAATTCAACGTTACATAGAACCATAAGGGAGTACGGGAGGGACACCTGAAAAGAAAGATCCTAGTTGCCTCAGAGGGAAAGCTGAACGTTGGCAGCCCCTCTTAGTCTCACAGGGGCGTCGTCCTTAAAGGGGCACTGACACATCAAAATCATATTTTTATTTATTATCCGAAACGATTGAAAACGATGCCGGGACATTACCCTCGAAATTCGAAACTTGGGAATTCAATATTTGTGAAGTAAAAAAAAACAATTTCCAAATGCCGAATTCGAAGTTCCCGCGCGATCTGCGCCGGTGCGTTGACGTCACATACTGCGGAGTCCTGAGAGTCGACTTTGTTTCACTGCGACCCGATGCGAGGAGGAAAGGAGCGGGAGATGAGGGCGCCGGCGGACCGAGAAAAACCGGTTTTAAGCGGTGCCGCCTGCCCAGGCGGCATGTTTTCCGAGGGAGGATACAATTCCAGAAGGCGACATCACACCGGAGTCCAATGTTTGGTATTTCAAAAAAAAAAAAAAAAAAGAAGACCGTAGGTGCGTTCGTAATTGCAATGTTTACAATTGCCGTTATTAAATGTTGTAAAAATGTCGCCTACAAAGCTTCTAAATTACATTATTTTGAAGTCACGAATCAAAAGAAGCGAGGAGACGAAGAGCGGGAGAGGAAAACGCCAAAAACAAAAAGATGCGCGCGCGCGTGGGAAACTTTTTTTTTGCTATGGGTTTTTTTCTTGCGTGCCTATGACTGCAACTTGCATCGTTTTAGACAAAAAAAAAAAAGACCCTTGGGGTGTCAGTGCCCCTTTAAGTTTTTCCCCAAGTTTCGACCACCTCCATATATTGTTTGACACTTCACAGTTAGGTGCAAAATAAAAGCAATGAAATATTAATGTTAACAAATGACACAAATATAATTGTCGAATTAACACAAAGGTTAAAAAGCGCTACAGGACAACGGACAGAAAGGAAGACACAGACACAGCGTGTTTCTTTTCTGTTCGTTGTCCTGTTGCGCTTTTTAACCAATATGAATCACCAACTCACCCAACACTCCCCCCCCCCCCCCCCCCCCCCCCGTCGAATTAAAAACCCCAAACGGAGGAGGCAGTACCTCAGGAATAAAAAATATTTTCTAAAAGAACAAAAAAGGAAAAAGAGGGGAAAAAAAGGGGGGGGGTGTAGTTTTAGAAGCATACTGTGTTGTAAAGACTAGGGAGCCTTCATGTGCGCTTTGCGCACATGAAGGCACCCTAGTAAAGGCTCCTCTGCCCCGCATCTGCGGCCCAGACCAAAAAGCGTGGCCCCGAAAACTACTTTGTTTGCAAGAACACTCTTGCCAGAAAGCGCGTTTTCGTGGTGCCTTACGCTCCCGCCGTTCCTCCTGACGCTGCACCAAGAACAATTGGTGTCTCATAAATACATGGCTTGCACTGTGCGTAAACCTTCTGCAGCGTGCATTTTGCATCCCCGGATTTGATTTTCTTAGCAAGAACAAATCGCAATGCCCACCAGCAAATAGTGTGATTACGTCATGTGTATACCATATTAAACAGATCAGCTTTCTGGTGAAATGCGATATGCGCAACACTAGCAATATATGTCCCAAACGTAAAGTTGTGCAGTATATAAAGCAATCTCGCGATGATATACGGCAGCATAATGAAATGTTTTAGAGCGCATGACTGATAAAGCAGAGAGTTGTAAAGTGAGGGCCCAAACCTATTGCACGTAAAACGGAACATAACATTGCGCTCCCGAGACAGTTTTTCGAGAAGTTTCAGCTCATGCAAGTTGATGCCCAAATGTGATTTGTTTTCGAATTCTATGAATCTTCGTCTGGCCTTCGAGATATTTACGTCTGATCAGGAATATAGATGCATCAACGTTTATGTATTTATTCTTGCTCGAAAGCGCTGTACATAGGATTACTTAGAAAAATACCATTTATTATCTCTCTCTTTCTGCACTATTTCTGTACTTTTCGGCATACCCTGCAGCCCGGTGTTTAACACTGCTAAGCAGTGAACGAAAGACATGTTTCCGCAGACTCAACAGCTGTCGTTTTTTTTTTTCGTTCCAGTATCTTTTTTTTTTTTTTTTGTTGACCTCAAGCGTTTATGTGAACTTTGTTGAGTCAAATGTATTGCTGAAAAATATTTTTAATTACCGACTGAAAATTTGACAACATCAAAAAGTTGGGGCTCCAATCCCCGCTGTGAAGGTGGTTGGACAGCGAAGTAGTGGTATCACCTGCAACTATTGCCCACTGCCCTGTAGACCCCTTTTATGGCAAGCGCCACCAGGTGGTGCTCCAGTATTTGAATCCCAGAGAACTTCCAGTTTATAAAAATAATGAACAAAGGTCACGCTAGTACCACAGAGAAATATAGTACTACCTGAAGAGCGGACACTTCCATTGGCCCCAGCGGCCCAATTTAGCGTCAGCGAGCGCACCCAGCGGCCAGTATAGTCCCTAGTTGAGTGCTTAATGGATGGATACACGCAGTAACCGCTGGCCAGGTGAATGAATGGATTGAAGGCGAATTCTGGCGGTATTTTTGTATCGGGCAGTAGCATGCGCCCTCTAGTTTAACGGGTCAGTGTTATTGTAACTAGCATGGTTTTTGTTTAAAATATAATTGTTTTATAAGCTTACCTTAATTGTACTACAGAAGAAAAGTCTTCCAGCGCTACATATAATTCAAACTGACCGCACACCGAAAAGGATATTTTCACATTTGTGCTAACTCTCTTGAAGGGACGACATGGGACGACACCAGGGATTGACACACAAAAGTATTTATTTTTGTAACTATGACAAGCAAAAAAAAAAATCAATTCTGAAGACAAGGAGTGATGTATGTTATTCATACATTACAAAAATAACAATCCACATGCAAAATCTATGAATAACGCGTCAACAGTTGTACACTGGAAAAAAAGTACTGTATTGCAGCGAGAGTTACAGCGACAAATGCAATATGATGGAGGGCATTAAAAAAAAAAATACCATTCAAGTTCCATGAAAGGCGCTTGCACATATGACTGGCCCAGTGGCTTCTAAATTCAGTGACCGGATACAAATGTCCGTCAACAAAGAAACTACAGTCACAATACTTTTTACAAATACCGTATACCATGACTGCAACGGAAGGATGACTAGAAACCCGCACGAGACAACAAGCCGCGGAACCAACTCAACCCACACAACGAGGCAAGAGACACAGACCAAGCAGCCGAAGTATCCGCCCTCCGTCGAGTGCACGACTCCGAAGCCAACCGTCTTGCCGCAGCCATAGCCACAGCCGTTGAAGTCGTTTTTGAAAGTTTTCAAAGTTCGTAATAATTTTAAAAGTTTACTCTATACAATGAAGTTATTTATTAATAATATATATCTGACAAATGTTCAAAATAAGTGGCACTGTTGCGCCTACTAACGGCCAGTAGAGTCCCTAACTCCTGGGCCGCGAAACGGCTCGTTGTACTATATTTCTCAATGCTAGCACCACTGCTTGAAATGTAGATGAAACGTTTCACCACCCATTTTCCAGGTGAACGCCAAAAGAACGAAGGAGTGCGGGATCTGTTAAAATGTTTCAAGGATTCTTGTAAAGCAACTTGCCTCCTCCAAAATGTGATATTGTACAGCCGAAGGCCCTCGTTAAATCTCCAACTTTGTTGTCGTGTAGCATTTATGCTTTCTAACACTGGCGATATAAGCAAGCTCAACAGGCTTGCAAAGACGGTGCGACCGGAAGTCGATTGGGACGCAAGCGGGAGTTCATGCTTGTAAACAGCAAAATATCTATACCAAATGATTGACGAAAGAAAAGTAAATGCACTGTACCGAAACGTTTTTATGCGGAGGGCAAGTTCGTCTGCTTCTCGCGCAGGGGGTACCGGTGACGTCAGAACGCCGTGCCCTGATTGGCTGATCGCGGCCCCCCTATCTGAGCGTCGTCTGCTCCATTGCAACGTCGTCTGCGTCTGTCTTACCTTTCCTGCGACTTTCGGAAGTGCAAAGGCCAGATTCACAAAACCATGTTACGCCGAAAGAGTGCGTAAGACAAAACGTGAGAACAAATTCGTATTCACGAAACGAAATTATCGTAAGTTTTGCGCAGGTTACGACGGAATCCTACGACGATCAACTCAGCATGGCCGACAGCGTCGCTCAGTTACTTGGTCGCGACGACCAACGGACGTTTATTTTTGTACGTGCTCTTCTCACGCGTCACGACTACAAGCAGCAAGAAAAAAAGTAAAAAGTACTTGAAATAAACCACGACGAACAAGAACGCTGGATCCACAAACACCCGGGAAATGCTCCAACGGCCACGATTCCACTGACCCCGTCCAAGCGAGCTCGGCAGATAGGCCTAGCAGCGGCGCAGCGGTGCTCCGACGGTCCTTGGCCAAGACCGTCTGCCCACGACCGGCTGGCGTGCTGAATGGAATATGCCCGCGCGACCCCTGTGAACCCTTCCCGTATTATACTTTGATCGCCTCTTGTCATCTCCTTGTTTTCCGAGCGGTGACTCTCGCCGGTGAAAAAGCGGCGAATCTCCGACAGACGCAGGAAAGGTAAAGCAGCCATCGCTTTGACTAGCAGACGTAAAGCCGACGACGTTAACTGCGCCAACCCGCCGACGCCGTTAAAGAATGAGGAGTCTCGCCGCACACGAAAGGAGGGAAAATGTATTTGGAAGGGAACTTGCGGACACTCTCGGTTCTTAGCAGACAAACCTCGGCGCCTCGGGACACCTCGCCAGCGAGTCTCTTGACTTCCCTCCTTGATGCGCGTCTGCTAGTTGTTCGACAAAAACAACGTACCGCTCGAGTTATTTCGTCTCCCCTCTCTGAAAGGCGATGTCGAGCTCGCTCGTAAAGACCTGTACTTCCGAAAGTCGCAGGAAAGGTAAGACAGACGCAGACGACGTTGCGAGCAGACGACGTTGCAAAGGAGCAGACGACGCTCAGATAGGGGGGTCGCGATCAGCCAATCAGGGCTCGGCGTTCTGACGTCACCGCCACCTCCTTTCTCATGCGCAGAAGACGAAAATGAGCCCACTTGCGAGGCGTATATATCTGAAAGGCTAGTGACGTCACTCCCCACGTCGCTAGCTGCCGTCACCGCGGCAGCTTGGGCAACAGTAATATTAACCGAGAAACATATGCTGTGAGCGATAAGGGGTTTGCATGGTTATCAGGAGCACCTTAACATGAATTATGTGGCTCGGATGCTTGTTTTTTATTGAAAAGAATGCTGTGCTGTATGTTGTGTGCGTGATATGCACTTTTTAATTGAAACGAATGCTGTGCTGTATGTTGTGTGCGTGATATGCAGTTCTTAATTGAAACGAATGATGTACTGTATGTTGTATGCGAGATATGCACTTCTTAATTGAAACGAATGATGTGCTGTATGTTGTATGCGTGATATGCACCCCTAATATGCACTTTCCGCTTCAATCGCTAAAGTTTTTTTTTTTTGTGAGGTTGATGACACGAGGAAATTCTACAAATCCGACCTGTGAGTCATATACAACTTCGCTGTAATAAGGGCCCAATCATATACATCATAAGTTAATGCACCCCCAAATTATATGAACGATGCTCCGCAAATCTTTTCCGGCGTTTTTATCCTCGATAGGCCCGTGTGTAAGTGATGTGGGAGAGCTTTAAAAAAAAAAAATGATTTTGAAGCTAATTTAATTAACTATGTGTTCCTGACACATTTATAACTTCTCAAACTAATAGAAGTCTGTTATGGCTTCCTTTATGTGATGAACAGAAATATGATGTGTCTGTGGGCTGGACAAAAACAAAGTGCGCAGGGGCGTGTGGTGGAACTATGACGATCACGCACGCAAGCCGTCAGAAAGTGACCGATTAAGTAGCTGCTAGTCGATTAGAGCTTGAAATACTATTTTGTTCTATTTAACAAAAATAGGCAATTAGCAAAGGTGCTTATTTGCAAATTGAATTGGCCGGCAGCTTGTCAAAAACAAACCTTAACAGCCAGGCTATGCGACTTTATCCTGTATAAGAAAAGTTTCGCTTGAGTAAGCGCTATTTTATACCAGATTCGATCCGAGTATGAAGATTAGAGTGAACAATTTCGATCCCTCCTTTCTGCATGATTCTTCCCCTGCATCAGGATGCTGAGCGTAAACAATGTTAGTTAGGAAAACAAGCGTTGGGATTGGTGTTCAATGTTTCCTTAAAAGGTAGGCTTAAATGGCTTGTTCTACAACTTTCGTGACATTTTTAAAATGTCACTGCTTTTAGCTCAGTTGTGTCGTCATCTTATACATATTGTGAAAGCTATCTCGTAAGCCATAGTTGACGATATAAATGGCGACCAAGTGTCCATTTTATTTTTTGTTTTTGCATTGTAATGAATTACTTAGTTCAAGGGCACAGCTATGATTTAACTCTTAATACTGCGACGCAAAGTTGTAATACTGCGACGCAAAGTTGTACTAATCACGGGTATTTTAGGTGACCTACAACACATCTCGAGTACCTTTTGATTCGGGGAAAATATATGTGACTCTGGTAAATAAAGGGATGTTGAGTCGCGTAAATATGACGTTTTTTTAAGTTAGTCCGAATTTTTTTTTTACTGCTGTGCCAAAATAAATAGCAGAATTTTATATTTTTGGTACCTGAAATAAAAGTGGATTGCAAGAACGATAAAAAAAAAAATCAATATGGTTAATCGTTTCACGCCGGAAATAGCGCTTATTGCCAGAACAACGTGGAAAGTATATTCTTAATTTAGCGGATAAAACCGGTTCAAACCGGCTTGAACCGATATTTTGAGTCCTCAGATCTGACCCGGAACTGAGCCGAAAGCCACGAAGCCAAATCCGAACCGAACCGATAAAAATTTAGGTTCGACACTCTCCTCTGCCTTGGAGCCACCGAGTTTTTTTTTTTAATCTTTACAAGCAACAATATTGCGTCAATACAGATTAAAAGTGCACCACAAGACTTTTGCAGCACCTAATAATAAGCCCCCATTTTGAGCAGCACTTTACACAAGCTGTAGTTACTCGGGCTTAGGCTCGCGTGTGGCAAAAACACTTCCAACTTGTTTTATAAGAAAAAAGAAAGAGAAGCAACTTCCTTGGCATTGGGGTCCACATGCCGAACTGCTATACGGGACCACCAAATGCTACACAGCCCTAAAAGAAAAAAAACAACAAAAAACATGTCATATGGTACACAATCATTTGTCAACTTTAACCAACGTACTCCCGATGGGCTAATGCAAAACTCTTTCTTGAAAGTACTCTAAAGGACGTCCCCCCCACCCCCTCAAAAAAAAAAAAAAATAACAAAAAGACTGCGTAACAGCAGAAAATAAAAACGTGCTCGATGGTTTCAGCTGCTTACGTAACCGACACTCCACCACACATCCAAACCATTTTCCCCAAGTCAAGCTTTCATGTGTAAACTATTGCAGTGCAATTTAAAGAAACAAGTTTTCAGTGAAGGGGAAGGGGGGGGGGGGGTGGTACACATACGTTTCGCTCGCTCCCGTACATTCCGGTACCCGCTGCAAGAAACACTTCGGTACAGCGGCACTGAAAAAACAACAACAAAAACAAACAAACTTAGCAACAAGTCGCGCTTTAGCGTTTTCTTGCTTTCAACCGACAGGCCATCCAACGAAAAATGCGAAGTCAAAACGTGCAGGGCATCGGCATCCTCTTTCTGGAAACCGAAAAGTCTTGATGGCTCGCCGCCACAAGGAGGCAAAAACAACGACGGCAAATAAGGTGACAATATTGTTTGGATGAACGCGGATATGAAAGGGTGCTCGTAATCGTGTAGAAAAAAGAATCGTGACGCCAACTGTCGCGCAAACAAATGCGAAAACCCCAGTCACCCGTCCCTTTACACGATGAAGCAGACTATCACGTCTCATGGGCTCCCAAGACGATTTCCAAATGAAAGTCGCGAAAACTCGATGAAACTTTTGCACGTTCATACAATAAGAATGAATTACTTGCTACACATACCATAATTTAGCAACAGACTGTCGCATGGGTGAAAATAAACGGGTCACGCCTCTTCCAGCGAGAAGCGTGCCAGCCAAGGTCGGTGGCCGCGTCTGACCAATATGTTTTGTTTTCGCGCTAACAATTGAATGGCAAGCCAAGGTATTGGCACGGTGCACAATCCCAGCTAATGCCTTCAAACTCTGAAGGCGTTGTGGCCCACGCCCCATGCCAGAAACCACGGCACTTGAACCAGTTGACGACAGCACCTGTGGCCTCGCCAAAATAATCAGCCAAACCTACTGCGGCGCTGACGCTCGGCTTATCTTGACAAAAAACTGCAACGTCATCTGCATAACTCATAACGTTGAGGTGAGCAGGACCCAAAATAAAACCCCGACGCTGTTCGCTGTGCAGCACGCTCAAACAAAAAAGCTCCACGTACACATTGACACACTAAAATGACCGCATGCCCACGTGGTGAATGATGTTGATTGGGGCGAAGCTCTGGTGGTGCTGATGATACTGATTTTATTGTTTATAGGTAGTGCTGGTGGTGCTCATTTTTTTATTGCTCATAGGTAGTGCTGAGTTCCGGGTTGCGTTTCGACTTCATTATTACTGCTTTATGGTCGGTGAAATGCAGAGCCATGCATGCAAAGTTTAACGCGATTATATACGCATTTGACCGCAGCGCCATTTCCTGTATAAACGTTGAGCGGCTACATGCAACGTTTCATCCATGACATCCCCAGCTCTTGAGTTACTACCACATCTCAGAGCTCCCTACTCGTCCCGCAGTCGTGGCCGAGTGGTTAAGGCAATGGACTAGAAATCCATTGGGGTCTCACCGCACAGGTTCGAATCCTGTCGACTGCGCAAACATTTTTTCTTTTTTTGTGAGCACGGACGCCGGACGGACGGACGGACAAGGCTAGACCCTAAGGAGCTTCGCTCCTAAAAAAGGGTATACTCTTACCCCTCTGTCACATATAATACACCTAGAGCTCACTGGCGTTGAACAGACTGTACCAACTTTCAAGAAGCGGCTTGATAGCCGAGTTGTATAACTTATTAAAATAACCAATGTAAGTCTGGCGGACTGTTAAAAAGGTAATCGGGATTTTCTTGGCCCTACTGCAAAATCTCAGTGTTTTATTGCAGTATTTAATAGGTACTTTAGCTGTTTATTATGTTATATCGCTCCGTCATCAAGCCTCTCGTAAAAGTTGGTGCCGTCATTTCGACATCAGTGCACTGTACGTCGAATTGAAGTTTTGGGGTGTCCTCTATGTGACAAGGGGTGTGATGGCTACACCTTTTTTTTTAGAGTGCAGTCAACTCCTTGTTAACGATAAGTTTTGTTGTGCAGTCTTTGTAAACCATCTTGGCACACTCCAAAATTACTGAACCATTATGGACTCGCTCCAGAAGATAAAAAAGAACATCGTGTTTAACACCATCAAAAGATTTGTCAAAATCAATCTGAAGCATGGCGACTCGGCCCACGCCGTCATCGCACGCCCCGAAAACAGTATGTGCAACGTGAATGTTAGTCGCTATCGTGCGGCCCTGAATGCCGCAGGTCTGGTATTCTCCTATAAGTTGGCGGGCAACACCCTGAATATTGTGCTCTAGGATTTTCGCAAATATCTTATAATCTAGGTTACAGAATGTTTTCGGCCAATAACCTGCGACTTTGCGTAGCTTCAAGCGAGTGGGCGGGCGGGCACGACGGTCTCATCGCAATCTATAAAATGGCGTATGCCATAAAAAAAAGGTCTTTCACCGTGCTGGTGGCATTATACGAATAAGCCGCCAGAAACTGCCGAAAAATAAAAATTGCACACGTTAATACGTCGTTCTTCGTCAATGGTGACGCTTAACTCCGAAAAAAAGAAAATCTAAGAGAAAAGAAAAGAACAACCCCCCGAAAGACTCACAGCGCGCGGAACACAAACTTTCTACGAAAGTAAATAGGGCTTTAGTGCGGTGACTACCTGCTCCTCCACAGACATCTTAGTTTCTTGCACCGCTAAGAAATCGGGTCTCTCATTAATTAGCAAACGTTGAACGTGGTACTGTTTCTTCCGTGAGCTAAGACCGCGAACATTTAGCGTTGCTACTTTGATGACTGTATCGAGCGTACAAATAGCAGTGTGTCATGATGCAGCACTTGCCCTGACAATCTGCCAGAGTCCTCGAAACCATCGTGTTGCCGCCTGCCGTCTGGGAGCTTGTAAGGCACCGCCTTAAAGCGGCCCCTCTTGTTTTTTTCCAGCCCCAACCAAGGATTACGATTGGGGGTGGTGTCAGGCGTCAAGGACATGTCCTCCAGGCCGCGCTTGACGGAGTCCGTGGTCTTGAGAGCCGACTTTCCTACGACTTCTGCAGCGGTGACTTGCGGAGAGGCGCCGTCTCCGCCGGAAAGCCCTTGTTGCTCAGCAAACGGTTGGACGTCGCGCTGCAATCCTCGGAGAGCCAGCTCTGCCTCTTCAAACTCCATTGTCAGCGGGGACAGGTCGTCCAAATCAGCTCCGCTCGTGACACGGGCATAAGTCTTAACGCACTCTTCCGTGTCGTATCCATAGTGGAAGCAGTGCGAGAACTTCGGCACGTGGCAGTCGCGCCTGATGTGCTCGGCGCGCTTAACGCAAACAGACCGGTGCTCGCCCTGGTACGACGATGAGGACGTTACCTCCGTGAACACTCAGTCAATGTGGCATACCATCGGGTGTTACGCCGTTCTTCAGTGTCATGCGGACGATGCGCGTGGTCGACTCGACGGCCTCGCTATCTCGACGCACCACTTCTCGCGGCAGACTTCGACGACTTTGCCGTATGGCTCGTAAAATTTGCTCACCCCGTCGTCCGGGGCGTGGAAGGGACGCAGTGAACTCGAAGGTACACTTCGGCAGAGCACGGGTCGATGACGACGAGCCGCAGGTTTTTCACGCTCAGCTCCTTCGTGTTTACTAGTCGTTCCTTGGCGTCTGGCGTCCGATGCGTAGCCATCGAAATATGGTTCTTCTGTTATGCGCCGAACGAGGCGACATCAGACAACACAGAAATTTGCTTGAGTTCCTGGCGAAAGTCTTCAATCCGATATGGACGCCCCTTAAGGTCGCAGTAAAGCAGAACCGAATTCCAGCATGTTTTCCCAGTAGGTACAGAAGGCAAGACAATATTGTACTCCTCCAAAGAAGAACCGGCAAAAGCCAAGGAACCACGGACGGCTACAGCCGTGGTTCTTCTTTTGTCCTCCTGCGACCGTCTCGTTCGAGCGCAGAAGCAGAATCCCAGGCGGGAATAGTCAAGTTGATTATTCTTTCATTTCTTATGAATGCTGGAAACGCGGAATCAGTGAACCTAATAATAAATGCTTCTGGGATTTTGCCACGCGTTTCTATTTCTTTCTTTTTGTCTTTTTGTCCCCCCCCCCCCCCCCCCCTTCCTAAACCCAAAAACTTCGGTGCCACAAACTCAGAACGCAGATTGTTTCCTATTTGTCTATGTCAAGACGCATATTGTTAGACCTTCCTGGATCGCAAATACAGGGTGTCCCCCCAAAAAAAAGTTTACAGGGTTCTTTTTGCCGCAAAAATAAACTACGCATTTCCGAACGTTCATTCTCAGCCAAAAGGCAGCGATAGAGGTCCGAACTAGGTGCAAAAGTTTCAGCACGAACCGATATCTTATTCCAAATTTATAAATGATTTTCTAAAAATTTCAATTGGAAAATGGCGGCAGACAAAGCTCTCGAATACATGGAGCTCTATAGCGCCAGAAACCGAAAACGTGAAAAATGCGCCCCATTTTTGTATTGATATCTTCAGAATACCGCTATAACTTTTGAATAAGATATCGGTTCATTCTGAAACTTTTGCATCCTCTAGCGCTACCTTTGGGCAGAAAACAAAAACAAAAAACGTTCGGCGATGCGTATTTTATTTTTTGATAAAAAAAAACACTATAAAATTATTTTTTTTTTTTTTGGGGGGGGGGGGGGGCAACCTGCACGTTGACACCGCAATAACGAAGACAAATTGTTTTGCCTTACAAATATAGTTGAAGAAAGTACCATGGAAGGCTCAACAAAAGACACTTTCCTTTATCGCGTATATTTATGGTACTATATGTATAATGCGGCGCTCGCGCCTTACTCCCGGCGGCTTATACAACTACAAAGAGCCTTATTCAAGCAAAAAAAAAAGTATAGTTTTAGGTAAGTCAAAATCATGCTTCCAGGTTGGTTCGCCTCCGAACGTGGCCTGAAAATTCACGGTAACACGAACCCGGGGTTCCGTGGCAGGATTAAGAGCACGGCGGGCGGTCGGCCATGGCTGCAGCCCCCGGGGGTGATCGATGGACGCCTCCTCCGAGTTTGGGTCCAGCCGGACGCTTTCCTTCCACGGTGGTACGCTTCTTATGAGATCTTAATCTGGGCACCTTGGGCGGCCCATCTGCAAACCGACCTTATGTTTTGCGTCTGCTCACTTCATCGTTTATCATGCATTGCACAGCGGAAAGGCTAGTGTTTTGCATTTGAGAACCGGAAGTGGACACAGAAAGTTTTTCTTGGTTACTTATTTGCTGCACTTGAAACATTTTCCCACGACCGTGCATTTATTGAAGCAACTTTGTTCTAAACGGTTTCTTTTTTTTTTTTTCAACTTAAAAAACGGCAAGGTAAATACGGAGGCAGGGAGGGACGGTAGATCAATTCGGCGTCTTGTCTTTGTTTCTCAAGTTTACCGCAGATAATGCGACGGTCGCTCCGAAAATAAAGCCTCCTATTTTATTCTGTTGACCCAAGACGCCACAGGCGGGTATTCGTAGTTTTGCAGTAAAGTTTGAATCTTATCGTCAATATGCGGTACATTTTGTGGCCGTGCGACAGATGGCAGCAGAGGGGCAGTCTGGCTCTGAGTCTGACAAAATGGCGTCTGACATTGACGTGCTTATGAAGCAAGAATGTTTAATTGAATTCCAGCATGCGGAAAATATTGCCCCTATTGACATTCACCAACGCTGGCGGAACATTTTCGGAGATAAAGCAATAGATATTAGCAGAGTGAGGGGATGGGTGGCGCATTTTAGGACGTGAAAGACAAACCACGTACAGGACGGCCATGCACAGCGGTCGAACTGCGAAGTTAAAAACATTTCAACCAGCTCGTCCGCACAAATCGGCAAATGATGACCAGAGAACTCTGTTCCAGAGAACCCTACATGGCAACCCTGAATAAGCTAAAGGCTGAAATTTCCAAAGGCAGGTTGCGGCTGCAGGGAAATTTCTGATTGGCTAACGTTTTGATTGGCTGTGGCTACATCGCAACCCTGACTAAAGGATTTGTTATGCTTTGGCGCTGAGTGCAGCGAGCATAGCGTAGCGCAGATGGCGGGCTTTCATCGGCCGGCAAGCAGAAACTCGATATCTGCGACCAATCAGTAATGGCGTCCGCTGCGTTACGCCGCATTTCCTACGCTTGACGTCGGAGTAAAACAGAGCCAGGCTGTTGCGTTCTGACTGGCGGCGGCGGCAGGAATAATACTTATGTGCAGGAAAACATCGGTCACGGACCGATATCTCCCGTGGGAAAAGGTTTAGCCGGCGGCGAGCCAATTTTGCCACCCAGCGTCAAAGTCTGCGCGGATTCGCCCGCGTGTCCGCATGTGGGAACGAGCGATAACCCTCTAAACGTGTCCTTGAAATAGTACTTTTAGACTTATTACATGCATGTACACTCTAAAAAATGATGCGCCTTTACTTACCCGCAAAACACTGAACGAGCCAATCTCTGCAATCTACGAAATCAGCGCAGCGAATGATGAGGCGTAACATCCGTTTAGAAATAAAAATGAAGTCTGCGCTGTGGCGTTACGCAATGCAAAGCGTCATGATTATTGCGTAAGGCCACAGCGCAGACTTAATTTTGAGTCTCCATTTTTATGTGGGGTCGTTCTATAATAATCGCCGGCCGATCCGTCTGTGCTTCACTTGTCTCAGTAGATTCGACACCACGCACGAGAAACAAAGACGAAGTAGTAAGTATACACAAGACAGGCGCTTACTCACAACTGAAGTTTTTATTGAAAATTAACACCAAAGTAAACAAAAGCATTTCACGTCATCCAGGGCGATTCAGCACGTGTCCAGATAACAGATATCTTTGATATGTGAAGTACCGATGTTTGGCTTAGACACTGCCCAGTCCCTTCTTTTTTGATCGTGTAGGCCTTTAAAAAATTTTCCTAGTCATCTGATTTCCCTTCTTCTAGCAATTGTGACGTGATGGAAGTCGGGCTGGCATCCACAGTCTGCACAATGAAGCGGCAAGTGCCCCCCAGCTGTCGACCGCAGAGAGCAAGCATGCTCACGCAATCTTTCATAAATACATCGGCCCGCTTGGCCAACGTATACCTTGCCGCACGGCAGCGGAATCCTATGAAACGAGGCCTATCGTACATTCCACATATTTGTTTCTATGCTTGACTGAGCGAATGCGCTTGGACCCATGTTTGTTGGCAACTCTTGGGCACAATTCCGCGAGTTTGTTAGGTGCAGAATACACAATAGGCACGCCGTAACTCTGAGCCACTTTTTTGAGATTGTAGGATATTTGATGAAGGTAGGGAATGACTATCGGTCTCTTGGTTGACCTATCTTTCTTACACTGTGGCCCTCCCCTCACTTTGTTAAGCAGAGACTGTCCAACAGGTACCAACAACAATGTGAGGAATCCAGCCGCAACCAGTCGCTCCACCTGGCGGCCGAAACTGCTATGCATTACATGGTGGCACGATATTTCCCAAGCCGCAAGTAGGCAAGATGAAGTAATCCTTCTTTTTACGAGTTTAGAATGCGAAGAGTAGAAGGGGAGGCGACTCTTCTTCGATCGTGTGTTATACAACCAACAGACATGAGCCTGTGAATTCTAACCTCAGGTCTAGCCAAGAATTCTAACCTCAGATCCCGAAGTACATGCGTGAATCTGGGCCCCTGGGAGCACCGTGCAAAAACATCCAAAACTGCCGAACCAGTTTTTTCCTCCGAAACACACTCAGATCCTTTTAGAACAACCAGACAGTCGTATACATATCGAAAGACTTTGCGTACCTGTTCCTTATTTAGTTGGTCGCAGATGGCCTAGTGGCATTTGGCTAAGAAAATGCCCCATATCACGGGAGCCACACAAGACCCAATACAAATGGCTTCTTTTTCCACGGGTCCTAAAAGCAAAGAAGACCAAAGCCAAACAACGGTCCTTAGCAAAGAGATAGGTTATCTGGACACGTGCTGAATTGGCCGTGATGGCGTGGAATGCTGTTGTTTACTACGGTGTTAACTTTCAATAAAAACTTCAGTTGAGAGTAAGCGCTTGTCCTGTGTACACCTTCTACTTCGTCTTCGTTTCTTGTGCGCTGTGTCGAATCAACTAAGCATGAACCAACTAGCCCGCCATCGCCACCCTAATTCACTCGTCTCCCAAGGAATGACACAACACGACGAAAAGACAGCGAATTGGCTTACTGTACTTCCCGGTTGCCCGCTATTTAGAACCTGCAGTCCGGGCTAGCCGACCTTGGTTGTCGCCCGTCGTTCAACGCTCCCAGTCAGAGTCCGTGTCCAGGCCTACGGATCGTCCTTTCCCACGCGCTGCGTAGGCTATCTGTTCCGGGCTATCACAGCCCGAGTCTCGTGGCGAAACCACTCTGGCATCGTCATGGCGGAGGCCGGTATGGCCAGGGCTCGCCGTTCCCGCCGGTCTTTGTTCAAACCTCGCTGGTGGACCACTCCTGCGATTGCCATGGGCCAGACCGGCTCCATCGTTCCTGCACGGCCCCATGCAGTCTCGCGCAGCAGGCTCTGTCCAGCGCCATCTCTTGTCTCCTCGGCCGACCGCTTACCACGTGCCCTCCGCGCCGTCGTCTTCTACCCTCCTCTCCCACAATATATATGTATAAAGAAAACGATATTAAAATTTAATTAACAAATCAATCTATGACGACTCAAACACGTAATGGCGTCCCGATGGCGCCTTGATTTAAAGGTTCTACCCAGTGTTGTACACGTTCCTCAAAAAAAGGAACGCAAGCTCGTTCCTCGTTCCTTCTGATTTTCGGAACGCGTTCCCGTTACAAGTTCCATATGTGAAAAAGGAACTCGTTCCCGTTACAGTTTAAAAATGAAGCGTATCGTTGCATATACGTTACATTTGTATTTTGAATGCCGTGATGGAAGAGCACCAGGAGAAGAAAACAAGCGGAAGCAGGGTTTTATTTTTTGACATATTCAAGTTTAAAATGCTCAGCTTTTAACCGTATTCATGTTTGTGGTGGACGATTCAGACGAGCCAAATGTACTGTTACGCCATATTGCACGAGCGTTTTACAGCAACCTAACAAAGTTTCTTGTTCGAACTTAAAGGCTGGTTCACACATCTGCGTTGGTTGCGTTCGCTTGCAACCGAAACGACCGTAACGACAAAGTCACCGGGACAAGTGTTCGCCGTACACAGCATGGCAAGCGATGCATGAGGTAGCTTCGCGAAGCGATCCATGAGTCGCGGTTTTTACGGTGTTTTGGTCGTTACGGTCGTTTCGGTTGCATGCGAGCGCAACCGTTGCAAATGTGTAAACCAGCCTTAAAGGGAAGCTGAAACGCTTCTTGAAGAAAACGAGTTAGAGGTGAATTCTGGTGTATTTTTATCCCGTGAATCTGAATATTACGTTCGTTTTCCCCGAATGTATAACTAAACGCAAGAAAACACGAAAAACATCTGACTAGTCGTGAAGTCCGAATAGGATCTTTGTGTCGCCAAGCGCGTGCCGCTGGTGTGGGCTGCGCGTGCAATCGCAAGCATGCCAGATCGCAGATTCCCCTGCATCGACACAAGTCGTGACGTCTCCTTTTGACCTTTTGTGAAAATAGCAAGAGTGCGCGTGCATATCTTTGACAGACGCAGAAGATGAGCAAGAGTGGAGACTCCGAAAACTCCTAATATGACGTCACGCCCCGGGAAGGAGGGGCATCAGCGGTATTTTGAAAGTTAATTTCTGCAGCCTTCGTGCACCAACTTGAAAAGTAATTTTGATATTCGTGATCCTGGAGGCCAAATGAAGACAATTTCGGTATTTTCCCTAAATACAGAACTGTTTCAGTTTCCCTTTAACAACCGTTTCTTCTCGGTGTTGCTGTCCGGAAGACGAGCAAGTGAAGAAGAGGGAAGGGCTTTTGGAAAATCAGTCTTGAAAACTACAAGTCATTTTTTGTAATGGTGGGATTCATTGTTCAGTTTAAAGGTGGGGGACAAGGGAAGGATGAATAAAGGTTATTTTTTGTGTATCTTTTAAGTGGCCAATGTTCGGGATACAGGGGTGTGTTCGATGTCTCATAACCTGTTTTATTGTTGTAACTGTAGTTCTCTTTCCTGAAGTTCAGTGATGGCTGTAGTCGGCCTCGGATACGTGGAAGCAAAGAAAGTAGCTGAGTTTGAAACTTCCCTCTTTCTGTGTAGTTTTCTTCGTCTAAACGTTTTGCTTTTTGTACCGCAGTCTCGGACACTGAAAAAAGAATCGATGTCCACTAGTTCTCCTGCACCCGACTGTTACCAAGCGAAGATCCCACAAAATAAACCCTTAGATAAGTAACCAAAAAGTAAACAGATCCTGCTCTTCGTAAAGATATTGTTTTTATACTTTTAGAATTTCAGTTTTCCTTCTTAGAAATAAAAACAAATACACCACTGGACGAAAAAAAGGAACTCCGTTCCATTTTCCGTTCCAGTAAAAATGTAACGCGTTCCCGTTCCAGTTCCACCAATGCAAAATGGAACGGCGGCGTTCCTTCGTTCCTTCTAAAAAGGAACGCGTTCCAGGAACGCCGTTCCTTGGAACGTCGTTCCGTACAAAACTGGTTCTACCATACAAGCCTACGGGTAATCTCCGTAATTAACGCCCCGAAAACAAAAAAAGAAAAACAAAAAGAAGACGAAATTAAAGCACCTTTAGGCTACCACCATATCTTCAAGCCATAGTGAGTGTCCTTTTCAGTCGTTCAAAAAGACTTCTGGAAGGAATGAAGTAGGGCTATTAAAAAACTAATATACAAAAAATAGAATATGACACAAAGTTCGGAAGACTTACGTGATGCAACGAAATATGTCTATTCGCCTCTTTGTCTATTTTCCTTTGCGTTGCTAATTATCTTATGCGAAAAGAATAAGTCAGAACACGAGACCTTTGCTTAGACGTTGCAACTTCGTGATTTGAGAATCTTGAGAACGGCGCTGTGGTTATGTCGAGCTCTAGAATTCGTACAGCCACACTTATTTGTATTGCAAGAAAGAAACCATTGATGTCCGAGTTAGCTTCTTTTTAGTGTATGCAATTGTTTTTCGTTTTTCACGGTTAGTATTGTATCTGTATTAACCATTTCCTACCGACGTTTTTTCTGCGCGGGAATACAGAATTACACGTAGTCAGTTGGTGTCCGTGTTAACAGATGATTTGCCTTGCGCAGTATAACTCAGACTTGTACGTAGTTCAACTACTCTACTCAAGTTACTGTGGTTTAACTACTTTTCTTAGTAGTTTAGTAACTTTCAATTACATTTTTATTTCGGTAATTAGTAGTTTACTTTAATTACTTTTTCTGAGTAACTTCTACTCAAATTACAAATTACTTTCGCATTTTAGTGGTTGTTTTGCCTATCAACAAACATTCCTACACAAAAGAGATAAGATGTAGGAAGATCAGCTGATATTTGCAAAGAGGGGGAAGCAAGTGGCGTAGGAAAAAGGGGGGGGGAAATAGGTTGAAGAGTCCGAAACCCCATTAAAATTTTCCCTCCCCTCCCCTCCCCCCCCCCCCCCCCCCCCCCCCTCTGCAACAACACTCCTACGAAGCGCGGGGAGCGAACAGGCACGACGCAAGAGAGGCCGAGTAACTGCTGGATTAGCGCCAAAGATTGGCGTTTCTTTGTGTCCCGAAGCTCAAGGAGATCGACTTGACCCATTCAAAGAAAGGGCTGGTTCCCGCTTTTCCCCAACGTAGAAACTCTCGCCCACTGCAGGAGGTGCACACACTGCATCCTTACTCAAAGGAGGCAACAAAATGCAGCTCCTGTTCTGAAGCTCATCTGGCGCTCCCGTAGTTTGTGCTGTACTTAAATAATCGCGTGCTAAAGGGCAACGCAAAGGGGACCTTTTTGCGTTGCTTTTTCTCTAACGTTTCCCCTAACGTTTTTTTTTATAAAAAAAAAGCAACAAACAAGCAGTGTTGGGAAGTACTATAAGTGCATGGTACTTAAAGCACTACTGTTTAGAAAACTTGCACTTTACTTTAAGTGAATAACAGGCTGAAGTTATGTTTTGTCCCTATCGTTCTAGCTGACCATTTACCTAAATTACTTTAAGTGAATTCTCTGAACATGTACTTGTACTTTCCGAGGAAAGTAAAACTCCCGACTTCAATGTACATTCCCCGAATCTGAAAAAAAAAAAAAAAAAAAAAATGGCGTATTGTGCGTGAAAACGCGCTCTTTCAAGACGTCATCTGGTCATTTCTCTGAGTGAAGTAAGGACGGCTATAAGACCGACTCAAATAAGTGGCTTATAAGTTGATTGTGTCAAATAGCTCGTCAACAAGAGTAAAACAAGTACACTGTGGCGACTTGACTTCATACAGTATTTCTGCCATTTCCGTAAAAAACTGATGCACCTCCGGTTACCTCTGGAGCAATGGGTACCAGTTAAAAAACACTGTGTAGGGAATGAAAAGGCATCATAAAACATTATTTTAAAAGTTCTGGTACTTTATCTTGAAATATATTGTATCTATAGGACGTTACTTCAAGTTCATTGCACCCGGTGTACTTACTACTTTACTTGGAGTACATAAGCTCTAATTTACTTTGTACTTTGCTTCAAGTAATTTTATATGTACTTTACGCAACACTGTAAACAAGCAAACACTGTCTAAAAATCAAGCAGTCAGGCACTAAGGCGCAGTGCTAAACCTCAAAGTAGAAATGACACATTTGCAGTACATCATTAACCAAACAAACAAGAAAGTACAAAACAATTCTGCACGCAGAAGCAGAACCAGCTATTAAAGCATTTCTTTGAAAAAACAATCCGATTCATATTTGGCTAGCATAATTTCGCTAACGGATCAAAACCTATGTACTTTCTTTTTACCATAAAAAAATTCTAAAAGTAACTTCAAAGTAACTTCAAAAGTAATTCGCTACTTTGATATGGTAGTTAGTAATTTACTCAATTACTTTTCATTTGAGTAATTTATACTCTACTCAAATTACTTTTGAGGCCGATACTCAGTAACTTAACTTAATTACTTTTTTTGAGTAACTTGTACATGTCTGGTATAACTATTGTTTATGCCGTCTTTTCAGTATTTAAAAATAAATGTACGAACCAAAATATAAATGAATGAATTAATATATTGCCACGCGCGTCGCTGAGCGAGCGCGTACGTGGCCGAATGGTTAACGTGCTTGGCTGCCGCGCGGAAGATCTGGGTTCGACTCCAGGCAGGGGAATGTTCTTTTATTTATTCTTTCTACTTAGTGTTCGCGCAAATCCGAGAACATTCTCGTCTGATCGAGGTCCGAATGTTCTACACGCCGAACCTTCTACGCCGATTGTTCCAGGATCCCACGCGTGTACGTACATAAGGGGCTCCGCGTGCCTAGGCGGAGTCAGTCTCGCCGCAGCGTTCGACTCTGCTCTTACGCCGACTTCCACGCCCACGACGCTGTGCTGTTTATTATCTTCTGTTTCCCTTTTATTTTTGGGCACAAGTTTGCCCCAATAAACGCTCAGTTTACTCAGTCATTGGCCGCCTAATCACTTGTCATTCGTGACAGTATAAAGAAAAGCTGTACTATTAAAGGGCCACTCAAGTGGTTTTTGAGTTCGTTTTTTGATGATGACAGCTGAATTTAGACGCCCTAAGCATCCCTAAAAACCAAAAAGTATAGTCATACGGTGATTATTTCTTTAATAAAAATGTAATTGAAGGCCGCTAAACCTCGGATCCATCCGAAAACGAAATCACTCTAATTGGTCATTGCACGCTTATCAAAAGGATCTCGGGCCAATGGGGTTGGACGACGTTCCGTTGCGCAGTGATCCCGAGGTAGCCGACTAGCCGCATCGGCCGAACTTTTGTCATTCGAGCTTCGATCATGGCGGAGTTCTCTACGCTCGAGGACCTGAAATTCTTCGGCGGACAGCCGACCTGGGGATGATTTCCTATGACGCCACTCCGACGTGTGATGTGGACGATAGCAGCGCTTCGGAGTCGTGTTCGGGTTCCGAGGACGACGAAACGCAGACCTTTCCGGGCGTTCTTCGATTTGCGGTTGGGGCAAGTCGTAACCAAACGAACGTTTGACATCGCAGCATTAGCATATACCTGTGCTGTGTTTTTTTTTTGTTTTTTTTTTCTTCTTCTCCTCGAAGTGTTACTGTTATACCTGCTCCCCCCCCCTCTTTTTTTATTTATTTATTTATTTATTTGTCACGTAACTGCGGCACCATAGGCCTTTGGGTACGGGCTACTCGCCTTACTGTGGTGCCGCAACTCTCCAGAGTTGAATAAACACATTGAACATTGAACATTGAACCTCTGGTACGTGATGTCAAACGATGTCGCCACGTTGACTTTCGCCTCGGGAGGACGGGGGGAAGGCTGGTTCAGACATGTGCAACGAGCGCGTACCTACGACTGCGTCCGTTGCAACCGGAGCGACCGGAACGACCGCTCTTCGCCGCGCGTAGACACACCTGCAACCACTGCAACAAGCGCAGCGGGTCGTCAGCACGGTGACCGCTTCTATACGCCGCCGTCAGCTGTTTCAGCGGCGTCCCTAAAAAGGGGACGCACTGCTACTCAATGCCGTAACAGAATATAGACAGACAGTTTTCTATAGCCTAAAGCTTTATTGATATTTTTTTCTTGATAGGCTTGCAGGGTACAGTGGATGAAAAAAAGAAAATAAAAAGATGCAGCACGCCGTCTTGGACGATCACGACTCTAATACACGACATTGCCAATAGTACAAATATCGCCACACGCCTTTTCTACGATTATAAAAGACGATGTAATCTTAGCAGCGATATAGCAACGTAGAAATATGATTTCGTGATCACAGATAGACGTTGCGAGCGTTCAGGATTGCTAACACTAAGCACTTTTCTCCGGTGATGAAAACGCGTGAAAATTCGCATCCTTTATACGGTACGCGCCAGTAATACATTGAACATGAGCACACGCATGAAATGCGCCAAATAAGAAATCCGGGCGATGTTCGAGGACACAAATGCTTAGAAAGCACCACTGTAGTCGAAGTAAACAAACACGACGGCACGGGCGTTTCTGTTGTCTTGAGAGTGCCGCCACGACATCGCCGCACCAGTAGGCGGATCTTCCCTTCTAGTCCGTGCTGGGTTATCATAGCGACACACGACGAAAATTCACAGTCAAGGATAGCGCTTTTACGCGGAGCGATGAGATTTCACCACGCCGTCCACGTCGACGTTCAGCACCGACGCAGCCCGCGGGCCGCGACCGGCACGACCGGCATGCAACGCGGCAGATACGTGCGCTTCCGCGCATCCCGGGAGAACGGAAAATTCACCCGCCGCGGAGGAAGGCAAGGAGAAAACGTAGTCTTTTGTTTGTGAAACGATAATTGCAGTATCGCGTATTCTAAACTAGAACTATTTTACGTCTTGTGAAATTATCAAGCACAACATATCTAAATGAACTGAAAATTGTTTCTTTAGCGAAACTTTACAAAGGCCGCCAAAATTTCAAACATACGATAATTTGATTGGTCGGCGCAGGAACAGAAAAGAGTCCACACGTATTTTATTCCTGTGTGATTAATAGGCGGTTCTGCCTTCTAAAACTGAAGGTACTCATTCACTGACACTTCCTTAACGCCATCGCACCAAAAAGTAGCTTCCCCAAAAACCGCTTGAGTGCTCCTTTAAATAAATAAATCTATCAATGTAGCAAACCTTTAACGAACCCAAGCTCGAGTCGTTCACGGTTATTATTTCTCCAGGCCTTAACGGCATCTGGTAGAGTTAATGACCGTTTCTTTACTGAAAGTTCTAGTTTTATTCTGGGTCAGGTTTTCATAATTCCTAGACTATTTTTAGCACTATTAATAAATAAACAGACAATGTAACTTTTTTTTTGTAGTCATATATATAGCTATTTCTTGTACGTACTGGTCACTCTCTCATAACCGTTTCATTTTCGGTTTACAAGACACCGTTAAAGTTTATACGACCTTTTTTCTATAAGAATTAAGATTCTCTATGATCAAGCGTTTCCAATGGTGCCATTTAAAAGAAACAGGAAGTCTAGAAAGCCTTGAATTGATGCCGCACTTCTTGGGAGAATAAAAGAACGAGATAACCTCTTCGCCCTTTTTATAAAAACAAAACATCCGGATTATCTAGCTGAATTTAAAAAGAGCAGAAATAAACTAGGCGCTGATATTAAACGAGCACGAAATGTGTATCATGAAAATAAGTTCGCAGATATTTATAATAACCCCAGACAGGTGTGAAAAATTTTAAACAATCTACTTTTTAAAAACAAAAGAGAAGATAATTCTGAGCTTATAATTGAAGGCATGTCCTGTACAGGGGATAAGCTTGCTGATAAATTTAATGCCCACTTTTTGATGTCCGGTGCTTCCCCTGGCAATGTCATTAGTAGTTGTGATTACGAATCCTACATCTCACCGGTTATTGAGAGTTCGATATTTTTGTTTCCTACTACTGAAACCGAAGTATACAGCCTAATACACAAACTTAAAAACAGTGCTTGTGGTGAAGATGTTATAAAATCCCAGCCTATAAAATCAGTTGCTCACTTAACTAGTGGGCCCATCTCACATATATGTAATCTAATTCTGAGTACCGGCGTATTTCCCGATAAATTCAAGATAGCAATAGTGTCGGACATTCAAGAAGGAGGTGATAAAAATGACCTAAATAATTACAGATTAATCTCCGTTCTTCCCATTTTTTCGGAACTCATGGAAGGAGCTATTAATGCACGACTAATACAATTTTTTAAACAAAATAATGTTATAGCTGAGCAACAGTACGGCTTTCAGAAGCGAAAATCGTCTGAATTGGCACTGCTAAACATCAAAAATAAAATAATTGACAATTTCGAGCAGAAGTTATATACAGTAGGAGTGTTTCTTGACTTCAAAAAAGCTTTCGATTCAATAAAGCATAATATTCTTTTCGGAAAATTGTCCAAATATGGAATTAGGGGAATTTCACTTAGTTTAATAAAAATCTATTTATCAAATCGTTCACAATATACTGAAATTATTCACGCGAGGTCAAATATGGGTCAAATAAAATACGGTGTCCCGCAAGGATCTATTCTTGGCCCTCTCTTATTTTTAATTTATATAAATGAAATTATAAGAATACCTAAAACACCAGATATAATTTTATATGCTGATGACAAACGTACTTTTTTCTGCAGCAAGCCTAGAAGTTCTTGAGCACGAAACCAACGCATGGCTTGAAAATTTATCATCGTGGCTTAGAGTAAACCAAATTCAATTAAACACGAAAAAAACAAAGTTTATTATATTTCGACCACGAAATAAATGTATTCAGCAGGAAATTCAATTTCAATTTCAAAGCGAAATCATCGAACGTGTTATATCACATAGGTTCTTAGGTGTTCTGTTTCATGAAACTCTAAATTGGTCTTTCCATGTGCAGAGAGTAAGAACGGAAATCTCACGATCTATCGGGATTATCACTAGACTTGAAAATGTGCTGCCTCGCTGGGTAAAAAAACAACTATATTATACCTTAGTTCATTCACGTCTTCACTACTGTCTTCTTGTATGGGGGACCACAATAACAACAAATATAAAAACCCTGCACATATTACAGAAAAAAGCCCTGCGCTTGGTTGAAAATGCCCCCTAACGGAGTCACTCTGCTCCGCTCTTTAGAAAGCACCGAATATTAACTATTCAAAATGTTATATATAAGAAGTTATCTTTATTAATTTGTAATCAAATATAATTAGAACCAACTGTCTTTTTTAGTACGTATGTTTGGAAAGATCATCCATATAATCTTCGGCACACGAGCTACAGCAAGCAAAAAATACGCACAAACTATGGCGTACAAAAATTACATTATCAAATACCTGTACTTCTGAATGACCACCCTGGTCTCATGACCATTATTCTGGAAGGTATGTCTATACAAGCTTTAAAGAAAAACATAAATGTTTATCTATTGTACCTTCAAGAATAACACGTTTTTTCATTATTTTTGTTTTGTTGTGAGCGTATGTTTTTTTTTTTTTTTGTAGCATTTTTCTGCGGGCTTAGAGAGATATCTTTGTAGAGATCGCTGGCTGGCTGCACTATGTTGTGTGTTGCCCCTTTGTCTGCCGTGTTTGTGCAGGCCTAAAAATTGATGTGCGTCGTCGTTGTCTGTCCAACGTGGGGGACAATCTGGTTTTAGTTCAATATTTTTTTCTTTGTATACTGTGTTTTGTACTGCTTATGGGATTTTATGTTGGATCTTTCATGATCAAGTAGTTTTCGTCCTCTGAGGCTTTCATTTTGTCTGGCCGTGGAGAGGGGCTGTTGCCTTGTCAGGCATGCCGATGCCTTTTGTGGCGGCCCCCCAGACAACTGTATTCCTCGACGGTTGTCTGAATAAACTTTGATTGAAACTTTGGATGAGCATCGTACCGGTGTGCGATCGTGTCTCCCTACCTACTTTGTGATGCGCGTTAAAGGGACAATGAAGGCAATTTCGGATATTTGTTTGGCGATTGAACTGGGTTCCGGGCACGACTCAGGCCACGTTGCCCAATTTTCAGCCGAAACCGGCGCTTGTGTGCCGCGCAAATCAATTAAACAGTCGCGGTAATAATCGTACCGGGATCGACTGGGGCGACGCCCCGAGAGTTGCGGGAGAAGCCAGGAGAAGCGGAGCTCACGTGACCGATGCGGGTCCAAGAAGCGCGACGTCACAAGAGACTCATCAGCGATTGGTCGAAACGAGAGGCGTGACCTCGGTCACGTTTTGGTTCGCGATTTTTAGGACTACTGTTCCCATTTCCGCTTAAATAACCATGAAAAATTTAAATCGGACCAAAAATGATTACGAAATTGCGAATAAAACAGCATAATTGTTTTTCTCTTTGCTACGCTGGACGCGAAACGGGCAACGAGCAACTATGGGCAAACAAAATAAAATAAAAAAAGAACTCACGGGAGGCGTTTGGTTTTGGTGTCAGATGTCGGTGTCGTGTTTACTTGGGGAACACGGTAATCGAAGGATTCTGCAAAATGGTAGTCATGCCAAATTCGTGCGCTGTACATGACTGTTCTAACGGTCGACTGAAGACCAGTATTCGTTCGGGCGACGCTAGTTTTCAGTGACCAAAGTTGGCAAAATTACTTTCAAAAAGTAATTAAATTACATTACTAATTACTTTTCTGGAAACGGCAAAAATGTAATTAAATTCCATTACTAATTACTTTTCTGGAAACGGCAAAAATGTAATTAAATTACACTACAAATTACCGCAGATTAAAGGTAATGACATTGCATTACAATTACTTTCCAAAAGTAATGAAATTACTTTGAAATTACTTTGACATTACTTTTGATTACCTTGAGGCAGTAATTCGCGCTCACTTTATTTACCGTATACACCAACACAGCGTTTACAAAACAAGCCCTCCTTTGCCCACACAGCGCATGTGCAGGAACCAGATCCGTGAGAAGCGAGGCGCTGCGCATGCGCAGTGCCGACAGTAGCGTCACCGCAGTGATGTCACGTCAAAGAGCTGAGTTAGTCTATATGTACCAGAACTCAGATCTTCCTGTTTACACCGCAACAACCTTATGTGCCTCAAAGTGAACCATACTGAACAGTGGTTTTGCTGGCGCACACGACAGAAGTGTTAAACATGATGAATAGTTTCTTTAGATGTGACTCAGAAAGACAGTCGACTCACCAGTTTTGCTGTTCATTCAACGGTGAAGGTTCTTACTAAAAAGGTGATATGTTTCCGTCTTCCTGATTTAGACGCTGTAGTCCGTGTCAGTTTGTTAAGTCGGGCAATGGCAGCTCGTTCTTACAAGCAGTCGTCACGTGAAACGTTTCCCTTCCGCCTCGGACGCAATCTAATTCTATTCTCCCGAGAGCACTATACTCGGCAATAACTTTTTTGGCATTGCAGTGAAGAGGAGGAGAGCCCATGAACAGCTTTATTCAACACTCAAAATGGGAGAGAGAACGCGTGCCTGTACCCTCAATGGCATTGCTAAGAAAAGTTGACGCCGAGCATAGTTGACTTATTCTTGGTCATTCCTTTCAAGGAGAATTTTTCCGAAAGAGTCCAAGTTTTTGCGCATTGTCACACAAAGGAAGCGTCGCCACTTGAGGAATGGCGCGAGCTTCCTAAATTGTGTACTTTCCCAACAAACGGGCCGGGGGGGGGGGGGCGATATCTGCTTGTAGGCTTATTCCCGAATAAATTTCCCAAGGGAAGGCAGCGAGGCATACCGCGAGCGACACCTGCTTTGCTCAAGGACGCACGAAACGTTCTGGGGCTTTGACAAGGCATTTGGAATTAACTATTTATTCCGGTTGTTTGTTGTTCACAACAGTCGAAGCTTACGATTTGACCTTGCTTGACGAAAGTACAAGGCTGGGGATGTGTTTGTCCTGTTCTCTCAGGTTTTAAAATTTCACAAAATAAGCTTGCAGAAGTGTTCAACAGGGCTCCATAAACCACGAAACATCACTCATATAGCCATATCTCGAGCGGAAGGCCGTATTTCTGAAAAAATAAAGGAGCGAATGAGGGAGAATGTTGACGTCATCTTATCGCAGAAAAGTTAAGGAGGAGGAGAAATTGCTTAGCTCCCTTTCCTCTCCGCGCCCTCGCGGAGTCAAGGGGAAAAGAGGAAGAAATGAGAATCGCGAGGTCACGCGTCTTTTCGGCCTTGTGCGAGCGCGTTCTTCTTTTACAAAAATAGGACGATCCGTTGGAGATACCGCTTTATCAGTGACGTTTTGGGATTTGTAGCGTCCCGCCTATCGATTCTGCGTTCTTTTCTGAAATTCGATTTTCGGTTCAGCATCCCTTTAAGCTGACAGTGCATCGGCTTAGGATGAACGGTGGAAGCTACGTGTTTGTTGGAGCAGTCACACGTCTATCGCTCGCCACGTAACCACGCTCTCGTTCATATCCACGCGCAGAGGAAGGGGCGGAACACGTGATTAAAAGAAGGTGTTTGATGGTTCTGGTTGGCTTGCAACTCCCACCGCACTGTCAGCTTAGGAATGAACGAAGTAGAATATTGTCGTGATGACGCGACGCCGTGAATTTGTCGTGCCTGGAGTGCGTAAGCCGTTACCTTCCAGCGAAGTCGGCACGCAAGCTTTTCTTCTTGGCCTTTCCAGCCCTCCATTGTGCGTCTGTCCAGCTCTTCGTACAAGGCTTTGCGCTCAGATGGCCGTCGATTATTTCCTCCGATGCTCTTTCACAACATTTCACCGTGCAAAATAATTTTTCTCATCTTTCTTAAATCTTGCAAACGAATTTTCTAATTTAAGACAAAAGTAATTTCAAAAGTAATTAGTAATTTTCTCCAAATTACTGCCTGAAAGTAATTCATTACATTACTAAATTACTAGCCTAGAGAAGTAATTCATTACATGACTCATTACTCCAAAAAGTAATTTAACTACTGTAATTTAATTACAGTAATGTCATTACTGCCGTCTCTGGTTTTCACGTGTGGGTTGCTGTGCGTGTTCTTTGACGACGAAAAGAAAGGACGTCCGACTTTGGGGAAAACCAAAAATGGTGCTGTTTATTTTCTCCTTCTTGGGGAGCGTCCCCCGTGGAGGAACCGGTTCCCGGAACGGCTTGGTCGCTGCCGCTTTCCCCTCGGCATCTCCCCCGCGTCCCTTCGGCAACGCGCCGCTCTCGTCTCGCCCGCGCGAATGTTGCTCGCTTCTTCGGAGCCTGCGGGCCGCTCGTTGCCGGCTGGGCGGTCTCCGTCGGGTGATGGCGGAGGCCGCCACACACGTACTCCCGTTTCGTTGGTGTTAGGTCACCGAACGGAAGCTCGAACTCGCTCGCGAGTACGGCATTGTCGTCCATGTTGACAAATTCAACGAAACGACCGCGCCACCGCGCTGCTTTAACCCACCGCGGTAACCGGAGTCTCGATCTCCTAAATACTACCGATAGCGACTATTCACGCTTGACGTCACTCCCTACGTCACCTCCGTTTTTGGAGGCCCAGAAATGAGAATGGAGATCGTTTAGTTTCAGTTTCTTCAGTTCTTTCGTAGGCACAGAAATACGCGTTACAAATGTCTACAGAAAATTAGGCAGCGTGCTAGGTTCCCAAAAAGCCTAAAAACACCATTTAAAAAAATGAAATAAATTCGTCTATAATGTCCCTTTAAACACCCCAGGCTAGTAGTGGTCGTACTGCACGGGCTATATTTCTCATCCAGCTGGCAGAAAAGTCGCCCGTAGAGGCAAAAAACATACACACACCCATTTGTTTTGGTGGCAATAAAAAACTATATTTAATAAACAAAAACAAATAAAGTAGAACCTCAACCGCTGTGGTTAGGGTGACACTCCTTTTGTTTACTCTTTCTATTTTTGACGGGTCTGTTAGTTTCAAGGTTACGTGATTCGCTGCAATGGCTCTAAATATATAGTCTGGAGCTCTGAGCTGTACCAAGGAGGTCGGAACGTTGCAACCATCGCAGTCAAACATTGTGCACAGCACCACCCACCGATGACGAAAATGCAGGCCACAGTAAGTACCTGTTACTTGTCATAACTGCCTCGAAGAGCAGCGGTGACATAGCCTAAATGAAATAGAAATAGCCTGAAACCTATCGACAGTACCATATTTACTCGAGTATAACTCGCACTATTTATGAACAAGGCCCTTGTGTCTATTTTCCCGCAAAGCAACTAGATCAAGAACATGACTCCATACAAATGCAACCTTCACAGACGGTATCTTTGCGCGAAGACGTTATCTCTATCCTGTAAACAGCTGGTATCATGCTGTCGATCGCGGTGATCGGCAATCCACGTGCACCGCGGAAAAGCGAACCCTCAGGTTTTCTTCATAAATAGTGCGGGTTATACTCGAGTAAATACGGTAAGCCATTTTCAAACAATATTAGTTTAAAGAAAAGGAGATCTTCAGTTTAAAGTTTGAAGACTGTCTGCCTCGTGAGGTAGAAAAGACAATAACAACAACAACAGATGGAGCTAGGCTACGCGATTAATGAAAAAAAAGAAGAAAAAACAAACCGGGAAGGTTTTTGATAATAATTAATTGGGCTAACCAAGGGGGGGGGGGGGGGTAACTTTTCTCTATCGTGTCTTTTCAAGATATAAATTGTAATTCAGGCATCCGTTTTTTTTTCTTTTTATTCCGTGCTCCCTTTTTGATATTTTTAATCAACCCTACAATGCTTACTTTTTTAAATACTTCAAGGTGTGAGTTAGTTCCCCAAGTTACCTCGAGGCTTTTCTCGAGAGTATTCGAAAGTGCTTGCTTGAGTGACGCAGAAACAAGCGAGGAAACAGTGGAACAAAGTGAATCTTTAGATGCAGACTCCCATGGTGTTCATTAACGGGTTCTAATTATATATGAAAAAAAAAAACTGAAATATGTGCATTTTGAGTTTGCTAAAGAACTATAAAATCACTGTCGAAAAAAAGAAAAAAAAAAAGAACGCACGGCGCGTCGAGTTTTGAGCGTCTTAGTGTCTATCATTCCCAAGCCAATCAGACTACGGCTTTAGTCGATCAATACGCCGAAGGACCAATCAAGAAGCGAGAAACATTGAAAAATAATATGCCCCACGCTGCGTTTCTGTCAGCTGTCAGAGACTCTTGCCTGCTATTTTTGCTCCACAAGAAGAAATTCATGCACTGTTAGTGTGGGCCCTAAAACTGACAACGGTTGCTACCTGGTGGCACCTACGATGATGCCGTGTTCGACAATCTATTCGCCATAGGCTTACCAGACAAATAAAGTTATTAATCCACGCGTAAAAAACAATGAAAGAAAACTTTTTTTCTGCTACATCCACGTCGCCTTGCCGGTGGGTACCTGTATGTAGCAGAAACACTAAACATCTAGGGCAGTGGTTATCAACCGTCGATGTTTCGCGGACCCCTTGTGGATCCGCGCAGATGATGGAGGACCCTGTCCGTGGTGAGAGCAGAGAAAAGGTATAGATTAAAGAAAATGATGATTTAAGAAATGATATACCTAATGGCTAGTGTGGAGTAGACCTCTCTTATTGACATACTCACGGAAAAACTCGCCCGAAAACTGAAAGATTTCTCCTCGACCTGAAAAAAGACAAGTTTTATTGCCGGGCTTGACTGATGAGGCAGGGCTTCGCGGACCCTTAGAATGCCTTCGCGGAATTCAAAGGGTCCGCGGACCCCCATTTGAGAACCACTGATTTAGGGAGTGCTCTCCCCGTAATCACGTAGATTTTTTGGAAGAGAGGTGTTTCGTTTTACGTTCTTTGGCGAAGAGAACACACAGACACCCTTTCGTGCCGGATTTCAGGCTGAAGACTGATGTCTCGTTTATTATAGGTAAAACGAAATTTAAAAGGAAACGAAAGCTCAGGTTACGCGCGAAGCGGGGGAACAGATGTTTATATCTCGGGCTCCGCGCGAACGGTTGTTCTCGGTCACTTTGGACTTTGGAGCTCGCTATACTTTGTCTCATCCTACGATGGACTAAAGGCCAAAGCCATGGGCCGCCAGGTCCAATCACGTTCTCACGCTATACTATGACACGTTTAAAATTGATAAAGGGGGGGGGGGGGGGCGAATAATGCTCGAATCCAAAAGTGCCGCATCATTTCTCTAGCTTCGACGCTGCAAAGAGCCTGTACTTCGTCTCACCCTACGATGGACTAAAGGCAAAAGCTGCGGACCGCCAGATCCAATCACGAGCCACTTAGTAATCGCGTATTGCGCTTTGATGCGCGTATCAGTGCCCGCGTCTAAGATCACTGGTGGGGATGGGCGGACAGTGGTTCGAATCGAAATAGCACTGAGTGACTCAACAATTTTACCTCGCAAAAAAGAGGCTGTTTGCGGTGTCGAAGCTATAGAAATGATGCAGCGTTTTTTGGGTTCGGAGGCATTTAGTCCATCCCCTAACACGTTAGGCATGTCTCGTGTAGGCGGGAACGTGATCGGAAGTGGCGGCCCATGGGCCTCCCCCCTGGATACGTGCCTGGCTTTGGCCCTTAGTCCATCGTAGGATGAGACAAAGTATATATGTCGTGGTGTCGTGGTGTCGTGGCTTTCTTTGCGATGTAAAACTGTTGAGTCACTCAGTGCTCTTCGATTCGAACCACTGTCCACCCGTCCCCTTATCAGTGATCCGAGACGCGGGCGCCGATACGTTCATCGATGCTAGATGCCGCACAATTTCTAAGGGGCTCGGGATTGGATCTGGCGGTCCGTAGCTTTGGCCTTTAGTCCATCGTAGGTTGACACGAAGTATAGCGTCGGCGCGTCGGCGACTCCATAACATCCCTCTTTCTAAGGGAACTTCGAAGAAGTACCGAAACGGTATGGCTCTTTCACACATCGGTCGTGCCGAGAATGTTTGTGGGAGGTGTCGGCACACGTTTCCTCGGGCCTCGTGGTTGTTTTGGGGAACTCTTCAATGCATTGTTTATCTTGTTGATTGGGGAAAGGAATTAAATGCGTGCAATTTCTTCGGATCTCTTGACTTTCGGACGTTGTCCAGTACAATCGTGGTGTGTGGGCCTTGTTCTGAACAACTCCGGTTCGCTTGAGGTCAATGACCCAAACTCGCTCTCCAGAGCCGAGTCGATCTAGTTGACGCACTCCCGTGTCGCCGGTCGAAGTATCCCAGGTAGCACGACAGAGGAATGCCCAACTTGGGCAAAGGTCTGGCAAACATAAGGGCCCAACTTTGGCGCAGTTAGGTTTTTGCACCATGGCACTCATCAGTGCCAAAGTACGGTGTCTAACTATAGCCTTAGTTGGGCGATCCTAGGGCATGCCAAAGTTTGGCTCTTCTCTGGTACGCCAGAGGAGTGCCAAAGTTGGTGCCATACTCAGGGCCGGCCTTTGGGGTGGGCGACCTGTGCAGCCGCACAGGGCGCCATTCATAGGGGGGCGCCGAAAGGGCCGCCAAGTCATGCAGGGCTCAAACCTCGAGGGGATAAAATCAAAAACAAAAAACGACGGATCGCGAAGGGCGCCCCCCCCCCCCCCCCCCCCCCCCTTCCTACATGTAGAAAAAGGTGGTGGCGCTCGCCGTTTGGCATTTCGGCCGCAAAACCAACGACTACGTTCTTGTTATAACTGGCGTCCATCAATTCGCAGCCACCTGCGGATTGTTTACTATAGAGAACCTCTCCTCCGTGAAATTTAAAGCGCCATGGAGTGAATTATGAACGATTAGGCAAGCGATCACCTCCGCTCAGCTCTCAAATTACGAGCGGAGCAAAACCTGACTCGCCTAAAGCGATGGAGCCAGCATGCCGCACTCTTAGCGCGACTTACCAAACGGTGGCGCCAAACTCATCGGCGAGCAAATCAGTGTGTCGGAGCGAGTCACGGGACATTGGAACAGATTTTTGCTCTTAGCTATCACATGCTTCGCTCAGAGTTTCTGATTGCCTCGCAGAAAATGGAGGCTTCGCCCTTTGCCAAGTTATTCTGAGCCGAAGAATGCCTTCGCTCAGGAGGTCTGACCGGGGGTAAAATGAACCCGATTCCTCCCGACATTCGAGCTGCGCTTTGGGCAACGCTCGCTGTGGAGTCTCTAGCAGTAAGCTAAACGAACCAATGCCCCCTCGGCATCCGGTGAATCTCTGTGCCCAGAGGCTTCAACCCGACTGAAAATAATATGTGTAAAGAACTTCGGATCCTCAGCTCTTTCTTTTTTGTGTGTGCGAGCGACCAGCGACCACTCCGAACTCGCAATACCGATCCGTGTTGCCAACTTAAAATTCAGAAACCCGCCGCAAGAATCCCGAAAACCGCTAAAAACAACTAAATTTATATAGTTGCGCAAGAATGGCCGATTCACAGCAGGCAGACCCTGGCGTCCGACATGAAGCTCGAACTCTTGTAGGGCAGCTCACGGATCTTAAGTTTCTCGTTTACATTGTTGTGTGGTACGACATTCTTTTTTCAAGTTAATGTTGTAAGCAAGAACATGCAATGAAAAACGAAGGACATCGTAGCAATCACCCAGCTGATGAAAGCATGCAGCGATTACATCGACAATTATCGCGATGTCGGGTATGAAACTGCAACTGGCAACTGCGAACGGTCTTCTGGAGAGCATGGGTGTTGACAGTGTGATGAAACCGGCCCCTCGACTGCGGCGGAAAAAGCGCCAATTCTGTTATGAGTGCCAAGACGAGGTTCATCATGTTGAGACAAAATTCAAGCGAGAGTTCTTCTATGAGATGATTGACACCGTAAGATGTCGATTGAAGAACGCTTCACGTAGATGGAGCAACACGTGAGCTTCTGGGGGTTCCTTTTCGGCCTCACCCGACTTCCCGACAAAGCAGAACTTCTTAAACTTTGCCAAGGCCTTGACCATGCACTGAGAGTCTGAGACACCTAGAAAGTGCAGACATCGACGGTACAGATCTCTGCGAGGAGCTGATCTAACTATGCAGCCTGCTGCCCACTGGATGCAGTGCTCGCCAGGACATCCTGAAGTTCATTCTGGACAAGCATCTATGTGACAAATTCCCTTATACGTGGGTGTCATTGAGGATCCTCCTCACTTTGCCAGTGTCAGTGGCCCACTTTGAGAGGAGTTTCTCAAAATTAAAGCTTATTAAGACATACCTATGGTGAACCATGGCAGATGACATGCAGGATATCGTCGTTGGCAATTTTGTCTATTGAGAACAGGATAGATTCTAGCCTGGATATGTCGCAAGACGTAGCCCAATTTGCGATGTTGAAGGCTCGGAAGGTTGCCTTCTAGGGTATTCGACATGGTTAACTTGTGCTTTTGTTTTCTCTGTCCATCAGACGTTAGCTTGCTATGGGAGACTCACAGCTGAAGTGTGGTTAATCTAAGAAATATAGGATTCTTGAACCTTTGAACACGGTGCCGACAAACCTCTCAGTGCTCGCGAACGTCGTTCGTTTTTAGGATGTGGTTTTCGACTCAAAACGACAAAATTGCGACCATTCGCACTGGGTCACTGTGGCATGTTTGCTAACAACGTGATGTTGGGTGCGAAAATAGTGGGGGGGGGGGGGGGGGGGGGGGAGGGGGCGCCACGGCTGCAGTTTGCCCAGGGCGCTTGCTGCTCTAAGGCCGGCCCTGGCCATACTTGAGCCATAACTGCCATAGTAAATCCTAATCTGGGTATTCGGGGCATGCCAAGGTTTGGCGTTTCTCTGGTCCGCCAGAGGAGGGCCAAAGTTGGTGCCATACTTGAGCCATAACTGCCATAGTAAAGCCTAATCTGGGAATTCGGGGCATGCCAAGGTTTGGCGTTTCTCTGGTCCGCCAGAGGAGCGCCAAAGTTGGTGCCATACTTCAGCCATAACTGCCACAGCAACGCCTAATTTCGGCATTTGGGACGTGCCAAAGTTTGGCTTTTCTCTGGTCTGCCACAGGAGTGCCAAAGTAGTGCCATACTTGAGCCATAACTGCCAGAGCAACGCCTAATTTGGGTATTTCAGAGATGCCAAAGTTTGGCGTTGCTCTGTGTAGTATTTCAATTTTTTCATTTAAGTTCACCACACTAACTAGGTGGCGCCACGAACTGCCACAGCAATCCCCGTAGCCAGGCGGCGCTACTGTTCACACATCGGGCCCGTGCGCCCAGGCGGATTTCCCCCGGAGCCTTTGAACCCCGCGTTGTTTGGTATGAATAAATGAGTACGTGTTTGGACCTTGACCTCGGCTGACGTGTGTTCTCTGCCGGGGCGTTCCCGCCCTTGGGCTCCGCCGGTCCTCGCCTCACCACTTCGTCATGTGAGACCTCGTCTTTTCCGCAGGCCCACGTTGGCCCTCCGATCCCTTATTTTCACGGGTGACCGATTTTAATTACTACACTCTGGTCTGCCAGAGGAGCGTCAAAGTTGGTGCCCTACTTGAGCCATAACTGCCATAGTAAATCCTAATTTGGGGAATGCCAAAATTAGGCTTCTCTCTGGTCCGCCATAAAGTGCCAAAGAAAGCCCAGAGGCATGCCAAAGTTTGGTATTTCTACGGTTTGCCCCAGGAGTGCCAAAAGCTGCCAGTCAATCATAATTTGGGGGTGGAGGCGCATAATAGTTAGCGTTTCTCTGGCTCCCCACTGGAGTGTCAAATGTGTGCCAAAAATACCAGAGGCATGCCAAAGTTTTGTTTTTCTCTGGTTAGCCACTGGAGTGCAGAAAAGTGAGATGGATGAGCCAAGGCAAGATTGCTGAAAATGCCAGACTTCTGCCACATAAACCTGAAATACCACCCACACACCATACCACAATAGGAGTTTTGGAATACTAGACCCAAGCCAAAGTTGGCAAATTAGGCATCTCTGAAAATGACTTAAAATTACAAATTTATGCCAATTTAACAATTTTGGCTGCATCAACTGGATTGTTATTACATATAGACTGTTTCACCTTACAATAACGTGAAGTTGAGGGACTGCATTGACATGGGTTGGGGGGGGGGGGCGAGGGGGTGCATAATCATGCAATAACTTCACCATGCTGGTCTGCCTGGGATACCTCACAGCATCCATTGCAGATCATTGTAAAGTTAGAAGGAGTATAGCTTTTATTCCCGCATTAAACGATACATCACCCCCAGTTAAAACCCATAGAAATAAAAACACTTCCAGCAGTGCTGCTAAAAAAGGGCAAAAACCAAAGACTGTGGTCACGGGTTTTATTCTTGGAAATCCTCGTCGCTCCAGCCACCGGATGCGGCAACCTCGAAGAGGTCCACAATATCGAACGAGGCTGCAGCTTCGCCCGAGGCTGCAGCTTCGCCCGAGGCTGCAGCTTCGCCCGAGGCTACAGCGTCGTTCGAAGCTGGAGCCTCGCTCAATGCTGCAATCCTCCACGAAGCTGCAGCATCTACAGCGTCCAAAAAGCGGGAACGCCGCCCGCCTTCCCGGTCCTTCGTGTCAGCTGCCTTCGTTTTTTTTTGGACTGCAGCTAGAACACCAAATACAAAACACAGTAATGACACAAGTGAGACTAAAATTGTTGTCTCCACCATTACACCATCCAATTAACAAAATATGCTGTATGTTATCTGACGAAATGGTGCAATAACGTGCTTGAATAACTGGAAAATGGTTTAGTTAAAAATATGTTTGTGCTCTTATTTTCTATCTGTGACAGCTATATTCACACAATTATTTACACGCTTCGTCCAAAGACGTGCAATCACGAGGATTACAGCAAAACAAAATATGCTCATACACACTGTACTGCAGTGCTTTTGCTTGCTTTTGTGCACTGCAATTTGCTTCGCTATATGAATGCCTCATAAATGTTTAGGCTAGTGAAATAAAAAAAATAACGCATTTTTACCATAGCAAGTTAAACACAAAATTAGCCATCTGTAAACAAAAGCTATTGAGTGCATTTTAACACATAAAATATTGGATTTGTTTCTGAGCTTACCAAAGGGCTTGCATTTGTATCATAAAAAATGTACATGAACAAAAATGTTATGGAGTAAAAGCTATGGGCATTCCTGTGATCTCTCTTCCCCAATGGCTCTGATAACAGCGGCGGGTCGGAATGCTCGACCTTCTTCGCCATAAGCTCCCGACTCGTTCGTGAAGCAGAGGGTCTCCTGCCTTGGAGGGCCCTCCTCTCACTCTCTCCCGGTGGTACCTCTTTCCTTTCCCCCGCTCAGATGCAAATCACTGCTGACAGGCAAGGAGGCTTTGCCTCCTCTTTTCCCACTTTCAGGAAGGTGACTCGTCCGGTGACCGCGAAATAGAAGGATGTGTATCGGTGACTTCTCAGATGCTTCCCCAATCTTGGCTCTCCGGAACCCTGCATCTCAGGTAAGGACCTTTTCTTACATTGCAGGCAAAGGGGGGGGGGGGGGGGGGAAGGGAGGGGGGGGGGAGGGCGGGGAGGCATTTTGGATGGGGACATAGTAGTTTGTACAGGAGAGTATTTTAACAAATACTCTTGGACTCCGTCTTTACTCTGGTATGTGTGTCTTCTCTTCTGCTATATTTGACAATCAGAGAAGGAGTCGATCATTGGCACAGACAAGAAATTTATCGAACCGATCCTCGGCGATGTGGCCCTAAACGTTGTCTACATTGCCGTGGAAATGTGGGACCGCGCTACTAGGTTTGGTGTCTCCTTTGAGATTGCCGTCGCTGTTGAAACAGCCCTTTGATTACTCTATCGGTACTTCTGCTTGAGATAACCAAAGGGTTATCTTAACAGTGGTGGCGATCTCAATGGAGATGTCAACCTAGTAGCACGGTCCCACACCTCTGCGGCAATGTAGACAACGTTTAAGGCCACGTTACAGCGGGTCGGTTTCATAAGTTATTTTTGCCGTCGGTGCCAATGATCGACTACCTTGTCTCACTCTCTCGAATATAGCGGAAGAGAAGACACAGGTACCAGAGTAAGGACAGTGTCCAAGAGCACTTATGAAAACACTCTCCTATACGAACTACTATGTCCCCACCCGAAATTCTTCCCACGCCGGCAAGGTAAGAAAAGGTCCTTACCTGCCATACACGGGGTTCTAGAGAGCCAAGATCAAAGAAGCATCAAAGAAGAAGCTGAGACATGTCCTATCTCTTTTGCAATCACCGTGCAAGTCCCCGTTTCCGAAAGCGGGAAAAAAAGGAGGCGAAACCTCGCCTGTCGTTCGTGAGCCGCATCGGAGCGTGGGGCCAGGAAGAGGTCCACCCGGGAGAGTGAGAGGAGCGTCCACCAAGACCGAGGACCTTCCGCTTCACGAGCAGGTCAGAGCTCACGGCGAAAGAGGCCGAGCGTTCCAACCTGTGGCCGGTATCACAGCCATCAAGGAAAGGAGACCACAGGAATCCCCACAAAGCATCGGGAGACATGCTTTCCTACCTTTACCAACCCACTCCTTGTTATTTTACCAATTTCAATTAATAAGAAGTATAAAAAGTAACACTGTTGATACTGTAACTTTTTTTATTTGTTATGCCAATCAATTAGAATAACGTACCATTTTACTCTACTAATTGAATTTTTTTAATCCTTAGTTTTTCCTCAGACAATTATAAAATTGAATGGAATTGCTTATGACAGTATTAACCACTATTCTGTAAGTGCATTTGTTTCCATTTTGTGCTCTAAATGCGTAACTCATATTTTGATGCTTCGACCTGTAATGCTTCGCCCTGCCATGACCCCGCAGATAGGATCAGTGTTGTTTGTAAATAAAAAAATACTAGATCAGCAAAGAAATAAACAAAATATCCAACTTCATGCCTACGGACCTTGAGTACTCAAGCTGAAGCTAAAGATTAAGCAATTACAGATCCAAATACATCCCTGAGACCAAAGTATGGTGCAAAATAAGAGCATCTTTTTACATTAAAAAATGGGGCACACCCTGCATGTTCTAGAGTAGGAGCTTCTTGTAAATGTTTGCTTTGTGTGAAAACATCAAGTTCATTGGGTATACAAAAAATTACTAGATATCCATGTTCAATAAATAAAGCTGTAAATGACAAAAGTCATACCTTTAATTACGGAAAACAGCTTGGTTCCTTTAAATGGCTGCTTTCCCTGCCGCCCCACGAACGTAAAATGCGCCTGAACTTCTTTTTTGAGGGTTCGCTCTATAATGCAGCGAACTGTGTTCTTCACTTCGGTTCCTCCCATTAGAACAAACCGAGCTCTCTGCAATACAAACAAAACACAAAATTAGTCATGAGTGCTATTTTTTCTATATCAGTTTAGGGAGCTTCACGTGCACAGTATAGCAGTAGCGTAATGTAAAATCTGGCTAACAGAGTCCTAGACAAATACCGTATTTACTCGAATGTAACGCAAGTTTTTTTTTTCAAAATTTCCCTCACCTAATTTGGGGGTTCGCGTTGTAATCGAAACGCCTCAAAATTTGCCTTGGCGGTGTCGTCTGCAATACAAACAAAACACAAAATTAGTCATGAGTGCTATTTTTTTCTATATCAGTTTAGGGAGCTTCACGTGCACAGTATAGCAGTAGCGTAATGTAAAATCTGGCTAACAGAGTCCTAGACAAATACCGTATTTACTCGAATGTAACGCAAGTTTTTTTTTTTCAAAATTTCCCTCACCTAATTTGGGGGTTCGCGTTATAATCGAAACGCCTCAAAATTTGCCTTGGCGGTGTCGCGGCACAGGCTCTTTAAAATAGCTACGACAAATCTCGCGATCTTTCAATCTTGTGCTGGCAACATATACCGTATTTTCCGGGCTATAGTCCGCGGACTATACATGTTTAGAAGTTGAAATTTTGGGCAGTGCGGACTATACATGATTTTTGTTTATCAGTATCATTGATTATACCGAGACGTGACAGATTTTGTGAATGAAAGGGTATGTTTATGATGATTTATGTATATTATAGGCTTCTTTTTGAGTTAAAAAAGCATACATTTGTCAAGGGGTGCCGTCCATGAGAAGATTTTCGTGTCGACTAAGCACCAGGTTCGTACTATGCACCAGGTGCGGATTATGCACCGGGTGCGGACTATCTAAGCAAAAACTTTAATTTTTGACCCCAAATTTGTCCCTGCGGACTATACACCGGGTGCGGACTATAGTCCGGAAAATACGGTACACGCTGGCAACAGCCAATCCAATTCTATTCTTGTTTGCGACTCTTTGCGCCCATGTTAGGGTTACCTTACCCATGTGCCCGTGTTTCGTGGGCTGCTGCTTCATGCTTCCACGACTGGACCCGAGCAAATGGCAACGCGACGAGCTCAGTACGACGCCCGCTTTAAAAGAAGTGAAATTCTGATGGCTGAGGAAATCGGAAACTCTGCCGCGGCTCGGCGGCTAGATGTGACAGAATCGACTATCCGTGGGTGCAGGCTCCAGCATGAAGCGCTCTTCAAGTGTGAGCCCGGCCGAAAAGGCTTGTGCGGACCTCATTGTCTCGGGGGGAACACTTGATTACCAATGGCAAAAGCGATGGGTGAGCAAACTCATTTTATTTTTGAAAACTGGCAGGTGTTGGCCACTATGTGCAACAAATAAAGGTACTTTTTTCTCCTCACTTTACTCGCGTTAGATTTGTGTTCGTTTTTTTTTTTTGGCGCTGTGAAAAGTCATTTCTTGCGTTACAATCATGGTCGCGTTACGTTCGAGTAAATATGGTATACAGACAGATTATGTTTTGTTGTTCACACTGAATTTGAGCACGTTAATTATCCTGATCCAGTACACTAAAAGTGTTTTATGAACACTCACATTATATGTGGGCTTTTATGGTCAACAAAGCCCACGTCTCTACATTACCATTGAGTTTAAGAATGGACGGCCAGTGATGTTTACGAAAAGAGGCCAGCGAATAGTGAGGTGCCGGTCGCATATGATATTTTGGAGCTTGAGTGCCACCAGCACGTCATTCGCTGGTGTCCTTTTATAAATGATAATTATTTTTCTCTGTATGCCCTGGGGCAATGCTTCTCAAACTTTTGACCGTCATGGTCCCTATGACCCACTCCAAGGCTATTCGGGGACCTTCAATGCATTCTGCATCAGAGGTCTTGTGCAACGCCATAAGATGGCTTTTTGTATATAATTTGTTTTTATTCGACACGGATCTTTATGAACAATTTTGAGGACCCCTGGGGGTCCGCGGACCACAGCTTGAGAACCACTGCCCTGGCTGAAAGTAGACAGACAGGATACCTCATACTATCTGTGGGACTTTGTGACAATAAAAGTGAGAGCATGGCATTACACCAATCCGAGTGGAACCCCTCCTACACATCACCTTCTTTTTATAATGTGTTATACTCTTGAAACTGCTAACATACAATCTTCCAAGCTAATTCCATCTTATTCCAACTGCCAGCATTATGCTGGATAGTCTGGAAACTCTAGAATGTAGTTCATTTACGCAGTGAAGAAACTGTTTGCTCTTCTCAGAAATACTTTGTGGAAATAGGTCAAACATGGTTGTTGGTCCCCTTTTGCCAGATCATTTGCCATGATGTGACAAACTCCCTTAATCTGGGAAAGGGTGGAAGTAGAGGACTTTTATACCACAATCAACATTTCTCATGTTTTGTGTGGTTTAGGAATGCACAGGCATACAATATAAAGCATACAATACCTCCGCTAAAAGAATACATTGAATAGGAATTGTCACGCTGGTGCACACGACAAGCATCACGGGGCAAGTCAAAATTTCATGTCTTACTGCACAATACAACACATCCCATGCACCATCCATACCAAAGCTTTTCTTGAGGCAGCATCTTGGAGGACCTCCTCCGCGGCCTGGAATTCCTCCAGGGAGAACAGAGGCAGCTGAATTGCCTCTCCAGCTGGCTCGGTCCTCCTCGGAAGTTGGCCCTCCAGCTGGGCCAGCCGCAGGGACCTTGAGGGCTGCATTCTGTTGTGTCAGCTCACAGAGCTGCTGGCGCTGCTCCAACAGCAGCTTTATCACCCGTGACTCAAAGCCTGATACAAAAAAGAGAAATATTTAAAAATGTACAAGGAAGGAATGACACTGCATTGTACTTCCTGAGTGTCAGGGTAAATAATACCCTAGTTAAACGGGCGCTCTCAACTGCCATTGAGTCAACGACAGTTGACTCAATCGCGATTGGCCGGAGTTACACGGCGGCGTCAACTGTCATCGAGCCGCTAATGACAGTTGAGTTCAACTGAGCTCCCCTACCCCAGTTCAACTGAACGGACTTCCCCAACGGAGGTAAAATGGCGCCTGTCCGCGGGACCGCTACCGCCGACCATCGTTTGCGAGGCACTTACTGTGTCGGAATGCAGGCGGAGGCGTCTAGAAAGAATCGTAGCAGCAAGATATCCGGGAAGGAATAGGTTTAGGCGCCCGAGCTACCGCTAAAACGATCCCGGCTAGCCGGCAAGCCACCAAACGAGCAAAGATGGCGGCGGGACCGGCTGTATAAATGGACAAATAGTAACAGGTGCAACCATCGTAGCGGGCGGTAGTTTGCGCCACCTATCTTAAAATATGCGCAACCTGACCCTGAATCTGCTTTAGTAGTCGTGTAAACGCCGCTAAAAAGCAACAAGGTATTGAACACATTATACGATATGCTTATAATAAATAAAATGTGTGTCTCCGAGTAAAATACTTAAACAATGAGACTGATCACGTGGCACAAGAACTAGTTCCGTTTTAGCTTCAACTGGGTTCTAGAGAGCCGTGTAGCACCATCTCAGTTCAGTTGAGTTCAATCACAGTTGGCGCCGATAACTGTGATTGAACTCAACGACCGTTCAAAGCGCCCGTGTAACTAGGGTATAAGACAGGAACTGTATAGTTCAGGTTGCATACAACCAAAGCCATACTTAAACTAGGTATCTACGACTCAGATACAAAGTATATGCATGTTGAAAAACTTGGTAGAAGTGCAAAACTTTTCTTGTGCAAAAGGCCATTCACGACATTAATAAGCAGATTCATGGATTGCCAAGGACTTTACTTGGCAGGAGGGAAAGGGCAACAGAACCTTTATGACACGACTGCATAATATAAGAAGCCCAACTTTTCTTACTATGGCTCTTGGGTGAAAATGAATATAGTGCTTATCAATGATGCCCAGCAAGTTTTAAATTGAAACCATACCTGTATTTTTAATAGTTATAAAGAAGATACCGTGTTTTCAGTGTTTACTTTTTTAAGATCAAAATCAAGGTGTTTGTTTTTGCTTTGTTTTAGGGGGGCAGGGGGAGGTGGGGTTTACAGATGCAGTGTTTCTTGCGTAGATTGGTAACAAATCTACACAAAATATTTGATCTGTGGAAAGAATTTAATACCCCCCAAAAGAACACCACTGGAATTCAAAAAAAAAAAACGACATGAAAAGCACCGAACCCTAGTTCTACAGGTTACTAAAAATACACTCATATAAACACCATTTGTATCTTTAATTTAAATACAGTTATCTACTAAAAAAAATTAATTGCCTAATTATTTCCAACATGATTCACCTTTCTAAAACTTTTATGCAGTGGTCACCAATATGCAATGTGTCATTTCCACAGGAGGTTTTCTGAGACTGCGTTTTGACATCCACAGTAAAACCTTATTATTTCGACCCTCCTAATTTAGGAATTTGGGTAACTCAAATTACCAACATGCTCCCGGCAAACCGGTGTATTAACCTACAGCACCAACGCCTGTTTGTTGGGAAGATTTTGACTGTGTTCCAGTTAAATTCAACCAGCCCCCAAGGACCTCCACGATTTTCCAAAGCTAACATACCGCTGAATGCATGAGAAGGGCCCTCGCGGAGCCGTGTTTGGGCATTGCTTGTGCTTTGCTACAGCTAATGTGCTGGTGCTGGTGTGAACCTAAAGGTATTAACACCCCAGTGAAACAAAATGATAGAGCATGCACTGCTATCACTATTAGCTGCTGTGTGGCGGCACAAGCTACCACCTGATTCAAACAGTACAGCATATAATACCAAGTTATGTCCTGTAAACAACTTATTTTTCGCGGGCTAAATATTTCACGATTTAGGTCAAAGTTGAAGTTTTGGAATAATTTGCGGGTTCTAATTTTCGCGACGCGGTGGCATCTCAATATGGATTCCAATGTGTTTACATTTGACCCGAATTGTTCGTTGGACCTATTTTTCGCAAATTGTAGGCGATTCGCGAAAATTATTTCCTTGCGAAAGTTGTCATTTACAGTATGTGTTTTTTTGTGCAAAGCTTTTGTTCCAGATTGTTGCCTCCAACCTATTTTGTCGTGTTATATGCATATCTGAACGATGAAAAGTTTTTGAGGGGTACATGCAAACAAAGGGTGGCACAGTTTTGGTTTCCAGTCATGATCATCATCCCCAGCGATTTGCACGCTTGAGCCACCACCCAATTCCGATAGCATGCAGTATGCAATCGCCAAAATGTTTTAGTCTCTTTGCGTTCCGGTGTCAACGTGTCCAGTTCTCCCCACACACCCCACCAAGCTATGTGATGGCATCATTACAGAAGGTAACGATTCGACAGCTTTCTACCTGGTTAGGGGAGACATCAGACGAAAATTACAAACTTTAACCAGAAGTTTATGAAACAATATCTTAATGTTTTGGAACAGATTCCGTTGCTTGCTCGAAGGTGAGTGCCGGTAAGGACACATGTTGCTATTTGTACACACGGAGTACGGGGCTTTGCTGACGTCACGCAGCCCTGAGACGTAATTGCTGGGCATAGTGCCCGATGAATTTCTATGTTTCCATTTGTTCGTTGGATAAACCAGGAGTCAACGGAGTCTTTCTTGTCAACTTGTTTGCTGTCACCTGCCAGCGAACTGATGATGAAGTCACCAGGAATTCCCTGTGCACCAATAACAACAAAACCTTCAAATGTAGACAGCCCATTGAACATAGAGGTCGCCGTATCACATCGTAGAGTTGCCACAAAAACCTTTGCTGTATTCAATAAGTTTTGCTACTACACAGCCGACAGGGCACTTGACTGAGCTCAAAATCTTGCAATTTTTGCACTTTTTAGTTATTAGCGCCCTAAGAATTAATAAAGCAATTTCGCCTTTTTCTACATGACCCCTAAACACCATTTTAGTCCCACAAAAAAAAAAAAAAAAAAAAACAATTACATCAGATTTTTTGTTTAAAAACAATTCTGGTTCCGCTATAGAACTGATTCTGTATATGTCATGACACCAAAACACCTGGACTTCTTTAACATAATAAACGAGCATTATTGGCCTGTTTGTATGATTGCAGCATTAGAAACCAATTTGGAGCTTCAGAATTAGTTAAACAACCTGTGAGTGCAGGAACTGTTGCTGGTGGTTGCCAGTCTGAAGCGCAGCTTGCCGGCCTTCCCGCATCATTGGTAGGTGGCGATAAAGCTGAAATGCAGACAAATATACATTGTTACCTGGCAAATTATACAGGATAAGGAATGTACAATGAGCAATACAATTAATATGAACATGACAACAGTGATAATGCAATTAATATAAAGGAGCAAGCCAGGTGGACAAGAATAACAATAATCATCCCCGGAGAAGAAGAACAAGGAGGACAAAGGACAAACGCAAATCTCCAAACACAGCTACCGTAAAATACCAGGGGAGTGCCCACCTCACTTTCACTGAAAACTGGGTTAATCTAGACAATGGCGCTTGTCAGTGGTCCAATCGGGCGCTTAACGTACAAATTGCAGAATTTCCAAGTTTGGAAAATGTTAATAATGGGTGCTTGAACGAAGTGGGTGCTTCCGCGTTAGTTTATAGTTGGCAACTGGTGTGCAAAAAAAAAAAAATTGGGCCTCTTTTTAAACGTTTTCTAACAGAACATTTGCTGATGCATGACAGTGGCACTTTTTGCAGTTTGCTCCTGAAATAACAAGGACAAACACAATCTGTTATCGTCCAAGTTGGTGCTTCCAATAACATTCCCACCACACAAGTGGTGTTGAAGGCCCAAGTGCATTTGACTTCTCTTTATTCCATACTTTCTTACAGCACTTCTTCAAAATTCTTGCCAGCCTCATATTGGTGGGAATCATGTAGCAGTGACTGATTGCTTTAGTTTAATTATTAAATGCTCTAATGTTCACTGAAAAAACAAAACATGAATACTTCTGATTAGCAAAGATATTTTCCTATGACTTTGATCAACTAGATTTTTAGAAACTTCCTGCTGGTGGGCTGCAACGTTTACAGGGCTTAGCTGGAGCAATGGGGACGACTAGAAAAGAGGTGAAACGGAATAATTAGCTAGCTAACTAAAAGGTTCCTGTTAACTTTTCAAGTTTAAATATCTTCAGTCATAACGAAGTTGGACATTGACACTCAACTTCATTCTAGTTTAACCCAGGGGTGCAAAAAGACAGGGTTGAGAGGTGACGTCTGGGGGGGGGGGGGGGGGCCTCAGAAAGCCCGGCCGTTGATTGCTTTGATGCTGCTCTAAAGCGGGGAAGGGGACGGGGGGGGGGGGGGGGCGGTAATTGGACGGCGTTATTTTAGAGGTCGCGGGTCTACAAAGTTCGCGTAACTCTGGTCTTAACCAACCATGATGTGTAATGTCGATCCTTGTACACAGCTCCTAACCGAAACTGAGCAGGCAAAGTGCAATGGTGATGTTGATTTCTTCACTCTGTACTGGCTCAACAACCCACAAGTTCATGCCGCAGGTGACGAAAGGCAGTGTAATGATGGCACAAAGCACAGGGATCGACGTCATGGGCATGTTCTGCTGGCTCAGTTTTTGTTTGAAGTCATGTACTAGGATGACATTTCTCGCCGCGTAGCACCTCCTAATTATTTAATCAAAATTTCATGTCACAGCTACATAATGAGGTCGAGCATCGATTCTCCAATTACATTTTGTCCCAAAAAGTTGGTTAAAATTTAGATACAAAATTAAATCTTAGCTAGTTAGGTAACTAATGAACCAATTGAGTCGCTTTTCTAGTTGCTGCCATAGGCACTAACTTGCCCCCAGGACTAAAGAAAACCTGCAAGTTCCTTCGTTTTTTTTTAAAATCCTGGTCCTAATAAAAAACACTTTGTATATATCTATCACAATAACACCTTGCCTACTCCTTTATGGTAAGAACTTTGCATTATTTGCTTGCTTGTATGAGTGCAGCATTAGCAACCAATTTGGAACTTCAGAATCAGCTAAACAACCTGGGATCATAGAAGTCGTTGCTGGCAGTTGGTGGTCAAAAACGAAGCTTGACCTTGCGGCGCCAGTGGCAACTGGCGATGAAGCTGAATTGCAGAAAAATATACATTGTTACCTGCTAAATTATACACGATAAGGAATGTACACTGAGCAATAGAATTAATATGAACATGACACAGCTGCTTATTCTTATAGTTTGCTCTGACAGAACATTTGTTAATGCACCACAGTGGCCCTTTTTGCAGTTTACTCCCAAAAGAACAAGCACTACCACAATCTGGTATCGTCCAAGTTTGTGATTCCGTTGACATTTCCACTACACAAGTGGTGTTGAAGGCCTGAGTGCATGTGACTCCTCTTTATTTGGTGCTTTCTCACATAACTTCTAGGAACAGTTTGCCAGCCTCGTGTTGGGGGGAATCATTTAGCAGTGACTGATTGCTTTAGTTTAATTATTAAATGCTCTAATGTTCACTGATGAAACAAAACATGAATACTTCTGATTAGCAAAGATATTTTCCTATAACTTTGATAAACTAGATTTTTAAAAACTTCCTGCTGGTGCACTGCAACGTTTACAGGGCTTAGCTGGAGCTATGGGGACGACTAGAAAAGAGGTGAAACGGAATAATTAGCTAGCTAACTAAAAGGTTCCTGTTAACTTTTCAAGTTTAAATATCTTCAGTCATAACGAAATTGGGCATTGACACTCAACTTCATTCTAGTTTAACCCAGGGGTGCAAAAAGACAGGGATGAGAGGTGACGTCTGGGGGGGGGGGGGGGGCTCAGAAAGCCGAGCCGTTGATTGCTTTGATACTCCTCTAAAGCGGGGAAGGGGCGGGCGGTAATTGGACGGCGTTATTTTAGAGGTCGCGGGTCTACAAAGTTCGCATAACTTTGGTCTTAACCAACCATGATGTGTAATGTCAATCCTTGTACACAGCTCCTAACCGAAACTGAGGAGGCAAAGTGCAATGGTGATGTTGATTTCTTCGCTCTGTACTGGCTCCACAACCCACAAGTTCATGCCGCAGGTGACGAAAGGCAGTGTGATAATGGCACAAAGCACAGGGATCGACGTCATGGGCATGTTCTGCTGGCTCAGTTTTTGTTTGAAGCCATGTACTAGGATGACATTTTTCGCCGCGTAGCACCCACTAAATATTTAATCAAAATTTCATGTCACAGCTACATAATGAGGTCGAGCATCGATTCTCCAATTACATTTTGTCCCAAAAAGTTGGTTAAGATTTAGATACAAAATTAAATCTTAGCTAGTTAGCTAACTAATGAATAAATTGAGTCGTTTTTCTAGTTGCTGCCATAGGCACCAACTTGCCCCCAGGACTAAAGAAAACCTGCAAGTTCCTTTTTTTAAATCCTTGTCCTAATAAAAAACACTTTGTATATATCTATCACAATAACACCTTGCCTACTCCTTTATGATAAGAACTTTGCAATATTTGCTTGCTTGTATGAGTGCAGCATTAGCAACCAATTTGGAACTTCAGAATCAGCTAAACAACCTGTGATCATAGAGGTCGTTGCTTGCAGTTGGTGGTCAAAAACGAAGCTTGACCTTGCGGCGCCAGTGGCAACTGGCGATGAAGCTGAATTGCAGAAAAATATACATTGTTACCTGCTAAATTATACACGATAAGGAATGTACACTGAGCAATAGAATTAATATGAACATGACACAGCTGCTTATTCTTATAGTTTGCTCTAACAGAACATTTGTTAATGCACAACAGTGGCCCTTTTTGCAGTTTACTCCCAAAAGAACAAGGACTACCACAATCTGGTATCGTCCAAGTTTGTGATTCCATTGACATTTCCACTACACAAGTGGTGTTGAAGGCCTGAGTGCATGTGACTCCTCTTTATTTGGTGCTTTCTTACATAACTTCTAGGAACATTTTACCACCCTCGTGTTGGTGGGAATCATGTAGCAGTGACTGATTGCTTTAGTTTAATTATTAAATGCTCTAATGTTCTTTGATGAAACAAAACATGAATACATCTGATTGGCAACAATATTTTCTTATAACTTCCGATAAGATGTGTGTAGAAACTTTATGCTGGTGTGCCATAATGTTTTCAGAGTTAGTTACTTATAAATTTGAATGCAGTCCTAAACTCCTACTAAGCCATAATCAGCTAGCAGAAACCTCACAAACTGCAATATGGCAAAAGACAGGACAATGCCAACACTGACCATCAAGTATTCACATGCACTAAAACTAATGTGCAGTGAGTTGTGAGCCTCTGACACAAAGACATTAGTACTAGCTGTGAATGCTGCTTGTCCACAGCTTAACAGTCACCCTGCGGAGCTCACCTTTAGAATACTGGTGGACAGGCACAATGCAAACACAACGATATCTTGATCACCCTCACATTTTTTTTGCCACACACAACGACAGGGTCAGTCTTTTTAAATGCGCTCGTCCTCCACAAAGCTTCAAAAGTTCTGTGAGGTTTCTGCAACTTTTAAAAATGAACCTGCTTGTTTTCCTAATATATGTCAACATCTCCGTCACCTGTGATATGCTCCTCCTCTGACCACTTTGCATTTGTAGCCGAATAAATTACTTTAAGCATGCTGATCAGCATCAGCGAGCAGGTGCATGGAAAATCCTGAAAAATCTAACCTGATCTCTTCCGTTGTCTTAGAACTACCACCCCGCCATCTATTGGGCAGGAGATCGAACTATAGGGGGCGCTCTGACCCCTTTGTTGTCCCCATCCTCGGTGTTTACTCAACACAAGGCCTGCGCACATGCCCACAGGCCTTATGGGCATGTCCATGTCATCTTCTACAATAGAGCGCGGGGCACAGTTTAATGTAAAAAATACTAACAATCGACGAAGCGACGTTAAGTGCCGGATCTATCCTCAGAGAATGTGAGCTTGACCCACTTCGGCTTTTGTGCGGAGCTCGGACCGTGCATGCTGCATTGTTCATGGAGGCCGGACTGGAAACAAAAGAGCCCCTCCTCCCCCTCACCGGAGAACACGAACTCCAGCCGAACGCTGACGCCGCGTTCGGTTATTTCGGCCGAGCGCTGAATCATTGTATTTGTTGTCCCCATCCGTGTAGTTTTAAAGTTAACCGCTTGGGGCGTCACGGTCGCTCCTCCTCGCCAATATGCCATTGGGATTGTAAATATACCGTAGCAAAATAATCACAATTGAAAGCTTCACATAGTAATTCATACTGTTTAAACTAGCAGATATCTTACCTCTTGGGCCAAATACTTCACAGGCAAGACCAGGAGCTGAAAGTAGTGGTTTTAAATTGAACTCATATAAATGACAGAAATTTCAATGACAATAGTCCCTCGCTCGCATCTTTTTATTTTCATTGGGAATATCAAATATTTGTTTGTAAGCTGTAGATGATAAAGGATAGTATGCACCACAAAATTGCAACTTGGTAGGTCATTGTTAATGTCAACTCACTCAAGAAGCGCACCAAACAAATTGGGGAAAGCTAATCATACATATACATTAAGATATATCAGCCCATGAGCAGTGCTGCCAATTTACCGGTTTTCTGAGCGTTTTTCTCAGTTGTCTGGAGCAAGAAGTTGCCGCTTTGTGGGCAGCGGGATTTTCAGCAGTTCTTAAGTCATGCTAGCATTTTCCCTGGCAGCCTAAAGTGTTCTCGAATTTAAATTTATCACTCATAAATAGGGGAATTCCTGTGGTAAATTATGATAATGATTTAAAATCAAATTCTACAGCACCCTAATAGTAGAACTTACCTTAATCAAACAATTTTCCAGACCCACGCCTGTCATGTAGTATTAAATAGGTGAAGCTTTGACTGATTTGCAAATTATTTGTCATCATCCACTATCATCTATTCAACAAAATCAGTTCATTCATATGCTTAATGTCATCGAAAATTGGGTTGTGTGTATGTTTATACAGCCTAGAACTTGGTCTGCCTCAACGGGCGACGATTCTCTTAGCTGTAGATAAGACATTTAGCCAGTGCAGTACAACCGCTAGCCTGGGGTCTTTAACGTGCACCATGCAGTAGTGATACACGACCACACGCCGGTACGATGCTCATCCAGATCGAAACGGGCAGGGGTGGGGGTTGAACCCAGGATCCTGGTTTCTGCAGTGCGAGCCTTAACGTCGTCATTAGTCATGGACACGGACAGGTATCTGGCTGCTTCATCATAGCTGACACTTGTGAGTTCGTCCTTAAACTTCTGAATCATTTCAAACACACTTCTTTGTGGCAAAATACTTGACACTAAGCACACCCACAGACCACAAAAACAATGGATCTATCCCACTCGTGCAAATCATAAGTGAAGCAGCCATTGTTTCTCGCATCTCAGTCACAAATTAATTTAACACATTCAAACCTGCACAGCAACGACTGGAGACGGCGACCTCCTAGGAAACAGTGATAAGACTGTGCCACTAACAGAAGTTTTTAAGGTAACACTGTGGTAATAGTTTCTGCACCACCCTTGTTGATACATGGGGCTGACATCTTTGCTTTACTCTCAGCAAAATCATTGCGCGAGAGCAATGATTGCAACATCTTCGAGATATTACAGTGGCAAACCTTGAAATATCCTGTCATTTCATTTGTGTGTGAATGTATGAATTCATTTTTTTTTAAGTTTGCCAGATGAAAAGGGCCCAGTGAACCTTTGCCCTTTAATTCAGAAAACATGAAGGCTATAGGGTTCTAAACTTTGAGACTGGTTACTGAAAGTTCCAAAAGATGTTAGGCGAGTCAGGTACCTCTACTAAAAAAAGATAAGTTTTTGCAAAGCATGTCAATTTGGCCACTGAAGCCTTAAACAGCCACCAAATATTGCACTAAGATCGGAATGATGGAAGCGTATTCCGGCAGGTATGGCAAGACAACACACGTGGTAACACCCGGTAAATACATTAAAGGGAAGCTGAGGCGGTTTTGTATTTAAGAAAACCCACTTATATCATTTTCATTTGACCTCCAAGATCTCGAATATCGAAATTATTTTTTTTATTTGGGGCACGCAGGCCACTGAAGGCCCTCCTTCCTGGGGCGTGACGTCACAAAAGGAGTGAAAGTAAACGTCTTCGACAGAACTCTGTCTGGTTTGAAGAAACAATCCAAAACAAATCTCAAACCAAAAGCTCAGAAACGAACAGTTCCCAATGTTTCGGGGTCCACTTGACTCCTTCAGGGGGTGACTAAATGGAATGAAACAGTGAGAGCTTCGACCTCTTCTTCCTTTTCTACCAAGTCAATGTTTTGTTAACGTTATGCAGGCCCTGGACGTAAATAGATTGTAAGGCCCCAAGGGACCTGTTAATGTTCCCCGACGTAATACCCAAATATAATGATTAATCTAAGAATGACAAGCATGAGCGGGACTTTGAGTGATTGTTAACAAGAACACTGAAATAATAAGACAGCCCTAGGAGTTTTAGCCTTCTTGTTCAGTAACCCTCAGATGAGTATTCATGATACAAGGGACACATTATGTTGTGGAACAAAGAAAATAATGTGCTGCACTAATGGATTGTTTTGCAAATCAGTGCATGCCCTCTCATGACATGAGAAAGGGAGCACTGAAACCTGGAGATCTGTGCTGCTTCATCGTCTAAAGAAAGTGGGCTTCGACGGGAAATTTAAATGATTTATCTTTCATAACTAGTTTGTAGAACAATAATACCTCAAGAAAAAAGTGTGCTGTATTAATTGGAGCTATTCATGTGAACAGTCGTTTTGCACATTTTTTTAGGGACCTTCAGTGCAGCAGGGCACAACAGTGTTTGCTGCGCACCATATGTCTGCTCGATAATATGTTTTTTTATTAAAAATTAAGATTTTTTGAGTGTAAGAAGCTTAACACATGAAAGTGTTTATTATCCATGAATTAGATGTTTGAAGCACTTATGATACAGTACACTGTTTATCCTTTGGACAAACAAAATGCTTCTTTTTTCATTTTCCTAGCATTCTTGAGTGAAGATGGCTGGGTGCACTGACGGTTCACATATTTTTTTTTTTTTTTTGCACACACTGGCGGTGCTGGCATTTGTAAAATCATTTATGTACTTGGTTATTCAAGCAACTTGTAAAATTATTTACGTGGTGCAGGCAGCGACGTCGCCTGTTGCGTGGAAAGCGGCCGCCTGTGGAAGTGACGGTCACCTACGAAAATTGACATAGGAAATTAGGTGACATGACTGGGATTCACCACTCTACTGCTCTTGCCATTTTAATTGTTATTATCAATATGAGCCATATTACCTGGTGATTCACGCTCCACTCCACCATCGGTCGTGTCCAGTGACTTGTCTTCTTCTGCCCTTTTCAGCACCCTCAGGGCCTTGTCATATGTTGCTTTAAAGAAGAAAGAAAATGTTAACGCCAGTCTTTTTTTTTCATGTAGCCCTTCATGATATCTTTTACCTTCAAAATAAAGCAATAATTGGCTTAAATGAGATTATTGTCAGACATTTGATGAAAAACAAATTGGATCAGAAATTCTTGGGGGTTTGTGTCCAAAATCAATGAAGGTCAGCATGCCCAACAAAAGGACTGATTAAAAAGTTTTACCAACATCAGATATTTAACCCCTTAATTATTTAGGACAAGCTTAGCTTATACACCAAGAGCTGTCTCCGAATCGTATAGGATGAGCATATGTTACGATGGGACTTCGTCGTCTTCATTCAACAATTGCAATTGCTTGTCTTTACCGCGCATTCTCGCTCGCCCCTTGGCTGTTTTGGACAACCCAGGCTTGTTGAGAGCTTAGTTTGCGGCGCTGCCAATATATGGCAACACATTTTTTTTTACACATTTTTAAACATACCGATTTGTGGTGGAGACAGGTGTGGCTTGTACCGCACCTGTCTCCATTACATACAATAAATAAAAAAAAGAATTGCTTGAGAATTGCCAAAAATAAAAAAAAATGAATAAGGAGTTAGCGAATAACTAAAAAAAACTGATCCAGGTACCCAACTTGTAATATTTTGAATAGAGACATGCTAAAAGCAGTAATGGCTCAGACCTAGCATTGTACCTACAAGTTGAAAATCTTGGCCACATATATTCCACGTGAGATGATACTGGTATGTCTCCATATAGCCAGCTGGAACTTTTGTCCAAGTTCAGTAATATGTTTTATGGTAAATCACAAAACAAGCTCCGGCATGTGTTTATTGCCTTCCATTGCGCTTTGGCTGCACGTGAACGCTGAAAGCTCACAAGATGCGAAAGAGTTATCGAAGGGAGGCGGCTGTCACTGTATCTGGGACCACTGAAGGACCTCCCTTTTGTTTGTCCTGTCAGTGACTATACATTTTAATATTGAAAGGCATGGCAGCACTCCTGTGAAAATCTAAACATCCCCAACCGTTTAAATTGCAGATTCGGATACCGATGACCGAGTCAGGCTGAGTCAGGTTTGGTTTGTTTATTGCAGCCGAAAGGTGAGTGACACATGTGCGGCAGGTTCGCACAATCGCATCAAGCTTTAATTTATTTTAGTTGGTGTTAACCTAATTGCAAAATATTAACGCATGGAAGTGCGTATGCACAAGATATTTGGCTTTGTTAAAAAGCAATTTTTCTTGTAATTATTTTGTTCATATACATGATAAAGTTCAGTTACTTGGTATTAGTATATTTTATTTAACTCTATGAGTTAGGTCATTACATAAGTCTGCAGGGCCATACCCATATGTATGTGATGCCTTCTAATTACCAATGGATATACATCCATTTATACATACGTACTTGTATGTATGTATAGACATTTATGTATATAAACATACATACTTGGTGAAATTACATAAAAAGCAACACATGCAAATGGGCTGTCTGCACAACATAACAACCTTGGACAATATTCAATTGATTCTTTATTTTTTGTGCCCAATAAAACCAACCACATAGTTCTCTTTTATGGCATTCAATGTATATGTGGGGTAAATTAGTCACCCTTCCCCAATTCATATTTGGAATAAGATGCTTGTACGCTTGACTCATGTTGACAACCCTCGCTCACTCTATCATGAAGACTTCTCACAAACATGAAGCTGGTCATAGTAACAGGGGATCACTGCATTCACATATTCAGAAGTGTCTAGAGGCAGCATAAGCCAATGTACTTCAAAAGAAAAAAATGCAAAAATTACTTACAGCACTCGCTTAGCACCACGACTCCATGGATGCACCAGTTTTCATCGGGCTCCACTTCTTTGCGCACGAGTCTTTTAAAATTATGATGCCGGCCTTTTGGCCAACAACAGGCTACCTTTCCCTCTAGCATCCAGCACCTCGGGACAACCGCCAGACTGTCCTCGAAGTGGGGGAACATGATGACAAAAAAGCACGCCCCTCCACTGCAACAAAACAACTTTATGTTAGAAAAATACTTGTAGCCTATTCATTAAAAAAGTTATTGTATACAGCAACTCTGCCATTGTTTCAAAAATACAGTGTCTGGGATCATGACTAGTGCCCCTCGATAGTTCTCACATCACCAGCGATTGTGCTCATAGCCTCCAAAATTTAGAAGTGCTCAAGTTCAAGGAAGGGTGGGGGGGGGGGGGAAAGAGAAAGAGAGAGAGAGATAGAGAGCCCAAACCACGCTAAAGGACGCGTTATCAAGGCACGTAACGCCGTGGCTGTAGTGAAGCGTAAGCTCCGGTCGCGTTACCCTGTAAGCGCTGGTTGCGCAAGCTTCGTTCGCGTAAGCCCAGGTCGTGTAAGCTCATAAGCTCCGGTAGCTGAAGCTGACATGACCTGACGTCCTTGACATCAGTTGTCTTTGACGTTGTATTTGAAATTGTTGAAATTGTCCTAGACACCGTTCTTGACGTCGTCCTCGATGTGTGTACAGTGTATTACAACCATTTCATCACCGTATGATTTCCTAATTGTTTTCACTAACAATGTCCCTGTGAAGGTACCGCCTTTCATCATGTTTGGTCGAATTAACAAAGCTGCATCAATTTTTTAGTTTGTTTATGGGTTCCTTAGATGGCGTTTGTTCAAGACTGTCACAAAAACGGTCTGCCCACAAACGCACAAGCATCCAAAAGTTAATGTAATTGAGCGCGCATTTTACTTTAAGAAAGTTAAATACCATATTTTCCAGGCTATAATCTGCACCCGGTGTTAGTCTGCAAAGGCAAGTTTAAGGTCAAAAATATTTTTTTTTGCATAGATAGTCTCCACGCCGTGCGTAGTCCGTACCGGTGCTTAGTCGACACAAAAATATTCTCATACACAGCACACCTTGACAAATTTCTGCTTTCTTAGCTCACAAAGAAGCTTGTATTATACATAAATCATTACGGTATACATATTGTTTTAATTCACAAAATCCGTTACGTCTCGTATAATGAACAATCTAGACAAACAAAATTCCTGTATAGTCCGCAGGCGTAGATAGTCCGCACAGCCTAAAATTTCAACTTTTAAACATGTATAGTCCACAGACTATAGCCCAGAAAATATGGTAATATTACTACTAATAATAATAATGATTTCATTATTAACCCCTTGCCTGCTAATAATGAGCGTCACTCGTGCCACTACTAATGGACGATAAAGCCTGACCACAATTGTGACTCGCAAATCAGTTTCAGCGCTTGTTTAGCACGCTCCCTGGCAAATCGCAAAACCACATCAGTTGCTCTATTTACCTTTAGTAGTTTGTTCGTTTGTTTTGCTGTCTGACAGCTCCAGTTAGCCAAGAAAAAAAAATCAGTCACTTGTGAGCGTTCACGTTAATACAACATGGTTTTGGTGCGGGTGTCCGCTTTAGCCGACAAAGAGATACAAAGCCTTCCTTTTTTAAAGGGATTAAAGGGGCCGTGCAATCATATTTAAGCGTTTACCTTTTTGCGGTTTCCACGTCTCTTGGGGTTCGGACAAGCCAGCGGGCACGGAGAGAGTAACTAAATATCAGTGCGTCATATTTTAACCGGACGACGCGGAAACCTCCTCCACCTACGGGGGCGACCCGCGTACCGAAAGCGCGCGATATGTGACGTCTTTGGTCCTGGGCTTACTACTGGTCAGAGCCGCTAAAAGCTTCTTTTTAGTCGAAATACAAAATATAAGTGGCGCGAACCGTTTTAATTATTTATAAAAGTAGTTTTTGTTCAGTATTTTAGATCAGAAAAGAAACAAATGCAGTTTATAAAGTACCGAAACAAGAAATGACCCGTCGACATACCCGCCACCAAGCGGCGGAGAAGGCGGCGCATACTAGAAAGGAGTAGTGGGATCAGGCACCGACACGGAAAGGTCCCGGATGTATGCGGCAGCGCTGCAGTCGTAGGGACTGGAGGATCTGACCGGCTCCGAGCGTTCCGAAGGCCTTCGGCGAGCAGCTTTGTCTGGTGGTTTGGCCATTTCGCGGTATGGCAGCGCGAAGAGGCTCCCATTCTGAACTGATCTTTACCCCGTGTTTGCTGTCGTTTGTGGCCAATGAAGTGTCATGCCGAATTAGTGTTTAATCGCGCAGCAAATGCAATGAGAGCCGCTCTGGCTGCCCGCTGCATACAGCCTATCCAGAACATGCTTTAGTGGCGCCATCTCGCGCCGTCGACACGGAGTGCGGCAGCCCGTGAGCGCTCGCTAAGCTCCTCTAGTTCATGGCCACTCAAGCAACCAAGGACGTCATGAACGAAGTTATTTTTTGCTTGTTTTTGTAATTTTAATGCGCCTATAACTTTTAAAATAAAGCGAAATTCAAGAAAAGAAAAGTTTTATCGAGTTACTACGTTCAGTGCGCTCAGGTTCGGTGCAAATTAAAAATTAGTAAAAAAGTAATTTGCAGGGCCCCTTTAAGGCTCAGGCATATGTGACGACGAATCCTTCAGCCTTTCCAATATTTAGGAATCTGACGACAGTTTGACGGGCAGTTACGGGAGTGATGGAAACAATGTGAATCCTGCAAGCATTCCATTAATTTAGGCGTTCGCACATAAGTGGGATTCTGACCTGAAGTCCTTATTTAGTGCAATATATTATGCCTGGAAGTCGAAGAAATGTTCTTGCCTTATTTTAATGCAAATTGCAAGTTTGAATTATAAGTTTACTGTATGTTCCTTGAAGAAAAAAATGAGAAAACAAGCGGTTGGATATCCATTACAGTACCAAGTTGGTCTGTGTTAGAAAAACCGAATCTTTAAATCGAGCCGGCATCTCTATGGCACCATGCTTCAGTCTAAATTGTTAATTTAGTTATATTTTTCGACGCCCGAGTCTCCTAAAGTGGCAAATAATTACTCTTTCAATAAATATTTATTTGCTAGTCTCTTAGCTCTCCAGAAGAGTTGGATCCGTGCATTTTTATCTAAAAGGAAAAATAAAATTCTAGGATTCGTATCCTTAAAGGGGCGGTACAATGGTTTTCGAACTTTGGCCAATTAACTGCAGGAATTAATCTGTGTCACCTATGGAACAAAAAACAGAAAACCACCTTTTCTTGCGAGCGTTAGTTTTTATTTAAAAAAAAAAAACGAAACAAATTGAAGGTTGAAGTGGCTCTCAACTCTCCGCCTTTCGGGTGACATACTCTGGGGGATCACATGGTTTCCTCTTCGGTTCTCTCCTCAGAGACCAAAGTCCGCAATTGTCGACTTTTAAAGGATTAGCATCGTCGAAGGTCGTGGCGAGCGATCGATACAAAAGATGGCTCGCCACGGGGCTGTCGGCGAGTGTAGCAGTGGAGCAAGACAGGTTTTGTTCACTTTCGAGTACCCCCCAGAGATACTGTCATCATAGCTCCCGAAACCGCCACACGCAGCTGCAGATCGGCAAATAATTGTTTTCTTCTTCTTTGCATTTATGCAGCAGAATAGCAATTTTTCGAGAAAAGGTGACGCGGTTTGGTCACTTGTCCAAAAATTGTTCCACCGCCTCTTTAATTCGATGCTTCTCTAATTCTCTTTCAAAGATTCCTAATAAATCCTGATATGTCCATTCTCTTTCTGGTTGTTTCGATACTATGTTCTCAGTAGTTTTTGTATTTGAGCTTCACTTAGTTTCGGCCTACCTGATAATTCCTGAGCTTGTTGTTCCGGTTCGAAAGCACCAAATTTTATACTTAATTCTTTTGTGGTCACTTCCTAAGCTTTTTGTACCTTCCTCATCTATTTCCATACTTCCTAGCCTGTCATACAGGCATCTATTGATGAGTGCGAGTTGTTTCATTCCCACGTTATTTTCCCTTCACATTTTACTTGTGCATTAACCAACACTAGGTCCAGGGCATCGCAGAAATCTTCTAGCAACTTTCAGGTTGTATCTGTGAATCCGTCAAACTCTTCAAAGTGGAGATTTTGTGTCTCCTATAATAATTATTTAGAAGATCGCGCCTGCATCGCAAAGGCATAAACAAAACATGCTGCTCACTGCTGTATTGCTCTCGCTCGCGCTTCATGTTGAAACGAATTGTCGGCGAGCGGCTGATGTAACACATGTCAGAATAAGTGTGATTTGTGCTTCACACTTTCGGACGGCACTGGAAGGCGCGAGTGGAGTGAACAACACTCTAAACACAACAAGAAAAGAAAAACTGCCAAAAATGACAATGAAGCTTTACTTTAGCCTTGCCAGTGGTCTCCGAGCGACCTAAACTAGCCAAACTTGATATGCTAGTGCTTCCTAAATCTATGCAAACTATTTCATGCACGCTAGAACAAAATCTGCAAAGGAAACACCAAATACACTTAGCTTCGCACGCCTTCGGAAGAGCTGCCGCAAACACGCCTGCTTCGCTCGACAGCTGCCAGCGACAACAAGTTCTTTCGCGTCACGACCGCCACGGAGCAAGCAGCCAGGAGCACAAAGAGCCGTCCATCAAGGCCAATTTCTCTGATGTCCCTCGATATACATGTAAAGTGTTCTGTATTTTCCTCCCTTGAGTCATTTCTTGTTTTCAGGTAAGAAAATTCCCGAAGAATGTTCAGACCTGTTACCTTAGCTTAGCAAGTGTTCTCTGCAGCCTTACTTCTCTCTTTACCAGTCTTGTCCTTTACCTAACATGCCTAGCCTCTGCCTTTGCGTACTCACCTCCCCTCTCGCAGGTTTGGCAAACTAAGCTACCCTCCCCCCTCTGCTTCCGCTACGCTCTCAAAATCTCTCTCAGCATGATGCACAGGTCCATATCAAATGAGCGAATGACATTTTAGTGAACAACGCCATTTGAGCAAATCAATGTTTAACCGAATAACCCCCGTGCAGCGTTCACGACGCTTCGCGGCGGCTCATTACAAAGATGTTAACCGAAGTGGCCTAAAGCCCCTGTATCCGAGAAACGTGGCACATTCTGTTCTCTCCTTCTCCAAAAAAAAAAAAAAAACCCTCCTTACCCCCCCTCTAACTTCCGGTTTGCCACGGAGGCACCCTCTGAATGTTCTTAAACGTCTCAACGTCTCAGTCAGCTGAAGCAGCGCGATGCCGTTTGTGTGACTTTTCTCGTCATATAAGTGTGGTAATGACCTCATTTAAAGCCCACATTCGCATCCAACCGCCCAGAAGTCACTCTAGATCTGTTTGTCCAACCGTGGATCTAAAAAGTGCTTTGGATAGTCGTAACAAAATCCCTACCTAGTTGCATTATCGGTCAGTGTCTCGTGGGTACCTGTCCGTGCCTTCGGCTTCACAGGAATCGCAAATTGTTTTTATTCATCATATCAAACCGCCAAATTGCAATTATATTCTCCACGATTTCAAATGATTCACTACTTATTTTTGATGAGTGGACTGCAAACATACTCACGCTTGTCGCACTCGCTTCGCTCGCACTTCTGTTGAATCGGGGTATAGATACATCCACATGCTTGTGCCCGCAGCTGCGAGAACGTTGCAAGCTTATGAACTTTGTGTTAAACAAAGCATGGTACGGAAGCATGTACGCCACACTTGACAAGCGAGCGTACTCTGCACCTTTGCACGCACCCGTAAGTGGGAGCGACACTGAGGCTCCAAGCACGAGCAGGAGCAGGCCGTTTTGAACGACACTTCTTCTTGCACAGGCGTCCGTGTCTGCCAAGTCGGCAGTGTCGTGATCACTATTTCATCACTCGCGCTTGCAGTGGAATGGATTGCCTGACTCGCAATAAACAGCTCTTTTTGCCTTTTGGTGAACTTCATACAGAGCACCTACATCGCATAACTTTGCGGCTCTCATCGGGTTGAAATCTTTTCAGCCGATTCGGTGAAGCAAGATCTTCCTCTGAGGTTCATTTTTTTGTTCCAGAGGGAAAACTAAGGCTCTCAGGCCGACTTTTTCACAGGCGCAGCAGCCCGTTAGCTGCGGCGTAACTTGGGAAAGTAATGGCGACCAGAAGTCCAAAACCGAAAGCAGGATGTCACGTGATGACTGGCCAATAGTGTGCGCAGCGGCTTGTTCAAAGAATGGCGCCACTTTTCCCATGATTGGTGGCGTCACGGGTAGGACAGACTGGGACACACCGCGCAGATCTTGGATCCCTCGGCTCGTCAGCTCGCTTTATGGGCTGTTTGAGTAACGCGCGGCAAAGGCTGTTTGACGCATTGTGTTTATTTGGTGAAGTGATATTTGTAGTAGGACATTTTACCAAAGTTTGAAGCCGCACGTGAAACGCGTAGTCGTGCTAAAAAACACTTTTGGCGCTGAGCTGTCGAAGCGCTCGGATGGTGGTGTGCTGTTCTCTACCCCAGTACAAAAAGCTGGATGATCAAAATAGAATACCCAGCACTTCCAACATCTACCATGAAGAATAGGGTGTATTTTTTTTTTGGTTATAATTCGGACAAAACAAAACGAAAGGAATGTGTTACCAAATTGAAAATAGAAAAGCGAAATTCGAGAACCTCTTGCGTGAGCAGTAAACACTTCAGTGAAAGCCACTTCATGTATCCTGTTGGTTTAATGCGTTCTGTGAGTGCTGGTCTCTTGTTAGTTTCGAGTTGATTCCTTTTCTGAATTTCGTAAACCAGTCAACAAACGTTTTCTCAAAATAACTGGCAGAAAGAACCGGTGCTGGCTTCCGGAGTCATTTGAATTTAATCATTGCTTATTCACCCGGTCGACGCAAAAGGCGCGAGACCCCCTTGCAATCAAAGTCTTCAATCTACAGTCTAAGCTCGTTATAACAGACCTTGATTTTAACCAAGATTTTGGTCTGCTGTAAGAGGAGTATGTTGTATGCAGATATGAAGTTGAGTCAATGGTATGTAGAGGAAAACCAACCGAACTTCACATATTGGTATGTTATACCCAAATGAGCTACGGCTTTCAAAGGGACGACGTTTCGTCGGTTACCGTGTTCTGCCGAAGATATAAGGAAAAACAGGAGACAAATGGCAAGACGACAGTGTACGCGCGGCGTGTTGCCAGACTATTCCCTCTCTGCCCCAAACGCCGCAGCGCACTGCTTCACAGCCACGCCATCCGTAAGCGATGGTCGCTTCCTGCAGTGCGGCCTTGGATCCAGCATGGCCGCCCTGGGAGCACCACTGCGATACTCTGCTCCGCAAGTGGAGCATATGCAGTTACTTGTAAGTGCCACCTCATTGCGCTTATCTACCTCGGACCGTGCTATCCAGGCTAAAAAATAAAAATGCAGTGTCTAGAGTGCCGTCCAACGACGCTCTTGCGGAGCGTTCAAGTGGCACCCAACGGCACTTTAAGCCCGCATTCGAGTGCCGTTCCAGCGAGCAAATGGCGTTATTTAGTAGAGACTGTCTTGTTTTTTAATTTTAATGTGCCTATAACTTTTAAAATAAAGCGAAATTCGAGAAAAGAAAAGTTTTATCAAGTTAATACGTTCAGTGCGCTTAGGTTTGGTGCAAATTAAAAATTAGTAAAAAAGTAATTGCAGGGCCCCTTTAAGGCTCAGGCATATGCGACGACGAATCCTTCAGCCTTTCCAATATTTAGGAATCTGACGACAGTTTGACGGGCAGTTACCGGAGTGATGGAAACAATGTGAATCCTGCAAGCATTCCATTAATTTAGGCGTCCGCACATAAGTGGGATTCTGACCTGAAGTCCTTATTTTGTGCAAGATATTATGCCTGGAAGTCCAAGAAATGTTCTTGCCTTATTTTAATGCAAATTGCAAGTTTGAATTATAAGTTTACTGTATGTTCCTTGAAGAAAAAATGAGAAAACAAAGGGTTGGATATCCATTACAGTACCAAGTTGGTCTGTGTTAGAGAAACCGAATATTTAAATCGAGCCGGCATCTCTATGGCACCGTGCTTCAGTCTAAATTGTTAATTTAGTTATATTTTTCGACACCCGAGTCTCCTAAAGAGGCAAATAATTACTCTTTCAATAAATGTATATTTGCTAGTCTCTTAGCTCTCCACAAGAGTTGGATCCGTGCATTTTTATCTAAAAGGGAAACAATTTTAGGATTCCTATCCTTAAAGGGGCGGTACAATGGTTTTCGAACTTTGGCCAATTAACTGCAGAAATTAATCTGTGTCACCTATGGAACAAAGAACAGAAAACCACCTTTTCTTGCGAGCGTTAGTTTTTATTTAAAAAAAAAAAAAACGAAACAAATCGAAGGTTAGTGCCTCTCAACTCTTCTTGTCGCCTTTCGTTGACATACTCTGGGGGATCACATGGTTTCCTCTTGGGTTCTCTCTTCAGAGACCCGAGTCCGCAATTGTCGACTTTTAAAGGATTAGCATCGTCGAAGGTCGTGGCGAGCGATCGGCACAAAAGATGGCTCGCCACGGGGCTGTCGGCGAGTGTAGCAGTGGAGCAAGACAGATTTTGTTGACTTTCGAGTACCCCCCAGAGATACTGTCATCATAGCTCCCAAAACCGCCACATACAGCTGCAGATCGGCAAATAATTGTTTTCTTTTTTTTTGCAATTACACAGCAAAATAGCAATTTTACAAGAAAAGGTGACACAGTTTGGTCACTTGTCCGAAAATTGTACCACCGCCTCTTTAATTCAATGCTTCTCTAATTCTCTTTCAAAGATTCCTAATAAATCCTGATATGTCCATTCTCTTTCTGGTTGTTTCGATACTATGTTCTCAGTACTTTTTGTATTTGAGCTTCACTTAGTTTCGGCCTGCCTGATCATTCCTGAGCTTGTTGTTCTGGTTCGAAAGCACCAAATTTTATACTTAATTCTTTTGTGGTCACTTCGTAAGCTTTTTGTACCTTCCTCATCTATTTCCCTACTTCCTAGCCTGTCATACAGTTTGTGGGACATGAGGCAGTAGTCTATTGTTGAGTGTGAGTTGTTTCATTCCCACGTTATTTTCCTGTAACATTTTACTTGTGCATTAATCAACACTAGGTCCAGGGCATCGCAGAAATCTTCTAGCAACTTTCACGTTGTATCTGTGAATCCGTCAAACTCTTCTAAGTGGGCATTTTTGTCTCCTATAATAATTATTTCCTGATTCCGCACACGAGTCGAACCTCAATACAAGGTTCGTCAAATTTTCCACTAAAAGTTCGAAAACGCCGAACCTGGTCGAACTCGAACCTCGGGCGGTTGGCGACACCCCTAGTAACAACGAATTTCCGAAGTGATGGCGTAGTATAGTGATAACGTGTCTGCTAAAGATAAAACTAGAGACAAAACCGTACGCAGCGGGCCCCGGTTCAATCCCCACTAGAACACACACACATATATATATTATATTAACATTTGGCGATATTTACAAATTAAATACGCGTGTCATATATTTTTTTTTCTTGTTGGGGGGGGGGGGTGGGGGTGGGGGTAGTGGTTGTTATTGAAGAACGTGAGATTAAAATTAAAATGTATTTTTAAATGACAATCGCGACATTCGAGAGACTGCCACTTCGACCACTTCGGCAAACTTGAGAAGATCGCGCCTGCATCGCAAAGGCATAAACAAAACAAGCTGCTCACTGCTGTATTGTTTGTCTCGCTCGCGCTTCATGTTGAAACGAATTGTCGGCGAGCGGCCGATGGAACACATGTCAGAATAAGCGTGATTTGTGCTTCACACTTTCGGACGGCACTGGAAGGCGCGAGTGGAGTGAACAACACTCTAAACACAACAAGAAAAGAAAAACTGCCAAAAATGACAATGAAGCTTTACTTTAGCCTTGCCAGTGGTCTCCGGGTGGCCTAAACTAGCCAAACTTGATATGCTAGTGCTTCCTAAATCTATGCAAACTATTTCATGCACGCTAGAACAAAGTCTGCAAAGCGGAAGAGCTGCCGCGAACACGCCTGCTTCGTTCGACAGCTGCCAGCGACAACAAGTTCTTTCGCGTCACGACCGCCACGGAGCAAGCAGCCAGGAGCACAAAGAGCCGTCATCAAGGCCGAACTGGCCGAACCGCCGAGCGAAAGCTGGCGAGGCGCGGGAAGACCTTGGGAGACCGAAAGGAGGGGTAGAAAGGAAAGGAAACAATACAGCAGAGGAAACGAGCAGGCAAGGAGGATAAATTCGTCTCCGAGAGATGTTTCTTGTTGGGACTGCTCGCCGCGCTTCAAGACGGACGATCAATGATCTCTATGACAATTGCTACAGGGCCTCCCTAGGCTCCCGAGATCCCGAAGCGCGCGCGCATTCGCTCGCTTCGGGAACTCGGAAACTCGGAGGACATGTTTGGTGGATCGCGCTAGAGCCTTCGGAGCAGAATAGCGCAATCTAGACCGCCGTCTCTCGGCGACTTGCGGCGAACGCCCGGAGGTTCCAACTCCGGTCAGAAATGCATGGGGAACGTGAGAAAATCGTTGTTTCTTCAATGTTGTGGAGATGTACGGAACGACAATAGTTTTTGACATAATAAAGGAACATTTTAGAATAATATGCGCCAAGTTGTGTGCCAAGTGAGGACGTATTTTTTGTAAAAAATCGAAATGAGCGGCATCATGCAGCAGACGACGCGTCAACGTCACGGCGACGTCACAGCGCTCACGTGACCCGCTTCCGGCCAACCCAGAAAGTCCATCTCCGGCTGCGCACAAAAATCGTCTGCTTCAAACGCCATTGCCTTGAAAATTGCATTCTCAAAATTTTCACACGCATCCATATTATGGAAACTTTGATAAAGGTTTACGTGCTTTACAAACTTCACGACAGCCTAGTTTCGAAAAGTGTGAACTTGGCGTTTATTTTTTAATCAGCCGTGTTGAGTCGATCTCCATGTATTCTCCCATAGCCGCCACCTGGAACCCTGAGTACCACGTGACTCGCGCCGAGCTGCTCCGTCGGCCATGTTGTCGGCGAAACACGCGGATCAAAGGATTGCGCTACTTTGCTCCGTAGGAGCTATATAGTGCTCTAGATCGCGCTTCCCCGCTTGGTCGCTGTAGGAGCTGCAGCGCGAGCACGGTCAGAGCCGTTTATTGAGAGAGTTTGGCCATACATTGGTTTGAATAGGCGAGCATCTCGGGCCAACCACAGGCCGCGAAACAGCCCCTAGCGGTGGTCGCGTGCTCTAAATTTGTGCCACGACTATACTTCGTTTCACCTTATGTGCGAGCGAAGGCAAAACTGGAAGCGCGAGCACGGAAGCTCCGTGCGTTCAGGCTTTGCTCGAGCGCGCGAGCTGGGGAGAAATGCAAAAAGCGCTAGTCTCGCGCTTCTAGCTTTGGCTTCGCTCGCAGGTAAAGTGAAACGAAGTATAATTTGAGCCGTGCCGAGCGGAACTCCGCGTCAAGACGCTCGCGCACCCCACCCTTTGCACTGCTTTCTTTCAGCCATTCTCAAGACGCTGTTCTAGCAGTGCAGACAAAGGCATGGGCACGAGCGCGTAGCTTTGGAAAGTGCCTCCTATGCACGAGGTCTCGTACAAACAATAGCGTTTCACTGAGCTAGGCTCACGCGCCTATGCAAACTATTTCATGCACGCTAGAACAAAATCTGCAAAGGAAACACCAAATACACTTAGCTTCGCACGCCTTCGGAAGAGCTGCCGCAAACACGCCTGCTTCGCTCGACAGCTGCCAGCGACAACAAGTTCTTTCGCGTCACGACCGCCACGGAGCAAGCAGCCAGGAGCACAAAGAGCCGTCCATCAAGGCCGAACTGGCCGAACCGCCGAGCGAAGCTGGCGAGGCGCGGGAAGAACTTGGGAGACCGAAAGGAGGGGTAGAAAGGAAAGGAAACGATACAGCAGAGGAAACGAGCAGGCAAGGAGGATAAATTCGTCTCCGAGAGATGTTTCTTGTTGGGACCGCTCGCCGCGCTTCAAGACGGACGATCACTGATCTCTATATTACTACAGGGCCTCCCGAGATCCCGAAGCGCGCGCACATTCGCTCGCTTCGGGAACTCGGAAACTCGGAGGACATCTTTGGTGGATCGCGCTTCGGAGCTGAGTAGCGCAATCTAGAACGCCGTCTGTCTCGGCGACAAGCGGCGAACGCCCGGAGGTTCCAACTCCGGTCAGAAATGCATGGGGAATGTGAGAAAATCGTTGTTTCTTCAATGTTGTGGAGATGTACGGAACGACAATAGTTTTTGACATAATAAAGGAACATTTTAGAATAATTTGCGCCGAGTTTTGTGCCAAGTGAGGACGTATTTTTTGTAAAAAAAATCGAATGAGCGGCATCATGCAGCAGACGACGCGTCAACGTCACGGCGATGTCACAGCGCTCACGTGACCCGCTCCGGCCAACCCAGAAAGTTCATCTCGGCTGCGCACAAAAATCGTCTGCTTCAAACGCCATTGCCTTGAAAATTGCATTCTCAAAATTTTCACACGCATCCAATATTATGGAAACTTTGATAAAGTGTTTACTGCTTTACAAACTTCACGACAGCCTAGTTTCGAAAAGTGTGAACTTGGCGTTTATTTTTTAATCAGCCGTGTTGAGTCGATCTCCATGTATTCTCCCATAGCCGCCACCTGGAACCCTGAGTACCACGTGACTCGCGCCGAGCTGCTCCGTCGGCCATGTTGTCGGCGAAACACGCGGATCAAAGGATTGCGCTACTCTGCTTCGTAGGATTACTCTCTAGGCCACTGTAGTAGGATCGCGCTTCCCCGCTTGGTCGCTGCAGGAGCTGCAGCGCGAGCACGGTGAGCGCGAGTGCGGCCACCGGGCGGCCCTCTTGCATGCAACAAAATCGCGTTCTCGCTAGCGTTGCAGAGGCTTGCGGCTGCGTGGTGAAGGCACGTTTTCTACCCAGTTCGTCGTCATTCGCCGAAGAAGTTTTTTCTAAAACCCTATGTGAGCGGTGAGACTTGGTGTTGAGAACAAAGAAATTTTTATGAAAGTGCAGTGGAGTAGGTAAAAGGCACAACTCGTCGAAAGCAAGTTCCGCCGGTCCGCGGCGTGATCAAAGCATTCTTGGCACGCTGAAGTGCTGCGTCTCTGTGCCTTCGCGCGCATGGATACCTATCCAGAACCGGCGCTGTGTTGATGTTTTTAGCTTACACATGGTAAATAAAGCTATTATTATTATTATTATTATTATTATTATTATTATTATTATTATTATTATTGGTATTATTATTATTATCATCATCATTATTATTATTATTACTTTCCGGTGTCGCCGGACACAAGTCGCTGTTTGTCGCTCTAGTGGGATGAGGCTATTAAGCGTAGCGTGTGCTAGTACTATCTTCGTCTCATCATATACCATAAATGCGAGCGAATAAGAGTAAACAAAAACGAGCGTAACGCTTTGAACTTGACGCACAATCGTGAAGTGACAGCGTCGTGCAAAACAACGCGCTCGAGCTAGTAGCATCGGTGCCGGTCACACTTACGATGCAAAATGGTAATGAAAAACATATTTCAAAACATGAGGCACATGCTAGCTCGTTCTCAATTGTCGCTTTCGCTATGGGATGAAACCAAAATCACTTTGGGTACTTACTCTTCAGGCTGCAACCGCTTGGCTGGCATACTGCAAGAAATCTCTAGAGGACACTGTACGCCGTACAGCCAAAGCTACTGGGAAGAGAGCGTATGCCAACCTGTTCAAGAGGAGAAACGGGAGAAAAGTGCTGTGATTCCCCCGTTCCTCCTTTCCCTCCTCTTGAGCAGGTCGGGATACACTCTCTCCGTTGTAGCATTGGCAGGCGGCTTACATTAGGATACAAGGCCTCCGCACCGCTGAGACGCGCTAAGCGGTGCGGTCCTTCCACATCTGCTTCCCCAGGCAGTTTATATAACGAAACGAATGCTCCGCAGAAGCTGCAGATTTGCTCGAAGTCGAGGCTTGCGACGTAGAGACCGGCGTCGTTGGCCACAACATCGCTCTCGCCTAGGGCGGACGATGCATGCCTGGCGTGAATGTGCCGACTCTTTTGGATACCTTGATGACACACTTGAAGATGTAGCTCAATTATCATTCTTGAAAAAAGCGTCAAGCGACAGTTTGGCTAATTTTGACAGTCTATATACGTAAGCAACTTTCACGACTCATGTGCTGAACGCAATATTATCAACATTACTCACTGCAGCGATTAAGGAAGTCAACTAAGTACGCTTCAGGAGTTTCCCCAGGAATTGAAATTAGGGGGGGGGGGGGGGGGGCTAAATTTTTAGAGGGGGGGGGGGGGTATTGAGAATAGAGGAGTCGTTGCGAATTAAGGAGGTGCCTTCAGAAAAACAAGGAGGGGTGTACAGCCCCCCCCCCCCCCCCCTAGGGGGTGTGTAGGGAAATCACTGGTACGCTTTGAAACTAAGTGACTATGAGCATTTCAAAGTTGCTTCCACGGTGCATATGCTGTCGCTTTTCTCTCTCGCTTTTTCTTTTTTTTTTACATTTTGGTTGTATTATTGAAAATAAAAGAGTGCAGATAAGTAAACCCCAGAAAAAGAAGGAAAAAAAAAAAGGACGGGAGGGAAGAAAAGAAAAATGCTATTGTAAGCAGTGATAGAGTGCAGGCGAGCTGGTATTAATCAACATCTTGTAGACCCTGAGATGGGGAACGATAAAAAAAAAAAAACTGATGAAGACAACAAAATGTCAAACGCAGCTGAAATTTATTGATATGAGCACACAGAGCCGGATTAAGGCATTTCGGGGCCGTGGGCTAATGACGCTTCAGGGGCCCTAATGATGATGATGATGGCGACGATGATGATGATAATGATGTCTGTTTAAGGCAATGAACCTGGGAAATACTGCAGTTTCCTTTATTTTTAATCAATAGAAAGTAACCTCAAAATACAAAAAAAAAAAAATACCATTCCCGTCTGGTTTCAACTAGGGAGCACTCCGGCAAGACCACCGCCGAGGCGGCATGCAGCTTTGTTCCCTTCCCCAGCAGCGTCGAAGGCCGCACTTTTAAGCGCTGCTCAAAAAGACGTGTTTGCGCGCACGAGGCACGAGCCCGAGTAGGGTGAAAGGAGAGCTGTTTATGACATTTCCCTTCCTGACAAAAAAAAAAAAAAAAAAGAGGAGCGAAAAACCCCAGATCTTGGGGCCCCTCGCGTGTTTTCTTCGTTTGCTCGAAGCCGCTTTCAAAGAAAGCGGACCCAAGGGGCCGGCCAGCGGCCACCCACCCAAAGGGCCGGCTTTGTACAGGGATAGGAGTGTTTGGCCTCGCTGACATCGCCATTATCTTTGTATATCCCTCTTCTCGAATGCTGCGGCAAAGCAACATCGCTTTTCAAAATAGTTTTAAGCTTCGTTTTTTTTTTTTTTTTTTTTTTTTCTACGAGCTGCGTCAATCAACCTTCCGTCATGGGGGCCCCCAGAGAGTCGGGGGCCCTGGGCTGCAGCCCCCTTAGCCCGTACCTTAAAGGGGCGGTGCAACGATATTCATTTCGAATGTTTTTCACTTTACCCGAGCTTACTGGCACTAGTGGGACTCCAGGATACTCGCACGCAACGCCACTGACCAAGAAACTCCTTTGTTGCGCTGTAATTTCGAGAACAAAACCGAGTGTTTTCATTCAATCTCTCCTTCGCAAAACCTGATGACGTAGCTGGGCGGTAGCAGTACCGCCCAGTGACGATATTTGAATGTGGCTCATAGGTTGGACCCGAGCATGGCGTGGACACTCGATTTGGGCTCGTGATATAATTAATAGCTTGAGGAGCATTCGGGTAGTGTCCTGTGTCCAATCGCTGCAATGACGACAACAGCCGAACCATAACAATGTCTGGAACTCAGCGCGTGTCCCGTGCCTTGCCAATCCCAGCGCATGGCTATGAGCAACATTGGCGGCATATAATTGGCTATGAGCAACATTGGCGGCATATAATTGGCTCCAGATCACGTGGCCGCTTGCTCTGGCTGCGAGTTGAGGGGGTGAACTCTGCTCGTTTTTCTTTATTTTTTTCTGCGACTTCGATTGCGTGTGGTGCAAAACGAACGGGTATTTCACAGGTCATTAACGTCAGGGATCCGTTCTAAGCGGTATTTGCGCAAAATACAAAAATCGTTGCATCGCCCCTTTAACCCTGCCCTGTGAGCACACCAATAAATAGACTTTCGAGCACATGAAGAGAAAGGGAAAGAAAGAACTTCAAACGGGCATAAACAAGACGATCCACGAGTTCGCTTCAGACAGCATGAGCTACTCCCCGGCTCCAACACTTTCGCAAAGGGAGCCGACCACCCGAACAACAACCACCCCAAGGTCAACACACAAGGCGACCTCCAAACCGCTAAAGCCTAAGCTCCCTTTTTCTACTTCCCGCTGAGCCATTAGCACTAGCGAGACCTTCGCTTACTAACCGGCCAAGCTTGGCGAGAGCTCTTCAGAGAGACGTATTTCTCACGCTGTCTACGGACAGTGTCGTCATCTTCGTTTTGCTTGGGAATGTTGTGGGCCCGGCCCTTCGCCGTAGTTATCGAACAGAAAGAGAAACACATAGGATTTTTAAAACCTTAACAAAACGAAAAAAAAAAAAAGAACTGACATTGGAAAGGGAGAAAGAGGAAAACCATGAAATTTCGGGGTGTGTTTTAACCCTTGAACCCTGGCTACGCCACTGCTAAGCGGCGCCACCAGAGTACCCAAGTAGTTGAACAACATTCCAAGAACATTAGCAAGAACATTTGTAACGTTCTCGGTACGTTTGCGAATGTATTTGGGAACGTTCTCTAAATGCTCTTAGAGCGTAGCATAGAGACTTATCCATCACATCTGGGGAACATTCTCGACGAAATGTTTGCAGAACGTTGAAAGAACATTAAGTAAACATTCACAACATTCTAAGAATGTTTCGAAAAGTAGACTAATGTTTGCAGAACATTCTCAGAACAGTAAATCAACATTCATGGAATAATGCTTATGGTAGTTCCAGGTATCTATTCTGAAGAAAATGAACTAACTTGCAGTGAGCATACAATATGTAATTCATGTACAGTATTTTTAGGTCTTCCGGTATTGGAACGTGGCGTGTGTACATCGCTACATTCAGGGAACATTCCCTGAGGACTATTTACAAAGATTCCACAATTACGGCTTGCTTAGGCTACAGCCCCAGTGAGCCATACTCCATATATAAATGTGATAAAGCTCTGACAGGGCAATTAATATTTTTGAATCAAAATATATTTTTAGAAGGCGAAAACACAAGATTGCCGCTTTACCAGCGCACCATCCTGAGCATGTAGTAACGACAGTTTACTCCTACCTCTCACTTGTTAACTTCTTTCATTCACAATGAGCTGCATTCATAGCCGAGTACTTACTCTGAGCAATGCAACAATTTTTGTACTTTGCGCAAATACCGCTTAGAACAGATCCCTGACGTTAATGACCTATTGAACACGCGTTCGTTTTTCATCCCAGGCAATAGAAGTCTCAGAAAAAAATTAAAGAGAAACGAGCAGCGTTCGCCCCCTCAACTCGCATCCAGAACAAGCGGCCACGTGATCTGGAGCCGATTGTATGCCGCCAATGTTGATCATAGCCACGCGCTGGGGTTGGCAAAGCACAGGACACGCGATGAGTTTCAGACATTGTTATGGCTCGGTTGTTGTCGTCGTTGCAGCGATTAGACACGGGCCACTACCCGAATGCTTCTCGAGCTAGTAATTATCACAAGCCCAACTCGAGTGCCCACGCAATGCTCGGGTCCAATCTATGAACAGCATTCAAATATCGTCATACTGGGTGTACTGCGATCCCCACGTTAAGTCATCAAATTTTGCAAAGGAGAGATTGAATGAAAATGATCGCTTTTGTCTTTGAAATTATACCGCAACAAAGGGGTTTTTTGGCCAGTGGCGTTGCGTGCGAGTATCCTTGAGTCCCACTACTGCCAGTACGCTCGCGTAAAGTTAAAAACATTCCAATTCAATATCCTTGCACCGCCCCTTTAAGAACAAATACACATGGCATCCCACACCCAACTGCAGGATATACCTTTTTCCAAGTATTGAACCACGCATGCTAAAAATCGGGTTTATTCAAAACTGCACCTCTACATACGCAGTGAGTGCCAAGTTCATTATCAAGTTTTGAAAACCCTTGCTTTTCTCTTACACCTTATATCACTTTCCTCGGTAGACACATAAAGATAAAACTGATCCCTTATGCTAAGTTTCCAGAAACTTCACTTAATTTGCAAATTTTTCGCACAAAGTGGCATATAGTGGATGGTGTTTCGAACCACAGGTTGCGTGAGAGCTCCATAAAGTTGGCTTCACCTGTGAAAATTCTAGGAATGTTCGCAAGCGAGCGTTTAAAGAATGTTGTGCATATGAATGTTAGAAGGCGAATGTTTCGAGAACATTGTGCATACGAATGTTCGCCAACGAACGTTCCTAGAATGTTGAGCAGCTTATCTTGTAGGGAATGTTCGCATACGAACGTTCCTCGTTCCGAATGGTGTTTTAACGTTCCTTCAACATTCAGAACACCCAGGGAATGTTCGCTCGACATTGGGTGCTACGTGGGTAATAGCTCACGTTTGAACAATGCAGCCGCCACACCCATGGCATACCCAATCTTTCTGGTCGGTTCAGACCAGTCTTGGCCAGTAACTAGTTACAAGTAACGCGTTACCGGTAACTAGTTACTTTTTTCAGTAACTTTTACCCGTTACGCGTTACTCTTTAATGCTGGTAACTTGTAACTGTAACACTGTTACTTTTTATTGGATGACTGTAACTGTTTAGGCCGTTAGTTACTTTTTTTTACTAAATAAATTGGACCCCGCTGCCGTGGACATGGTGAAATCGCCATCTTGAAGTATTTTTTTCAATAGTCCTCGCTGACAAAAAAAAAAAAAAAAAAAGCGTGGCCACGCTTTAAACTAGCAAAAAATTTCCTGGTTTTGCCCACGACCGAGAATGGACGGCGGACGAGTCAGCACCAAACCAGGAGGTAAAGGAAGCCGGCGTCCGCGGTGGTAGGGGCGGCAAGGAATCTGTCTGTTTCACCGACTTCGGCTCACTGTTTTCTTATGGGGACCATCTGCGGGTGTTGGTGGTCCGGAGACATGTCTCCGAATATTCCGTCTCAGATGTACCTTAATCCGGCCCTGCACGACACCGGACAGACGACGCAGCCCGCAAGCACGCAGCAGACGACCTAGCGGCGAGCAGACAGACGACGGGAGCTGCTCGTCGGAGGCGCAGCCGCACAGGTGGCGTTGGTGCGCAAGGCAGTCTAAAGTCCCTTCATTAAATTCGCGCTTTCAAGTACCGCCAACCATTGTTGTGGAAACGCGCAAGACACGTGCCACGAGCGGGTGCTCCGCAGCCATTCGCTTTCAAGGGCCGCTCATTTCAGTGCTGCGCCGCCATTCGCTTCCAAGGGCCGTTCGAGACACGGGCCTCGTGCACTGGCGCATTTGATGCTACTTGCAAGACAAGCGCAAACACATCAAGGGGCTTTAAGGCCGTCTCCCAGCTGTACATGAAAAATTTTGCACTGGCTAAATTTCTCATCTACAATTGGGAGACTCGTCGCCCGTTGAGGCAGACCAAGTTCTAGGCTGTATAAACAATTAAGCATACACACAACCCAATTTTATCAGATCATTAGTCGACAACGCTTTAAGCCGGTCTTGTATCTACTACGTAAGTAAGGCAGTGGAAAATCGAATGGGTCGACTAAGGAATACCAGGTTTGCGAGTGATTGCAAAATTGAACAGGTTAAAAAGCTAGTTGCGGCAAGGGAAAGTCCGGAGCCACGGTGGGGTCGTCGGGCGGTCATCCCGTACCACCATGACATCTCACACAACACGAGGCAGACCAAGTTCTAGGCTGTATAAACAATTAAGCATACACACAACCCAATTTTATCAGATCATTAATCGACAACGCTTTAAGCCGGTCTTGTATCTGCTACGTAAGTAAGGCAGTGGAAAATCGAATGGGTCGACTAAGGAATACCAGGTTTTCGAGTGATTGCATAATTTAACAGGTTAAAAAGCTAGTTGCGGCAACTAGGGAAAGTCCGGAGCCACGGTGGGGTCGTCGGGCGGTCATCCCGTACCACCATGACATCTCACACAACATAAAGGCGTCCGCAAGGAAGTTTGGCGCCGACGTAGTGTTTGAGAGGGATTTTAGATTGGACCGGTTGACCCCGTTTTTGAAAGCACCCAACCAATGTAAAAGGGCGCACAGGGAAAAAGCGACATTATGCGAGTTCGGTGTGGTGTACGAAATACCGATGGAGTGTGGTGTCAATCATGTAGGCCAAACGAAAAGTTCTCTGAACCATATATTAACGGAGCATAAATGAATGTAAAAAGAAAGATCCCAATTCGGGTATAGCCAAACACCTGAATGAATGCGCAGACTGCTCTTCAGCCTAGGGAAACGTGAAGATTTTAGAAAGGGAAAGCAACGACATGAAGAGTTTAGTGAAAGAAACGATCGGAATTAAAGGAATTCTGGGCTGAAATAAATGATTTTAGATTAGGATTTTACTAATAGCATATCATTTAGTGGTCCGAAAGAAAGAAGGTAGAAACTCAAAAGCCTGATTTCCGGTACGAAAATTTGAAAATACAGCGGATATTTCGTACCTCATTCTTTTCAAAAGCTCTGTTTTTTTTACTGTCATAGATCCGCAGTACCCGAACCGTGTCACCCGGCTGAAACGCATGTCGCGCCGACACCGAGCCTCACCTATTCCCTTCACCCCTAAGGTGACAGTGCGGTGGAAACTATGCGCTTGCCGGACCAATCATCCGCCTCCCTTTCCTCACCTGCAGACCAGGGGCGGATTTATGGGTCAGGCCTGGGGGGGGGGGGGGGGGGCGGTAGGCCTTTGGCGGGGGGGGGGGGTAGTCGGAGTCGGGAGTCTGCTGAGATATGACACGGTCCAAACGTTGCTCATGTCTATTTTGTTGACCAAATATTTGCTATGTCGCCAAAAACTAAACTTCTGGCTGGTGTATATCAATAATTTTATTTTAAAAAAAGTTGACCTTGGGAAGCTCAGGGGGGGCGGTCGCCCCCCCCCCCTAAATCCGCTTCTGCTGCAGACCTCATTCTCTGCGCGCGAGGGAGCGTGATCACATGGAAAAAGCGTGGCTGGCCTAACCAGCACGTAGCTTCCACAGCACTGTCAGCTCAGGGGTGAACGGGGTGGAGAAAGCAACTTCTGTCCGAGTTTTGAGCGACGGTCTAATGTTCTAGGGGGAGAGTGGCGGTGCCCGGGTACACAAAGGAGGGTCCGAGCAAGAGGGGAGTCCCTCCATTCCGTCTTCTTGAACTCGTAGTCTGCTTTCCGCGCCTACAACCGTCAAAGCTCGTTTGCTCCGTTGGCCTTTGTGGCAGACGTTCGAAATGACAAATAATCAGGTGCAGCCAATTATGTGTGGTTATTGCGATTTGCGGTTTTCAGCGCAGCGAAATGACAAATAATCAGGTGCAGCCAATTTGTGTGGTTATTGCGATTTGCGGTTTTCAGCGCAGGGATTGCCTGTGCACCAGATCCAAACCGTGCACCTCCCCCGGGAAGGTATACCTGTTGTTATTATCAGAGTGCGACCCCATAGTCCCTGCTCGCATCTCGCGAGGGGAACAAGAATCTGCTCGGCGAGCGGATTCTTGTTCCTCTCGCGAGATGCGAGCAATCTCTCCATATGTCGCGTGTAAATCTGGAGCAGGTGGGGCGCTCGCTGAGCGGCTCCAACCGATCCGTGGGAAAGTGGCGGAGCGCGTCGAGCGGTCCGGAGTAGTTCACCGCGCAGCCTTTTTCGGAGGAGTACGATCTGTAGTTACTCGCAACATTTTAGTTTCGTTATCATCGTTGCCGCGGGGGAATGAAGGAGTTTCGTGGCTTTTTTGTTTCGATTGCTGGGTGGGCTCTCTTGCTGTGATTTTCGTTCCTCTCGTCATGGCCGACTCGCCCTAGCATATATATACTGCGGCGGTGACATCGTTGCAGTAAATTTCAGGAGGTCTAATAAAACGCAGTGACAGCGAAATCAGCGACAGCGACGAAGATACCAGTTTAGCTCCAGCTCGATACGACGAAGCAGCCGTTCTCGGCGAATTGTTTTTCGTGTCGTTCGCCTTGCCAGCGAAGAAGCCCGAGGTATCGCGTTACGTCGAAGGCGTTGTGCGCGCCTATTCGGATGAAGAGCTAGGTATGTCGTTTGTTCGTTGTCTGGTTCCTGGAATGTAATTGGAATAGTTAGAAGACAATACGCCAAATACTTCGCAGATGGAAGTCGCCTTCGGAGTTGACGATCGCTTTACGGCATACGTGTTTGGTATTGCTTAATTGCATCCTACGGCTCGTACAAGTACTTCTAGTTGTCTTCGTCGGGTTTATATAACTGTAAGGAAAAATACGTCGAAGGCGTTGTGCGCGCCTATTCGGATGAAGAGCTAGGTATGTCGTTTGTTCGTTGTCTGGTTCCTGGAATGTAATTGGAATAGTTAGAAGACAATACGCCAAATACTTCGCAGATGGAAGTCGCCTTCGGAGTTGACGATCGCTTTACGGCATACGTGTTTGGTATTGCTTAATTGCATCCTACGGCTCGTACAAGTACTTCTAGTTGTCTTCGTCGGGTTTATATAACTGTAAGGAAAAATACGTCGAAGGCGTTGTGCGCGCATATTCGGATGAAGAGCTAGGTATGTCGTTTGTTCGTTGTCTGGTTCCTGGAATGTAATTGGAATAGTTAGAAGACAATACGCCAAATACTTCGCAGATGGAAGTCGCCTTCGGAGTTGACGATCGCTTTACGGCATACGTGTTTGGTATTGCTTAATTGCATCCTACGGCTCGTACAAGTACTTCTAGTTGTCTTCGTCGGGTTTATATAACTGTAAGGAAAAATACGTCGAAGGCGTTGTGCGCGCCTATTCGGATGAAGAGCTAGGTATGTCGTTTGTTCGTTGTCTGGTTCCTGGAATGTAATTGGAATAGTTTGAAGACAATACGCCAAATACTTCGCAGATGGAAGTCGCCTTCGGAGTTGACGATCGCTTTACGGCATACGTGTTTGGTATTGCTTAATTGCATCCTACGGCTCGTACAAGTACTTCTAGTTGTCTTCGTCGGGTTTATATAACTGTAAGGAAAAATACGTCGAAGGCGTTGTGCGCGCCTATTCGGATGAAGAGCTAGGTATGTCGTTTGTTCGTTGTCTGGTTCCTGGAATGTAATTGGAATAGTTAGAAGACAATACGCCAAATACTTCGCAGATGGAAGTCGCCTTCGGAGTTGACGATCGCTTTACGGCATACGTGTTTGGTATTGCTTAATTGCATCCTACGGCTCGTACAAGTACTTCTAGTTGTCTTCGTCGGGTTTATATAACTGTAAGGAAAAATAAATTGTGTCTGGACGTCGGGGTCACCATTAATCAAGTTGTAAACAATCAACATTTTTGTCAAAGCATGAAGTTCCGATGAGAACTTCATGCTTTCAGCAGGATAGCAGTGGGAACGGAAACTTAAAAAAGTTTGTACTACTTGAGCGTGTTGGTACTTTTTAAACATTTAGAAAGTGGAGACACATAAGGGACGATACAGACAGGACAATCTTTCAACTTCAACAACATTTATTTTCGGCTTCAAGCCAGACTTGTGCCCGTTACTCGAAAACATTAATTAATTAAAATTACAATTACTTGACTTAAAATGTAACTGATTACCGTTACAAATTACTTGCCGTAAAAAGTAATCGAATAATTACTTCGTTACTTTACTTGATTAGTTTTGCGTTACTCCAAAGAAACTCACAAAAGACATTCCAGGTTTACTGCGTGTTTTGGGGAGGGATTTATTGCCTCATCTAAAATAAAACGCGGATCAAATGCACTGAGTAGAATTTGTCACATATGCTTAGGTTAATAACTTTCAGAGGTCGAATGTATAAAATAATAAATGTCAAACTCTTTTTTTTATTGTTCCATGTCTCCGGTTCCTATGAAAGTTCTTCACCAGCTCGCCTGTGTTTTATACCCTTTCTTCGATTAAACTGGTGTTGAAAATAAATGGGTCCTGCATAATCTGCTGAGACAGAATGGCATCACATGAACATACGACGAATGCATTTGGGCAATACACTTGCTAATGCTGGTGGAGGCAACACACACCACTCAAAATAATCCTACTTCGATTTCGGCGAAACGCAAAATACTGCTGCCACATGTTCGCACTAGCTGCTTCTTGTTGCTAAAAGGCTATTTTTGCTTATTTAAACGGTTTAGTAGGGAGAACAAAATGCTCTACTTGCTTTTGGATACGTTTCGAAGACTGCTGCTTGATGAAGGTTGCTATCCGACCGAATGACTTCTTTTTTCTTGTTCACCAAATCATATTATTGCACAAAGTCACAGCTGAATTGAGTATGCAGTTAAGAAGTATCATAATCAGTAATCAGCACGCGTCCACGTCTCTCAGATGTTTAAAGATAACATTAATAATAATAGTTATTTGCACATAAAAACAACATCCTGGGCGGCGTGCAAGGCTGTACAGAAAGATGAAATCCCGCACGCAAGTGACCTGTCAGCCCGCTCCTGCCTCCACTCGAGTGTCCATGTCAGGTGTCACTGTCAGCCACTGCTTATTCGTTGTTTCCCTTTTTCCAAAGTTTCGATCTAACTTCCCGCATGCACAGTCCGCTTACGAGAATCCCCACCGGCCCCAACTGGAACTTCCTCCAACATTCTCATTTTTAAGAATGCGGCTTGGAAGTCTCCCCTGCCTGCCCATTGTTTGACGTCGAAGGTGACGAGGGTTTTTGGCCCATCTCCGTTTAAACTGACAATTTTGCTGTTACAATAGGCTGCCGGTGTCAGAACACCGACTCATCTGCTTACACGAACCCGCCGGTGGGAAGTCACGTGGCACAAAGCGCATAGCTGGTTGGACTGCAGTATTTAGCTTTTACAACGTTCAGGCGTGAACATGGGGCCAGGCACCACGCTGTTCTTTGTGTGTTTGCGGGGTGGACGCGCTTAGGCGGAAACATCAATAAACGATCAAGCACAAAAACAAAACGCAGACAGCTGGTTATCATTTGAGCCCGTCCTCGTTTCGAGCTTCTCACGAGGTCCTTTTTCAAAGCGGCTTTCTCGGTTGGGCTCGCTGCCTTCGGTCTTTTCTCGTTACATCCTTCGCATTTCATCCTCCAAGAAGAAAATAAATAAAATGGGGGCACTTGGAGGTGGCGGTGTCATGGCTTGGTCACCGCATATGCCTAAAGTTTCTTTGAGTCCGTCCCTCCCTCCTCTTAACTGGCCTACACGCATGCGCTCACATACACCCGCACACGCGCTTTGGTCCCCCGGTTTGGCTAAACGGTTCCTGGAATACGTCCGTTCTGCTCCTGAAACGTGCCGCGAAGGTCAGGACCCACTCATTGGGTTGTCCCGAAGTGGTCGCAAGCACTGGGCAATAAAACACCCGAACTGCGTCTTTGCGTCAAAGCACGGCCGCGGGAGAGTGCGCCCCCCCCCCCTTCCCCCCTCTTTTGCTAGGAACACTGCGCTGTCGCGTTTTCCAGGAATTCCTTTTCTTTCCCTGGCTAGCACTCCCTCCGCCGCGAACTCGCATCTAGTGTGTCCGTGTTAGAAGCGCGGATATAACTGCATCGCCCTTCTTCCACCATATCTTCTTTTTTTTTTTTCGCCGGATGGTAAAAATTAACCAGTAATTGTGAGTAATTCGTTACTCAGGAAGAAAGGGAATTACTTTAGAAATTACATTTTCCAAAAAGTAATGGATTAGTTACTAAATTACAAAAATGTAACGGATTACAAGTAATCTCGTTACTTGTAACGGATGATCAGTGTTGTTCACGTTCCTAAAAAAAAAAAGGAACGAAAGCTCGTTCCTCGTTCCTTCTGATTTTTGGAACGCGTTCCCGTTACAGTTTAAAAAATGGAACGTATCGTTACATATACATTACATTTGTATTTTGCTAATTACTATATTTAGTTTAATCAAGCAGTTTTTTTTATCTATCGCATTAGTAGTCAACATACGAGTTTGTATGTCCTTATGGAAGGGCAACAGGAGAAGAAAACAAGCGGAAGCAGGGTTTCATTTGTTGATATATTCAGGTTAAGAATCTCAGCTTTTAACCTTATCCATGTTTGCAGTGGACGATTCAGACGAGCCGAATGTACCTTTACCCAACATTGTACGAGCGTTTTACAGCAACCTCACACCCTTGTTCGAACTTAACAACAGTTGCTTCTCAATGTTGCTGTCCGCAAGACGACCAAGTCGAGGGTAGGGCTTTTGAAAGGTCAGTCTTAAAAACTACAACTACTTCTTTGTAAGGTTGGCTTTGTTCATTTTGAATGTGGGGGAGACAAGAGAACATTTTTTTTATTTTTTTGCATCTTTTAAGTGGCTAATGTTTGGGATACAAGTGTGCGTTCGATGTCTGGCAGTCTGTGATCTTGTTGTAACTGTAGGTCTCGTTATGGAAGTTGTGGTCGGTTTGCCTTGCTGCATACCCGACTCGGAGGAATAACACGGAGCCAACGGTTTCAACAACAAGAAACTACATTTAATGGGACGTGGACAAGACGATTAACATTGCTACCAACGGTGCCGGAGTCCAGGCAGCGACTCCCCGTGTGCCGCCTCTGATCTCCCTTATCAAGGCGGCGCATCCGATATGCGCGTGGCTGGCGTGACGTCGCCGCCACGCGGGAAAAGTTCGGCACCTTTGCCTCGCAGTCGGGCAACTGGGCTGTGGAGCCGCCAGGGTGCCCACACTTCCCCCCCCTCAAGCTTCGTCCGGCATGTTGATGACGGAGACGTTGTTGTGGGCGTCAGGGGGTGGACGGCGCTGCTGGGCGGACTGACGTTGCAAGTCCGGCCGGCGCCTGCTGGACGGGCGCGATGCGTTCGGCGCCCGCTGTCTTTCCAGCTCCTTGTTCTGGCTCAGGGCTCGGCTGGTGGCCACCTTGTTGCTCCAAGTCAGCTCCAGCAGGCGGCTGCTGCTGCTGCTGCTGCTGCTCTCCGCGTGATCCTCCTTGATCCGAGTTAGCTGCCGCTCCGTCCCGTTGTGGGTGGTAGCGGTCCATGGTTCCCTGGGCCGCCCCTGACGCGCCGACGTCCTTGGCGCCCCGGTCCAGCACAAGTCCGGCCGCCGTGTCGTTCCGATGGCGGGTGTGGTGACGGCGTTGACCACGAGCCATCTTCGTAGAAAAACAACAAAGCAGACGACATGGGGCTCAGTTGATGTTTGGGCCCGACGTTATCTTCGCACCCCTTCCAGAAAGTTGAAAATAACGGATCTGAGGTGGGCACACAATCTTCTCCCCCCTCTCTTGAAAAGGGAGCAGATCCGTGGAAGTAGAAAACTACCCCCAAAATGCGAGAGAGGCGAAGCCGAAGAAAAAAAAAAGGTTCCTCTCTCTTTCGTGTCACCGACGTCGCAGGTTATACCGCCGCCCTGGTGGAGACAAGGGGGTTTCCGGAACGGGACTGCCGTCAGTGTCGTTCCGGTCCTGCGAGGAATCTTCGTCTTCTGCTTGAAAAAATCGTTTAAGGTCGGTGACATGAACAGGTCCGGTTTCCTCACTAGTCTCACAGTGAACTAGTTTGTAAGTGAGTGGTGAGCACTTTTCACGCACGCGAAACGGACCTTCCCACCTGTTGGCGAGGGAGGCTGCGAAGCCTCGAGCGGCGTCACTCAGTGGGTGAGTACGCCGGAGTACGAAATCTCCCACCTCGAACTGCAAGTCACGTCGCCCCTGGTTGTACTGTTCTGCCTGCTGTACTCGGGCGACGTCGAGATTTTCCCGGGCCTCTCGAAGGTTATCGGAGAAGCGCTTTCGCAGGTCCTCTGCGAACTTCACGTAGGGGCGAAGCCTTCCCCCAGACTCTGTAGAAAGGAGACTGTTAAAAAGCGGGAACGCGAGCTCCTTACCGAAATTCAATTGGGCAGGAGTGAGACCCGTTGACCGATTAGTGGTCGTACGGGTTGCGAATGCCAGTTCGGGCAGTTTCGCGTCCCAGTCCTTGTGGCGCTCTGTGTAGGCCACTAACATCATCTTAAGGTTCCGATTTACCCTTTCCGTGATGTTTGCTTGCGGGTGGTATGGGGAAGTTCTTTTGTGCTTAATTCCCAGCACTGCGCATGCGTCCACGAACACCTTACTCGTGAGATAGGAGGCATTATCACTTACAAGCTGTGCAGGAAAGCCAAACCTAGCGAATGTTTCAAGTAGACACTCCCAGATTTTTTGCGAATCTAGCTTCCGCAAAGGGAATAACTCAACCCACTTCGTGAAGTGATCGGTTACCACGAACAAGTATTGATTGCCGCGGGTACTACGTGGGAAGGGCCCCATGACGTCACAGCAACAAATCTGCCAAGGGCTCTGGCTCACGATCGGTTGCATGAGACCGGGGGGCTGACCACCACGTGGTTTCGCCTTCTGGCACACCGAGCAGCTACGAGCATATCGGAGCACATCCTGTCTCATGCCTGGCCAGGTAGCAACTTGGGATAACTTTTCATAAGTTTTGCTCCCACTGCTGTGTCCTGCCAAGGCAGAGTCATGCATGTATCGGATGAAAAGCTTACGTAGCTTGCGGGGTATCACGGTCCGGAACGCCGAGCCATCCGGATCATCGTCGGCTTGGGGGATGTAGCGCAGCAGGAGGCCGTCATCGCTCATCAAGTAGGAGTCGAACTCCTTGTCACTTGGGCGGTCGACTGGACCTCTTGCTGCCAGCCAGGCGGACACGCGTTGGCAGAGCCCGTCATCCAGCTGCGCCTTGCGAAGCTCCTCGCGGCTCACCAATGTACCCCACCGTGAATCTGGGGATCCTCGTGCCGTGGTCGCGATGGTCACCAAGCCAGGAGTATCCTGCGAGTGTTCCTCGGGAAGTGGAGCACGAGAGAGCGCATCAGCAACTTTGTTGGTTGACCCCGGGCGGTACACTATGGAGTAGTCGTACTGCTGTAGCGTAAGCGCCCAACGAGCGAGACGTCCAGCTGGATTCTTAAGTCCCCTTAGCCATGATAGCGCTAAGTGATCAGATTGAATCTGGAACGTTGCGCCATCTAGGTACATATCGAAGCGCTTCAAAGCATGAATAATGGCGAGACATTCACGTTCTGCGACACTGTAGTTGCGCTCGGCTGGAGTTAGCGTGTGGCTCGTGAAAGCAACTGGCCGAAGCACACCGCCATACTCCTGCAGCAATACAGCACCCAGGCCACAGTCGCTTGCATCTGTCTGCAGAACGAACGGCTTGTTCAAGTCTGGGAGCTGTAAACAAGCGTTGTCAGTCACGGCTTTTGAAAGAGCTACGAATGCGCATTGTTGTTGTTCGGCCCAACACCACTTGACGCCTTTTTTTAGAAGGTGATTGAGCGGTTGGGATATCTCGGAACAGTGCGGAATGAAATCCCGGTAGAACGCAATCATTCCGAGGTATCTTTGTAGGCTCTTTACGTCATGTGGGCTCGGGTATTCGGTTAGTGCGCGCAACTTATCTTCGTTGGGGCGGAGCGTGCCGTTATCCACAACAAATCCAAGGAGGTTAATCTTGGGCGCGGCCAACTGAACCTTTCCGGGATGAATCGTGAGCCCAGCATTACGCATTCGCTCAAGTACAATGCGAAGATGCTCGACATGCTCCTCAATGGTTCTCGAGAAAACAACCACGTCATCCATGTATGCCATGGCAAATTCGTACTTCGAGTTCCCAAGTACAACATCCATCAGGCGTTGAAAACTGGCTGGAGAGTTAGACAAGCCAAACGGCAGTCGGGTGAACTCGAACAACCCTCTGTGGCAGATGAAAGCAGTTTTTGGAACGTCTGATGGGTGAATCTCGATCTGAAGAAACCCGCGACTGCAATCCAGCGTTGTAAACACGGTCGCGTTACCGAGCGCGTACATCACGGAGGAAATGCTGGGGAAAGGGTAGCTGTCTCGTACGGACACATCGTTAAGCCGCCTGTAATCCACACAGAGTCTGGCTGTTCCGTCTTTCTTCGGAGCGAGAACAACAGGGAACGCCCAGGGGCTCTTCGACTCACGTACTGAACCGGTGTCGATCATTTCCTCGAGCGCCGCATCAAGGAGTGCCCTTTTGTGGACGCTGATCGGTCGAGGGTTGCACCTCCGAGGAGGCGCGTCACCGGTTTCAATGCGGTGCAGCAGGATGTCAGTCTTTCCAGGTGTTTCCGTGAACATCGGTGAGAAAGACTCCAGGACGGCTTGCAGCTCCTGCTTCTGCTGGCTGCTTGCGGGGCACTTTCGCAACGATTCTCGAACGCCGGCGGGCAAGACGTCCGGCACAACAGTGACGTCGGCTGCCGTGGGCAGGTTACGGATGCAGTCCTCCCGTCTGGTAAACGGAGTCAGCTCCGGTTGTTGTCCCAGCCGGTATCCGCCACCAGAAAAGTCGAGTGTCATGCTTTCGCCTGTAATGAAATCTCGGCCCAAGATCACAGGTACCACGAGTCCTGGCAGATAGAGAAATCGCTGACGCCTCTTCTTTCCATTAAACCGAATCTGCAGCCTCACGGCTCCTCCAGCTGTTATCGCTGTACCAGAAGCTAGCTGCAAATGGGTTTCGCACTCCCGGAGGCTTATCTTTTTTGCTTTGCAGAGTTCGAAAACGAAATCCCCTATGAGCGAGATAGCGGCCCCAGAATCCAAAAGTGCGGCAATGGGAAAATCGAGCAGTGAAATTGTCATGCGCGGTTCAATGATGTTAGGCTCGGGCTGGATTCGACATACCGATGGAATCTGTGCCGCGGCCTCACTGCTCCCAGGGACTGTAACGGCCGTCGGCGAGTGGCTGTCTGGTTTCAGCGTCGCCGGCCGTAGTAGTTTCCCTGGTTGTTCTGGTTCCGGCCCTTTGCCGCCGTCTCGTGCCACCTCTTGTTTGTAGTGTCCAGAAGCCTTGGACACTGGTTTCGGTGGTGGCCGGGCTGCTCGCAGTGGTAGCAGCAGTCCGACGACAGTTGCCTGCTTAGGCCACCCGCACCGAGGTGCCCGTCGGACTGCCTCCAGTGATCGGATAAGGAACCACTATGGGAGGGCCTCCACCAGGCTTGCGACTGGCTGTTGTGGGGAGGGCTTGTTCCGTTGCAGCGGGGGTCAATGCTGCTGGGCTGCGGGTTTGCGACCGCACCGTGCCAGCTTGCGCCAGCACTTGCAGGAGCAGACTGATGAAGATGGTTCGCTTGGGTGGTGATCTCCGTTGGGCCCCAGCTTACGATAGGGCACGGCACACGACCTCCCACCTGTCGTGGCGACCCCCGCCCGAAACCCTCACGGGCCTCGCTGTGACCTCCGGGGACCTCTCGGGGAGAGTTAGGCAAACATACGCTTATCCCGCACGGGAGATCACCATGCATGCCACGCCAACTCTCCTGGTTGACGTGGTGGGGAAGGGAGGTCTCGTTCGGACAGTCCACTTGCGTGGAGGCCTCGGGGCCCCGCCATGCGCATGCCGGTTCGAGCGCGTACTTGGCTGGTGGCGGCAGCACGTAGTTCCGCTCGGCATGAAGAGCTTCCTCGATGAGGCGGGCGCCCCGGGCTAGCTCTTCAAGGGTCTCAAAGGTGCGGTTGATGAGGTAGACGTGGTACCTTGGGTGACACTGTCTTCTGACCCGAGCTACTCTGTCCGACTCCGGTGACTTCGGGTCCGCCCTCTTGAAGAGCTCTTGCATGACCCGAACGTACCGGACCAGACTTTCATCCGGGTGCTGCGTCCTTGCCTCGAGCTCTCGGAGAATCTGCGTCGAGTAGCCTGCAGGCAGGAACTCTTCTCGAAGCCTTGTCTGGAAGTCCGCCAGGCTGGTGAAGGGGGCCTGCGACCCCAGCCAGCACCTGGCGCTGGCTTGCAACGCCAGCGGGACAATCCGGTCCACGATGAAGGCTTCGGAGGCACCGGAGGCAAGGTGGTACGTCTGCAGCTCGCCCAGGAAGTCTGCCACGGACTTGACGTCGTCGTACCCCGTGTAGACCGGAACAGTCAAGTGTGGTCGGGGCTCTCGCGGTGGGGTCTCCTGCTGGCCTGGCGCGTGGGCCAGGCGTTGCATCACGGAGTCGCACATCTCCGTGACCTTCGTGAGCAGGTTCATTTGTGCCGCTGCGGCCATCGCGGCTTCCTGCTCCAGTTTGAGCATGCCTGCGAGCACAAAAAAAGAAACTCCCCCAAAAACCCAACACAAGCGCAACACAAGCGCAAAAAAAAGAAAACGCCCCCCAGAAACCAAAACAAGCGCGCAAAACGATTGCCGCGGTCACAAAAACAGTCAGGAACAGGCCAATACAACAAACGCGGACGTGACGGAAGCACGGAACGACGGTAGGAAACACGGGGAATAGGAAAAAAGGCTTACCGAAAGAAGAAACCAAGCCCCGTGAAATTCCTGCGAGTGGGTAGCATACCACGGTTGGGCGCCATTGTGGTCGGTTTGCCTTGCTGCATACCCGACTCGGAGGAATAACACGGAGCCAACGGTTTCAACAACAAGAAACTACATTTAATGGGACGTGGACAAGACGATTAACATTGCTACCAACGGTGCCGGAGTCCAGGCAGCGACTCCCCGTGCGCCGCCTCTGATCTCCCTTATCAAGGCGGCGCATCCGATGTGCGCGTGGCTGGCGTGACGTCGCCGCCACGCGGGAAAAGTTCGGCACCTTTGCCTCGCAGTCGGGCAACTGGGCTGTGGAGCCGCCAGGGTGCCCACAAAGTTCACAAGTGGCTGTAGTCGGCCTTAGATTTCTGGGTGTATGAGGATTCGTGGAACCAAAGAAAGTAGCTGAGCTTGAAACAACTCTCTTTCTTTGTCTTTTCCTACGACTAAAAGCCTTGCTTTTTGTACCGCAGTTTCGGGCACTCAAAAAAGAGTCAATGTCCGCCAGCTCTCCTGCACCCGAAACTGTTAGCAAGCGAGGACCACACAAAATAATCCACAAGATTAGTAGCCAAAAGGGTAACGAGATCCTGCACTTCGTAAAGATATTGGTTTTGTACTTTCGAAATTTCCCTGTTCGAAACAAAATAAGAATTACCCCACTGGACGAAAAAAAGGAACGCCGTTCCTTCTTCCGTTCCCGTAAAAATGTAACGCGTTCCCGTTCCAGTTCCAGCGATGCAACATGGAACGGCGGCGTTCCTTCGTTCCTCCTAAAAGGAACGCGTTCCAGGAACGCCGTTCCGTACAACACTGCGCATGACTTCCATGTCTGCTTCAAGCTCAAAGGCCGCCCGCTCCGTGGGAGTACGGGAAAAGAAAATCTTGGGGGAAGGAGAGGAAGCGGAGGGTGTGAGGAGGTGCTTATGTTTTGCGGGCTTGCCGCCACCCGATAGGCCTCATATATTTCTCTCCCGACTCGCTCGCAGTGGCCTCCTCTGACTGACGTGCCAGCGAAATTAGGAGCGCAGCCGGGACATTTTCTCCCGTGAATGACGATCGGGTGCTGAAAATCCAAAGCAGCTCTTTCGGCCTCCATTTGATGCTCTCGGAGTCGGTCGTTGAAACATCGCCCCGTTTGTCCGATGTACCTGGCCCCGCAGGGCAGGGGAATCGCGTACACTTTTTCCGTCATGCAGGCGGTGAACTTGCTTGCGTGTTTTTTGGTGCAGCTGGGTTGTGGGGGTGCCTCTCTGTTGACGGCCCTACACATGTCGCCGAGTCCCGATTTGCTCGTGAAAAGCGCTTTTGTGTCGTATTTTGAGGCGAGAGCTTTTAGGCGGTGAGATGTTGTGTGTATGTATGGAATACTGGCTAATCTTCTGGTGACGGGTGAAGTCTCGGCGGTTGGTGCACCGGAATCGAAGGTCACCTCTGAGTCAGCGAAAGATGGGAAGTTAGTTTTTGGACTTGCAACTATTTAATAAAAAGGGGCTTTGCTGTTCTTTTGGGAGCGAAACCGTGAGGAGGGTTCTTTCTGGATGGAGTGCTCTTTCTAAACTTGTTAAAAAGGGGGGGGGGGGGGGGGGGGGGGGGCGGGGGGCGGGGGGGTGGAGGGGGGGAGGGGAGGGGAGAGATCATTAATTGGCAGTGCACTGAAGAAATCTTGTTTTCATTGTGTTGGTAACGCTTTCGGCGTTCAAATCAAACGTTTACTGTCGGCGGGTTCTAGTTTAGATTTTATCGTTTCTAGCGCACGTAGTCTGCTTGTACGCGCATCGGTGACCGCTGAGAGGGTTCAAGGTGGAACCTCTGCTGTGATTCCTTACTTTCATGGTTTTTCTCATAGCCTAAAAGCCTTGGGTGCAAAATTTAACGTTAATGTGGTTTTTAAGACGAACTTTCGTTTAGACAAGCTCACCCCGTTTACCTTCAGACGTGAGGGATGTTGCGGGAAAAAAACACAGAGATCCCTCAGTCTCCTGTGTGGCAGAGGTGGTCTACAAGATCCCCTTTGACTGCGGATTGTGTTATGTTGGTCAGACAGGCCGTTGTTTGAATGAACGTCCTACGGAACATAAAAGGCGCGTAAAGAATAGGGCGCAGAGTTCTGAGTTGGCAAATCATGCTAGTTCTTGTAATTTTTGTTCCCCTCTTTGGGATGAAACTTCTGTTCTGTGTAACGAAAAATAATTGTTTAGAAGGCTAATTAAGGAGACTTTGTGCATTCGCGAGCGGGGGAATTGTGTGAGCCAGCCGTCCTTGGTTATCAGTGATCGGATGAAAGAGTTTTTGCTTGTGTGAGGGGGGGCTTTGTAAACTTGAAGAGGGGGGGGGGAGAGAAAACCGGGAAGCGTTTGCTTGAAAGTAGGGAATGGAGATTAGGCTTTAGCGTTTTGGAAGTCGCCTTGTGTGTTGACCTTGGGGTTGTTGTTCGGGTGGTCGGCTCCCTTTCCGAAAGTGTTGGAGCCGGGGAATGGCTCAGACTGTCTGGGGCGAACTCGTTGCCCGTCTTGTTTATGCCTTTGAGTTCTTTTTGCCCTTTCTAATAAATGCTGTGGAAGTTGAAAAATTGTCCTGTCTGTATCGTCCCTCATGTGTCTCCACTTTCTAAATGGTTAAAAAGCGAGGGCAGAGGCTCCGAAAGCAGTGGCGCCGCGAGCGTTACGCTCGATTTGTTCCGCAGCGCGTGCCACCGTGACCGATCGCTCACGGGGGCCAACTGGGCCAACCGCTCGACGACCGGCGACCGCTAGCGCGCAGCGCTCGGCATCTGCCAGGAGAGTAGGAGCTATTCATCTGTGCGGCTATTAGTCTGGGGTATGATCAGGGTTGGGCAGTATCGCGATCAAATGTATCGCGATAGTATTTCGGAAATACATTTCGTATCTGTATTTCTGTATCGCGATACATTTTTTTCACCAGTATCTGTATTCCTGTATCGAAATACATTTTGGAATGATTCTTTGTATCGCGATACAATCAGGATGAAATGTATTTCGTTACATTACTTGAGAAATACTCCTCCCCCCCCCCCCATAAAAAAAAAAGTCCGAACGCATTTATTTATTTTTTTGTTTAGAAGTCGAAGTCTTTTCGCATTCGTCGTCAGGCAGACATGACGTCAGGGAAGGGACCGCGGTCAGTTCTTGATGGAACGTTTTTTTGAGCCCATTGAAGATTCCTCGTCGTCCGAAACCACTACCTTCAAGGCAAAGTGCCAAGCCTGTATACGGGAAAGTAATTTCGGGATCAAAAACTTCCACTTCAAGCTTCATCTCAGTGGCGTCTCTAACAAATGTGGAAAATGTATTGCAGTATCAGTATTTCTGTATTTGTATTTCTGCCCTCCCTAAAATGTATTCCTGTATTTGTATTTCCAAATACTTTTTGCCTCTATTTAAAATGTATTTCCGATACGTATCGCGATACATTTTTACAGATGTATTTTAGTATCAGTATTTTGGCTACTATTTTGATGTATCCCAGTATTTGTATTTCCAAATACATTTTCGAGTATTTCTGCCCAACCCTGGGTATGATCGAGTCAGTCTTGGAACAGCTAGAGCCTCGGGTACAGACAGTGGCGTCACAAGAGGGGGAGGGGGGGCGGGCGGGGCGGACCGCCCCGTGTGCAGCGCTCAGGGGGGTGTCGCGGCGGGTCACGAGAGCGGGGAGAGGGGGGGGGGGGAGTCGCGGCGGGGCACGCGAGAGCGGGGGGGGGGAGTCACGGCGGGCCACGCAAGAGCGGGGGGTCTCGCATCGGGCCACCGCCCCGGGTGCCGCTAACCCTCGTGCCGCTGACCCTGACTGGGTACAGATTCATCTGACATCGCACCACGCTCGGAGGGGAAAACAAGGAGTGAGAAGGGATTGGAGAGGAGGAAAAAAGGAAGGAGAGGAGGATGAGAGAGAAAAGAGGGGGTGAGGAGGAAACTGGGGAAAAAACTACCAGATGTTTGCTTTAAAAAAAAAAGGGAGTTGAGGTTGGGGACAAGAGTGGCAAGGAGGGACACGCTCTTTCCTAAAGAGGAACGCCCGTGAGCCTCGCTCTGCCTACATTTTGCTTTTTTTTGGTCAGTCTTTCCTTGAGCCGTGCTCGACTCGGATCCTCGATTTAATCGGAGTAACGTTTCGTGAACGCTTAGCTTTCTTTCACGTTTCGAGTTTTTCGATGGCTTCCAGGTGGAAGAGAGCGCGAACTCTCAAAAAAGAATACGAAGAGATTGTGCAAGAGATCGTCTCCGCTTCGACCGTTCATCAGCCGGTTTCGAAGCCCCCAGCTTTTGCGCGTTCCCGTGGAACATCTTCCAGCTCCGACGCCAGCAGTAGCGTCGCGAGCATCAGCGATGTCACCGCTTCAGACGTCGGCAGCACGGAGGAAAGTGACAGCTACAGTGGTGACGATTGCGAGCAGCATGTAGACCATACGGTAAGCGTGCCAAGTACGTCACGTGCCGGCGTTGCGGCTGCGTTCCAGCCGGAACCTGTGCCCTCGGCCACCGAGGAGCTAGCGGCGGTTGCACGACAGCGTGGATTGTCCCACGGTACTGTAAACGCTTTCGCCGCCGTACTCCGGAGGCTAGGGCATGATGTGCCGAAAGATGCGCGGACGATTTTAGGTACGGAGCGGAGAGCACTCCTCCAGCAGGACAACACGTTCGTTCACTTCGGACTGAAGAAGGGCATCATCGAGGCACTTAGTGAAGAAGCTGTCCCGTCAGAGATAACCCTCCAAGCAAACATCGACGGCCTGCCTCTTTTCAAGAGTTCGAGTGTGGGCTTTTGGCCCATCCTTTGCAGGGTGACGAACAGTGCCGACTCGACGCCATTCATCGTGAGCCTCTTCTGTGGCAGTGGAAAGCCGCCCGACCTTGAGGCATTTCTGGGACCTTTCCTCTTGGAGATCCAGGAGCTCATCCAGGATGGTCTCTTTCACAAGGGAACACACAGTGACGTGCGACTGACGGCTGTGGTGTGCGATGCTTCCAGCACGCAGCTTTGTAAAAAGAATCAAGTCGCACAACGGATACAACGGTTGTGAGCGGTGCTCAACGAAGGGCCTCTTTGTAGAGCGAAGAGTGACCTTCCCCGAGCTGGATGCACCACTGCGGACTGACGGGTCATTTCGATCACAAGACGATCAGGCGCACCACACCGGCACAACACCATTTACCTCCCTTAATTTAGACATGGTGAACCTCTTCCCCTTGGATTATATGCATTTAGTATGCCTTGGCATCATGCGCCGTATGCTAAGGAATTGGATTTGTGGTCGCGGACGTTTGACTCGAGCTCAGAAGCAGGAGCTGAGCAGCAGGCTTCGCAGCTGCGCACCACACTTTCCTCAGCACTTCCAGCGGAAGCCTAGGGGTGTCGAGGAGCTGGACCGATGGAAGGCCACAGAGTTCAGGGCTTTTCTTCTTTATCTCGGGCCAGTTGTCCTTAAGGGAATTCTTCCAAAGGAGCTTTACAAGCATTTCCTCGCTCTTCATGTGGCTATGAAAATTCTCATATCACCAACTTTGCATATTCCTTACAATAGCTATGCAAAAGAACTTCTTCACTACTTTGTGCGAGAGTTTGGGAGGGTCTATGGAGCTGAGCAGTTGTCGTACAACATCCACACAGTGAGTCACTTGGCGGAAGAGTGCCTTGTTCATGGCCCCTTGGATGCGTTCAGCGCATTTGGTTTTGAAAGTTACCTCGGCAAGATGAAAAGTATGGTGAGGTCTCCAAACAATCCACTTGCTCAGATCAGTAGGAGACTTTCGGAGCATGTTGTTCCCACTAGCGAGGTGTGCTCTGCTCGACGCATGCCGAAAGAAGGAGACTGTTTTATTTTGAACGACTCCCCAGTGATGATTGTTAAAGTCACTGCAGATACCTGCGAAACAGCCGCTCTGCAGCAAACAAGAGACTTTTTTCGGTTGCCTGTGCCTTCATCCTCAGTCGGAACCCTAAGGGCTGATTCGGTGCAGTCCGCCACGCAAGGGTGGCCACTTGCAGCTTTCGAGAATGCTGTGCAGTGTGTCATGCTGCCTTACAAGATGGGATTCGTTGTAACCCCTCTTCTGCACCAGTGGTGATATCGTTCATTTTGACCTCCTGGACGGGGTTGACTATGGTTGGTTACAAGTCAAGAAGATAGTAAAAGCTCCTCCCACAAGCATGATGCGCCCACTTCAAACTCCTTCGTAGTCGAGAAAATAGTTAGCTGATAACGCCCCTTCTTCTGCGTTTGGAGTTTTGACAAATACGAAGGTGGCCTTTGTCTTCCATTATGAATTCCAACGTCGAGACAGCAGAATGCGATTCCTCCAAATCTTCTTCATCAAGAGAGTCTGGTGCAGCCTCGCCGTCTACACCAAGGGGCCTCTACAGGAAATATAAGAGCAGCGATGTCCTCAATGGAGTTGCACGGCAGCTGATAATGAACACGTGTGTTCAGGAGCGACAGATACTGCCCGCCAAGCCCGGCCTCAATGTACTGTGGAAGAGTCCTGCATTCGAAGTCAGCAAACTGTTCGGCGGAGGTGTACAGACTGTCCTTGAGATTAGCAAGGAGGTGAAAGCAACCGAGGGACAATTTGTGACACTCTCAGAAGCGCCCAGCAAGTGAAGGCAAGAGGCGGCGCAAAGTCAAGTACGGTGACTTCACGCTGTGTGTGCTGAGATTTTGCGTTCACCGATTTTTTCAACGGAGCAAGGACCCCACAGTCAAAAAGATAAAGGCCGAATTCTGCACGTGCACTGAACCCCCCTCAACGAAGGCTTGGACTGTGCGTCACTTTCTCTTTCTCTGCGTCATCGGATTCGAGCAGGACAAGAAGGAACGAAACTCGCAGCTCATTGAACGAGAGGACATCGTCGCCTGGCAGCAGAGCTACCTGCATGAGATCGCACGTCACCAACAAGATGGTCGGAAGATCTTCTACCTGGACGAGACGTGTTTGACTGCAGAACACGCTGTCTCAAGGGTGTGGGTAGACACGACGGTGGCATCGTCTCACAACGACTTCATTCGTGGTCTCTCAACGGGCCTCAAGCAGCCATCGGGAATGGGCCACCGCCTTATCGTCGCCCATTGGCCGTGAGGACGGCTTCCTCGACAACTGTCTGGACGTGTTCCATGGCCGAAAGACCGACGATTACCATGAGGAAATGGACGGCACCCGCTTCGAGAAGTTGTTTGACAGTGTCCTCGACAAATTGCCGACGGGAAGCGTTATGGTCATGGACAGTGCTTCTACTATTCCCCGGGGTTGGAAGCAGTGCCGACGATGAGTACCCGCAAGGACGACATCCAACAGTGGCTAACATCTAAAATAATGTTTTAAGACCCCAAGATGCTGAAGAAGCAGCTCGTCGACATTGTGGCATTGGTGAAGCCACGATACCTAAAGTATTGTTTGATCACTGCTGCCGAGACGACTGACTGCAGTGTGGTTAGGCTCCCGCCTCACCACGGCGAGTTCAATGCCACTGAACTGATATGGGCCCAGATCAAGAACGGCGTTGCTACCTGAAACATGACGTTCAAGATTGTCAATGTGGGGACACTCCTCAACGAAGAAGTTGGCAAGGTCACCAATGACAACTGCATTAATGCTGTGATGCATGTTATTGACGCTGAGGAAATGTTCAGACGAGGCGGTGCCTCAAGTGCTCATATCCACCCGTCGTCATCCAGCTGGATGGAGAGGACATCCCATCCGAGAGTGACCTGTCTGGTTTGAGCCCCTTGACGAAGAGTAACGCCAACATTAAAGAAAGAGCGTGCAACATCTCGGAACACAAAACGGTCCTTTTAAGGACCACTCATATGCTGTAAAATCGGGTTGTCGTTTTTGTTCACGACCGACCTCCCGTGTCTCATGTTGTCATGCTTCTCTGCCTCGTTACCTTATAGCAGGGGTTGCCAAGCTGCGGCTCTTTGCATGTTAAAGGGGCCCTGCAATCATATTTAAGCGTCTACCTTTTTTGCGGTTTCCACGTCTCTTGAAGTTCGGGCAAGCCAGCGGCCACGGAGAGAGTAACTAGATATCACTGCGTCATATTTTAACCGGATGACGCGGAAACCTCCTCCACCGACGAGGGCGACCCGCGGTACCGAAAGCGCGCAAAATGTGACGTCTTTGGTCCTGGGCTTACTACTGGTCACAGCCGCTAAAAGCTTCTTTTTAGTCGAACTACAAAATATAAGTTGCGCGAACCGTTTCAATTACTTATAAAAGTAGTTTTTGTCCACTAGTTTAGATCAGAAAAGAAACGAATGCAGTTTATGAAGTACGGAAAGGAGAAATGACCCGTCGACATACCCGCCACCGAGCGGTGGAAAAGGCGGCGCACACTAAAAAGGAGTAGTGGGATCACGCGCCGACACGGAAAAGTCCTGGATGTACGCGGCGGCGCTGCGGTCGTATGAACAGGATGATCCGACCAGCTCCCAGCGTTCCGAAGGCCTTCGGCGAGAAGTTTTGTCTTGGGGTTTGGCCGTTTGGCAGTATGGCAACGCGAAGTGGCTCCCATTCTGAACTGATCTTCATCCCGTGTTTGTTGTCGTTTGTGGCCAATGAAGTGTAATGCCGAATTAGTGTTTAATCGCGCAGCAAATGCAATGAGAGCCGCCCCGGCTGCCCGCTGCATAATGCCTATCCCAAACATGCTTTAGTGGCGCCCTCTCGCGCCGTCGACACGGAGTGCGGCAGCCGCGAGCGCTCGCGATGAGCCCACTACCCCTCCTCTAGTTCACGGCCACTCAAGCAACCAAGGACGTCATGAGGGAGGTTATTTTTTGCTTGTTTTTGTAATTCTAATTTGCCTATAACTTTTAAAATAAAGTGAATTTTGAGAAAAGAAAAGTATTACTAAGTTACTACGTTCAGTGCGCTGAGGTTTGGTAAAAAAAAAAGCCAGTAAAAAAGTCCTTGCAGGGCCCCTTTCAAGAACGGCGCTGTGCAAAAAGCATGCCAATCACGCAAAGAGCCGCATGCGGCTCTTTGCGTGTTAAAGTGCGGCTCGTGGCTCCCTTCCTGATGAAGAGAGCCGCTGGTCACACGACCACTTCCCCAAAAAGAGAAATAGAAAGCGTTTTAAATCGAAAGACAGGTTGCAGTTTGGTAGTCGTGTGCCACTTCTACCTAACATAAATGTTGGACTGCTTTTGACTCAGATAGATTGAAAGTAATTTGAGTTTCGTTTATTGCTCTAAACAAAAGTCTGCGCCCGTGCCCGTGCCACCCCCCCCCCCGCCCCCCTCCCCTTCCTACTCCCCCCCCCCCGCGGCTCTTGGAAGTTTCGTGGTTTTGTTTGCGGCTCTTAGGCCGGGTCAGCCTGGCCACCCCTTCCTTATAGCATTGTTCATGGCTTTTCGATATGGCAGCCACCAAAAAAGCTTTTCTTTTTGTTGCAATAATGTCTAAGCTGGTCTATATATTCCATTGTGCCATGAATCAGCAGTATAAAATTCAAGTTTGCCAAAACAAAAGTCAGCAACCCATGTATAGCAGAGACATCAGATGCCATAGTGGCTTCCAGCTGTCCAAACATCTTCGCTATGCAACCAATCAGATTTTGATTGCAAATAAGCTCTTTTTCGGCTGAGGGAAACGACACAACAGATCATTGCCAGTGCTCTGCTTTAAAGCATAAGTGCCCAAATTCACGACTGAGGCCACTCGGGGAATAACAGTAACGTGTGTTAGCGCAGTGGAGACCATAATCTCGGTGCCAGTGCTCTGTTTCGAAGTATAAACAGGGCGCCTGTGGCCATTCACACGACCAAGGCCACTTTGATAATAACAATAACGTGTGCCAGCACTGTTGGCAGCAAGCTTTCACTGCCAGTGATCTGTTTCGAAGCGGGATGTCTGGCCTTTCACACGACCGAGGTCACACTGAGAAGCACAATAACGTGTGTCAGCACTGTAGGCAGTGACCACTATTATTGCCAGTGATCTGTTTTGAAGCATAAACAGGCCCTCTGTAGACATTCACACGGTTGAGGCAACTCTGAGAATAGCTGCAACATGTGCAAGCACAGAGGAAAGCAAAATCTTAGTGCCAGCTAGTGATCTGTTTTGAAGCATAAAGGGTGCGCATGTGGCCAAATTCACGACTGAGGCCACTCTGGGAATAACAGTAATGTGTGTTAGCACAGTGGAGACCATAATCCCAGTGCCAGTGCTCTGTTTCGAAGCATAAAGGGGGCACCTGTGGCCAAATTCACAAGTGAGGCCACTCTGAGAACAACAATAAAGTGTGAATTAGCACAGCTGGAGTAAAAATCCCAGTGCCAGTAATCTGTTTTGAAGCATAAGCAATACCTTTGTGGCCATTCACGCTACTAAGAATAGCAATAATGTGTGGAAGCACAGTGGAGTCAAAATCCCAGGGCCAATAATCTGTTTTGAAGCATAAGCAAGACCTTTGTGGCCATTCACGCTACTGAGAATAGCAATAACGTGTGGAAACACAGCGGATAGCAAAATCTTAGTGTGATCTGTTTTGGAAGACCCGTTCTATCTTGTGTGACGGGTCTTTCGGACTCCCACCCCTACCTTGCTTAGATGGACATCTTGCCGGATGTCCCTTCTGGCATAAGAATTAACGCGAATTGCGGAACCTGCACGACTACTTGGGGTGCCGCCCACTGCACCGATTACAGTCGCCGACTGTCTCGTCGAACTTTGATACCTGGTGTATGGCTCTTTTCTACGTCTGGCCAGTCATCTGCCTTGCCCCCTCGACAGCAGCCTCCATACTGGCGACGATCTTGACAGCACGGACCAACGTCAGTTCTGGATCTTCAAGCGGACGCTTTTGCATTACATAGTCTCAAAGACCTTGGACAAGTCGGTCTCTGAGATTGTTGTCCAATTCTTGTCTGGAAGGCACAAGGGTCCGCCAGCTTTTGCAGTCAGTTTCAGCAGTCAGCTTCCGCATGACTAAATCCTTCATCGCTTCAACGTCTTTTTGTGCCCAGCAGTAGAAATGGTAGTGCTGCACCAGGCACGTATCCAGGGGGGAGGTCCACGGGGCCCGGGCCCCCCCCCCCGAAATCTTCCATTTTGCTGGGACCTCCTCTCCCCCCTTCCCCTCATACGGCATTTTGTCATGGGCAGGCCCCCCCCCCCCCGAAACAATCCTGGCTACGTGCCTGCGCTGCACAATCATGGACACTCTTGGGGAGTAGTGGCCTGTGAGCTGCTGCAAACTTTTGCCGAGCAGGACTTCTCTTGGCCTTTTGGAGCCAGCAGTCTCCGAAGCAGCGAGTATGTTGGCCTTCCGTAGGAGCTCAAGAACACCGCACATTGTTTGGCCGCCGATACGTCGTGAGCGATGAGGTGTTGTCCTAGGTCCTCGACAAGTTCCTCCCATTTATCACCGCCCTTGCCCGCAAATGCTTCCAATTTCGGCATGGCGGCGCTTCTAAGTCGCCGCTTGCGTGACGAAAAAAACACCAAGTTGTTTAGTTATGTTTGTCTTTGTTGTCGTGGAGTTGTTGCGATTAACAAAACATGTTTAATAAGACTTAACATGCGGGCTGGTTTGACCCGCAACCTAAAAGTGAGTTACCAGCAGCACCTCACTGCTTTATATAGGAAAGGCGATTGATGTGCCCCCTAGTGTCCAACCAGGCCTGCGGTGGTAACTGCCGGCTGCAACATACACTGCCCAATTGTTCCTTCTCCTGCCTGCTGCAGCACACTCGTCTTCCCGTCTGCCCCCTTGAAATGATAGTAAGTGGCCCCCAGAAATCCTTTGCATGCTATATCCTTTATTTTGATATTTGTAGGTCTCTTCTGGAGTCGAACATTCCTTCTGCATGTTTTCGTGGACACATTATGCTCGAACCTCATGCTTCCTACTGTTTTTAAGGTGGCGATGCAAGCGAGTTGGTTCATGACTTAGGAAAATGGAAACAGCGCGCAAAAGGACAAAGACAACGAGAGAAGAGCACAGGACAAGCGCTGACTGTCAACTGAAGTTTTATTAAAAACGGCTCAAACAAGAAAACACCACACAGCCAACCAACGCCGAAAACAACCAATGGCGTGTCGCTTACCATGCATCTATAAAATCAATCTCTTTTTTGTGCAGGTAAACCGAAGGCTGGCTGACGCAGTGCCCCGCGCCAGCTTTTTCGATAGCATGCGCCTCCAGCACCTCTCTTTGCACTTTTGTGCGCCCCTTGCCAATGATTAAGGTATTTTGGAAGACGGGGTGACACTGGCACTCTCTGCAATGTACGTAAAAGTGACCTCCTGTCATTGACCGCAGGGAATCTGCGGGCAAATTCCCTGCGGTCAATGACAGGAGGTCACTTATACATACATTGCAGAGACTGCCAGTGTCACCCCGTCTTCCAAAATACCTTAATCATTGGCAGGGGGCGCACAAAAGTGCAAAGAGAGGTGCTGGAGGCACATGCTATCGAAAAAGCTGGCGCGGGGCACTGCGTCAGCCAGCCTTCGGTTTACCTGCACAAAAAAGAGATAGATTTTATAGATGCATGGTAAGCGACACGCCATTGGTTGTTTTCGGCGTTGGTTGGCTGTGTGGTGTTTTCTTGTTTGAGCCGTTTTTAATAAAACTTAAGTTGATAGTCAGCGCTTGTCCTGTGCTCTTCTCTCGTAGTCTTCGTCTTTTTGCACGCTGTTTCCATTTTCCCAAATTCCTACTGTTACACTTACTGTTACACTGCCTTCGCCCCCCCCCCCCCCCCCCTACTGCAGCATGCTTATCTTCCTGTTAGCCCCTTTGAAGTGATTCGAGTGGCCCACAAGAATCATTTACGTGTCATATCCTTTACCTGGGTATTTGTAGATCTGTGTAGGAGTTGGACTTTCCTTCTCTGCAATTTGGTGCATCTTTTCACGGGCATTGTTAAATTGCTACATTGCTCGGCCATTCTGTGGTGTCGGGGAAGCACGTATAGGCTTCCTGCGTTGCCCAGGGGGCGCTGCGAAAAGGGAATTATTTGATTAGGGCTTGCTTTGTGTAGTACAATAAACTTGAGCTGTTGGGTATGTAAAGCGTGTCTGCTCTGGTGCAAAATGCGAGGTCACGAGGAATATACAAACGAACAAAAAAAGTTTGAATGCTGTTGAAGCACGGGTCAAAGCTAAAACGCTAGAAGCGTGAGCCAAGAGATGCTGCGTTTCATGCATTCCAAAGTAGAAATGAAAAAAAAAATAAAGTAATAAAACTGTCGTGACGCCAGATGGGCAACGTCACAACCCAGATATGAGACCCGTACCCAAGCGGTAGTGGCATGAATCTGACACTTTCGATTATCTTGCGACGTTGAATCTATCCGATTTCGGACGTCCTAAAGTGTTTTTCTGTTTTTCAACACCACACAGAAAGAAAAAAGCTCAGCCAACGTTCCATAAGTCATGCCAGGTGCAATCAGATGAGCTTGTACTACCCAAAATGAGGGCACCACAGTTTGCTCAAAGCTTCAGCGCAGGAGGCCTATCGGTGATTGCGTGATTTGCATTTGTGACAGGAGTTGTGATGTTGAATGGTGTTCGACATTTTGTTTTGGTAACGGCACCGGACAAGTCATGCCTCCTCTTTCTGATCAAGACTGTTAGCCTTTCTTTTCTTCATCATGTGGGCCGTTCTGAACCACACCGACTCGGTTCATATACTTCTCACAGTGTGAAGTAAACAGCTACTGTTAAGTTTTTCTCATTTCCAAGTTGAGTGCTTTCAAGAATTGTTTTTTCGGCCAACTAGCAAGCCATTTCCTGCAGTTGCTCCCAAGTCCTTGCTTTTAAACGTGGTCGAATCTGCCAACACTCAAGATAAGTCACTGCAGAAAGTTATTTCTACTTTTGGGAATCATTATTGCCCAAAGCCTTCATCATTGTCCAGCGCTTTTGCTTGAACTCGCACGTGTTCATGCCAAAGGGTAGTAGTCTGTTGGCAACTTTGTCACAGCTGGCGACAATGGAAGGACGGAGGAGGAAAAGGATTACACTCACAAAGAGGCGATTAGAAGACTGGTGGAAATTATCTAGGGAATATTGAATGATGCACAACTAACTAGCACAGCTGGAGTCAGGCGGGACAGAGGAAAATTGGGACTCCCTCCCACGTGGCTCCGGCCCAAAGTCTCAGCCCTGTCCCCCAGTGGGTCTGGTGCTGGGGTAACGCCAACAAGATTTGACCAGAGGAAAATTGGTGACTCCTTCACTGGGGGAAAAAGGCGGGTGTGATGTTTTGAGTTTTTTTTACCCGATCCCCCAAAGGTGATCCTGGGGATATCCCATACTCCCTGGTGATAGCTAAGGGAAGAAAATTTGCTTAGAAGGTTGGAAGGAATAATGTGTTTGTCTTTTTAGACTTAGGCTAGGTGGTGCAAGCTACCGCCCGTTACAAAGGGTATATAGCCATTACCATCCATCCAGCCTGTCCGAGCACTGCAACTTCGTAATAGAGCTTGAACACACGCGGTGTTGTTTGCAGAACTAACAGTGCGACATTCCCTTGTCTAGGCGTCCTGCTCCGGGCTTCACATCGATTTTGGAGAAGATAGCTTTTTGGTCATCGTCGAGTTCTTTTTTTTTTTTCAGACTAGTTCAAAGTTTTTTCTGTCTTGTCAACTGCAGCAGAAACTACAAAGACAACCTTGCGAGTAACCTTTTACTTGGTTATTACTACTGGATCAGATTGCTCCTGTTAATGGACCCGCCGTTGCAAGTGCACAGCAGTTAAACCTCATAACCCGCAACGAGATACGCTGCATGCTAGTACCACTCTACTATTCAGCTTTAAATGGTGCTCCATATTATGTATTAGAAAGTCAATAACAAGCTTAAAAAGTGGATCTGGGTGTTTATATAAACTCAGAATACTTCAATTTTATTAAAGAACTACTCCACAGGAGGTCAGGAGCCCTGTGAGCTCCTGACAAGAATATTTAAAGTGCCGTTAGATGTCCTCCAGCCCAGCCCCCAGTAATCAGTGCTGTTCAAGCAGTTAAAGCAGAAACTCGTAACTAATATGGGGTGCTGACAAAGTTTGTCATTCAGTCCAGAAGCGAACATGCTTGTCGGAAACTCCTGCAACGTCCAGTGATGGACTCTGCAAATAGATTCTGCTGCAGTCACATGATTGTAAGTATGCACGCTTACAATTTCTTCGCTTTTTAGACCGTAGAATGCGTCGGATAGGAGCGTAGGCGCCTTGCTTTGGGTTGAGATTCCGAGTGCGATATTTTGCTCGTGTGATATTAAAGTAAAATGGGATTTAGGTCATAGTCAATGTCTCTCATATTCGTCTATGACCAGCATCCACAAGCAGGGGCTTGCATGCGCTGTCAGCACTGTATCCAGTTCTCAATAAATGCTCCCACATATTTGTCACAGGACAACGGACAAAATGTTTTCTAGTTTTTACGTGTTGCCACAACAAATCTTCGGCCAGTCTAAAACTGTAGATGAGTACTGTGCAAAATTAATTAATTTTTTTTTATGAAAAAAATTGCTACCTGAATGCAAAGCACAAAGGCTGAAAATACCTGTAGTTGGTGATCACAAGACCCTAGCTTTGTTTTCTGCTCCCACCTTCTCAGTCATCTTTAACTTTCGATTGGTGTTTCTCGCACAGAAGTGCATTCGCGTTACAACAAGGAAGCTTAGCAGAGTTGGGCAGTGAAGTTTCCACAGTGGTCTTTGCACTCCAGCCTTCCTATGTCGCATTCTCAGGGGCTCAGTGAGGTAGCTAAATATGCTTTTATTTTGGCTTGAAATAATAATAATAATCTTTATTCAGCCTAAAGGGCTGCGACACCACAGAAAGGCCATTGGCCTATACCCGAGGCCTGCGGTTCCTCCATTACTACAAACAAAACAAAAGAAGATTTTCACACGAAAAGTACATGCACACACGCGTGCATACACGTACACAACACACACGCGCACACACACGGGGGAGGGGCAGAGGAAAGGGAAGGAGGGGTCGTGAGATTAATAAAACAACATTATCATAAATTTATTTTAAGTACAACTGCAACGTTAAGGAAAGAGTTGTTAACATAAAGCGAATTTTAATTAACGTGCTCATATAAACACGTCAACAAGCATGTTGCTCTACTGGGTGAACTCGTTTCACATAGACGAGTGTCTAACAATTCGTACACTTGCCACGAAGCTGTAGCAGGTACTGTAAAACAGCCGCCCTAATATCTACCGCACGTTCACATGTAAATCTCCAAAGTTCCCACACACGAATCCGCGCTGATCAGCTGATCGGAAATGATGTCTTGAAATTCTTACTCTCCGAAATGGCACGCACACGCAAGGGATCGAGGTTGTCACACACGTAAAGAACACACGAGAATAACCACAGCCAAATACAAATATATATATATTATAATAATAAATAAATAAAAAAAGCACAATTTTTTTTTTTTTTTAAATGACGAAACCGTCTTTAAATTGGTATTCTTTCCCAGTGCGTCTTTGAAATGTATGCAGCGGTTTATGCTTGAACTTCTCACACGAACACAAGAAGATGGAAGTTCACGGTATTTTAGTCCGCAAACGACCAAAACACAACGGTTCACGATCCGGAAATCGCGATAGACGTAGCCATTTTTACGAGCTGCTTTCTTGGTGCAGAATGTTGAATACCCCAAAAAAGCTACGAAGATCCGGCGGGCGTGAATTTACCTCGAAAGTCCCAGGAAATGTAGTATAAATTCCGATATTATCAGACTAGCAAAGATTGTTGATAACACACGGATACCGAGATACAGAGGCAACTGAGGCCAGTCAGACCAAACGGATTGGGCGTATGGGCGGTATGGGCAGGTATGGGTGCATGGTCGCATGGTTGGGTGGGGCTGGGACACGAGCGCCGCTACGTGGCAGTGAATGACAGGCGTGTCACTTTTTTTCTCAGAGATTGTCAACTTTTTGTCTGCTTTTCGGGAAGACTGTCAAATAGATTGTGCACCAACATTAAAACTGACGGCGCTCACACTTCTTATAAATATATTTTGTGGTCAAAAGTGACTCTGCTAGACGAAAAATGTAGTGCAGCTCAATGAGACAAGAGCGGAGACAGGAGTTACCTAGAGTTACCGCAGAGTTGGTGGCGGTTTCGTTGAGTTGGATTTAGCAGACGACAAGCTTAAAGGCTTTGCTACGCAGAATTTGATCACTCCCGGAAAGTCGCTGTCAAGATGAAACTTTTTAGACACTCAAACTCCTGGGTTGCCCGGAGGATGGTCTTATTGACGGCAAGTTCCTTCGTTTACTCCACTACGGCGAGAGCATGCTTGCCAGCTCAGCCGTGGGTGCTCTGGCATCTCTGGCACGTTTGATTTTTTTAATGGGCGTTCGAACGGTTCGAACGCTTGACAAATAACAATTCGATCTCCAAACGCCCGACATAATGATAGCAGCACATCATAAAATACTCGTCTTCGAGCACCGCGTACAAGCTTCAGTATTTCTACTTTTGTGTGTGTCAAGCAGTGTACTACAATAGAGATCAGCGCGCTCGGTCCGCTCGGCCGATTTGACATCGTCCGCGCGCGTTGCATGCTGGTCGTGGATCTTGCTCCGCTATCTGTTGAAATACGTGCTGTTGACTGTGAAGTCGACATGTTTGGCGTCGTTTAACTGGTTTAACTGCAGCGTGGTGGAAGCTCATCGTTCCGCGTAGAGCGCGATCCATTGTTGTGAATTCTCGTCGTGTGTCGCGATGATAAACCAGCACTTCCTAGAAGAGAAGATCCATCTACTCGTGCGGCGATATCGTGGCAGCACCAAAGACGGCAGAAACGCTCGTGCCGTTATATTTGTTTACCTGTGGTTCTTTTTTTAGTATTTGTGTCGTCGAACAGCGCCCGGATTTCTTATTTTGCGCACTCCATACGTGTGCTCAAGTTCAAGGTATTGTTGGTGCGTACCGTATTTCAAGGCGTGTATGAAGAATGAATTTCCAGGCGTGTTCGTCACCCGAGAAAAGTGGTTAGTGTTAGCATACCGAACGCTCGCAACGTCAGTGTAGTTGCAAAATCATGTCTCGACGTTGCTATATTGCTGCTCAATATACAGCCTCCTCTGTAATAGTAGAAACAGCGTGTGTCGAGATTAGTGCTATTGGAAAAGTGTGTTGTGTTCCTTCAAGTTGTGATCGTCCAAGACGGCGTCTTTTCTTTTTTCATTCACCCAGCCCTGTGCACCCGTCCCGGGAAGACGAGCTTTAATAAAATTTGAGACCACAGGAAACTGTCTGTCTATTTTCTGTTAGGCCAGCGAGTGGCACCGCGAAAACAGCTGACGGCGACTGAGAAGAAGCCGCCGTGCCGACGACCTGCTGCGTTTGTTGCACTGGTTGCAGGGGTGCTGTGTGCGCGTCTGTCTACTCGCGAGCGTTAGAATCCGGCGCATTCTGTGTTAGCCAAATTAACTTGTTTGGTCCAACCGCGGCAAGCTTGAAAGATTGCCGCGGTGATTTTTTTCCACTTTTGGGGTGCAGGAATCACAAGACACAAAATAAAACAAAACGTTGCGGCCAGAACGAAGCTCAATTTCTATTGAATTAAGTCGCAGACCATCCGCGCCCTACTAATACCTCATCGTTCGTCTATTCCCGAACCATGCCCGAACATAAATGAACGAGCGCCGACGGGACCCACCCTGATCGGTGGAAGTAAAGATATTTGGTTCGGTAATTGAAAGCCAGGGATGCCAGGTGGCAGCCGAATAATCATGAAGTGAAGTATAACTTTGGCACTTGTTCGGCGATTTTGGCCCAAAAACGCCAGATTTCAGCCGAACTACAAGGAAGTAAGCCAAACTGTGGCACTTTTGTGGCGATTTTGGCCCAAAGATGCCAGATGACAGCCGAACTATCAGAAAATTAAGCCTAACTTTGGCACTTGTTTGGCGATTTTGGCCCAAAAATGCCAGATCTCAGCCGAACTACAAGGAAGTAAGCCTAACTCTGGCACATCTGTGGCAATTTTGGCCCAAAGGTGCCAGATGACTGCCGAACTATAGGAAAGTGAAGCCTAACTTTGGCACTTGTTTGGCGATTTTGGCCCAAAGATGCCAGATGTCAGCCGAACTACAAGCCACTAAGCCTAACTCTGGCACATCTGTGGCGATTTTGGCCCAAAGGTGCCAGATGACAGCCGAACTATCAAAAAGTGAAGCCTAACTTTGGCATTTGTTCGGCAATTTTGGCCCAAAAATGCCAAATATCAGTCGAACTACCGGGCTGTAAGCCTAACTCTGGCATTTGTTAGGCGATTTAGGCCCAAATATGCCAGATGACAGCCGAACTACCAGGCAGTGAAGCCTAAATTTGGCACTTGTTTGGCGAATTAGGGCCAAAATACCCACACTCTTGCCAAGGAAGGTCAGGTTTGGCTGTACTTTGGCTTTTTCGGGCTTTTTAATGCCCTAAACTCCCAGACTAAAGCCAAGTTTCGGCCCAGAACTCGGTGCTACCTGGGGGTAAACGCGTACCTTTTTGTATTGGTTTTTATTAATTTAAATATTTTTTTCTCATCTTTTTGTATCACTTTTTATAATTTTAAATATTTTTTTTCACCTTTTTGTATTCGTTTTTATTTTTAAATCTTTTCTCACCTTTTTGTATTACTTTTATTATTTTAAATATTTTTTCTCGCCTCTTTGTATTAGGTTTTATTTTAAATACTTTTTCTCATATTTTTGTATTACTTTTTATTATTTTAAATATTTTTGTCTCACCTTTTTGAATTCGTTTTTATTATTTTAAAATTTTTTACACCCTTTTGTATTAGTTATTATTTTAAATATTTTCTATGTTTATGCTGTCGTCGGCACCGTTCTTCAGGGTAACAATCACGCAGAAGGTGAAAATAAAAAGTGCGAGCCCACATTTGAATTGATGCAATTCAGAAACCCTGGCCCTCTTGTTTTGCCGGGATGATTCGCTTCCTCCGTGCTAATAGGTGGGTCAGTGTAGTAGGCAAACAGCGCAAGTCATTTCAACGAAGGAATAAAAATAATGGGCACATTGAGAGCAAAATGGGAAAATGTGTAAGTGGTAAAACTGCCACAGTGATGAAGCCAAAGTTTGTCATGAAAACGGTCATCTTCACCCACTATTGAAACAAAAATACCGCCATTTTAAGGCAGTAATTTAGTTGAGCTCATAGCGCGCTCTGCACTAAGCACATCTCTTAATTTTCTGACTTCCGGAAAGTAGTATTTAATTTTGTTCTGGTAGATCAGCGCTATCCCCCGCGTGCCGCGTGGTCTTACCGATACAGGTTGTGCACCGCAGTTTTATTTATTATTAGGCCTAAGCACTTTTTTATTCCTGAGATTCAAGTACAGCGCGGATAATTAAACTAGATTTCAGAAATGGTATCGTTCGGCATTGTAACATTTATTTTTCGTAGCGTCAAGGGTCACATTCACAAAGCCAGCAGTGTGAACATCCACAACGCATTGGTGTTTCTCGCTTTTTTGAGTAAAGAAAAAAAAGTTTTTATATTCGCGTTCCTCTGGTACGGTATGTCGTATAACATAAGCTATTAAGAGACAGATATCGTTTGGCTATGTGAACATTTAAAATATTTCTCTTAGATGATCGTAACTACCACATAAAACCGTCATTCGAGGCTCCGCTATACCGTTTTTATTTTTTTATCAGAGCCAAACACGTGCGTATAACGCCTGACCTTAAGTATAGTACATCAAAATAAACTAACTTCCTGAAAAAAGTATCGTTCGGCGTTGTAAAACTTAATTTTCGTGGCGTAGGGGGTCAGATTCTCAAATCCTGGACTGCAAATTTCCCTCACTGCATTGTTTTTTCTCGCGTTTTCGCGATAAAACACGTCAGCCTTGCCATGGTGGGATCAAATACGCCAGCGTCGGCAGTCATTTACGAAGGATTGATCAACGCAAACATTTCCACTCGCTATTCATGAATTGCCGCAGTTCGTCGGAATCTCAATAAATTGACTGCATAGTGAAAAAGGCAAAAAAATAAAACGATGCCGGTCAGTAAACGGAAGTTCCCGGGGCTCGCCAGCCTGCGAACAGCAAAGCGACGATGCCGGCCAGTCACTGAACTTCCATGTAATACTGGCCATCAAAGACAGCAAAATACCGATGCCGGCCAGTTACTGAACTTCCATGTTAATACTGGCCATAAAAGACAGCAAAATACCGATGCCGGGCAGTTACTGAACTTCCATGTAAATACTGGCCATCAAAGACAGCAAAATACCGATGCCGGCTAGTTACTGAACTTCCGTAAATACTGGCCATCAAAGACAGCAAAATACCGATGCCGGCCAGTTACTGGAACCTCCATGGAAAGACTAGCCAGCAAAGACAGCAAAAACCCGATGCCGGCCAGTCACTGTAACTTCTACGGCTGGACTGGCCAGTGAGCAAGACGAAACCCCTACGCCGGCCGGGGCCGGTAGCTTCCCGGCGCCCATGGCCAGGCGCTGCCATCCTGTTACCATGGGCGGGCCGGCGTAGTCCCGATACCGGCCGACGCGGAGTGCTACCTGCATCTACATGTTGACTGGCACAATATAGCGCCATATACAGGGGTATCAGGCATCCTATACAGTTATATATGACAGCCACTGGCACCATATATGACTTTATCTGGCAATATATTGCGTCATATATGGTGTCACCTTACCATATCTGCCCTGATTTCTGCCCTTGTATGGCAATATATGACCTTATATGTCTACTTATATGCCCATATACGGCCCTATATCAAATATATCTGGGTCATATATGACATTTCTGTAAGGGACGTTAACTTATGCGGGCCCCGGCGAGGATCCTGGTCGTCCAGTTGTCTTAGATCCTTGGTATATACTTCGCATCCCCACAGATATACTGTGGCGCAAAAAACACGTCGTATCACCTTATCTTCTTCTTCCTCCCTGTAGTATTCTGAGTTAATCTTCATCTCACCTTAGCACGGACTAACTGCGAAGGCTGTGCAAGCGCGAGCGGCTAGCTTTGACTGCCTTGACTGGAGCACTCGCTGCACGAGCGTTCGTGCAGTCGCCGAGGCTTCATCTAAACTTCTAAAGCAACTAGCTCGGGCTTTTGGCACGCGCGGCTAACAATAGTCCATGCTAAGGTGAGACGAAGTATAAACATGTTTATCGGTCGTACGGGCACGTTTGAACGAGAGAAGCGCGTGTCCCACTCGCAGTGGCGCGTGCTCAGGTCGTGCATGCTACTACCGGTTTGGAACAGTTGACACTGGAGTTTGGAATAAACAAGTAGACCGTCACCGGTGTCCTTCCTTGCCATCGGCGGGGCCCGCGAGGACGCGGGCCCCCGCGTTACCGGGTCGCCTTAGCGGATGAATCCGACGTCAGCTCCCCGGGCTTGACGACGGCTACAGCAGCGGCTGCCACTCCTTTCTCAACATTGACAAGGCAAGACATCGCCACCACCGGCATTCAAGGTCATTCATGCTGCCCTGCGCCGGTACACGACAGCACCTCTAGGACCACCACCTCATCACTACCAACACCAGCCCCCACCTCCAAAAATAGAATATGGCGACGAGGATGGGATTCGAAAAGGGCAACGACAGTTTCAAGGCAAGCTCTGCGTCCCGGTCGCATAGTTGGCAAGAGCCTGCGCATCATGAACGTTTTTTGTTTTGTTTTTTTCTTCGCAGCGGGATTTCGGTATGACTATTTCGGGCCAGTCGAGCTAGCGTTTGGTTTTCTCCTTTTCCCTTGGTCTTTTCGTGCAGCCTACTTCGAGCCAGGTAGTACTCATTTCTCCGAACCAGAGCGTCTCTGAACTCCTGTACGCCTGACGCTTCGAACGCCGAGTTCATTTCTTTTATAGATTTACGTATTTTTTGCTTTTGTTTTTTTCGGAAGCAGCGCGTCCCTGAATCGATTGTTCCAGGCAAGAAATAAGCCCTCAGAAAGTTAGCTTGTCTTGCGAGACAGCATTTTGTTTTTGGTTCCGTCCGCCCTACTATGACGTGACATTGTTCCAGGCGAGAATTAAGCCCTGGCCGAGGCAGCTGGCCTTCAGAGATAGCTATTTTTTTTCATCCCGTCCGCCCTGCGATGACGTAGACTTTCATAAAATTGAGTTTTGTTTTTGTGCTGTACGGTCAGGCTCAGATCTGGAGAATTCGAAGGTGTAGCGTAGTTACGCTCAAGCTGTTTTCTTTTTTATCGTCGTGATGCTCCGACGCCGATCCAAGTCAGTGCCCAAGATGGCCCCAAGCTCCTGCCTACCGACATGACAGTTTGAAAGATGGCCACCCGTCTTCATTGACACTTCGCCGAGATGAAAGAGAGCAACTCCTGGTTTTCCTGTGAGGCCTGGTTTTCTGCTGCGTCTGGTTCCCCTGCAAAGCCTGGGTATTCAGCTGCATATGACTTTCACGACACAACTTAGAGAAAGAGCACGCCCGCACGCGCCAAGAAATTTCAGCTAAAGCCACCTTGTGTTGTGCTTCGCTTTCGCTTGTGAGCAGCTACGTTCCTTGGTACCGCCGTATGCGGAAGAATTAGCAGCTCTTGCGCTCGAGGCGACTGGTGCCAGAAATAGACTTTGTTTTCGAAAAGACTTTTGCGTTCGACAATCAAAGTACCAAGGTTTTGAGAACAATAACGCTTGAAGATTCTCAACGAACTTTCATACACATGCACGAGCCCGCTTTTTCTCTGAATTTGACTGAACCTATGGAAATAACACTGACTTTTCACCGGACTTGATATTTTTTTTTATTTTGGGGTCTTCATTACGAAAGCCGAGATTCTTCTTTTTGTAGTACTTACTTTTCACTTTAGCAAATGCTTAAAAATTAAGAAAGGAAGAATAGAGACGTGTTTCAGCGTGCTTTCGTGTTCTTCGTTTGGCTTTGGATTAGCCCCGTACGCGACCGAAAGCGTCGCTGTGGTCGGCCTTCCACGATTGGCCGAACGCTGACTATGACGTCGGAAAGGGGATTTATCATCGACGGAAATAAGAGGAATGAAAGAACTTTAATTTTGACGGTGTTCGCATTGTTCCTTTGAGAGCGCAATGATTTCAAGCTTCCACCATTCTAATAACAAACACCATCGAACTTGTTATTTGCAAGGTAATGACGTCACAAGGGGGAACCACAGGAGGGCGCCACCAAAACATCTCGCCGCTAATTCTCCCATCATGTTTGTGTAAAAAAAATATTAAGAATGGGAGAATGTAGTATTCTGAGCTTAGTCATGTTTAGCGGTCGCACGGGCACGTTTGAACGAGAGAAGCGCGTGCCCCACTGGCAGTGGCGCGTGCTCAGGTCGTGCACGCTACTACCGGTTTAGAACAGTTGACCCTGGAGTTTGGAATAAACAAGTAGACCGTCACCGGTGTCCTTCCTTGCCCTCGGCGAGGCCCGCGAGGACGCGGGCCCCCGCCGTTACCGGGTCGCCTTAGCGGATGAATCCGACGTCATCTCCCCGGCCTCGACGACGGCTGCAACAGCGGCTGCCACTCCTTTTGACAACATTGGCAAGGCAAGACATCCCCACCACCGGCATTCAAGGTCATTCATGCTGCCCTGCGCCGGTACACGACAGCACCTCTCGGACCACCACCTCATCACTACCAACACCGGCCCCCACCTCCTCTAAAATACAATACTCCCTTTTTCCTCTTGGTGTTTCTCCCACCGATGGACGCCAGAAGTTCGACGGAGCGTCGGTACGATGGCGGACCGTACCGAAAAACACTTAAGTTTGTGTATAGCTCCATATCAACATCGTATAAAATATCAGCCCATAATAACGCTTCCTAGACGCGGCAGCGCGGACCTTTGTGGAACGGGCTGCCGCCTTTTCGCGGTGCCGTTGCTCTTTTGAAACATTAAATATGACTATTATTACTATTCGCAACTTTCACGACCTATAGGGGGCGCACTGGTGTCTATCAAAATGGCTGTCATCTGGATGATCGTCGTAGAACAGCAGTATGAGGCTGGATCTGCAAGGCGTGAGTAATTCTAGTTTTGCTATGTACCAGCAATATTACAGCACTAGTTTATTTTTTTCACGTCTGGAAGGTGTTGGCAATCACCTTTATTGTGAAGCCGATCATCCAGGAGCTAGGGAGCGCGATTCTCACACCGCGGTATTACCATCGCTGAAAGTGTCGAATAGGCTCCCTAAGGGAGCCAGAGTTGCGCATTCATCCACCTTGAAATCTTAAGTTTTGCGAAAAGGCCACTCCTCGCGACAGTGGCGTAGCCAGAAACCAGGAAGTTTTTTTGTTTTTTTTTGGAGGGGGGGGGGGGGGGGAGGGTGGGGGGGTTTAGGTGGCTGGGATGTCCATGAGTTGGGGTACGGAGAGGGGGAGGGGTGGTCAAGTGCATCTGTATATTAATGGGTCAGCTGGATTTCGGGGAGGGGGGGGGGGGCTGAAACTCTATTCACGAACTCGACTTTGTGACGTCACGGCGCGGTGGTGACGCGTCGAACGCACTTCCGGTCTGGGGCTGTGGGCAGAAGTCCCGATGCCAGACGTGTATTTCTGCGTTGTTATCAATGGAACCAGACGAAAACCTGCCTTCTCGTCAAAACGCCGCGACTGGGGCCGTACCAAAAGAGTCGGGAAAGGTTTGAAGGCCAGTTTTCACGTGCTCGGTTCGTCCAAGAATCTGGATATGTGCCGTGAAAAGGGAAAAGTAGACGCCGTGGGACAACGATTGCTTGGGCGGGAAGCACTTTGGGTTGACTTCACGGATACTTGTGGTCATCAGATTTATTTGTTTTGTTCCAAAATGAGCGCCAAAAAACCGTCAAGTTGTGCGGACCACTTGCGTACTACGTCCAGTGCGTCTTCAAGTTCAAACGGCAGCCTGATCGTTCGAACTGTCGTCTACTCTTTCAAACGCTTCTGCTTGTCGTCTGCTCTCTTAGACGACGCCGGTCCGTAGACCGAATGTTGGCCCGGGACTTGCGATAAGTAGTAAGTGCAGGCCTCAAAAGACGTATGTTTGAAGGTCGGTAAGCAGGCTGGATGTAAACAGTAGATACAAGGAGATGTTGATCATTATTACCAGTGGCCATCACCGACTTGTTATGCCGGATTCACTTGGTCCGATTCTGCTTCCGATTTTCAGTATCGACGTCGACCATCTCAGCTACGGTTCACGCTTTTGCAGCCTGAGCGGCGTCGTGACTGAAACTGCGAGCGAAATCTCATCATGGGAATCAAGCTTCAGCGTACATACTGCGGCGTCCACGCGGAATGAATCGCAACATGTCACATTCTTCACGCGAAGTTTAGCGGTGTAACGAGCCTCGGTAATTTCGCTGACGCCGCTCAAGTAGTCGGACATCTCCAGGAAGACGTAAAATCAACAATTCGAACTCGAAAAAGGGCAGGGGGACTCGCATCGACTCCGACAACATCACATTTCAATGGTTTGTTTATGAGCGACGGCGAGCTTCTTGCCCACACCCCCATCGCGCATGCGCGGCGCCGGTGGCGTCCGCTAGGGGCGCTCCGGTTTGTTTGTAAACATGAGTTGGTGTATATACTTCGTCTCACCTTAGCATGGACTAACCGCGAAGGCTGAGCTAGCTCGAGCGGCCAGCCTTGACTGCCTTGACTAGAGCACTTGCTGCACGAGCGCTCGTGCAGCCGCCGTGGATTCATTCAAAGCGACTAGCTCGCGCTTTTAGCACGCGCGGCTAACAATAGTCCATACTAAGGTGAGACGAAGTATAGGAACCCACCCCCCCCCCCCCCCCCTCCGGCTACGCCCCTGCCTTGCGCGTCTTGGAGCCGCGCACCTTCAATTGCGGCCGGTCACGTGATTGAATTCGGCGAATAGCAGTTCCGCGCGCGCATGGAAAACAGAAAAAGAGGAGGAGGCAAAAGCAGGTGAACACACGCCGGGGCGTGTGCAACGTCTACTTTCCTCAACGTTGACTTTCCTGCACGTTGCGGGATTCTTTGCTCCTCACGTGATCGATCTGGGCGAATAACGTTGCGGCGGCACGTGGAAAGCAGGCGCGCAACTCTAGCACCCGTAGGGAGCCTATACAGGAACTCTAGAAAACTCGCCCATTCACCTCATCTACTTCGTATGAAATGGCGACCGCCGATGTTGCATCATTGGGTTTCGAAAAACGTCTCGCTTGTAATAAAATTGCATTGAAAATTACTGCCAGTGGTAAACTTAATTAAAAAGTGATATTTGACTTCTCAAGTTTGCAGTGAATTATCCATGGCGGAATCTGTAAATTCATGCGCTCCGCTGACGTGTTTACCGATCTGGCGTTCAACAGGGAACGCATTATGCTCACGTGCCTACATTCCACTCATCGGATAGCGTCTCGACGTAATTACTGGTGTGTTGTTTTCGTCCCAGCGATTTCTGCAAGTTACTCGTTTAGTGACCTGGGAAACCAGCGCTTCGATGCATTAAACATCACGAGAACAAGCGGGCATGGGTAAGCATTTGTTTGCAGGCCTCTCTGTAGTAAACCATACGCTCTATAAAAAAAAAAAAAAAAAAAACGCGTTTTGAAGCCGTGGACGAACATTGGAACGACGGTAATTATCGTGAAAAGAACCGCATTCTGCCTCAAGCATGTAAGGATTTAGTAGCCTGTGTTTTTTAATCCGAGTAATGAAACCTTTGCTCCGCGTTTATCAGCAGCCCTTGCAACATCCCGTAAATGTCATGCTCACAAGCCACGTTCACAAATCTCTACGCCTATTTTCCTTGGATGGGGCGCCAGCGAATGCATAAGACGCAATCGTGTACTATGCTGGGCTAGAAGGGGGAGATGGGACGATCGGGCTTGGGAAAGTCACTTAGTGATTCAGCATTCGGAGCTGTGGTGGGTTATAGACCATTCCATTTAGTGCTCTCTGGGCGGCACCATTTTGTTCGTCAGCAGCGCCCTCTCCATACATCCGGGAAATTCAGCGGTTTCGGCGGGGTAAAACGCGAAAGGGGGCATTCGCCCGACTCCGCTAGCAGACGACAAACCGGGAGGTTGCCGTTCTCCATCTTTGGGCTGTAGCGGCGGGCTGTCCGGAACATTGAACTCTTGCTCGTGGCTGCCGTTGTGAAGTGGTTCGCGTTCTTAGAATAGTTGTGGCTACTCCAAAATCAGTCTATAGCTCTCTGTTGTTCTAGTTCGGTAAATGATCAATTAGCATATATTTATTTCCGTTACTTAAATAGCAGTTGAGTCAGCCGGCAGTACTACCCTCAACTACTGCGTATATTGTGGCAGGAGAGCGCGTTTTTATTTATTATTTCAGACTTCCACTCATGGTCGCTAAAGGCCTACACCAGTACGAACTTCGTATAGTAAAAGAGGTACAGCAACCGGATTTACTTTTCGCCGGAGAGACCGGTCAATCTGACACAGATTTCCGTCTTTCGTTTTTATTTGCACTCAGGTAACAGCGCAATTGGACCCTGTTAGTCTTTTTATCTAGCACACGATAACTGGCATTCCAAAATCTGCGCATCTGCGCTTGAAATTTCCAAAATGACGCGTTTTTAAACAGAGTTTGTACGCCAGCCGGATGCTAGCTACAGCCAACTCGGCGCAGCAGACGACATGCGGGTGAGAGGGGGAGGGCATTTGTTCTCTCTCTATTACCCTCTCTGCTATGACTCCAATGGAACGGTCTATAGCGGGGCAGAGAGCCATCGATAAGTGTATAGCTGTGCCCCCCTCCACTACAGGGAATAGAAGGTGCGAGACGTAGTATATGTAGGGGCTTCACAAGCACGCCATAACGTAACTGCACCTTAGAAACAAGCTTATATGCTTAGAGACTTAAAAGAATGCGTAAAAACAAGGTCAGCAGTAAGCGAGCTGCATCTTTTCCCTTCATTTATTTTGCGGATAACATCCACGTAGTGTGGGGGAGGGGGGCAGAGATAAAGGCATAATGCCTTCAGAGCATCTGCCCCCCCCCCCTGTTTTCAGGCTCAGCAGCACAAACAAGCAACAATAAATAACATCATGCGAACACGTGCAAAAATGAAACAAAGCGAGGTATATCAATATAAAGCACAGATTTCATAAATGCAATGGAGCGTCTCCCATAAAACGAGTAAAAAGAAAAATATACAATCTACACTAAACATTAAAAAGATTCTTTCACCTCTGATGTATATAGATGTGCGAAACTGCTGTATCATCATTCTGATATAAAGCATGCAATCCATAACATTTCATTAAAAAAGACCCACTAAGATATAATTGAGTTACGGTGTTTGAGGAGAATAACATAAAGGACGAAAACAGGACGACACGTTCCTCCAACTCAAACACCGTAACTTAACCAGCAAGCTCTATTTCCACGAATATAATTGAGGCTTCACAGGCCATTCGTCCCTTCGGTTGGGTTAAGCTCAAGAGGTAAGTAAGATCTTGGTTGTCTGTAAAAAGCTTAAACTGCCGACCCTCGAGGTAACTCCGAAAATACCTCAAAGCCATCACCACAGCTAGGGCTTCTTTTTCTGTCGTGGCGTAGTTTTCTTGGCTTTTCGAGAATGTGTACGAGTAGTAGCCAACGACTTTCAACTGCCGGTTAGGAGGCTCTGTTGCGTGTCTTTGATAGAGGACAGCTCCTGTGCCATAGCCTGAAGCATCAGTGCAGAGTTCGAATGGTAGTTTGAAGTCAGGCAGTACCAAGACCGGGTCAGAAGAGATGACCTTGACAAGGTAGTCGTACACACTCTCGCACTCTTCAGTCCAGGCAAACGGAGTGTCTTTCTGGGTCAAAGCGGTCAGACACTTTGTTTTTGTAGCATAATCTTTTATGAATGCCCGGAAATGTCCGGCCAGGCCTAGAAAAACACGTAATGAGTGTAGGTCATAGGGCTTGGTCAGCTTTGATATTCTTTGCACTGATTCTTCCTTCGTGCTTTTTGTTTTTCCGTCAAAAACTCGTCCCAGGAATAGTACTGTTCTTTGAAAGAATTCGCTTTTCTTGGTGTTGATTTTCAACCTGGCAGTACTCAGTGCTTCGAGCACCTGAGACAAATGGTCCATGTGTTCTTCTTTTGTTCGGGAATAGATGATAATGTCGTCGACATAAGCGTTGCAGAAATTACCCAAAAAGTTCTTGAGTATTTCATTTATCATCTTCTGAAACCAGGCTCCAGAGTTCTTCCACCCGAATGGTAGTCGGTTGTATTCGTACACGTCGAATGGTGTTACAAAGGCAGTAAAGCGCTTGGTGTCTTCTTGTAGAGGGACCTGCCAATAGCCTTTGCAGAGATCGATCCTGGAGAACCAGGAGCACCCTCCTGTCTCGCTGATGATGTCATCGACGCGTGGCATAGGGAAAGGGAAAAGATCGGTCTGGGAATTGATTTGGCGATAATCTGTGCAGAGACGAAACGTGCCATCTTCCTTCGGTACTATGGTGATTGGGGATGCGAACGTGGACGTCGAGGGCCTGATTATCCCGGCATCTAGCATTCCCTGCAGCTCCCGCTTAAGCCATAATTTCTTTTCGTGGGACATGCTGTAGGGTTTTTTTCGCACTACAGAAGTGTCGCGTAGTTTGAATGGAACCTCAATAACCGAGGTTGCTGGCGGATATGATTCTACACATACCAACTCAGGGAATGATGTTGGTACGTCCTCAGACCTCTTCACAGTTCTGAGCATTTGAACTGGAGTAGCAGGTGGGCTATCCGCATCCTGGTCCAGCGTTACCTCGTCCTTCCAGGATATGTTCATTTGGAAGCGCTTCATATCGGGTCGTGATAAAATGAACACGAACTCGACGTCTTCAGCGACGAGTGCCTCGACCGGGATTTTCTTTCCCTTAAACTCGACTTCCAACGTCGTCCAGTTTTGCATCAGTTTAACATTGTCATCATAGCTGTGAACTTCGATGGGCTGCCCACTTCGTATCTTTTCTGGGTCCACGATATTCTTGTTGACAAGGCTGATGGATGCTCCAGTGTCAACTAAGGCATCCACGTGTCTCCCACTGACAATAACAGGGGCATAAAGGATGTTGTATTTAACCAAGTAGACAGTCGCTTTCTTCGTCATCGGGAGGGACTGTGCTCCCTCTTTTATTAGTTTTTCGGCTGGTCGTTAGCCCCGCTGTTCTCGATGCAGTGGCATGTATCGTAGCACGCGCACTGTGGCCCTTCCACGATGTGGTGGCACGCGCGTGCATTCGCACGTGTTTCGTGGCTGGCTGAATTGGCTCTTGTGTTTTAATCTTGTCACGTTTACGAATCGTTACACTTGGCGCAGTCGACAGGATTACATGAAAGATGTAGATTCACTTATCTCTGACGGTTGGCGAAGAAGGACAGCCAATACTGGAGAGCTACCAGCTGGACGGTGAGGAAACAGTTCCAATGTCCCGGGAAGCTAACAGCATGGAACTTATCTCCTTCATCGCCGGGAAAGCGAAATTGTCGCCGAAAGAGCTTCTTCTAAAACGGACGGTGAAACTAAACATCAGAGTGCAGGAATTCCAGGAGTGGTTTCAGAAGCCGACCACTACTTCTGGTCAAGTGATCTCGGCCGGTGGAGACATGGCATCGGTTGTTGCTCAGATGCTACAAATGCAAGTATCTCAAATGGAACAGCAGAGGCAGTTCATGACCGCCATGTTAGAAACTATGAGAGTGCAAGAACGTAGGCGTGAAGAGACCGTAAAGCCAGATATGTTCGACGGCGAATCTTCAGCTGCTTCTACGTGGCTGGACTTCTACGAATATGCCTGTGAGAAAAACCGCTGGACAGAAAACAGCGAGCGGATCAAGAATTTAAGGCTCTTTCTCGCAGGGAATGTGAAAAAGTGGTACGAACTTCGTGTGGCTGAGCACACCAACGATTCGTGGGATATGTGGAAGGAGAGCTTCACGACATCTTTCGGCAAAAATGCGGTTGAACGGTGGGATGAGGCAATATTTTACAAACATCGAGGAGGCAGCCTACTAGATTACTTTTATGAGAAGCGGAGACTTCTACAGCTCGCCGATTCTAATTTACCCGAAACATCGATCGTCCCACTGGTCATCCACGGGATGAGCAAAGATGCACAAAGACAAGTGCAAGCGCACTCTCCAAAGACCATCGAGGACCTTCTGTATTCACTGAAGGGTATGTTCGTGGACCACTCCATTCCATACGGACAACAACGACCACTAACGAACCCCAGAAGCGCTATCGTCGACACCCACAGCGGCCAAAAGCTTCCAGTAATCCAGGCCAGTAACAAGCCTTGGATGAACACTACAATTCTTATCTCTGTTACGTCACGGCGCCGTGGTGGCACGTCAGGCGCACTTTGGGTCTGCGGCTGTGGACGGAAGTCTCCATGTGAGACGTGTATTCCAGCGTTGTTTTGAAAAGAAACAGACAAAAACCTGCCTTCTCGTCAAAACGCCGCGACTGGGGCTGTACCAAAAGAGTCAAGAAAATTTTGAAGGTCAGTTTTCATGTGCTCGGCTCTTCCGAGAACGTGGATATGTGATATCAGCAATTTGAACGCGAAAAAGAGCAGGGGGCCTCACACCGACGCCGACAACATCGCATTTCTATGGTTTGTGTATGGGCGACGGCGAGCTTCTTGCCCACACTCCATCGCGCATGCGCGGCGCCGGTGGCGTCGCTAGGCGCGCTCCGGTTTGTTTGCAAAAATGAGCCGGTGTGTAGGTTGCGCCACCGCCAAAGATACATGGCGGCTGGGACTAGGTCGCGTCGGCTCGGCCGGGCCGCCTGAACGGGTGGCGCATTCAATTTAGCAGATTTTCTTCTGAGATTTTCTTCTGTTTTATGTCCTATTTTATAGGTATTTGAACGGCGACGGTTAAGTGTAGCCGGTGCACATAAACTTGCGAAGCATAGTTTTGTTTTCCCGGTGCTTTTCGTTCTTTTCATGTAAAACCTTTGTTTCGGAGATTTCGTTCAAAACCGAAACTATGGGCTCCGCAAAGGCGGTAATAGACTCTAATCAGTTTTGATCAGCGAAGGAAAGCGGCGATGACTACATAATTGTTCCACCGTGAGCAATTTTCAGCTGACTAGCATGCGTCGACCATGCGACTTATCTCTCTGCGAAATCGAGCTTTCAGCTCCAGTCGTCTGCGCGGTCAACAACACAGGCTGCAGGAAAATTACGAAAATTAAGCAAGCGCTTCTTGATCCAAGGAACATGTTAACCCGCTGGCGCCCCACTAAGCAGCTGATACTCGTATTTCAGATCGAGAAGTAATTTTGACGGTTATACAGGTTATGTATTATATTACGTACTATGTCCCACTGAAGCGATATTAATATATTCTACGGGTTGAAATATGAGCTCAGTTGACTAGCTATTAGGTGACTGCTGAATAAAAGTATACTTTACAGACAGAGAGATACTACTTAAAGGGGCGATGCAACGATTTTTGTATTTTGGGCAAATACCGCTTAGAACGAATCCCTGACGTTAATGACCTGTGAAATACCCGTTCGTTTTTCACCACACGCAATCGAAGTCGCAGAAAAAAATAAAGAAAAACGAGCAGAGTTCACCCCCTCAACTCGCAGCCAGAACAAGCGGCAACGTGATCTGGAGCCGATTATATGCCGCCAATGTTGATCATAGCCATGCGCTGGGGTTGGCAAGGCACAGGACACGCGCTGAGTACTAGATATTGTTATGGTTCGGCTGTTGTCGTCATTGCAGCGATTGGACACGGGACACTACCCGAATTATTCTTGGGCTATAGATTGTCACGAGCCCAAATCGAGTGCCCACGCAATGCTCGGGTCCAATCTATGAGCCGCATTCAAATATCGTCACTGGGCGGTACTGCTACCGCCCAGCTACGTCATCAGGTTTTGCGAAGGAGAGATTGAATGAAAACACTCGGTTTTGGCCTTGAAATTACAGCGCAACAAAGGAGTTGTTTGGCCAGTGGCGTTGCGTGCGAGTATCCTTGAGTCCCACTAGAGCCAGTAAGCTTGTGTAAAGTGAAAAAGATTCCAATTGAATATCGTTGCACCGCCCCTTTAAGCTCAGCCAAATGGTTTTAGCCGGCAGCACGGAGACGAATGCGGACAAACTGAAGAAAGTCTTCATCGGAGATTCAGGCAGAACCCCTTTGCATTGAACTTGACTTCGAATCCTGAAGGAAGAAATTGAGTATTTTTTTGTGGCCGCACAACCTGAGCAATGTAGACATAAATTGCTGCTGGCTTCGACGGGGATATAATATAAATATTGGAGGTGGGATAGATCATAATTGTGTGACGGCTTCTAACTTTGCGGGACACGTCCCCCACCTTTTGAAAGCAGACAATTTCCCTCATTGATCGTACGCTGCAAGCAGCTTTTCCCGAGAGGTTTTTTCGGCGAAAAGCAGTCAGGATGAATAGTTAACGCACCGACCGTCGTGGGTGGCTCAATCTTGAAGCGAAGCGTGCACAACCAAACTCAGGAAAAGCAGCTATCGAAGCTTCCCATTCACTTGACTGCAACATTGGTGTTTCCTCCAGCGAAACACCTCGTCTGTCGTCCTCAGTCCACTCTGCCACATTGCTACAAAGAAACCACTCATCAGTTATCAAGTAGTTGTCACTTTGAATGTGATTCGAGACAGACAAGAAATCAAAACGTTTTTTTCGTGATTGCTCCCCATTCACGAAATCGACAACACGCGACCTTGTGTTGTGGAGTAAACGGGTTTTCGAACACGTGATGGAAGGAAACAATATACTGAGTCTGCACCATATTAACGAACACTCAGGCAGACTTTACAATATTCGGACCTTCGTCAAATTACATTGTTCGCCACCACGCCGACAGCAAGTGTCCGCGAAAGCCGCCAGAGACGCGGAGAGGTGCAAAGCGACCTGTTCCGGCTGCTTCCCGGTCCCACTTGAAGACTGTCCACCTCCACATACCATAGAGAGCATCCAAAAAGCCCAGACTTCTCTTCCTTTGTTTCTAAACAGTCCGGTCTGCATAGGTAAGCTTAGATAATATTTCACCAATATGTCCGTTTAAATGGGAAACCATGTTGAACCATTCCTAAAGCAAAACTTTTTTTAAAGTTTTGTGGTTTTTTATTTTAGGTGCTCCTTTTTTGTCGACTGTGTGAATTGCCTTTTGAAACATATATTCTCTGTCGTTCGTTAGATTTGAATCCCGGACAAAAGCTCACCGGACAAAAGCTCACCCATTTGTTTACAGACCCGGACAAAAGCTCACCAGGAGAAATTTTAATGTTAATCTTAAGACGAGTGCGGACAACTTAGGTGCATTCCTGCAACACACACAAAAAAATCAAATACCTTTACGACGCACAATGACGGAAAGAATTAATTTTCTTAGCCATTCACCTAAAATATTACATTGAACCCCAAGAAAACCCATGTATTAGTAATGAAGAGACATTGTGCCTAATCTTTATGGACGCGTTTAGCGTAACATAAGCGCAATGAAAAAGCGAGTTCACCGAAGGGTGACTTCGCTTCTGCGGTCACTTTTCGGGTTCAAAAACTTCGGTTCACGAAGTTTCTTGGGCGATGCACAAGGGTGCCCTGACATACCTTGAGTCAAGCAAGCTTCATCTTATCAGCTCCACTCAGTTTCGGTGACCTAAATATTGGTCCCAAAACGTTGCTTCTCTGCCTTTTATGGCTTATCTGTCGACAGTTTTGAATGGGATGGGGTACCAGTTCTCCTAGAAATGGTACAATGTCCATCGCCTCCGCACGTTATCCAAACCCGTGCTTCGCACGGGCAGCAAAAAAAAAAAAAAAAAGAGGTGAGCGTTTGTTTGGGTTTGCGAAAAAAGGGGCCAGCTTTAATCCGGTGAGCTTTTGTCAGGTTACCGCTAGATTTGGCCCGGGTTTCGAGGTATGAACTTGTTTCGCTCTTTTGAAGTGGATCAGGGTCGTCGTCTAGCTCTTTCGTCTTTCGGAATCCCATATTCGTGTATGTAAAAGCTTGGCCTGCTGGGCAAGTTGGTAACTGACAATCATATTAAAAATAGCGCAAAAAGACGCCGACAAAAAGACGAAGAAGTGTTTGTCCTGTGTACTTCTTCGTCTTTTTGTCCCGTCTTTTTCGCGCTATTTGTAATATGAATTCATGTATGTACCTAATTAAGGTCGTGAAGAGTGGAATAGACGTTAGTGGTGCTTTCCTTGTCTCCACTATTGAGGGTTAAAATGATGTCTATAGTCAACCAGCTCGCCTGAACCTTTCACTTTCAAGCTTTCGTTTAAAATAACAACCGAAAAACAAACTTCTGATTTTGCAATGAACAAAAAACAATGAAAACAAAAACGTCAAACCAAGGTGCCAACTGGCTGTCACTCCGATTCTTTACACCCAGCAAACTTTATCTCGTCGTCGGTATTGCTCTCATGGTCAGAGAAAGAGGATTTTCTTC